>CM071930.1:55731756-56331756 GCA_016081115.2 Rehmannia glutinosa
TGAAGTTACGTATTGCTATTATTAGTTATTGATTTGTGGTTTTTATGTTGTTGGTGTTTTGGCATTTTTGTGTGTGCAAAAGGGCAAAATGCGTACTAAGAATCCGGGACGAAGAAGTCAAAGCATGATGAACATTTATGATATCCCCTATCGCTTTCGTTCCATATGAGGATCGATCTCAAGTGAGGAATTTGTTCCACCAAAGACGAAGAAGCAAATGTAAGAGAAAAATGCCGCAGCCAAAGTTAAAAAAGAAATTCAAAATGTATTACTATTCTTTGTTAATTATTAGTTTATGCAATGTAAAGCATTAGTACTTCACTTGTTTTTTTATGTATATTTCATGTGCTGATTTTCACACACAAACGCAGTAATTGCTACTATTCTGCAGCGTATGGTATCCAAATTTTTACCGTTGCACAAAAGAAACATGTTGAAGACATTGGTTTATTGCTATTAAAAGGCCGTAAATGCAAATCCCCTCGCAAAATGTTGAAGCGGTTGATTAGCAATCAATGGTACAAGCTCATTTCTTCTCGTATAGATCAAAATAGGAGTTTTGTGGGGACGATGGATGATATATGAGACTGCTTTCTTCTACCTTAAATGAAGAAAGTGATATGTTAAGAAATAAATTTAGCGGCTTGTGTCTAATGGCCGATCGAATGACAGTGGCCAAGTTTAAGTGATAAGTTACTCTCAAGTCTTTTGAAGTCTCAGAAGGAGATATCAAGCTGATTTCGGGGCGTGATGATTTTAAACGGTTTTTGTGGTTATTTTCATTGTCTTCTCGCCTTAACACCAAGTACAACAAGAATGTGAACTTTGCGCCAGGTTACTGGGCCAGCCGTCGAGGTCGGGATAAAATAAACCTGGCTGAATGGTACACACGTTCGGACAAAGGCGCGCAACGGAACAAGTACAAAATGTAAACGTTAAGAATGTGAGTAAGTTCCGCTTCTCGTTTTGCAAATCTTGTACTTTCATAGATTGAAATGGCAAGTGTCGTGACAACTATTAACTCAATTGATACAATATCGAATACTCGATGAACAAGCAACAGGTTGTCAGCCAAGAAATCATACCGGGAATTTGACATGGAGAGTTTTTTGATGTATACACATCCCTTGTATGGTTGTAGAAAGTGTTAATGTGGAAGAAAAAATTGTGGTGGAGGAAAATATTGTTGGATAGTTAAGGACAAGTTGGAAAGATTAGGTGATGGAAAGAAAGGTGAGACGAAGGAGAGAAATAAATAATGTAATGATGATTGACAACAGGACGGCTGTGTTGTCTGAACCGATCACTATATGTCGCTAAAAGGAGAGACGGTGGATGAGGAGATCCACAATCGGGCACGATGTAAGACAAATGTTGTTATATGTATTATTATTTACACAAAAGTATTGTAGTTTTCAATGTTTTTGCTATTTTGTTTTAAAGAAATGATGAAAGTTATCCATGCTGTCGGCAGAGGGACATGAACATTACTTTTTTTATGATACGAGCAGGGTCAAGTTACAAGCACAATTGATCAAGAAGAAACTTCATTGTCTCCAATTAGTTATGTAGCACTAACAATATTTTTCTAGCGCTGCCTTCATGAGTATGCTGGATGAGGTGGTGAGTAAATTTGAAAGAATGAAGAAATTCATTGATCCTTCAATGCCCCGCTTTGATATTCTCGATTCGTGAGGAGGATTTAATACACAGGATGTAATACGGGTGAATAAAGACCAGGATTTAATACTTGATGATTTAATACCTCACGCACTGGCCGCACGTGGAGGTGAATACTTGAGAAAACGGTGTTAAGTGAGTGATGAAAAAGGAAAAAGAAGAAGTGGAAGATGAAAAGGAAGTTAAGCCGGAAGTGAAAAGGAAGATTCGCGATGATGATGAATGTAGTTGCTTATTGATTTATCGGCTGCATCCATTGAGATGACGATGGACGAGGATGAAAATGGGTGACAGCGCTAGCTTGTTTCGAATCAGGTATTAATTAAGGTAATCAGAAAGATAGTTGTTACACTATAATGTATTAGTTGTTATACTACAGTATTAGTTGTCGCAGACCGTGCATGCATTAACCGCTACGTAGCAGAAAGTATTAGTTGTTACATCGAAGGCATTACTGTTACTAATAGTTGACCATCTTTTGTGCAAACAAATAATGGTGGCCCATCCGCAAGAGAAGAAACTTTTCGTGTTCATTTATTTGAAAAACACAACAAGCTAATTTTACCGAGTTGTGGTGACCATTGTTACGTGTCGCTGGCCGAGCACACACGCTGAGCGGCGAAAGTTTGATCCACATAAGTATAATTGATGCATGGGCATTGGTCCTCCATAAGAATGCAGACAGGATAAATGTCAGAGTCCAAGGGGCGGACAGTTTGCTAGAATTTGGGGTGAATAAACCTTACCAAGTTTTCGATTTTAGTCCTTTTAAAATATTACAGAGTTAACTCAAACAATAAGGTCCCTCGAGGACACGTTTGCGGTTATTTTAGCGTAGTTAGCCACCAACGCATCGAGTAGAGCCGCTGATGTGTACAACTCAACCGCTTAACTCCAACTTTAACTTCAATGTTTGTTTTATTAGCAAAAGACTTAACACCCTTTGAATTGATTTAAACTTGTTTTAACACTTGATTTTAGACTCGTTATTAATCGCTTGATAGCAAATAAGTTTTATCAACAGATATAATGTAAATATGCGCAGTAAGAAGAACGGTCAAAATAAATGACACGTTTAATTTTTATAGTTTCAAAGATGTAAAATTATTCTTAATCCTTCTTCTCCAACGGGAGGAATCCACTATGTAAAAGATTTGTTTACAAAGTGGTCAACATGCCTAAAGACAACCTTGGTCACACAAACGCTTCGTCCGACTCGCTTTCTTTCACGGCCTTACTTTAAACCACTTTCTCAAGCTCTTGATTTGATCACTAAGCCCTCCAATAACTTGATATCGATTCGACTTGAACCTTCCAACATCCTCCTTCGATAGTAGACTTTTTGATTCTTCAAAAAGTTTTTTCTTCAATGCTTCTGAAGTCAGTTTTTCCTTCACAACTTGTATCGATCGATTTCTTTGTCAGTGGTCGAGGATTTGCTTGAATATTCTTGGAGAATATTTGCAGTTAATAGCTTGAATACTGTTTGATTTCTCGTGTGCAAGGTCGCCATGTTACCGCTTTCTCAATGAATTTCTACCTTTTATAGTGAACTTTCAAAATCGCCCGCTAAAGAGATAAAGCAATTTCAAAAGTCACAGGTTTGTCAAGGTTTGTCTTTTTCGTCCTCAATCTTGAGATGTAGACCTTTATAGTGAACTTGCGCATTTCCCATTGGTTCATTCCCTTTGCATGCTTCCTGATTGAGCACTTTAAGACCATGGGTAGATGGGAAGATACTTATTTAAGAATGTTCTCGACTTCGGCAACGAATTCATTTCGCTTAACTCCTCTTGGTCACGCTTTTTTCCCCGTGTGACTCAGGTTCCGCTCCAATCATCGATGACTCATCCGTCTACTTCAACTTGAGACTCGCTTCTGAGTTGACTTGACTAACTCTTCACACATCTATTCCTCAACTAATACATCTTCACGAGTTCTTGATCTTCTTCGTCATACTACTATTCCACGCTGAGTCTTCATCCGCCTTTCAAATGACTTTCAGTATTTCCGTGCCCTAGCCGACACCTTTTAGCCCTATCTATTACAATGAACATTACAAGGAAAATGGGCTAACTTTCTAGCTTAAGTTTTACATGGCATTCATCAAAAATCTAAAATAAATCCCAACAATTTCCCTTTTGATGATGCCAAAACGCAAAAATATAAAAAACAAATGTAAACAAAGAAGATACATGGCTGCATAATGCAAAAGAATAAAGAATGTATGTAGAATAGATCATTTTATTGATCATATCATTCTTGTTACACAAATTGCTTACATTTGTATCAAAGCATTCTATATCAAAGAACAATACGCATAACTATGCTAGATACTAGAATAAATACAAAGTGAAAAATTTCAAAACAAAATTCACTAAGTATACGATGACTTACAAAAGTATATTTACACAAGTAAAATACATGAAGGGTTCGCAACAACACTTCCATCGCCACGCTCCTTCTCCTTCACTATGTCAAAGTCACACTTCTCTTCCTTTTTCTCTTTCTTTCTTCCTCGCCTCTTTTCTTTCCTCATAAAGCTCTTTAAAGAGATCATCCTTTCACTTCTCTCTTGTTTACAATCAGTTTGTCTTTTATTTTTCTCTTCCTATCTTTTCACGACCCAACATTTCTTCGTTGCCACTTCCAGATTCACCACTTCATCATACCAACGAAGAGATTCTCCTTCTTTCCGAGATCTACAAATTCAATATTCTGGTTTTGTACGAGGTCAAGAACCTCTTCCTCCACCACTTCTTCCTCCTTTATGGGTGTGTATCACTTCGAGTCTTCCGCTACCACCAATGAACGGTGTAGTCCACGCTTATCAACTTCTTCAAAGGGGTGACAATGTAAGACCTTTCTCCCATTATGCATCCTGCTTAGGCTATGATGACCTTGAAATAGCCTTGATTCGAGTGTCTTGAATTCCTTCAACTCCGATCTTGCTCAACCACTGCCGTGAATAAGATCCGATCTTTCCTACCGAATGCCGCCACATTGCTTCAACATTTCTTTGATGGCATCCGCCTTCTTGTCAAACTCCACCATCCGCCAACGACCACCTTTTCTCCGACATCGCACAGAGAGTGCTTGATCGCCAGAAGCCACCGGAAGTTTGCTGATAATCTAGCCATATTACGACTCGGCGGTTTTATCATTAACGCTCAAATCCTTCAATGTTCTCACCGCTTCCTTCACCGTCACCTTCTCGATGAAGATTATTTCAACTTCTTCTTTTTAGGACTCCTTTTTTTTTTTTAGGAATCCTCTCTTCTCCCTTTTGGCATCATCAAAGCCGAGAGGGACCAGGAACATGCTCTGAGCATAAAGTCGAGTTTGCTGAGAGTGGAAGATTGCTTGGAGTCTGCTGCTGCATAAGCTAACTGAAATTCTGAGCAAGTGGCTTTGGACTTGGCTACCACCAATTTCATGCCGGCCATGAGGAGGCTGAATTTGTCATTCATAGAGTTCTCAAGGCGCATAATTTCTTTTCTCTGGAATTCTTGCAACAACTCCATTTTTGTCTTGTGAGATGCATGCAACCTTTCGATGTATGCCTGTATCCTTTGTTTGATATCAACATTGTCAGCCATCCAAACAAGCATTCTGCCATACAGTGCATTGAAATAACGAACTTGCTCAATTCTCTTGGCAGATTGCTGTTGAGACCATTCTCTGATCTGTACCACTATCCCTCTTAAGTCTGCAGTGAGGGTAGCATCCCTGTTGTCCAGTCTCATATCGAGTGAAGCCTGATATCTTTCTATCTTCTCAATCTCTGCACAGATTTTCTTGAAGATCTCGCGAATTCTAGCTGTCTCACTAGACTCAGCTGCAGGCCACTCTTCATCAAAGTTGAACTCGGCTGGAACAATGGTGTCAGTAGGGATGATTGGATCTTCTCTTATGATGAATCTTTGTTGCTCAGCAGTGGTCTCTTCTTCCAAATCTGGTAGGATCGGTGTAAAAGGAAATACCTTTGGAAAGGCATTGTCACTCACATATGGGATTATTTGTGAGGGTCGCGGGCTCGTGATGATTCAGCCTCTTCGTACCTTAGCTCAAGGAGAAGCTTCATCGGGCAAAGGGTCACATACAATTTTATTCGTTAAGGCGGCCGCGAACACTCGAGACCCCAAGAAACGAAGCAACTCTTCCTCCTTCTTCGATGTACTCAGGATGAGCGAACCGCATCCTGAAAGTGATCAAGTTTCATGCCCTCCACTCGTGAGTCGTCTTTGAATACCTAGATACTGATGGAGAATAGATGACAACATCATCATCATCATCTTCTTTCTCCAGGAAAGGAAAGAAGAGGGCTCCGCGCTTCTCCTCGCCGCGGAGCATCATGGCGAAAGTGGAGAGACAACCTTTTTTCAACGGATGTTCAGCTTGTTCGCTTTGCTTCCTCCCGCTTGTCGATGCCCAGCCGAGTTTTCATCGACTCGTTGATTACCTTCAGAGCAGTTTTTAATGCATTCATCATTCACTTCAGAGATCGCACTTCTTGAGTTTCAGCTTCCGAGATCTTTTCTCCAGTGAGAGAAGATCGATAATGTCTTCTCAAGATCGATTTCTTAACTAGCCTTCGTTTTCTAGATGGGAGCAATTGCCTTTCTCGGCTCTTGGCTCCTTCTTCCGATGGCTAGAGAAGGAATTGGTTTCTTCACTTATTGCAGGGCAGGAGACACACCGCACGACAGCGTGCACGGCAGCGACCTACTCATAGGCAGATGCATCCTTTTTCTTAGTGCAAGGGCCTTTCTTCTTCGCACCGGGCAGGGCAACTTTCTTTTGGGAGGAAAAAAAGGAAACATGGTCCCTGGTTCAGCCGATTCCCTCATTTGTGTCCACCTTCTTGCATTTCTTCCGGGCACCGTATAGGTTAGCCCTAACATCTTCTTGTTGACATGGAAGTGGTTTTCCATGCCAAGGGGAAGACCCTTCACTTCCATCGACGGGCCAATCACAAGTGCCATATCCAAGAGATCCTCCAAAGCATCCATCCTCCTTAAACGCCTTATTCATTACATTCAGTATCGCTTATACACTAACTCAACCCAATTTACTTTCTTGCCATGCATGATCGCAGCCTTACATGATGATCGCCTTAGTCTTTGACAAACCGGTTAAAGCCGCCAAACTTCATGTCTACACACTTGAGACGACATCCATCAACTTATGACATCGGGTCCTTCGCCACTTATCACCGTGGTAGACCACCCAAGAAGACACTCCTGGCTTGGCTACTCTTTCCACGCAGCTACCCAAATACACATCGCCTTCATTAATCTCCTTCATGCCTTCCGATGGCACAAGCAAAGGCTCCGCAAGGTCCTTAACATTTATCATTATGTCCTCATGTGACGTAAGACTTGATTCCTTCGCCCCGCACTCCGTTGACATATTAACCGCGCTACTCCTCTAGATAGGTATGCGCGAGTACTCCATGGTCGAAAAGCCTTAAGACTCGATTTTTCTAAAGATCTCGCCTATCTTCTTAATCCAGATTTCATCGTAACCCTACTTCACCATACCTTCAAATCCACCGACGCTCTTAGTGGATTTGCTTAGAGAGCTGATTTAAATTGAACTTAGGTGCCATTTTTAGAGATTTTTACCGATTAAACCGACAAACTTTTTCTTGAGGACTCTTAGGTTTTTAGAGAGAGAAATAGTCGCTGCTTGAAGATGTATATATAAGTGGTTATGAAAGGATGTCTTCTGGGATTTTGAAATTTTGATCGATATTAACCGCTCAGATTATCACGCTAAAAATGCATTAAATTCATCGTGATTTAATGCGGCAAAGATTTATATCCAATCATATGCTTACGCGGCATCTTTTTACAGCACTCCGCCATTATTACGCCCGACATCATCCTTAAAAACATTCTCGCTCATTAAAAACGACCGATTTTTTGTCACTTAGCTCATAAAATGATCGCCTTATATCAAATATGACTTAATCCCCGCTTCTCTTTTCATTAGTGACTCCAACCGCTCGCCTAACTCGACAAAATGACTTCTTCCGATATGGTCGATTTACTTCAATAAATGTGAAAGTTGTTATTTTCTCATTTTCTTCGACTATCTCTGGGCCGATTGAGTCTTCTCGAGTGTTAACTCACTCTATTAATCCTAGCTCATTCTTAAGCTCTTCAAATCTTGACCACATGGTGGTTTGGTGAATATGTCACCTAACCTGTTTATCGCTTGAGATGTATTCCAAAGTGATGTCTTTCTTTTCAACATGATCTCTTATAAAATGATACTCCTGACATCAATGTGCTCGTTTTCGAATGCAACACAAAGATTTCGAGTGATTGCAATAACACTTGTGTTATCACACAATCGAATCTCTTTTTCTTCAATCTCATAATCTCTCAATTACTGCCTCATCCATAGCATTTGGGCACAACAAATTCGCCCATAGCAACGATTACGCTCGGGCCATGGATGTGGCTACCGAGTTTTGCTTCGCTTAAACCAGAAAACCAATCTATTTCTAAGCATTCGACATGTACCAAAGGTACTTTTCCTATCAACTCTACATCCAAAGATAGTCAAAGTTTCTGAGTAACCAATAAGTCAATCCTCCTTCCATCGATACCATAAGTCGACTTCCTGGCATCACTTCAAATACCCAGATTCTCTTAGCAAAGCCATGCTGGTCTTTTTTGGTGCGATTGAATCTTCGACATACACCTACTACAAAGGTAATGCCTGGTCTGCCGGGTCATAAGTAGAGCAATGATCCAATGAGAGCTCTATATCCTGGGTTTAATCTACGTAAAACTTCGCCATTCGTGATCCATGTCCATCTGACCGATGTGTTCATTGGTATTTTCACGTAAGACTTCTCTTCATACCAAATTTCTTCATTAAATCTCTCGTGTATTTTGTTTGACTTATGAAGGTTCCATCCTTCAATTGCTTAACTTGAAGTCCATGGAAGAAAGTTAGCTCTCCCATCATGATCATCTCAAACTTACTCGCATGAGGTTGGAGAAGTTATCACACAACTCTTTATTTGTGGATCCAAAAATGATGTCATCCTATATTTGAACAAGCAAAGATACTCTCTCCATCTTGAATTCTCAAAAGTGTTCTCATCCACTTTGCTTTTGGTGAATCCATTGTCCGCTAGAAATCGAGACAATGTATCATACCATGCCTTTCGTGCCTCGCTTTCAATCCATATAATGCTTTTGAGCTTGTACACCTTATCTCCAATAGTTTTCTCGCTTCAAACCTGGAGGTTGTTCAACATAGACTTCTTCCTCTAGCAATCCATTTAGAAATGCACTCTTCACATCCATTTGTTACACAATGAAGTTCTTATGTGCAAAGATAGGCAAGAAACATTCTTATTGCTTCCAATCTTGCAACAGTGCAAAGGTTTCATCAAAATCTATACCTTTCTCTCGCGCAATACCTTTGGTTACCAATCTCGCTTTGTTTCTTATCACGGATCCTTCCTCATTCATCTTGTTTCAAAACCCATTTTGCCAATAACATTTTCATGGGTTGGTCTCCCGCACCATTCCCATACTTTGTTCCTTTCAAACCGATTCACCTCTTCTTGCATGGTTTGAATCCAATGTGTGTCATCCAATGCTTGAGACACATCTTTGGCTCTATTTGGGAAATAAAATAAGTGAACATTGCTTCTTGTTGTGCTCGATCTAGTTTTTACACCATCTCTAACATCTCCAATAACTAACTCGGTGGATGGTCTCTCACCATCTCACATCGTCAGAGCAGTCACCGATTCAGCCATCTCGCCTATGTTGTTTTGAAATGCCTCTTTTCATCGCTATTCATTTGTAGACTTTCCATTGTCTTTGAGATTCAGTTGTCTCATCTTCATCTCGGGGTTGATTGCTCTTATTTCAGCCTTCAACATATGACTTCTTTCTGCATAATTGGTTGATTCAAATTTTATCGCCTAACTCTTCAATATCTTCTCCATTCACATTAGGTTCATCAAAAACCACATGGATAGACTCTTCAGACCATAGTCCTCTTGTTCAAGACTTCATAAAGCTTTTCTCCGAAAGTATCCCAAAAAGATACCTTCATCAACTTTAGCATCAAAAGCCTTCAAATTATCTTTCATTATTGTGGATGAAGCATTTACATTCAAATATCTTGAATACCCAACATTGGCTTTCTCCCTATCCGCATTTCATAAGGAGTCTTGGTTAATTGCATGTTGATCATGCATCTATTTTGAGTATAGCATGTCAGTGTTAATAGCCTTCACCTTCAAAATCTCTTAGACAATCCAACTTCAGCTAACATGGTCCTTGCAGCTTCCTTAAGAGTTATGTTTCTTCTTTCACCTACTCCATTCTCACTGCGGGAGTTCTTGTCATGCAGATAACTCATGAGCAATACCATTTTCAATGCACATCGAGTAATTATTCCATTGACAAACCCAGGCCTCATCGACCTAATTTTTATAGTGGTCTGGATCTTTTCATTTTGAACTCTTTTCATCACCGAGGTAACTTCCCGCAAAGTTTCCTTCTTTTTGCACATAAAGATTGTCCATTTGTATATTGAATAATCATCTACCACTACTAAGGTGTATTTCTTTCCACTCGATGTTGGTGGTTCAATCGACCAAATAAATCCATATGCAACAAATGCATTATCCTGGTTGATGAAGCGACTTGGCTTATCTGAATGATGATTTTGATCCGCTTCCCATCCGCATGCATCACAAATGCTTTCTTTCTTGACACTAAGTCCGCAATCCTTCCACAAGATGACTCCTGCAAGCTTGTTGATTGTCTTGAAATTTAGATGACTCGGCTTCGTACACAACCAACTTGATTCTACTGCGGCTCTTTCGCTAGAAGACATGTACTTGGTGTAGCAAGAGATCAATCTACCACATACATATTCTTTTGCAACATATGTATTTCTTCCCACTTATGATGGCCGCTCAATCGACCAAATAGATCCATATGCAATGTGATGTAACATCCTTGTTGACGGCGACTGTGTTTATCCTCGAATGAATATTCGATTTGCTTTCCCATCCGCATGCATCACATACACTTCCTTTCTTGTATATCGAGTCAGAAATCCTTCCACAAGATGACTCCTTACAAGCTTTTGTTGATTGTCTTGAAGGGATGATTTGCTTCTTGTGCCACAACCAACTTGACTCGGCCGTGCTTTCTTTTGCTACCGACAGCGTGCTTGTGTGGCAAAGAGACCAATCTACCACATACATATTCTTCCTCGTCTAGATCCTTGCAAAGACTATTTCATTTAATTCAATATCTTTGACCGCACACTCGCATTAAATACAATATGTAGCCCTTGTCACAGAGTTGGTTGATGCTTTAACAGTTGAAGTTGAGGCCTTCAACATAAGCAACATCCGTGATTTCTAATCCATTCTTCTTGATAGATCATGTGCCTTTGATTTCCCCTGAGCTTCATTTCTCCAAATATGACTTTTGCACTCTAATCTCCTGAATCTCGACGTTTTTTTCTTGTTTCCTCGTCATGTGTCCGGGAACAACCACTATCCATGTACTAGGTTCCATGGCACTATTAATGCAAATTAGCAAATTGCTTGGGGTTTTAGGTTCATACAACCGTCTCTTTTGTCCGTATGCCCCGTATGTGTGTTTTAGCAATTGCCTTCTTTCGGGGTAGTTGTGATATTTCCGAGTGTAATGCTTGAGTGCATATGTGCCGAGGCCGCTCTTTTGCCTTTGAATGACCTTTATTGGGAGGTTTAGGTCTTTGACATTTGGCTTGTATTCCATCGTCTTACGATATTTCACATTGTTCCAATCAACTTGCTTGGATAGTTTCTACCATTCCCAACATTTGTGTTTCTCCTCGATGAAACTTCTCGAGGTTTTTGGTAGCTCTGTTTATTCTTTACAAGTACTTTCTATTTGGAGTTTGTTGAGGAACTCGGCCGATTTTTTCTCAGTTGTCCTCTCAGCATACTCAACTGGCTATTTTTATTTTCCCTTGTATCCAAGGCCAGTTTGTTTGTGATTGTGCTTTGGGATGAATGTGGGTGCAACATTTGGTGTTTTGGGTTTTTGAAATGCTTCATTGCTTGAAGATCATTTTGCCAAAGTCACTCTAGGAGTTTGACTGTGCACAAAGGAATCGAATCATATGCTTGTCTTATCTCCACATTCTTTTTGACTCATGATAAGATCATCCATGATTCGATGCTTTTGTAAATGAGGCAATCACATTTTTGAGATCTTGTTCCCAATTTTCTACAAAGAGCTATCTATCTGCTAATAGTTTAGATTCTCACCTTCTTCATGTGTTCTCAAAAGCTATGTGACTTAGAATGCTCACCTCCTTAGCCACCGTGAGTTTTGGTTTTTGCCGGCTATTTTCCTCATTTAGGAGTGTGTGTGAGGATTTAATGTGCTCAAAATCTTTTATCATTTTTCCTAATGAATCATAGAGATCGGTGGGTGATGAAGTGTGTGTATCACAATCACTATCACTAGAATCAATGAGATGAGTTAGAGTGTACCTCATCTTCTTGGTCCGGTTGATCTTGTTCTTTGGCTATAAGACAGATCAAGGCTTCTTCTTCTAATCACTTGAGTAGTACCTTCACTACTCGAGTCCGCCGCTTTCTTTGACTTAGTTGTCTCGTGAATTTCAAAGAACCAACATGGCTTTCTTCTTTTCGTTTTCTTTTCTCTCAAGACTTTTCTTTCTTTTCTTCATTCCTATATTTGTTGACGATGGATAGAACAATCTATTGCAAAATGCCCTAGCTTGTCCGCAATTCCAACACAGTTCTCGACTCTTTTCTCGCCCTTGGTTTATCGGCTCCCGATGTTCTACTCGTTGATGCTCACCTCTTGGGTAGCCTATCTTCCTTGACTTAGATGGGGTCAATGTCTCCCGGAGGTTTCACTCCTTTTTCTTTTATAGTTCTTATTAAAGAACTTGTTGAATCTTTTAACCATCGTGGCTATTTCTCCCGGTCTATGGCTTCTTTGGGTTCAACTCTTTCCATCCTTGACTATTAGTGCACTGCCTTGGGTACAGCTTGTCTCCTCTTGATCCTTTCTTCTCGCCTTAAACTCATCGCTTTTTAGGTCCGAGAATAGCTCATGGTTGGATGTTTTTGAGAGATCCATTTAATGTCTTCGGTAGCCATAGTCTTCATTTCCCATTCAGTGGAAGACTCTCAAGATCTTCATACACATCTCCTTTGTGTGTATTCTTTCCCAAGAGCCGAAAGCTCATTTGTAATTTCTGAATATGGCATCTACCGGTCCATAGATTCACCGCAAACATTTTAAAGTTTTCAAATTTTTGAACAACAATGATTAATTTATTTTCTTTAATTTGCTTCCGATCCTTCACAAATTAATGTTAGCTTATTCCAGATTTCTTTTTTCATTGCTTTTGCAGATTTGACTTTATTGAACATTACTTTGTTCAAAGTCTTGAAAGTATATCCTTGGCCACATTGTCCAAGTTGTATCTCTTCCTATCATCATTAGTCCACTCCTTGGTTTTTCAACCACGGCCGTCTTTCTTCAAAGAACACCTTCTTCTCCTTTAGCTACAAATGCTTCTCTCCTTACAATCGTGTTCACTTTTAATATTTGCAGCGCCCATCCTCTATCACAAGCCACATTTCATCGTAGAGCCGATAGATGAGCTCGCATACTTAATTTTCCAATCATCAAATTCTTCAACAAAGGAACATAGGAATGTGTGTCAAATTTGTTTCCATGACAAACTTTGCTAAAAATGAAAGATTTTGAAAATGCAAGTGTTTAAAACCTTTTTTGAAAAGATAGAGATCTAGTTCAAGAACTGTCCATGAAGGCTCAATGAACTAACCGCCTCGATACCACTTGTAGGTCTCAAGGGGTATGAGTAAGGTTTAGAGGGGGGGTTGAATAAACCTTACCAATTTATTGATTTTAGTCCTTTTAAAACATTACAGAGTTAACTCAAACAGTTGCGTCCTTGAGGGACAACTAATTTGGTTATTCGGGGCCAGAGTTATCCACCAACGGACCGATAGAGTCGTTGATATATTAACTCGCTTGTTTAACCCGAACTTTAACTTGGTCCGTGTTGGTTTTATCAGCGGAAGACTTAACACCCTTTGAATTGATTTAAACTTGTTTTAACACTTGATTTTAGCACTTAGTTATTAATCAGTTGGATAGAAAATAAGTTTATCAGCAGATAATATAAATATGCAGAGAAGTAAATGTGATGGAAAATAAATGACACAGTTAATTTTTATAGAGGTTCAAGATGGGGTAATTCTTCTAATCCTCTCTTCTCCAACTCCTCGGGAGGAATCCACTATGTAAAAGATCCACATACAAAGTGGTCGCTAGCCCAGAGACGCCTTGGTCACACAGATGGCTTCTCGTCCAACTCAACTTCTTCACAGGGAAGCTGCCTTGCTACTTCAGCTCACTTTCTCAAACTCTTGGATTTGATCACGAAGCCCTCCAATAACTTGATACTAGTTCGACCTTGAACCTTCCTACGATCCTCCCTGATAGTAGACCCCTTTTGATTCTTCAAAAGTTTCCTCTTCAACAAAGTTTGAAGTTGTCTTTTCTTCACAGCTTGTGTTGGATCGATTTCCTTCGAGTTTTTTGGGCTTGAGGATTTTTGCTTGAATATTTTTGAGAATATTTGCAGGTTAATATCTTGAATAATGCTTGATTTCTCGGTGTGCAAGGTCGCAAGGTTACCTTTTCTCAATGAATTTCCTCGGCCTTTTATAGTGGACATTCAAAAATCAGCCTGCTGGAAGAGATAGGTTGATTTCAAAAGTCACTTGTGTTCGTTGGTTTGTCTTTTTCTTGGTCCTCATCTTGAGATGTAGACCCTTCCTCATATTAAATGAATTTGCGAATTTTCGTGTTCGACACGAGGTGTAGTGGTTCCCATTAGTTCATTCCTTTTGCACGCTTCGGGATGAGCACTTTAAGACCTGCAAAGATGGAAGTATTACTTATTTAAGTAATGTTCTTGACTTCGTGGCAACGGATTCATTTCGCTTAACTCTTCGTCAGCCGCTTTTTCCCGCAAGTGACTTGTGTCTACTCCAATCATAGATGACTCATCCGCCACTTCAACCCGAGACTGGCTTGAGTTGACTTGACCGACTCTTCACACATTGCCTATTCCTCACCGATACATCTTCGCCGAGTTCTTGATCTTCTTTCTTGGCCATACTCATTCCTTGCTCCACAAATGAGTCTTCGTCACTCTTGGCTGACTTCTTGTATTTCCAGGTCTAGCTGACTTGACTCAACTTTTCAGCCCGATCTATTACAATGAACATTACAAGGAAAATAGGGTGCCAACTTTCTAGCTTAAGTTTTACATGGCATTCATCAAAATCTACAAAATAAATTCCCAACAATGCTTTTATTTCTATGCTCAGCATTCTGTAAGCAAACAATATTATTTTTTTTCATATACTGTCATGCTCTACATTAAGTAATGGTATATTTAATATTGTGTTTTATTTGCAACAGTTATACATAGCATACATTGTTGAAGAAGTCACTGACAGAGATTGGGCAAAAGATTTGAGATATTGTTGGAGATAGTGGATGAAAGCAGTAAGAGTGATGGACTTGAGTGGGTTTGACTTGGCAATAAATTATTTTATTTATAATGAAAAGTATTATTTATTATTCTTTTCATGTATTAGCTATTATACTATAAAGTAAGGGTGTGCACGGTCCGGTCCGGTCTTGAGATTTAGAAATCTTAACTGTTCCCAAAGTTCTGAGATCCCAAAATTAAATCTCCAGAACCAAACCATCAAAAACTCTCCATCCCGAACCGTCCCAATTTGCTAATATTCTTTGTTACACTGCTACTATAAAGTATTAGTTGTTACACTGCAAAGTATTAGCTAATATTCTTTTTTTGTTGAAACTATAGATTTTTTTCCCAATTTGCTTCAAAGGCATTTTGTAGCTATTGTTATCAATTTTGATGCGAGGTGCAATATCCGGATAACTTGGTCCATCATGAGGTTGTTGTAGAAAAGTACAACAAGCTTGGGACACAAGGTAAACTACAATATTTTGTTTCATTAGATTATTTTTGTAAAAGTATCGGAAATATTAGTTAATATTCTTATGGTTTTTCACTTATTCCAAAAAAATAATTTTTTTGTTTTGGTGAAAGAATTAAGTTACCCACAAGCCCAAGAGGTTGAGCATTTTCCGAAAAAAATGTTCCCTTCAATGCAAGGCAAAGGCTAACAACGTGGATTGTGGTGTATTTTTAATGCACCACATGGAAAATTTAATTGGGCAAGTCTACTCAAGGCCAGATTTGAAATTGGTATGATTCTTGCCGCTGTATGATTTTTTTTCATTCCTTTCTTTTTTGTTTTTTTGTAGCGCAATGTAAGGCGTGCTTTAAGGGCATCATTCTCGCTTCCAGTGAATCGACCCGACTTACATTGGCCTAATTAGGCCCTTCTTCAAGAAATCACCCACTTTACTTAATACTGAACTGAAAGAAGACCTTATATAGCTCTATGAACTCTTTAAAAGCAACCTTTAAGCACCTTTAAAGCTCATATAGAGGAATAGAAAGGAGTAGCTCATAGTTGCCTTAGCTCATTAGCGAGATCTAGCTCATCTTGGCTTGTACCGCTAGCTTCCTTGCTTAATAGATCAAGAGACCAACTATTCTATTTCATCGTAGACTCAAATAGTGATGGTCATTCCTTAACCATCAGGATAGTTTCCGGGAACGAAGGAGAAAGTCCGTTAGTGCCGGGCGTGGACGCGTGTGCTTACCTTACCAATGCCTTTATCCCGGGGAAAGATAAAAAAGAAAGTCAGATATGTCCGCCACTGCTTAGCTACTGTTGAACACGTTGAATGACAAACGAGTTCAACTTGAGAAGGATGTTCTTGAATTCGCGAGAGCCCTGAAGTAGCTTGAAAAATGATTTTCATGTAAGATTTTATTGAACCTGTAGTCATTTTTATTAGTTTCATAGTGATATATTTTGTTAACATAATGTGTTTATGATGTACAGGGTCTGAAGATGGTTGGTTGTTTGTGTTTAGAGGATGGTTGGTACAGGGGATCTGGATTTTTTGAATGTTTATGAAAAAAACAATTTGAATATTTTAGGCAAGTATTATTAGTTACATGTAAATATGTTATTATTGAATGTTAAAAGTATTAGCACTGCTTTTTGTTAGCTGTAGATGTAGTACTGCTTTTGTTAGTCGTAGATGGTTGGTACAGGGGATTATTAGAAGTACAAGCTAACGTCTTTTTACAAGCAGTTGCAAGTATTATAGGTTCATGTATGTGTCCTTGAACAATTAATAATTAATGTTTTTAACAATTAACAAGTATTATAGAGTTCAGGAATGTTTTTACAATGCATTAAGTTCAAATAATAAACAATCCTAGAACAATAAAACATGAGATATGAATTCACACACAAAATAAAAAATGTATCAGCAGATACAATGACAAGTATTAGCAGATACGTTACAATGTATTAATCCGTGCGAGAAAAAAGTGGCACAACCAACAATGTATCTATAAAACATAAGATATGAGAAGACATTGAAATAATCATAACAAGTAACAGTATAACAAGTTATGAATTCCCACACAAAAATAGGAATGTATCAACAGATACTGTAAAATGTATTAGCAAATACATTGGCAAGTATTAGCAAATAAGTTACAACGTATGGCCAGAGACGTGAATTGTAAACAATAATCAGAATTAAGTACAAATAATCAACCATCCTAAAACAAGCTTCAGGATTAGGAGTTTTCGAATTCGAACACTCTTGATATATTTGTGTTTGATGTGTCAAAGACTCTTCTTCTTCTTGCTTTTTTCAAAATGCCCTTTCGCTCTATGTTTTCTGCCCTTTGTAACTGGACGAGTAGGATCTAGGATATTAGTAGAAGAACTAGAAATCTCAGTTTCAGCTGCAGAATTCATTATAGCAGCCATCAATTCATCAATTGTCATAGAATCCCGGTTATAACCATCTTCAAGGATTCTTCTTGCTTTCTCCTTTTCTTGGCATTTCAAATACCAGATTATAATACTTGCGTGCCATTTCATGACGCCAATGAATGCAATTCTTAGGCCTGTTACTCTGTCCAATTCCTCTATCTAATTTATCCCATAAGTCTTTTTTTTCAAACTTATCTTGTTTGATATAACAATTTTGTATTTCATTCACCGAATTCACATGAAGGACCCATAACGAATGACGACACAGTAAACCATATTCTTCAAATCTCTTGCAAGAGCAACTTATCAATTTAGTTGCAGTACAAAATGTCAATATATGTGAACCAACTCCATCATCATTCGAAATATTTGAAAACATAATGTCGCTCTCAAAATGGAACCTTGTACAAGAAGTGGAAATTGACTTAAAAAATTCATCTTCAAAATCTTTAAAAAAATGTCAATGTGTATACTTCAGAAGGATGCTTCAATAGTCCAGTTAATGGAAATATAGATGTAGGAGCTGCCCTTGAACACTGAAATTCATCATTTGCTTCATTGATCCTCCAATGTTTAATTGTTTCCTTGAAAATTCCATAAAAGTTAGTCAAACTGGTTGTTTTCTTCACATTAAATCCAATGGCATAGTTTGTACTTTCACTTTGCCGTGAAGACAATATTCCAGTAGAGAAAAAGTCTTTGTTAAGTACACTTCACCGTGAAGACAATATTCCAGTAGAGAAAAAGTCTTTGTTAAATGTTGTACACCACTTCTTCCTTCAATCAAATAACCTCTTAAACCATGGATGGTCATTTTTTGTAATCTTTTTCTCCCAACCGTCTCCGAAATCTGCTTTCGATTGTGCACCATGATAAACACTTGATAAATGCATTGTTGAAGCATTTGTCGCCTTTCAACTTCCCCGAACGACTACAAAGATTTTGATAGAGGTGCCATAAGATAACCTATGCCATGTTCCTGGGAAAACCTACATAAAAAATAAATAAAATAGATTGAAATTATTACATATAACAATTGGATGTATTAGTATTAAGAAAGAAAAATATTACATATAAAAGAAAAAGTATATTTTTAAATATAAATCGAGACAGAGCACGATTCAAAAGAGGGCATTACATTTATTTTGAAAAGTATTACACATGGCATTGTAATGTATTATCATTAACAAAGTAAAGTATTACGCATTAATCGACGTGCAAATTGTACAAAGAATATTTTACCTTTTCAATTGAATTTTCAATTGCTAGATCTTGATTTGTGCGATTGATATAGGGCATTGACCCTCCATAATTGATTTCTTAAAAACTTTAAAAAGTCAATCGAATGATTTGGTTTTCTCATCCGCTATGAAGGCACAACCAAACATCACGTTCTTCCAATGATTATTAATCCCAATAAAAGGGGCACAAATCAAATTATACCGATTTGTTCGATATGTTGTATCAAAGATAACAACATCACCGTATATCTTGTAATCCTCCTTCATCATTGAATTCCTCCAAACTAGATTACACAATCTTCCTATATCATCTAATTTAACTCTGGAAAAAAAGTCTTGATCTTCAGCATCTTGTTGGTACAACATGTCAATCAGCGTTTGTGCATAGCCTGCCTCTATTGCATTCATTTGAAACGATTCACAAAATTCAAGTGATCCTTCATTGTATGACCAATGAACTCTTCACCCCCGCATCTTGCGCCATGTGATCGAAAGATTCGGTGGCTCTCATTCCGAGAAGAAATCATCTCCCCAATAGCATTAGCCTTTTCAAGTGGTAATCACCCTTTCGTAACAATGCAAATGACTACTCTTTTCTAGTGAGTTTGTGGTTGTGCAACATACTATGGTCAACAATTTCATAAACACCATTGATGTTCAACTTTGCCCTCAATGATGCCCTACATCCCGTCAGTGTATTATAAAATATTTTCTTTTTTCTCAATGGTGTTTCGGGTGTTGTAGATCCCACGCAGAACATACAAAATACTTTTTTTCTCACAACACCAACATCATTGTATCTCGTAGTTGTTTTACGAATACTAAATCCAAGCTGCCGAGCATGATTGCGATACTGTGTATATATTTCAACACTATTCTTCTTCATACTAATAAGACAACCAATCAAGTATTTTGTTATATTTAACAGAAGAAAATAATTAACAGGGGGGAATATATGAAAATTATGACATTTTTCATAATAAAACACAATACATTTGCATGTATTTGTATTAGTTTTTTTAGCAACAAAACCTGATTTTTACCTTTAGCTTCTATTTGAATGATATTGTCCCCCTGCTTTCTGTCATTTTTGCCTTCTTCATTCTCATCACTAGAATCTGTTAGTGTTATTACACCTAAAAATAATACAAATTAGGAACTAAGAAATAAAATAGATAATAAGATGCACCTAAAATTTAGATATATTTATTTGATACATCTAATACATTTAGAATGCAATGTGTAATGCTTTTCTACAATATTGTGCCATTTAATAATAAAACAGAGACTTTTCACGAAGCTATAAAGTCTAATACATTTTTTTTGTTACATCTAATACATTAGAATGCGATGTGTAATACTTTTCTACAAAGTTGTGCCATTTAATAATAAAACAGAGACTTTCCACGAAGTTGTAAAGTCTAATATATATTTTTTTGTTACATCTAATACATTAGAATGCGAGGTGTAATACTTTTTAATAATGAACCAAATGAAAAATACACGACATTCACTTTCATTACCTCTGTCATTCTTCAAGTTATCTCCAGCCTCTATTGTCGCACCTTCTTAAGCTTTTGTCCAATGTAGATTTAACTACTAAGTAGCTGGAATATAAACACAAAATAAATACGTATTAGGCTTGACGCGAACACATAGATTGATGGTTTTGCGACGGAGGTGATGGTCGACGGAGGTGTTGGTGCGAATTTGCAGAGATGGCGGAAGGGGAAAATATCATGTAGTGTAGGTGCACACTGGTGGATGCGCCATGATGTAGTGTTTTTACGCCTCCTTCGGTGTCGTCTTTCGCCGCCGTTGTGGTTGTTTTTAATGGGGAATGTGGCTCACGGTGTTGATTGTGGTTAAAGGAGGAAGAAGCTGAGAAATTAGGGCTCCAAATCATGACTCACGAGGATGTCGGAATGCAGCGCTGGATTTTTATTTTTATTTTTTGGCAAATGCGGGTCAGGGTTGGGCAATGGGTAGGATATTTAGACCCGTCTAATGGATCTAGTTTTGTTAGACGGTCTGGCAGGAGACTAGCTCTTGATTGAAACATCCTTACACATATATGGTATGGTCAATTCAATAATTTTTAGTGTTACTTTTGCCTTCCTCAATAATCAAAATATATATATCAAGGTTTAATTCATTATCACAATTCACAACTATTTATTTGGGCTAAAGCTACTCTTAAATGCTCAAGGCACTTTGGTGTGGAATTAGTGGGATGATATTTTCATAAGATAGTTGTGTAGCCTTCCACTAAATTGGCAATATGACAAAGTTGCCTTATTTCTCTCCTCTTTTTCTCTCATCTTCCCACCATGGGAGGATAGGTGTAGGTCCCAAGGGATGTGGTGTAAGATTTAGAAGGGGGGGTTAAATAAATCTTACCAAATTTTCACTTTTAGTCTCTTTAAGATTTTCAACAGAGTTGACTCAAATCAGTTGCGTCATTGGGGACAGCTAGATTGGCTATATCCAGCTAAGTTACCCACTCAATAGACTCGATGGAGTTGTTGATAGTATAACTCGGTTGCTTAAGCTAATACTTAAATTTAGTTGATTTGGTTTTTTAAACAGCGGAAGACTTAACACCCTTTAGATTGATTAAAGCTTATTTTTAACACTTGTTTTAGCACTTTGTTATTTATTAGTTGGATAGCAGATTTAACTAACAGCAAATATAAAAATATATGCAAGAATGTAAGTGCTGAAAGTAAAAATAATGACACAACTGGTTTTTATAGTGGTTCGAGGATGGGGTAATTCCTCTAATCCACTCTTCCCCAACTCCTGGAGGAATCCACTAAGTAACAGATCAAGTTACAAAGCAATGAACAGTCTAGGGACAGCTTTGATCACACAGTTGGCTTCTCCTGTGACTCATCTTCTTCACGAGGCAGCTGCCTTGCTACTTCAGCTGACTTTCAAGTCCTTGAATTTATTCACATATTCCTCCAACAAATTTGAATCTTCTAGTTGATTGGCATGTGTTTTGCATGTGTTTTGCATGTATTTTGGACTTAATTTTAGCTAGAATGTGTTGTTATGCATGCATTACATGAGTAAATAGGTCTTTATTTCTGTTTTGTGGAAAAGGTATTACGCTTTGCTCGTTTTGTAGGAATTTGTTGATAATTGTAGCATTTTGGCAACAATTCGGAGCATTGTGATAAAGAACCGCCAATACTTCACGTAATGTACAAAGTTTGGAGTTGAATCGAGAAGAAGTCAGACGAACCGGGCGAAAAATGGAAGAAAACGGCCGAGTATCTGTTCCGGTAGGTGCGCACGGGCAGGGCGTGCGTCCCTGGCACGGCCCGTGCGCCAACTAACACTGAGTCTCAACCTTCGACCATACACACGGGCTGGTCGTGTGCTAGGCGCACAGTCCGTGCGTCCTTCAGCGATTTGAAAGTTTCTGCGGCACCTAAGACGAGTCGGGCGTGTGTTAGGTGCACGCCGGCGCCTTTGTCTGTGGGGAAAGCAGTCCCGACATGTTTGAACTAGGTTTTTGACCCGAACGAAGTACAGATAGAGACGGGCAGCCACAAACAAGGACATACTGATTTTTGCCCTAGAAAGCAGAGAAAAGAGAAATCTTCCACCGGAGAATTGGAGAGATCGATCAAGACCGCAAACACACCATCGAGGATTAAAGATAGATCGAGAGATCGTCAACATCCCCGAGTTCACTCATTCCATAGTATTTTTATTTTCAATTAGTTAGACATGAACATGAATAATTTGTCTATGGATTATTTATTTTCTATGTCTGGCTAAACTTCTTGTGATTCCCGGGTTTGGGAGTAGGTTAATGGATACTTTTATTTGATGATTAATTGTAATTAAAGTTAATGTTTTCCAACCCTATTCAAGTACTTTGCTTTAATTCTTGTTTTATTAAAACGCGATTGGTTTAACTTGTTTGATGTATTGATTCATAATTCTAACTGATGAGTTTCAATACTAGATCTATGAGTACTTGACATGAATAACTTGCAGGATTGAGAAGTCTGTGAATATTCGTGAGGCTTTATAATCTTATTAGCTTTTGGGAGTTGGATATCTCATGTTGAGTGGAGATGCTAGCATAGATATTCCAATCAACGCTTTTATATGCATCTCGAGAGAGAGGGTAAATTACTTTTGTGATTGGTCTATAGGGAAGAATACGTTTA
Organism: Rehmannia glutinosa; assembly: GCA_016081115.2. Taxonomy (NCBI): domain Eukaryota; kingdom Viridiplantae; phylum Streptophyta; class Magnoliopsida; order Lamiales; family Orobanchaceae; genus Rehmannia; species Rehmannia glutinosa. The sequence goes on from CM071930.1 coordinate 55,754,901, forward strand.
ACTTTGGTTTGATTAATCTGATAATAAAAGGGGATATTAATTGAAACCATAACCCAGGAATCCATTCATCTACTTGATCTTTTAATCAACTCTTTGCTTTGTTTCTTTTAGGATAAATTTCTTGTCTTAGTATTAATAAAACCAATTCACCCAAATTCGATCGTCTAGATAAAAATAAAGCTATTACAATCCAATATTTAATACATTAATTTATTAGTCTCTGTGGATTCGACCTTGCTAACCCTATTCTATAAACTGCACTGTACACTTTCGGTGAAGCTAAAAAAAAAGGCGAACAAGTTTTTGTCGCCGTTGCCGGGGACTAATTAAATTTTTAGTACTAATATTGCGATAAATAGAATTATTTTTAATGTAGACATTTTTTTCTTCCTGTTTATTTTGTTGTTTAATTCTACTTCTACTGTGTTTGACTTGTTTTCTTTAGTTGGTTCAGGTAGTGCATGAACACTCGCTCGAAGCAAGGAGAATTAGCTCCATTCATACCGGAGGTTGAGGCTTTTGCTAGGTGGAATAGTGCGGCTACTAAACGGGCAGAAAGACAGCAAGAACAGACTATGGCAGGCATAGAAGATAACAACGGAGGCAATAACAGGGTCGACAACAGAGGTAACAACTGGGCCAATAGGGTCAACATTGAGTTATCAGTACTAGAGGTTCCGGCAGTCCAGCAGCAAGCGATTCACGATTACTTTCACCCACAGATCAATCGCAACTATGGTGGAATTGCCAATGTCCCAATCAATGCGAATAACTTTGAGCTGAAGCCAACACTGATCTCGTTGGTGCAGCAGAATCAGTTTAGGGGTTTCCCGTCTGAGGATCCCAATTCTCATCTTGTGAACTTCATACAGATTTGAAATACAATCAAGATGAATGGGGTGACTGATGATGCTATATGTCTTCACCTATTCCCTTTCTCTTTAAGGGATAAGGCTAGAAACTGGCTAGGCACCCTAACTCAGGGGAGTGTGAACCACTGGGATGAGCTGAGTCAGAGGTTTTTGTTTAAATACTTCCCACCAAGTAAGACACTACAGCTCAAAAGTGAGATCACTCAGTTCATGCAGTTTGACTCTGAACCCTTGTATAAGGCCTGGGAAAGATTCTGGGATTTATTGAGCAGGTGCCCGCAACACGGATTTCCTGAGGATCAACAACTCTATTTCTTTTACAATGGGTTGATGGGACAGACTAGGTCGTTTGTAGATGCCGCAGCAGGAGGCGCTCTACTTGCAAGATTCCCAGAAGATGCATTCAACTTGTTGGAGGAGATGGCCATGAATAGCTATCGGTGGCCCTCCGAGAGGACTAATGTGAAAATGGTGGCCGAAGTGCGATTCGGACCCATTAAGGAGTTGACTCGGATGACCTGATTGACAAATCAATTGAGCGCATTAACGAAGGCAAATGAGGGAAACGCGGGTGTAAGTAATGGGGAGTTCTCTAGATCGATGGAGGAAGCAAATTATGTTAATAACCGAATTTCAACAATTTCCGAACAATCGACTCCCACTCATTACCATCCGGGGTTTGAGGAACCACGAGAACTTCTCCTACGCAAACACAAAGAATGTGATGCAACCACCACCGGGTTTAATGTGACAAACAATTGTCATTAATGCTGAGGCTAAGCCAACTATGGAGGAAATTTTCACCTCGTTTATGAGTGAAACGAGGAACAGATTCAATAATGATGATGCGAAGCTGGATAAAATCGAAAACCATGTCACACAATTGGCCAACACTATGGGGTCCCAAATGAAAAATCTTGAAACCCAAATTGGCCAATCAGCTACGATTATTGGTGGGCAGCATCAGAAAGGCCAATTTCCAAGCAACACTGAGGTTAATCCAAAGGAGCAGTGTAAAGCCATTCATCTGACGAGTGGAACAGAATACGAGGGGCCAAAAATACCAGAAGATACTGAGCAGACGCAGGGGAGAATGGCCTGTGCGCCATCGCACGGGCAGCCAGTGCGCCCTTTAGGGGCAGCGATTATTGCTCCGGGAGATGCGGAAACTGAAGCAAATGGCGATGTTGAGGCCGAGGAAGGAGTTGAGTATCATCTTGCTGAACAAAAAGGGGCTGAGAAGCTTAAATCTTCCTCTAACCCTGATATTTCTAAACTTAATGTTCCCCTTCCTTTTCCCTAATGTTCTCAAAAGAAAAAGTTAGATGCGCAATTTGCTAAATTTTTGGATATATTTAAGAAACTGCATATTAACATTCCTTTTGCAGACGCATTGGAGCAGATGCCTAATTACGCTAAATTTTTAAAGGATGTTATGTCAAAGAAGAGAAAGATAACTGGGTTCGAGACAGTCAATCTGACAGAAGAATGCAGTGTGATAATCCAGAGAAAACTACCACAGAAACTAAAAGATCCGATGAGTTTCACTATCCCTTGTGCTATTGGTGATGTTTTCTTTAAGAAAGCACTTTGTGATTTAGGAGCGAGTATTAACTTGATGCCCTTGTCCATTTTCAGGCAACTTGGATTGGGAGAGGTGAAGCCATCTATGGTCACCTTACAACTTGCGGACCGATTACTCACGTATCCAAAGGGAATCATCAAGGATGTGCTTGTAAAAGTTGATAAATTCATATTCCCTGTGGATTTTTTGGTGCTGGACATGGAGGAGGACAAACACGTCCCTTTGATACTTGGGCGTCCATTCCTAGCTACCGGGAATGCCTTGATAGATGTGTAAAAGGGAGAGCTCACATTATGGGTTAATGATGAGCATGTTTTATTTACTATCTATAAGGCACTTCAATTTCATGATGGTGTTGAAAGTTGTAGTTTCATAGACGTAGTTGAGTCTTGCATTGATGAGTATGCGGATCATACATTGTTTAAGGATGATTTAGAGTTTGGTTGACACATTCGTGCTCAATATCAAACATGCTGATTGATTTTTATAACCAGGACTTGTATGATTGCGTTTGTGCTTTAGATAACATGCAGGAGCTACCGAGAAGCGCGAGAGGCGCACACACGCAGAAAAATATGCAGGAGTCTGTTCTACAACGGTGCACGACCTATGCTACAGAACACGCCCAGGTCGTGCGCATGGTCGAAGAAAAAGATGAAAAACCTGAAGAGCGCACGACCCGTGCATCTAAGCACGGGCAGCCCGTGTGCATGGTCGAAAAAAAGACGAGAAACCTGAAGAGAGCACGGCCCGTGCATCTGAGCACGAGCAGTCCATGCGTAAGGTTGAAGAAAATGGAGCATTACCCAAGAGAGCATGGCATGGCGTGCGCTGAGCACAGTGTCGTCAAGGCCAAGAGGAGCCCACCGAACCTTAACTCAAACCCTTGCCCGAACATCTCAAATATACATTTCTTGGAGCAAATGACACGAATCCGGTAATCGTATCATCTTTTTTAACTTCAGTTCAACTCGATAAATTGCTTAGGGTGTTAAGAAAACATAAGTGGGCGACAGGTTGGTCAATCTCTGATTTAAAAGGCATCAGTCCATCGATTGTAATGCATAAAATTAGAATGGAAGATGTTGTTAGGAATTCTATTGTTTAGATTTTGATGAATGCCATGTAAAACTTAGAATAGAAAGTTGGCTCCCCAATTCTTGCTTTGAAATGTAATGTAACAATTAGAGTGGCCAAAGTGAGTTAAGTCGCCCCTACGCTCCAACTTGCAAGAAGACAATCAAGGCTTGAAGGAAAACTCTTTGTGAGACAGTGAGTACAAAAGAAAAGAGCAGACAGAACTCGATCAAGAAGCGGTGAGATGCGGTGAGTGGAACATCATCAAGTCAACTCAAGAGAAGCCAAGTCTGTTTGAAGTGATGAAGAGTCATCCATGATTGGAAGTCGACTCTAAGTCACCTGGGGAAAGCGAGGAAATGCGGTCAAGTCGAGATAATGTAAAAGAACCGTTGACGAGAAATCAAGAGATTTACTTAAACAAGTAATATCTCCATACTACCTTTCTTGGAGTGCTCGGTCCCAGAAGCGTGCAAAAGAAATGAACCAATGGGAAGCACTACACCGTGTCGAACTACGAAAAGGTGATAAAACATTTCATACGAGGAAATGGCAATTCAAGAACGCACACCAATTTGCAAAGTGACTTTCAAAAATGAGCCTATCTCTTCAATGGGCAAATTTTTGAAAGTTCACTATAAAAGGCCGAGGAGTTTGATTGAGAAGAAGGATGCGTGAATGAATGACACACGTGAGATATACAAGCTTATCAATAACTGAAACATTCTCAATCCTCAAGCCTACATCTCGAAGTACATCAATCCAACACTTACCTGTGAAGGAAAGAGAACTTCAATCGAGTTGAAGAGGAAAATATCGAAAACAAGGGGTCTACATTCCAAGAAGGATTGTAGAAAGGTTGGTGAACCAAGTCTTAAGCTTTTGGAGGGCTTCGTGATCAAATCCAAAGTGCTTGAGCAAGTGATTTTGTAGTAGCAAAGCGGCCGCCTGTGAAGAAGGTGAGTCGTGACGAGAAGCTTGGTGAGTGATCAAGGCGTCTCATCGAGTCCCAAAGGATTAAGTCGGATTTGTTGTGATCAAGACTTGTATCCGGACTGTTACCACTTTGTAAACCGATCATTACTTAGTGGATTCCTCCGGGAGTTGGAGAAGAGAGAGTAGAAGAATTACCCCATCTTGAACCTCTATAAAAACTTTCTTTGTGTCATTTACATTTCGCATTTAAATTTCGCACTTTTAATTGCTTATATCACGATAAATTTGCTATCCATTTGATAATCTATAAGTACTAAATCAAAATTTTGTAAAAACTTGCTTAATCAAACTTAAGGGTGTTAAGTCTTCCATTGAAAACAAAACCACGGTGAAGTCAAATTATAGCCAACGGTGAGTTACTCTATTAACACTCAAAGTGATCGTTGAGAGATTAACTCTCTTGAGGACTAATTCGATTTGTCCATCAAGGACTTCTGTTTGTGTAGAACTCTGTAGATTTAAAAGGCCTAAATCGAAAATTTGGTAAGGTTTATTCAACCCCCCTTCTAAACCTTACACTTACACCCCTTGGGACCTACAAGTGGTATCGGAGCGGTTGGTTCATTGAACCCTCCGCTTTCAGTTCTTGAACTAGATCTCCAAACTTTTCAAAAGTCCGCTTTAGTACTTAAATTTTCAAAACTCTTTTCTATCATTAAAAGTTATTATCATGGAAGCAAATCTAACACGCATTCCTATGTTCACTATTGAAGAATTTGATGATTGGAAAATTCGTATGCGGTGCTCACCTATCGGCATTACATGATGAGATGTGGATAGTGATAGAAGATGGGCCTCTGCAAATATTAAAGGTGAACAATTGTATGCGAAGAGTTGCGGTGAAGGGGAAGAAAGATCGACACCTTGACAGTCATGGTTGAAAAACCAAGAACCGAGTGGACAAATGATGATGAGAAAAAGATACAACCTGGACAATGTAGCCAAGGACATTCTTTACAAAACCTTGGATAAAGCCATGTTCAACAAAGTTAAATCTTGCAAAACGGCTAAGGAAATGGGACAAGTTGACTTTGATTTGTGAAGGTTGAGCAAATCAAAGAAAACAAATTATCGTGGTCGTACAAAAAGTTTGAAAATTTCAAAATGATCTCGGGAGAGAACCTGGATCAACTAGACGCTCGATTTCTGAGAAATCACAAATGAGTCATTTTCTACACTTGGAAAGGAATATACACAAGGAAATGTGTATGAAAATCCTAAAGAGTCTTCGGTGAATGGGAAATGAAGGTCATGGCATTGAGACACTCCATGGACCTATCAAAGACATCCAATCATGAGTTATTCTCGGACCTCAAAGCCTACGAGTTTGGTGAGAAGGAAAGACCGAGGAAGAGACATTTGTACCCAAACAATTTGCTCTAGTTGTCAAAGACGGAAGGAGAGTGAGGTCAAAGAGGCAATTGACCCGGAAGAAATAGCCACGATGGTTAAAAGATTTAACAAGTTCTTTAACAAGAACTACAAGAGAGGAAAGGGTGAATCCTCGAGAAGACACTCGGCTCCTCCAAATCAAGGGATGATAGGCCAACCAAGAGAATGAGATCATCAACAAGTTGAGTATCAAAGGGGTGACAACTCAAGAATAGAAAGAGTGATCAAAGGGTGAATATCTATGTTGGAATTGTAGACAACCAGGTCACTATGCCATTATTGATTGCTCATATCCCTGTAGTCAACAAGACGTAAAGCGAAGAAGAAAGAAAGGTCTTGAGAGAAAGAAGACAAGAGAAGAAAAAGGCAATGATGGCTGCAGAGATTCTTTGAGACGACCAAGTCAAGAGAGACGGTGACTCGAGAGAGCAAAGTGAAGCCGACTACTCAAGTGACTCGAAGAAGAAGCTTTGATCCGCTTAATGGCCAAAGAACAAGATCAAGAAGATGAGGTACAATCTAACTCAACAAGCTCGGACACTAGTGATAGTGACATGTGACACACACTTCATCACCCACTGATCTTTATGATTCATTAGGCAAAATGATGAAAGATTTTGAGCACATTAAAACCTCACACACACTATTGAATGAGGAAAACGACCTACTCAAAAATCAAAACTCAAAGTGACTAAGGAGCCGAGTACTCTAAGTCAAATAGGTGATGAGAATAAAAGTTTAAAAGGCTGAAAATGCTAAATTAATAGCAGAAATTCTTTGCTATAGAAAAGAGGAGAATGACCTCAAAAATGTTATTGCCTCATTCACTAAGGCATCTAAATCATTGGATGATCTTATTATGAGTCAAAGAGAATGTGGAGACAAGACGAGGCTTAGGATTTAATTCCTTTGTGCCATGTCAAACCTCAAGAGTAATTTTGGAAAAAGGATCTTCAAGTCATGAAGAGTCCGAAAAATCCAAAACTCTAAATGATGCACACACTTTCAATCCAAAGCACAATACTAAGCAAAGCGGCCTTGGTTACAAAGGAAAAGGAAAACGGCCGAGTTGAGAGTCTTTGAAAGGGACGGTGAGAAGAGATTCACCGAGTCCTCAAATGAGACTCCAAACAAGAAAATACTCTGTAAAGAAGAAGCGAGCTACCAAAAACCCCAGAAAACTCATAAAAGAAATACATATGATGGGAATGGTAGAAAATATCCAAGCCAAGCCGTCGATTTGGAATAATGTGAACTATCGGCTAGACTTATGGAATACAAGCCCAAATGGCAAAGGCCTAGAACTCAACAAAGGCCATTCCAAAAGCATAAGAGCTTTCATCAAGACACACACACATATGCACCTAGGCACTACACTCAAAGACACCACAATTACCCAGAAAGGCAATTGCTAAAACACATATGCGGCATACTGACAAAAAGAGGCAATTTGTATGAACTGGACTCCCAAGCAATTTGCAGGATTGATTATGATTATGGCAGCGATAGATGGCAACCTCTTAGAGTCAAATCATTTGGCTATAGGTTGGTTGGATCATCTTATAATTCTAACCCCTCGGGACCCAGGACAAGAATGGGTACCTAAAACTTAATTTCCTTGATTGCGGGTTCAAGGAGCAGTGAGTGCCAAGGAACCTGGTACATGGATAGTGGTACATTCCCGGACACATGACAGAAATAAGAGAAATGTCAAAATTCAAAGGAAGTCAAAGGAGCAAAAGTCATATTTGGAGGAAATGAAGCTCTGGTGAAATAAGAGGCTTTGGATCCATCAAAAGGAATGGTTTAGAAATCACGGATGTTGCATATGTTGAAGGACTAAACTTCAATTTACTAAGCATCGATCAACTCTGCGACAAGGGCTACAATGTTGGATTCAACATGGGAATATGCCAAATCAAAAATGTTGAATCTAATGAAGTTGTCTTTGCAAGGATGTAAAGACGAGAAAAATATGTATGTAGTGGATTGGTCAATTGCAACACCCAAGAGACTGTCTACTAGCAAAAAAAGCACAATTTGAATCAAGTTGGTGTGGCACAAAAAGTGAGTCACACGAACTTCAAAACAATTAATAAGCTAGCAAGAAGTCATCTTGTAGAAGGACTTCCGGACTCGAGTATACAAGAAGGAAAGTATATGTGATGCATGTCGGAAGGAAAACAAATCAAGTCGTCATTCAAAGAAAAGACATGCCCATCCTCAACAAGAATATTGCAGACCGCTTCATATGGATCTATTTGGCCCGAGTGGAACCAGCAAGCATAAGTGGAAAGAAATACACCTTGGTGGTAGTAGATGACTACTCAAGATATACATGGACAATATTCATGTGCAAGAAGAAAGAAACTCTACAAAAGCTACCCACGGTGATGAAGAGAATACAAAATGAGAAGAGTCAAACCATTATCAAAATAAGATCGGATAGAGGGCGAGTTTGTCAATGGAATAATAATTCAGATCTTGTATTGAGAATGGTATTGGTCATGAACTATCGGTGCAAGGACTCCAGTGAGAATGGAGTTGCGAGAAAGAAGAAAGCAGAACCCTCAAGGAAGCGGCAAAGGACCATGTTAGGTAGGCGGGGTTACCAAAAAGATTTTGGTGAAGCAATCAACACGACTGCTACACCCAAAACGGATGTATGATAAATAGGCGGTGACAAAGACTCCCTATGAGATCGGATTTGGAAGAAAACCAAATGTTGCATATTTGAGGATATTTGGATGTAAATGCTTCATCCACAATAATGGCAAAGACAACCTAAAGGCTTTTGATGCTAAAGCTGATGAGGTATCTTCTTAGGATACTCGGTGAAAGCAAAGCCTCTGAGAATACTCAACAAAAGAACTATGGTTCTGAAGAATCCATTCATGTAGTATTCGATGAGCCAAACATAAATGGAAAAGACATTGAAGAGTCGGTGATAAGGTGAAACATCCAACCTCTGAGAAGAATCCTATCTTTGGAAGGCGGGGATTATCAATTGAGAAGAAGATGAGATAGTGAATCTCAAAAGCAATTTGGAAAATCTGCGGTGAGTGATCACGAGAGAGCGACCCACGAACAACACGGTACAAGTCGATGAATCCGGCTAACTTACTTCAACTTTGGCGTAAGATGGTGAGAGACCATCCACGAGATCTTGTCATTGGAGACATGAGAGAAGGTGTCAAGACAAGATCGAACTCAACAAGAAGCAATGTTCACATGCTTCATCTCAGAATAGAGCCCAAAGATGTGTCACAAGCATTGGATGACACACATTGGATTCAAGCTATGCAAGAAGAGTGAATCGGTTTGAGAGAAATAAAGTATGGGAATTAGTACAAAGACCCATACATCAAAATGTTATTGGAACCAAATGGGTATTGAAATAAGATGACGAGGAAGGTTACGTGGTAAGAAACAAAGCAAGATTGGTAGCCAAAGGATATTGCCAAGAAGAAGGAATAGATTTTGATGAAACATTTGCTCTGTAGCAAGATTGGAAGCTATAAGGATGTTTCTTGCCTATGCACGACTCACAAAAATTTCATTGTATATCAAATGGATGTAAAAAGTGCATTCTAAATGGATTATTGGAAGAAGAAATGTATGTTGAACAACCTCCAGGATTTGAGCGAGAAGACTCTTGGAGACAAAGTGTACAAACTCAAGAAAGCCTGTATGGATTGAAACAGGCACCCGAGCATGGTATGATACCTGTCACAATTCCTAGCGAAAATGGATTCACTAAAGGAAAAGTAGATAGAACACTTTTGAGAATTCAAGACAAGAAGAGTATCTTGCTTGTTCAAATATATGTGGATGACATCATTTTTGGATCCACTAACAAAGATTTGTGTGAAAAATTCTCAAACCTCATGCAAAGTAAATTTGAAATGAGCATGATGGGAGAGTGACATTCTTCCTTGGACTTCAAGTGAAAGCAGTGAAGGATGGAACCTTCATAAGTCAAACAAAATACACGAGGAGAGATTTAATGAAGAAATTTGGTATGGAGGAGAAGTCTTACGTAAAAATACCAATGAACACATCATCAAAATGGACATGGATGCGGATGGCAAGCACTGTAGATCAAACAAGATCTGAGCACTTATTGGATCAACTTTGCTCTATCTCACGGCTAGCGAGCGGACATCACCTTTTTTGTAGGTGTATGTGCAAGATTTCAATCTGCTCCAAAAGAGAGCCATATGACTATGACTAAGAGAATATTGAGATACTTAAAAGGAAACCAAGAAGTAGGGCTATGGTATCCAAAGGAAGGTGGATTCAAGCTAATTGGCTATTCGGACTCGACTATCTTTGGATGCGAGTGGGCAGAGAAAAGTACTTGAGGCACATGTCAAATGCTTGGAAGCAGTTAATTTCTGGTTTAGCAAGCAAAACTCAATAGCCACTTCTACAAAGGCGAGAATACATAGGCTGAGGCGGTGTTGTGCCCAAGTCCTATGGATGAGGCAAGCGGTGAGAGATTATGAAGTTGAAGAAAAAGAAATTCCAATCATGTGTGATAACACAAGTGCAATTGCAATCACTCAAAATCTGTGTTGCACTCAAGAACAAAACATATAGATGTCGGATATCATTTCATAAGAGATCATGTTGAAAAAGAAGGACATTATCTTGGAATATATCTCAAGCGATAAGCAACTAGTGACATCTTCACAAAACCATTATGTGAGTCAAGATTTGAAGAACTCAAACATGAGTTGGGGCTAATTGAGCTAAGGTAGAGACACGAGAAGAATCAAAGAAAAGAAATGGAACAGGGGAAAGAAGGTGAAAAAGAGTGAAAACAAAAATTAGCTCGATAAATCAATTTATGTCGGAAAAGTCACTATACCAAGTCGGTGATAGTTGAGTCACTAAGAGAAATGTGAGAAGCGGTTAAATCGGCTAAGAGATAATTTGAATAACTTATGAGCAAAGTGACAAAAAAGCGATGATCGTTTTTGACTTAAGCGGGAATGTTTTAAGAGACACGTCGCATAATGATGATGTGTGCGGACATAAAGCTGCACACCAAGCCTATGATTGGATATAAATCTTTGCCGCATTAAATACGAGACATGAAGCCCTTTGCTCAATATCGTGCGAAATCCAAGCCGTTGATTTCGATCACGATTCAAAAAACCGTCTCCGCACGTCCTTTCATAAACCATATTTAAACCATTTTTCGTCCGTTTCTCTCTCACACTTCTAAAAGCTGTTCAATCTCTCTCTCTCAAAAAGCAAAGGCAAATACTCTCGAAACCCTATCAACCTTCAAATCAAATTTACGAACTTTTCCTTGAAATTATTCGAGAAATGGCACCAACGTATAACTTTACCAAGTTGGGAAAACAAATCCACACCGGTTCGACCGTGGATTTCGACGGAATGGTGAAGCGGGGGTCAAGCGACACCCTGGTGAAGAAAATCGCGGAGAAGTTAGAAACATCGGACTGAAACCGTTTCTAACACCGAGTATCCTATGACCTATGTGGAGGAGGTCGCACAATTCTACGTGAATCTTTGAGATTCACGATGAAGGAATCAAGTCATCTGTTCATGGGAAGCGGTGACTATCAACGCCAAGATTTGGTGAATATTGCTCACTACCGGTGAGAGGAGCATCCGAGATCAAGGAAGCTGATGTAAACTTGGTGACGCATGGAAAGAAATAGCCAAGTCGGCGTTTTTGACAAAATAATATACACGACAAACAAAGACTTTGAAGGAGGATTATCACAAATTGTTGGATATTGTTGCCAAGTGTATCGACATCAAATTTGGCGACTTTGACCAATGTCAAAGGCAAAATTGATTGTGATGGCTGCAATAATCGAAGAAAAGAAGATAAACTGGTGAGTTTATCTCTGCATTTCTGCCCGAGCGTGGGAACAAGTCCTTCAAAGAAGATGGGTCATTTGGAGGATCTACGGGATATGGCCAGTGATTGGCGGCTATTGGAGGTGAAAGAGTACCTCTTAGACATGGGAAGGCCTTCCATGTTAACAAGAGGATGTTGAGCTAATCTCTCTGGTGCTCGAAGCGTCGTACGCCAAGAGAGGCGACACGGTGAGGGGAATCGGTGACCCGAAGACACGATTCTTCCTCTCCAACCAAGAAAAGTGCCCTGCCCGGCTGCCAAGAAATCTCTTGCCCCCCTGCGAAAGAAAACAAACATGCTCGCCCTGCGGTGAGTCACACTGCCCTGCGAGAGTCACTGCCCAAGCGGCCGTGTCACTGCCCTGCGGCGGTCGAGAAGGACTCACAAATTCCTCTCTCGATCGTCAAAAGAGGAGATCGACAAACCTAGGCGGCCGGCTCCTCGAAACAAACACAAGCACGGCCCGGCCGCCCAAGACTCGAGAGGACACCGTCTACGAACGAGAAATCCCTCTGGTACAAACTAAGAGACGAAGAAGACTTGTAAAGCAATCCGACAGGAGAAACCCGGTGAGTCGGCTACTCGGCTAGCACAAATAGGAGACTACTTTGGAGAAGTAGAGTCTCGGATGTAATTGATGAAACGACAAGTCTCTTTGAAGGTGATCGCAGAGGCAACCAAGACACAACTGTTGTAGCTCACACGGTGAAACTCAAGAAAAGAACCGGCCCAAGCGAGATAGTGATGTAATGATCCTATCTCACCTTACCCAGACATCCAAAATCGTCTGCGTGAGTGGAGAAAATGGAAGTTTGAGCAAGTCAAGTCGGAGCAGTTCAACGGCTTTGAATTCATAGAAGAAGAAGAGGAACTGCTAAATTTCCTTGGATTATCTTGTGCTCCCAGCTCTAGATGAAGACAAGCTGCATGGTTATTCTGCAGATCTACAAGGACAAGGAGAGAGAAAAGCAAGTTTGAAGAAGCGAGAAGCACGCGAAAAGGCAAGTATATCGCCCTATCTCGGCACCACGTAACACTTCCATCCTCTCCTTGATGTCTTCTCCGAAAGTGACGAGGAACGAGGAGAATCTTCTTTGCCGCGGAAGAATTGCGGATGCGGCAAGCATTGCATGAATCAAGAATCCTTCACGAGCAAAAGACGATGGAGGGACCGGGAGAGTCCTCGAACACGGTGAAATCGATCCAATGGGAGTGGTTGACAAATAGCCAGCTGATGTTCTTGCTACCACTTCCCAGACTAACTCGGAAGAAAGCGATAAGGAGATGGCGATGGCGGGCTAGTGGGGACCCCGGTCGAGCCAACCCCTATTGAAGGTGTGCCACCACCTGCCCAACGCTGAACCATCAATTGCAACAGCCGGGAGTTTGGAGACGAGTAACCCCACTCCAAGTCACTCGGTGGTGCCCGGTGGGGAAACTCCCTCCACTGCGGCAAGGTCGGAGGATCTGCAGATGACTCCACAAAGAATGTAGGAGGCGAAGCAAAGAACACTCAAACACAAGAAGAACAGCAAGTTGCCATCAACGAAGCTCAGGCGATTAAGACTATCTCGGTGAGGTGCCAAGCTGACTCGAAGGCTAATAATGGCTGCGATGCGGTCGAGGCACGAGGAAGGAACGAGCCACAGGAGTTAACACTGCAGGCGATGAAAGTGCAATCCATGGGGTTGAGACTCAATGGATGCCAGCTGTAGAAGACCCTAAGACAGTGACATTTGTCGAAAGGGAAGACCAAGGCCTCACGGTGATAGAGCTGCTGGAGGAAATGAAGGTCCACGGGAGGTTGAGACTTCCGGGGGTAACACGGTGAAGTAGAGAACATCCCTCCCGCAACCATCGATTCCATCAGAAAAGGAGATCGGCGCACTTCATGATTCCCGGGACAACCACGATGTCACCTTTCGGGATCGGAAGCGAAGAAGAAAGCTGAGTCAACCCCCATGACAAATCCAAAAGACTCGGTGCGGATGTTCCAGGCACGAGCAAGTCGATCCCAAGACTACTCGTCGAGACCTTTAATTTTGATGATGAGCCACCAATGGAAATCTCATCATCGTCCGATGACGCTCCGATAAGGCCGAGGACGTCTACTCAAAAGGAGAAATCGGTTGAGACCAACGAAGGTTAAGACAGTGAGGCTCGGCAAGCCGAGTCTCTTGCACCACAAAACCCGGTGAACCGGCGACCACTGCTCCGGCTCCTCAAGCTACGGTGGATCGATTCCCAAAAGAACTTCACGCCCACCGCTTATCATCGAACAAATCCCGGATGGCGGTGATGAATCCTTTGTGGAATCTTTCCCTTTCTCCTTTGGAGATACGAGAACTCCCGACGAAGAGTCGGAAAATGAGCAAGCACGCTATCACGGACCAGCTCTGTTTTTCACTCGGGCACCATTGTTCAGCCGATTTCGATTTTATTTGTATGGCCATCAGCCATCACCGCTACTGAAGAATCGGTGAAATACGAGAAGTGTTCAAGGCACTCTTTCTTTGAAGTTGAAAAGATGGAGAGGCATCGAGGCCTCCTTGGATATGCGCTGGACAACGAGATGCCAACCTTACGGTGACTTGAGAGGCATCACGGTCGAGGATAAGGGAATGGTGGCAACAAAGCTGACAATCAATGCGTGTGGAACAGGTAAGATACTTGAGACAATTATTCAACAAGCTGCTAGTGTGGAGAGTGAAAATGTTGATGCGAAAACGAAGGCTGCGGGAACACATTGAACATATGCACGAAGCTCACCGCCGAGATCAAGGCTGCTGCGTGAGCGAAATGCAAATGATATACGACGTTTGGAAGAACACATGACAAGAAAATTCAGCCTTCTCTCATTTGAGATGAAGCGATTTGTGAGAATCCAACGCTACTCGATCAATTCGTGCAAAGATACAACGCGGCCAGACTTGAAGCAAAATTCAACCATCGGAGACTCGACTTCATGCTTGCGGCATGTTCCTGGGGTTCCTCTATCCTTTGATGATGCCAAAAAAGGGGAAGAGGAATACCTTAAAGCGACAAAATCTGAATTTGAAAAGAAAGGAAGCGGTGACAAGGAGCAATTTGAGAAAGGAAAATCGGTGAGGAAATTTTGAAAGCGAAGAAAGGAAAATCTCTTTGAGGGGAAGGATCAAAGAATATGACCTTGATGATTGCACAAACCCCCAACGGGGGTCATCACGGTGACATTATAAGCGACAAACTCCGTGACTCGCCACTCCAACACTCTGCTTTGTATCTATGGCCGAGAAGAGAAAAGAAATTGAAGCGGGGATGAAGGAGGTGGAAGGAAGAATGGATGCCAGGGTGATGAACATTTTGAAAGAACACGGAGGCATTCGGTTGGCGAGACACGTATGCCATTTCGGATGTCGGGGACGAGCAAGATCGATTGGCGAATTCAAAACGCTCGAATCGAAGGTTATTTTGCAAATATGTCCTTGGCTCAAGCTTGGGACTGTCTTGGGAAAAGGGTCTCACATTATGTGAAGAAGGTGACAGACAGCAATGAGACAACCGCGATCCTCTCTTTGGTCACTCCGTGAGCACTCTTTGGAAAGAAGAAGGCCTGATCTGATATACGCCCAGGTAGAGGAAGAAGCGGCAGTGGAGGAAGAAGCTTGGACCTAGGCCTCCGCCCAAGAATATTGAATACGTAGATCCAGGGGAAAGAAAGGAGGGATCTCTTGGGTGGAAGCTTGACCATGTGGCGAACTTGCAAGTGGCTAAAACCAACGCCGAGTATGCAAAAAGGATAGAAGAAGAAAACAAGAGACAAACTCGGCTATGGCGGGGAGACGGGGAAAGAATAAGGAAAGATGAAGCTGCCAGGAAGGCATATGAGAAAAAAAGAAAGCGGTGATGACGAGAAGAAGAAGAAGAAGAGAAGAAGATCCGATCAAGATGAAAGAAGGAAACAAATGAAGGAGATGAAGTGTTCTTTGTCAACCAACCCTTCGTGTATTTTATATGTAAATACATACAATGTAAGTCTTACGTAATAATGCTAAATTTTTTTACATATACTACGATACACCTTGTAAGGATTGTGTTAAGTACAAGAATGATATGATCAATAAAAAGATTGATTATGCGCATACATTCTATGTCAATACACTATCTGTATGTATCTTTGTTATTTGCATCTTTGTATGATTTAAGTTTTGGCATCATCAAAAGGGGAAATTGTTAGGAATTCTATTGTTTAGATTTTGATGAATGCCATGTAAAACTTAGAATAGAAAGTTGGCTCCCAATTCTTGCTTTGAAATGTAATGTAACAATTAAGTGGCCAAGGTGAGTTAAGTCGGCCTACGCTCCAACTTGCAAGAAGACAAGCGAAGGCTTGAAGGAAAACTTCTTTGTGAGGCAAGTGAGTACAACAAAGAAAAGCGACAGAGGAACTCGATGAAGAAGCGGTGAGATGCGGTGAGTGGAACATCGTCAAGTCAACTCAAGAGAAGCAAGTCTCAAGTGAAGTACGGAAGAGTCATCCAATGATTGGAAGTGACTCTAAGTCACCTGGGGAAAGCGAGGAAATGCGGTCAAGTCGAGATAAGCGAAAAAAGAACCGTTGCAGAGAAATCAAGAGATTTACTTAAACAAGTAATATCTCCATACTACCTTTCTTGGAGTGCTCATCCCGAGCGTGCAAAAGAAATGAACCAATGGGAAGCACTACACCGTGTCGAACTACGAAAAGGTGATAAAACATTTCATACGAGGAAATGGCAATTCCAAGAAGCGCACACTAACGATTTGCAAAGTGATTTTCAAAAATGAGCCTATCTCTTCAACGGGCAAATTTTTGAAAGTTCACTATAAAAGGCGAGGAGTTTGATTGAGAAGAAGGATGCGTGAATGAATGACACACGTGAGATATACAAGCTTATCAATAATGAAACATTCTCAATCCTCAAGCCTACATCTCGAAGTACATCAATCCAACACTTACATGTGAAGGAAAGAGAACTTCAATCAGTTGAAGAGGAAAAATCGAAAAACAAGGGGTCTACATTCCAAGAAGGATTGTAGAAAGGTTCAAGGTGAACCAAGTCTTAAGCTTTTGGAGGGCTTCGTGATCAAATCAAAGTGCTTGAGCAAGTGAGCTGTAGTAGCAAGGCATTTTGCCCTGTGAAGAAGCGAGTCGTCGAGAGAACTGTGAGTGATCAAGGCGTCTCGGCATCGAGTCCCAAAGGATCAAGTCACATTGTTGTGATCAAGACTTGTATCGGACTGTTACCACTTTGTAAACTGATCATTACTTAGTGGATTCCTCCGGGAGTTGGAGAAGAGAGGAGTAGAAGAATTACCCCATCTTGAACCTCTATAAAAACTTTCTTGTGTCATTTACATTTCAAAGCATTTAAATTTCTCGCACTTTTAATTGCTTATATCTGTGATAAATTTGCTATCCATTTGATAATCTATAAGTACTAAATCAAGTAAAAACTTGCTTAATCAAACTTAAGGGTGTTAAGTCTTCTGAAAACAAAACCACAATTGAAGTCAAATTATAGCCCAACAATTTGAGTTACTCTATTAACACTCGGTGAGTCTGCTGTTGAGAGAATAACTCTCTTGAGGACTAATTCGATTGTCCATCAAGGACACTTGTTTGTGTAGAACTAATAGATTTAAAAGGCCTAAATCGAAAATTTGGTAAGGTTTATTCAACCCCCCCTTCTAAACCTTACACTTACACCCCTTGGGACCTACAGATGTCTATAAACCTTCGGTGCAAAATCAAAGAAGATTAAAACCTATAATGCAAGAGTCGTTAGAAAAGAGGTTTTAAAATGGTTAGATGTTGGAATCATATATGCTATTTCTGATAGTTCTTGGGTAAGTCCGGTACAAGTGGTACCAAAGAAAGGGGGGATGATTGTAGTTAGAAACGAAAGTGATGAGCTTATTGCAACTAGAATAGTTACTGGGTGGCGTATTTGCATTGATTATAGGAAGTTGAATGATGCTACTCGTAAAGATCACTTTCCCCTTCCCTTTATTGATATGATGTTAGATCGCTTGGCGGGATATGATTATTATTGTTTTCTCGATGGTTATTCCAGGTATAACCAGATCATGATTGCCCCGGAAGACCAAGAGAAGACGACATTTACATGCCCCTATGGTACATTTGCATTTCGCAGAATGCCATTCGGACTGTGTAATGCACCCGCAACTTTTCAGCGATGCATGATGGCTATCTTTCATGATTTTATTGAGAAAATAATGGAGGTTTTTATGGATGATTTTGTTGTGTTTGGAGAGTCATTTGATCATTGCTTGGATAATCTTTCTCTAGTTTTGCAGAGATGCGAGGAGACTAACCTTGTTTTAAATTGGGAAAAGTGCCATTTCATGGTACGTGATGGCATTGTATTAGGCCACCGAGTCTCTTCTGCAGGTTTAGAAATTGATAGAGCGAAGATCGTCACAATTGAGAAACTCTCACCTCCAACAAACGAGAAGGCCAGTAGATGCTTTTTGGGGCACGCCGGATTCTCTGAAGGTTCATTCGTGACTTTTCTAAAATCACTAAACCTTTGAGTCAGTTATTAGAAAAAGATATTGCTTTCAATTTTTTCGATGATTGTTTGCAGGCATTTGAGATTCTGAAGAACGCTTTGGTGATAGCACCAATTCTTGTAGTTCAGGATTGGGGTCAGCCCTTTGAGCTGATGTGCGATGCTAGTGACTTTGCAGTTGGGGCTGTTTTGGGTCAGAAAAGAGACGAGTTGTTCAAAGCCATCTATTATGCGAGCAGAACTTTAGACAGCGCCCAACAAAACTACACCACCACTGAGAAGGAAATGCTAGCAATTGTGTTTGCATTCGATAAGTTCCTATCTTAATTTATTAGAACTAAGACGATAGTCCACACCGACCACGCGGCAACCAAATATTTATTCGACAAGAAGGATGCCAAACTAAGACTGATTCGGTAGATCCTTTTGTTCCAGGAGTTTGATGTAGAAATTCGAGATAGAAAGGGGTGCGAGAACGTGGTAGCAGATCACTTGTCCAGATTGGAGTATAAGGAAGAGGAGAAAGAGGGCACAGAGGCAATTAAGGAGGAGTTCCCCGATGAGCAACTTCTAATGTTACAGGCTAAATTCCCATAATATGCGGATTTTGTTAGTTATTTGGTTGCAGGGGTCATGCCTCCAGATTTATCTTCCTATAAAAAGAAGAAGTTCATCCATGATGTCAAGTTCTACATGTGGGACGACCCCTTGCTCTTTAAGAGGTGCGCAGACATTATCATCTGACGATGTGTGCCTCAAGAAGAGTGGGATGGAATTCTACAACAGTGTCGTTCTTCACCTTCCGGGGGACACTTCAGGCCGACACGTACTGCGGCAAAGGTATTGCAAAGTGGTTTATACTGGCCTACGTTATCTAATGATTGCTATCTATATGTGCAGGTGTGATAGGTGCCAGCGGATGGGAAACATCTCGAGACGACATGAGATGCCCATGACCAATGTGATGGAAGTCGAGCTCTTTGATGTGTGGGGGATTGACTTTATGGGTCCCTTTCCATCTTCTTTGGGTTATCAGTACATTCTACTTGCAGTGGAGTACGTATCTCGATGGGTTGAGGCGATTTTGGCAGAAACCAATGATGCGCGAGTAGTGCTCAAATTCCTAAAGAAAAATATATTCACTCGGTTTGGAACCCCGAGAACTTTGATTAGCGATGGGGGGTCACACTTTGTGAATAAATTGATGAGCACTTTACTTGCGAAGTACGGGTTCAAGCACAAGGTGGCATTAGCATATCATCCGCAAGCAAACGGGGAAGCAGAGGTAGCCAATCGCGAGATTAAGCAAATCTTGGAGAAGACAGTGAACATAAATCGCAAGGATTGGGCTATGAAGTTAGATGATGCGATGAGGGCATATCGGACTGCGTACAAGACACCATTGGGCACATCACCATATCGTTAGTATTTGGGAAATCGTGTCACTTGCCCGTCGAATTAGAGCATAAGGCGTTTTGGGCTATGAAGAAGTTAAATTTTGACTTCCAATCAGTGGGTGAGAAGAGGCTCTTACATTTGAATGAGATGGACGAGTTCCGGGATGAAGCTTATGAAAATTCCCGGATCTACAAGGAACGAACCAAAAGATGGCACGATCGAATGATAAAGAAGAGAGAGTTTTACCAGGTGAACAAGTCTTTTTGTTTAACTCGCGTCTTAAACTCTTTCCAGGAAAACTTAAGTCTCGATGGTCGGGGCCGTTTGTGATAATGAAGGTGTTAAATCCTTCGGGAATAGTGAAATTGTTGAGCCGAGATAGGGACACGTTCATGGTAAATGGCCAGAGGATCAAGCATTACCTTCATAGAGATCAAAAGGAGGAGGGTAACCTTCATAGACGTTAAATTTAGCGCTTGTTGGGAGGCAACCCAACGGTTTGCTGTTTTATTTCTTCCCATGTTTTTTTGGTTTGTTTGTTTCCCTTTTCTAAGTTAGGATTTCTATGCTTTCATAGGTTAGGATTTTTCTTGCTTTTAAAAAAAAATGGAAAAATCAGAGCTGAAGTGCGGTACCCAGCACAGGCAGGGCGTGCGCCAGGCGCACAGCCCGTGCGGGCACCAAGAATTAGGAGTGAAATTTCGACACCCCGCACGGCCCGTGCGGTTCCCAGGTTTATGTTGTAAAAGTTCGGCACCCCGCACGGGCAGCCCATGCGCTAGGTGCACGGCCCGTGCGTGGGTCGGCTGAGACAGAGATAAGACGCGCAGTGGCTAAATTTCTTCACAAATTTCTCACTCCCCCTCGCTCGCAAGAACATCAACTCGAAGCCTTCTCAATTTTTTTGCAAATTTCCCTTGGATTTCAACTACATATTCACCTCCCACACTACTCACACACAAATTACACTCTTAAAATTGCTTTGAAGTGAGGATTTGAGTAGAAGGGCACCTAGGGTTTCAATTTTCACCTCTTTCCGAATTTTCGAAATTTAAGGTATGAACTTCACTTTTTGTTTTGAATTTCTTGAAGATTATGGATTAGAGTTCTTATATGGTGCATGTTTGATGAATTTGCCATGATTTAGCTTGCATTTTTCTATTAGGCATTTTATCGAACACCTTGTGGGTTGTTGAATTATGATATTTGTGGTTGATTGTTTGATGAATTGTACATGAGCTTGATTATTTAGGGTGTTAGTGACTAGGATTCTCTGCGATTACATTGCTATTTGGGCTTGGAAGCTTAATTGTTGATTAAATTGTAGGAATGAGGCACTATGTCGTATTTGAATTGTTGTATGTAATTCATTGTTTTCTTGTTATACTTGGCACGTACGTATTCTCATAATTGTTTTTCCAGGTACTAACTCTAACATATGGCTGACCAAAGGAATCAACAAAATCGAGGTAGATGAGGATGGGGGGCCGCTGCCGTACGACAGACGCCACACCCAGACAGCCCCGAGGCTTATGGGCTCACTCTGACAGAGAATGATGAACTGGATAGGTGGAATAGGTTGATCACTCGTTCTTTCACGCCAACAAGATATGCCGACGATGATTGTACCCGAGCTCTTAGGATACATGAGAAGGTTTGGTAGATGTTTGAACGAGTGGGGTGGACCGCCTTCATGCAAGGGCGGTGGCCAACATTTAAGACACTAGCGCTCGAGTTCCTGAGCACCGGGGATATTACTGAGATGCGAGCAAACAATGAGCCCCAGAAAATCCGTTTTCGATTGGGCAACGTGTGGAGGCACGTCACTATTGCCCAACTTAATGATATTTTTGGGGTACCGACTGATGCCCCTTTCCAGACCGCAACAAATTATAGCCAGTATGATTTCTGGCGATTGTTGGTTGAGACACCAAAGACCGGCCCAATGCTATATGCGGCACGCACGTCAAAGTCCAAAAAGTAATGGCTCACTCAGTGTACGCTCGACACAACAATAGGGGTGTGCAAGATCGGGAGCTATACCTACTTTGGTGTATGCTCACTCGCACCCCTTACAACATGGCAGCTCACTTTGTGCAACACGCCGTATATATTTCCAAGCAGGAAGCGGGGACAATACTAATTGGGGGAATGCTAACCCCCATTACTCGACATTTTGGAGTTGATATGCGCAGAATGGAGCCGAGAAGCGGGCGTCGAAAGCATCAACATGAACGCCCACACGATGAAAATAATAACAGACGAGGAGAACATCCTCTTTTTCAACAAAGGGTTGGACCGGCCTTCCCCCTTCCTAACCCTTGACTCACTTGTTGTGGTGGACAATGAAAGTAATTGGCTCATGAACTCGAGGCACATATCGAGTCATGGAAGGCCTTTGCGCAAGGAAAAGGAGGAGGGTAGTTGGGTTACCCGATGAAGAGGATTTGGCGATTGAGGCAAAGGAATATGATCGGCAAGAGAGGGGCTTTGAGCATGGCTTCCAGCAGGGAGGATACGGCTTCCCACAGGGGAGGCCCGACATTCCAGAGAGCTCCCACCAAGGTGAGGAGCGTGGGGGACAGGATTATCAGGATAGACTCTATGCTCTTGAGGAGAGCATGCGACATCACATGGACGATTTTTGACATCACAAGGATGATTTCTGACAGTATTGGGATGATTTCCGGCATAACCAGAAGGAGTTCCGTGCTTTCCAAACAGAGCAGGAGCTGAGGTACCAAGCCCAGGAGCTGAGGTACCAGGCCCAGGAGCAGCGTAAGTTGGAGATGTTGCATACGATGCATCAGATACAAATATGGCACATCTCCCAAGGCCACTTTCCGCCGCCACCTCCACAGTGAACCAGGTCCTTTCCACGCTTTTCTTTGAAATTCTATCTTCTCTTCTTTGCGCTATAATTTCATTCAAGTTTTGGGGGAGAGGTAGTAATTTTATTGAAGGGTGTGGCATTTTTGCATTCATGTAGTTGCATTTAGAGCATGTAGGTTGCATTGCATTAGATGTTTATTTTTTATTTTTAGTACGTTTATTGCTTTAGCATGTTTACCGCTTTATTAGTTGTTTAGGGAGTGAGTTGACCACTATTGTGTGCTTGTTGTGATTTTGGGAGCATATGTTGAACAATTTATGTTGTTTTGAATTGGGTGTTGAGCGTGAGTTGACCGGGTTGAGAATAAATGATATGGTAGCATGTGAATATTAGAATCATGGGTGATATACTTTGAATTACGCTTACAAGCATGTGAGCTTCTTGAGTCTTTACTGCTTTTATTATATGCAGTTTTGTTTGTTGATTGAGTGTGTCATTCATGTTGGTTTGAATTCTAGAACTTGCTTTAGTATCTCCGTCGAAGTCACATGTTGTATGCAGTTTATGAAAATGATTTTAGGCCCTTTTTGTTAAACCTTTCAAGCCTTTTTGCCTACCTTATGATATTTGATTTCCCTAATTAGCCAATTTGAGCCTATTGCCTGATTTTTGATAGCCACATTTCAAGCCTTAAGCTTTAACTTGATATATTTGTTACCCTAAGCTTGAGCGTATAGCATTGAGTAAAGAGATTGAATAAAGGGTTGAATGAAAGGGTATTGAGAAGTTAGAAAATGGTGTATATGTTGGATGATTGGGAATAAAAGAAGAAAATGAGGAAAAGGGAGGATACTCACAAAAGAGTCGGAAAAAAAAGGACTGCAAAAGTGAGTTGGCCGTAAATGAAATATAGGCTGAAAATTGTGATGTAAGGCAAAGGAGAATAAATTGTACGAAAAAAAAGGGAGAAATAGAGATGTGATAGAATAAAAGGTGATTGGGGGCGTATAGTTGATTTGAATAAGAATAATTGTTTGAGAAAAACGATGTGCTTACCAATCTATACGCTTGAGTTTGAGTCACTTTACCCATATTTCCCTACCTTAACCAAAGGGCCTTCATTACAACCATAAGCAAAGTCCTTTCTAATTTGTGAATTGCACACAACCGAGTGGCGGAGATGTGAGACGATTTGCAAGCATATGGTAATTCTTCAACATTGATATGACTTGAGCGAATACACGTCCCTTATTATCCTAGTGAGTAGAGTATACACTTTATCCATGAGACTTGTGCTTCGTGTTAGATATTTGAAGCTTGGTTGGTTTGTGCTTGATGTCTATCGATAAACGACATGAATTGTGATGTGTTGTTCTTGATCTGCTCTTCTTTACACCATTTGTGTTATCTTGGTTATAAAGTATTGACCGGGACTGTCAATAGTTTAAGTTTGGGGGTTTGATTGGCATGTGTTTTGCATGTATTTTGGGCTTAATTTTAGCTAGAATGTGTTGTTATGCATGCATTACATGAGTAAATAGGGCTTTATTTCTGTTTTGTGGAAAAGGTATTACGCTTTGCTAGTTTTGTAGGAATTTGTTGATAATTGTAGCATTTTGGAAACAATTCAGAGCATTGTGATAAAGAACCGCCAATACTTGACGTAATGTACAAAGTTTGGAGTTGAATCGAGAAGAAGTCAGACGAACCGGGCGAAAAACGGAAGAAAACGGTCGAGTATCAGTTGCAGTAGGTGCGCACAGGTAGGGCGTGCGTCCCTAGCATGGCCCGTGCACCAGCTAACACTGAGTCTCAACCTTTGACCATATGCACGGGTTGGTCGTGCGCTAGGCGCACGGCCCGTGCGTCCTTCAGCGATTTGAAAGTTTCTGCGGCATCTAGCATGGGTTGGGCATGCGCTAGGCGCACAACCCGTGCGTCTGTGCGGAAAATAGAGTCTGACATGTTTTGAACTAGGTTTTCGACCCTAACGAAGTACAAATAGAGACGGGCAGCCACAAACAAGGACACGCTGATTTTTGCCCTAGAAAGCAGAGAAAAGAGCAATCTTCCACCAGAGAATTAGAGAGATCGATCAGGACCGCAAACACGCCATCGAGGATTGAAGATAGATCGAGAGATCGTCAACATCCCCGAGTTCACTCATTCCATAGTATTTTTATTTTCAATTAGTTAGACATGAACATGAATAATTTGTCTATGGAATATTTATTTTCTATATCTGGCTAAACTTCTTGTGATTCCTGGGTTTGGGAGTAGGTTAATGGATACTTTTATTTGATGATTAATTGCAATTGAAGTTAATGTTTTCCAACCCTATTCAAGTACTTTGCTTTAATTCTTGTTTTATCAAAACGCGATTGGTTTAACTTGTTTGATGTATTGATTCATAATTCTAATCGATGAGTTTCAATACTAGATCTATGAGTACTTGACATGAATATCTTGCAGGATTGAGAAGTCTGTGAATATTTGTGAGGCTTTATAATCTTTTGGACTTTTGGGAGTTGGATATCTCATGTTGAGTAGAGATGCTAGCATAGATATTCCAATCAATGCTTTTACATGCATCTCGAGAGAGAGGGTAAATTACTTTTGTGATTGGTCTATAGGGAAGAATACGTTTAACTTTGGTTTGATTAATCTAATAATAAAAGGGGATATTAACTGAAACCATAGCCCAGGAATCCATTCATCTACTTGATCTTTTAATCAACTCTTTGCTTTGTTTCTTTTAGGATAAATTTCTTGTCTTAGTATTAATAAAACCAATTCACCCAAATTCGATCGTCTAAATAAAAATAAGGCTATTACAATCCAGTACTTAATACATTAATTTATTAGTCCCTGTGGATTCGACCTTGCTAACCCTATTCGATAAACTGCACCGTACACTTGCGGTGAAGCTATAAAATAAGGCGAACACTAGTTCGACCTTGAACCTTCTACAACTCCTTCAACTTGGAGAGTAGATCCTTTTTTGTTCTTCAAATCTTTCCTCTTCAACTGGTTGGAGTTATCTTTCCTTCACAGTGTGTGTTAGATCGAGTTTCTTTGAGGTTTAGGCTTGAGGAATTCTGTGATAAGCTTTGAGAGTATTGCATTTAATTGCTTGCTTGAATATTGCTTGAAGATCGATTTCTCATGTATGCAAGGTGACTTTCCTCAAATGCTTCCTCAGCCTTTTATAGTGCACATTTGAAATTTGCCCGTTGAAGAGATAGGCTAATTTCAAATGACACTTCTTGTTCGTTGCAGAGATGTGATGTTGACCCTTCCTCATATTAAATGGCTCTACAGCTTTACAGGATCTGACACAAGCTTCAGTGTTTTCCATTGGCTTATTCCTTTTGCATGTTTCTGGGACAAACACTTTAAGACTTGGCAGCTTGGACGTATTACTATATCGAGTAATATTCTTGACTTCCTTCCATCGGATCAATGTCAGTTGTATTGACTTGCCCTTGTGACTTGAGTCTTCTCCAATCATAAGATTGACTCGACTATCACTTCAACTGTTAGACTTGGCTTCTTAAGTTGACTTGACTGATACTTCACACAGTTGTTCCTCAGTTGACTCCCCCCCGCCGAGTCCTTGACTTCCTTTTAGCCATACTACCGTACACGGTGACAACAGTAGTCTTCACTCTAGTCTGTCAGGTTGGCTTCTTGTATTCTTGACTTAGCTGACTTTACTTAGCTCTTTCAGTTCTATCAATTACAATACAGAATTACAAGGAAAATGGGGTGCCAACTTCCTAGTCTAAGTTTTACATGGTATCATCAAAATAAAACAAATAAATTTCCTAACAATTTCCCCCTTTTTGATGATGCCAAAACATAAAACAAACAAAATAAGTAAACAGCAAACACAAGCAGTGCAGTAACAAAGAATGTATGCTTTTGAATAATCAATTTTATTCATCATAGCATTCTTGTCCTTTACAAAGTTGTTTACAACAAGTAACAGAGTTATATACAAGCACAACTTTTCAACAAGTATCTAAGCTAAGTTACAAGAAGAATGAACATTACAAGGAAATTCTCAGAGCTATTACAGGGAAAACTTACATTTATGTATTTACAGCAAAGTAAAATACACGAAGGGGTTCGCAGCTGTCTTCAACGCCTTGGATGCTTCCTTCTTCTCTCTTCTTCATCAGTTATCCTCCTATCATCTTTAGCTCTCCTCCTCTTCCTTTCTTCTTTCTCCTTGTAAGTCCCAAGGGGTGTGAGTAAGGTTTAGAAGGAGGGGGGTTGAATAAACCTTACCAACTTTTCGATTTTAGTCCTTTTAAAATATTACAGAGTTAAATACACATCTAAGTCCTTGGGGGACAGCTAAGTTAGTTAACCAGCAGAGTTAGCCACTCAACAGACTCGACTGAGTTGTTGATAGAATAACTCAGTTGTATAGTCTAAACCTTAACTTGGTTGTGATGAGATTTTCAGCGGAAGACTTAACACCCTTGAATTTGGTTTAACTTTGTTTTAAACACTTGATTTTAGCACTTTGTTAATTATCAGTTGGATAGCAAATTATCAGCAGATATAAAGTGTTATGCAGAAATAAAATGTTGAAATGTAAATGACACAATAATTTTTATAGAGGTTCGAAGATGGGGTAATTCTTCTACTCCTCTCTTCTCGAACTCCTAGAGGAATCCACTAAGTATTGATCAGTACAAAGTGGTTATCACCCGGATACAAGTCTTGATCACACGGTGACTTGATCCTTTGGGACTCGCCTGAGATGCCTTGGTCACATAGGCTGGCTTCTCGTCCGACTCAGGCTTCTTCAGGACTGATCGCTTACTACTTGACTCACTTGCTCAAGCTTCTTGGATTTGATCACGAAGCCCTCCAATAACTTGAGACTGGTTTGACCTTGAACCTTTCTACAATCCTCCTTGGAATGTAGACCCCTTTTGATTCTTCAAAAGTTTTCTCTTCAACAGTTTGAAGTCGTCTTTTCTTCACAGCTTAGGGTTGGATTGATTTCCTTCGAGATTTAGGCTTGAGGAGTTTGCTTGAATAACTTGAGAATATATTGCAGGTTACAGTTCCTAATAATTGCTTGAATACTCAGGTATGCACGGTGACCTTTTCTGAAAGTGATTCCTCAGCCTTTTATAGTGAACTTTCAAAAATCTGCCCGTTGAAGAGATAAGCTGATTTTCAAAAGTCACTTGTGTTCGTTGGCTTGTCTTGTTGCAGTCCTTGATGTTGACATTTCCTCGTATTAAATGTCTTGGCAAAGATTAAAAGATTTTCGACATTGGTGCGATCTTCCCATTGGTTTGTTCCTTTTGCACACAACTAGAACAATGCTTTATTTCTGACAACTTTTAGCAGGTTACTATTCTGAGTAACATTCTTGACTTTCATCAACGGATCTCGTTCAGTTGTCTTGACTTGACTACAGTCCTTTATTCCCCAAGTGACTTGAGTCTGCTCCAATCGTTGTAAGACTCATCTGTCACTTCAACTTGAGACTTGGCTTCTTGAGTTGACTTGACTCACTCTTCATGCAGCTGTATCACAGCTGATACTACTTCAGTCGAGTCCTATACATCTCTTTCTTGCCACACTCAGCTGCTTCACAGTGGAGCCTTCATCCTAGTCTTCAGTTGACTTCTTGTATATCCAGGCATAGCTGACTTAACTCAGCTCATACAGCCCTATCTATTACAATACAAATTACAAGGAAAAATGGGGTGCCAACTTTCTAGTCTAAGTTTTACATGGCATTCATCAAAATCTAAACAATAAATTTCCCAACAATTTCCCCCTTTTTGATGATGCCAAAACTTAAAACATATATACAAAATGTAAGCATCAAAGATACATACAGACAATGTAGTAACAGAGAATGTATGCGTAGAATCAATCTTTTTATAGATCATAACATTCTTGTCCTTTACACAGCTGTTTACAATGTGTATCAGAGCAAACATAGCAGACAGTAACTATGCAAATATAGAAATTACAAATTTCTTATTCAATGTACAGAAGACTTACATACATATGCATTTACAATCGTAAAATACATGAAGGGGTAGACAGCAACACTTCATCGCCTTCGCTGCCTCCTTCTTTATTCTTCAGCTCTGTCGTCCTCTGGTCTCTTTCTTTTCTTCTCTTCTTCAGCAGCCTTCTTCTTTTCGTATGTTCTCTTTGCAGCATCGTCTCTTCACTTTCTTTCTTGCCTTTCTTTCCACAGTTGATCTTGTCTTTTATTTTCTTCTTCAATTAGTTTGACATACTCAGCATTCTTCCTAGGCACTTCCATATTGGCCACTTCATCATACCCAACCCAATAGATCCCTCCTTTCTTTCATGGATCTATGTATTCAATGTTTTTGGGTAAAGGTTTAGGTCTGAAACGTCTTCCTCCACTGCTTCTTCCTCTTCCTCTGGGTGTGTATTGTATGGGAGCCTTCCTTTTATCAGCTGACTTGCGGCTTGTAGTCTATTTGATTGCCGGAGTCTGGCCGCTATCGCCTTTCTTCACATGACTTAAGGCCTTTTTCCCAGTACAAGTCCCAGGCTTGGGCCATGGACATGTTCTCGAAGTATCCTTAGGATTCGAGCGTTTTGACTTCATCAACTGATCTAAGCTCATTTCCGACGTCTAAAATGGCATTTATGGTATCCAAATCCTTTCCTGCCGGAATGCCACCGAATTGTTTCAACATATCCATCACACGGGCATTCATTTTTCCTTCAACTTCCTTTATTCCTACTTCCACTAATTTCCTTTTCTCTGACATAGGCACAGTAGAGTGTTGGAGCGGTAGAGTCAATGGTAATTTGTTGATTATGTTAGCTGTGACAAGACCTTGCTGAGGGGTTTCGGCAAACATTAAGGTCATATCTTTTGAACCTTCCCCCTCAACTACTTTTTCCTTCTCCTTCTTCTTTTCTTCAGCTGTATCTTTCTTCTCTACGACAGTTGTTTCCTTTTCCTTCTCACCAATCGTCCCCTTAAGCATCTTCTGGTATTCCTTTTCCCCCTTTTTGGCATCATCAAAGGAGAGAGGAACCTCTGGGAACATACTAGCAAGCATGAAGTCCAGTCTGCTGATAGCTGAATTTTGCTTGGAGTCTGCTGCAGAGTTTGCTGTTCGGAATTTTGAGCGGGTGGCTTTGGACTCAGCTGCCACCAGTTTCATTTCAGCCATAAGAAGGCTGAATTTGGTATTCATGTTTTCCTCGATCGCAGAAGTTCTTTGCGATGAAATTCATGACAACTCCATTTCAGTTGTATGGGAGGCATGCAATCTCTCCATATAGGCCTGCATCCTCGCCTTCATGTCAGCATTGTCAGCACTCCATACCAGCATTCTGTTGTATAGTGCCTTGAAGTAGCGAACTTGTTCGAGACGCATGGCACTCTGCTGTTGAGACCATTCCCTTATCCTGACTACCACTCCTCTCAAATCTGCTATGAGAGTGGCATCTCTACTGTCCAGGCGCATGTCGAGAGAGGCTTGGTGCCGTTCAATCTTCTCAATCTCTTCACAGATTTTCTTGAAGATTTCACGCATCTCAGTTGTCTGACTTGAGTCAGCTGCCGGCCACTCTGTATCGAAATTGAAATCAACTGGCACAATCAAATCAGTAGGGATTATAGGGTCTTCTTGGACGGTGTAGAGCCTATGTTCTCTCGCAGTTTCTTCTTCAAGCATGGGCAGTTCTTAAGAGAAAGGAAACACTTCTTCATATGCATCGTCTCGCACTTGAGTTATTGTGCTTGTGGTGGTCATTGCGGCTCGGTAGCTCGCTTGATTGATTGGTAATGATTTTGGGGCCTTTGATGGTATTGACCCGGTGGTGAGCCTCGGCTATCTTAACTTCTCGGTCTGTTTGGTTTGTCCTTTGAGTTAGTTTGTTCTCGGCCGTATCAGTAGCGTCATCGGAAGATGATGAGACTTTAGGGGTTGGCTCATCATCAAAATTGAACGTTTGTCGAGCATATTTGAAGTCTGGCTTACTCGTACTAGGAAAAACATCCTCAGCTGAATCCTCTTTAGCAGGGGTTGATTCAGCTTCATCTGCGGATCCCAAGAATGTTGTATCAGGATCATCCTGGGAGTCATGAAGGGCGTTGATTCCTCCTCTGAATCAGCAATTATGTTCTGAGGAATGCTCTTATCTCCTTCATTTTTACCTAGGGAAGTCTCAACCTCCCTTAGGTCTTCATTACCTCCTGCAGTCTCAACTGCAGCGGGGCCTTGTACAATCCCTTCGACAGGCGCAGCTGTCTTAGGGTCTTCTGTTGGGGCATCCATAGGAGTCTCAACAGGAGTCTCAACTCCGTGGATTGCACTTTCATTGCCCAGAGTGTTAACTCCCAGGGTAGATCCATCATGTGCCTCGATTTGCATCGGCCGGCGTCCTCGACTGCAAAGTGTTGGCACTTGGTGAGAGACAGACATAAGCGTACGAGCCGTCAAGTGACAACTTGCTGTTGTTCTATTTCTTTTTCCTTCTCCACTTCGCCTCTTAGATTCAGGGTGGAGTCATCTGTAGCATCCTCCGACCTAGCTGCAGTGGAGTGAGTTTCCCCCTCAGCTGGCGCACCAGCTGAGTGACTTATATTGGGGTCACTCTGCTCCAAACTCCTGGTTGTTTCCTTTGAGTGTTCAGCCGTGGGGCCAGGTGGTAATACACCTTCAACAGGGATTGGCTCGACTTGGGTTCCCAAATTCCTAGTTTCATCGCCAGCTCCTTGGGATTCGTTCTCCGAGTGAACTGGGGATGTGGTTGCAGCAATGACTGTGGCAATCTGCTGCACCACTCCCACGGATCAATCTCCAGCTGAGATTTGGAAGACTCTCCTGGTCCTTCCATCAGCTGTTGCTCATGCATCATTTTGGATTCCAGCATAGCTTGCTGCATATCCAATTTCTCCTTTTCAGCAACCGGATCCATGTCCTCATCACTTTCTGTAAGAGCATCGATGTGGGGATGGGTGTGATCGTTGGTTCCAGTAAGAGGACAAATGCTAGCCTTTTCTCTAGCCTCTGCTTCCTCAGCTGATCTAGCCTTTTCGTTTTCCTTTCGAATTTGTAGCATATTGATGCAATTATCCTCATCAAGGGCTTGCAATACAGTATCAACTTCAAGGAATCTGAAGAGTTCCTCTTCTTCCTCAATAAACTCAGGATGTTCAAACTGGTCCCTAGAGTGACTCAACTTCCATTTCCTCCACTCTCGCAGACGGTTCTGGATGTCTGGGTACAAGGGAGAGTACATAAATATCTCATCATCATCATTCTCCTCTTGTTCGCCTTCTTTCTCAGTAATAGAGGGTAGCAAACTCGGCTGCACTTCGTCCTCAGCAGCATCTGTCGCAGGTGGAGACACAGTCCTGTCAATAAGGGATTCTGATGTCTTCGCTGCTTTTTGTTCCTCAATTTATTCGTCACTGATTAGGTCTTCAATTTTCCTCTGCTGATCGGCTCAATGAGACTTGGTGTTTCATCAACAAACGGAGATCGCACTTCTTGGAAGTCTCGAGAGACTTTTTCCAGCTGAGTAGCAGACTCAGCTGTCTTCTCAAGCTCCGAGAGCTTTGTGAGTCTTCTCCTTCTGTTAGTTTTCACCAGAGGAATGTATGGCTCTACTTCCTCTGGTTCCTCAAAGGTAAAGGCCTTTGGAGTTGCCTTAGAGGCAGCTGCCTCTCTTGCCTTGGCAGTCCTCTTCTTCTTCATTCATGGAGAAGGTATTAAGGAATCCTTCTCCACTGCGGCTGTAGGGGCAGGAGACACGGCTGCAGGGGCAGGTGACTCTTTCTTCTATGTTGCGAGAGCGACCTTCTTCTTTCAGTGCATGGGTAGCTTTTTTTCTTGGAAGGGAAGCATTGAGTTGTTTCTTCATGATCGGTGATTCCCCCCATTGGTATCTACGCCCTCTTGGCATAAGCTCTCTTCCGGGCTCTGAGAGATTGGCCCGGAACATCTTCTTGTTGACATGGAATGACTTTCCATGTCGAAGGGGAACACCCTTCACCATCAAATGGCGATTTAAGGCCATAGCCCAGAGATCTTCCAAATGACCCATCGTCCTTGAAGGACTTATTTGAAACATTCGGCGAGGTCTGTTGTGGATGGTCGCCGAGTTGATCTCCTTCTCCTCCATGATCGCAGCCATGACGATCATCTTGGTTTTAGACGGTGATTGAAGCTTCCAAACTTCATGTCTACACATTTGGAGCGATATCCAACGATTTGTGATAATCATCCTTGCCGATTTCTTGTCATTGTGTAGACAACTTTGCAAACACACTCGGGTTTGGCCACTTCCTTCCATGCAACGACCAAATAGCGTTGGCTTCATATATCTTCGGCATGCCCTCCGACGGCGATAAACGAGTGCTCGCAAGGTCTTTGCAGTGATTATAATGTCTTGTGGTGGATGGAGGACTTAATCCCTTCGTCCTACACCTCAGCGTTTACGTAGAAGTCTCTGTTGTAAAAATCCCCCTAGCCCCGATTAATCCCGCCTTTAGGCGCTAGGCCCCCTTGTCCGCCTACAATTTTTTTTTCCGATTAGGCCCGCCTAATCCGCCTGTGTCCCGCTTTAACCCCGCTTTAGGCGCTAGGCTAGGATCTGTCCTAGCGAGCGCTAGCGCTTTTTACAACATTGCGTAGAAGCGGGCGACCTCTCTACGTACGTCATAGGGTATTCCAATGTGAGAAAGGGTTTCGATTTGATTCTCGATCTTATCCGCAATCTTCTTCACAAGGGTTTCATCCGAACCTATTTTATCATCCCCTCAAAATCCACGGTTGATCCGGTGTGGATTTGCTTCGATAACTTTACGAAATCTGCCTTTGGTGCCATTTCTAGAAGATTTTACCGATCGAAACTCTGAAGGTTACCTTGAGAACTTGTAGGGTTTTAGAGAGAAATACTTGCTTTACTTGATTTAGAGATGAGCAGGTTTTTGAAGTGAGAGAGAAAACTGAACAAATGGGTATCTAAGGGTTATGAAAGGACGTATTTTTTATTTTTGAAATTTTGATCAAGATCAACGGCTCAGATTTAGCACGCTGATCAGTATTTAATTGCCCGCATTTAATGCAGCAGCATTTATATCCAATCATATGCTTCTTATGCGACTTTTTGGTATGCGAAGTCATTATTACGCGGGACGTCATCCTTAAAAATATTCCCGCTTATTAAAAATGATTGGTTTTTTGTCACTTAGCTCATAAATGACTCAGCTTACTCCTTAACTGGCTCAGCTTTTCTTCTCTTTATTCATATAGTGACTCAGCTGTCGACTAACTCGATACAGCTGACTTTTCGATACGGCTGATTCACTTGGCTGATTTATAAGATTTGCTCTGTTTTCATCTTTTCATGTTTCATCTCTTCTCATTGAGTCTTCTGAGTGTCAACTCAGCTCAATTAACCCTAGCTCATGCTCAAGTTCTTCAAATCTCGATTCACATAATGGCTTTGTGAATATGTCAGCTAACTGTTTGTCAGTTGAGATGTATTCCAAAGTGATGTCTTTCTTTTCAACATGATCTCTTATAAAATCATATCTGACATCTATGTGCTTTGTTCTTGAATGCAACACATGATTCTGAGTGATTGCAATAGCACTTGTGTTATCACACATAATTGGAATCTATTTTTCTTCAATTTCATAATCTCTCTTGTTGTCTCATCCATAAGACTTGGGCACAACAACTTCCCCATGACTATGTATCTTTGCCGGTGTAGATGTGGCTATTGATTTTTGCTTCTTGCTAAACCAGGAAACCAATCTGTTTCCAATCATTTGACATGTACCTGAAGTACTCTTTTGTCAACTCTACATCAAGCATAGTCAGAGTCTGAATAACCAATAAGCTTGAATCCACCTTCCTTTGGATACCATAAGCCGACTTCCTGGCATCCCTTCAGATATCTTAGGATTCTCTTAGCTGCAGTCATATGGCTTTTTTTTGGTGTAGATTGAAATCTTGCACATACACCTACTGGAAAGGTGATGTCAGGCCTGCTTGCTGTTAAATAGAGCAATGATCCAATGAGTGCTCTATATCTGGTTTGATCCACAGGCTTACCATATGCATCCATATCCATCTTGACTGATGTATTCATTGGTATTTTCAATGAAGACTTCTCTTCCATACCAAATTTCTTCATTAAATCTCTAGTATACTTTGTTTGACTTATGAAGGTTCCATCCTTCAACTATTTAAGTTGAAGTCCTAGAAAGAATGTTAGCTCTCCCATCATGCTCATTTCAAATTTGCCTTGCATGAGGTTTGAGAACTTATCACACAGCTCCTTGTTTGTGGATCCAAAAATGATATCATCCACATATATTTGAACAAGCAGTATACTCTCTCCATCTTGAATTCTGAAGAGTGTTCTGTCCACTTTGCCTTTGGTGAATCCATTATCTGTCAAAAATTGAGATAATGTATCATACCATGCTCTAGGTGCCTGTTTCAATCCATATAGAGCTTTCTTGAGCTTGTACACCTTATCTCCAATGGTCTTCTGCTCAAAACCTGGAGGTTGCTCAACATAGACTTCTTCTTCCAACAATCCATTTAAAGATGCGCTTTTCACATCCATTTGATATACAATAAAGTTCTTGTGTGAAGCATAGGCAAGAAACATCCTTATTGTTTCTAATCTTGCAACAGGAGCAAATGTTTCATCAAAATCTATTCTTTCTTCTTGGCAATACCCTTTGGCTACCAATCTTGCTTTGTTCCTTACCACAGATCCTTCTTCATTCATCTTGTTTCTGAAAACCCATTTTGTGCCAATAACATTCTGATGGGTTGGTGTCTGCACCAATTTGGGTTGGTGTCTGCACCAATTCCCATACTTTGTTCCTTTCAAACTGATTCAGCTCTTCTTGCATGGCTTGAATCCAATGTATGTCATCCAATGCTTGAGATACATCTTTTGGCTCTATTTGGGAGATAAAATAAGTGAACATTGCTTCTTGCTGAGCTCTGGATCTGGTTCTCACCCCATCTCTCACATCTCCAATGACTAGCTCTGGATGATGGTCTTTCAGCCATCTCACATCAGGTTGAAGTAAATCGGTGGGGTTGATTGTCTTGCGATTTGTGTTGTCTTGAGCTTGACTCTTTCTTCATCACTTAGCCGCAGATTTTCCGGTGTCTTTGAGACTCTGCGGTCTCATCTTCATCTTGATTGATTGCTCGACCGGCTTCAACATAGGGACTCTTCTGCATAGTTGGTTGATTCAGCTTATCAGCTAACTCTTCAATGTCTTCTCCATTTACATTAGGTTCATCAAAAACCACATGGATAGACTCTTATGTGACCATTGTTCTCTTGTTCAGCACTCTATAGGCTTTACTTTCAGCTGAGTATCCCAAAAAGATACCTTCATCAGCTTTAGCATCAAAAGCCTTTAGATTGTCCTTGCCATTGTTGTGGATGAAGCATTTACATCCAAATATTCTAAAATACCCAACATTTGGCTTTCTCCCTGTCCATATTTCATAGGGAGTCTTTGTCAGCTGTCTATTTATCATGCATCTATTTTGAGTATAGCATGCAGTGTTGATGGCTTCAGCCCAAAATCTTTTAGGCAGCCCAACTCCAGCTAACATTGTATTTGCAGCTTCCTTGAGAGTTCTATTTCTTCTTTCCGCTACTCCATTCTGCTGTGGAGTCCTTGCTGCAGATAGTTCATGAGCAATACCATTTTCAACACAATACTGAGTTATTATCCCATTAACAAACTCAGTTCCTCTATCAGATCTTATCTTAATAATGGTTTGACTCTTCTCATTTTGAACTCTTTTCATCAATTGAGGTAACTTCTGCAAAGTATCCTTCTTTTTACACATGAAGATTATCCATGTATATCTTGAATAATCATCCACCACTACTAGAGTGTATTTCTTTCCACTTATGCTGGCTGGCTCAACTGAACCAAATAAATCCATATGCAACAGATGCAATATCCTTGTTGAAGATGGACTTGACTTCTCTTTGAATGATGATTTGATCTGCTTTCCCATCTGGCATGCATCACAAACACTTTCCTTTTTGTACACTGATTCTGGTAGTCATTCTACAAGATTACTCCTTGCAAGCTTGTTAATTGTATTGAAATTCAGATGACTCAGCTTCTTGTGCCACAGCCAACTTGATTTGGCTGTGCTCTTTGCTAGCAGACAAATGTTTGGTGTGGCAGTCGACCAATCTACAACATACATGTTCTTTTGTCCGGATCCTTGCAACACTACTTCATTTGATTCAGTGTCTTTGATTTGGCACACTCTCATACTGAATCCAACATTATAGCCCTTGTCACAGAGTTGGCTGATGCTTAACAGGTTGAAGTTGAGGCCTTCAACATATGCAACATCTGTGATTTCTAAACCATTTTTCTTGATGGATCCAGTTCCTCTAATTTCCCCTGGAGCTTCATTTCCTCCAAATATACTTTTGCGCCTCTAATCTCCTTGAATTTTGACAGATTTTTCTTGTTTCCTGTCATGTGCGGAAGCACCACTATCCATGTACCAGGTTCCTTGGCACTGTTTGTTCCTTGAACCCGCAATCAAGGAAATTAGTTTTAGGTACCCATGCTTATGCTCCGGGTCCTGAGGGGTTAGTGTTGTAAGATGATCCAACCAACCTATATCCAAATGATCTGGCTTTAAGAGGTTGCCATCTTTCTGTGCCATAATCATAATTCACTTTGGCAAATTGCTTGGGGGCTTTAGGTTCATACAACTGTCTCTTTTGTATGTATGCCTGTGTGTGTGTTTTTGCAATTGCCTTCTTTGGGTAGTTGTGATATTTCTGAGTGTAGTGCTTGGGTGCATATGTGTGCTGATGATAGCTCTTTTACCTTTGGAATGACCTTTATTGAGGTCTAGGTCTTTGCCATTTAGGCTTGTATTCCATAGATCTTTGTTGATATTTCACATTATTCCAATCGGCTTGGCTTGGGTAATTTCTACCCTTCCCATCATATGTGTTCCTTTGATAGAACTTACGGGGAAGCCACGGTAGCTTTGTTTCTTCTTCACACAGTACTTCCTATTTGGAGTTTCTTTGAGGAACTCTCTTTGGATTTCTTCTCATTTGTCCTCTCACCATACTCAATTTGGTTGTTTTCTTTTCCTTTATATCCAAGGCCAATTTGTTTGTTATTGTTCTTTGGGATGAATGTGTGTGCAACATTTGGTGTCTTGGATTTTTGAGATGCTTCATTACTTGAAGATCCTTTTTCCAAGATCACTCTAGGAGTTTATTTGTGCACAAAGGATTTGAATCCTATGCCTGTCTTGTCTCCACACTCTTTTTGGCTCATAATAAGGTCATCCAATGATTTAGATGCCTTTGTGAATGAAGCAATCACATTTTTGAGATCATTTTCCCTCTTTTCTATAGCACTATCTCTGCTTTATTAGTTTAGCATTTTCGGCCTTGACTCTTTATTCTCATCGACTATGTGACTTAGAGTACTCGGCTCCTTAGTCATTTTTGTGAGTTTTGGCTTTTTAATTTGTTTGTTTTCCTCATTTAATAGTGTGTGTGAGGATTTAATGTGCTCAAAGTCTTTCATCATTTTGCCTAATGAATCATAGAGAGCGTGGGTGATGAAGTGTGTGTGTCACAATCACTATCACTAGAATACGAGTGAGATGAGTTAGAGCGTACCTCATCTTCTTGGTCGGAGTTGATCTTGTTCTTTAGCCATTAGACAGGATCATTGCTTCTTGAGAATCACTCGAGTAGTCGAGCTTCACTACTCTCTCGAGTCTCTTTCGCTTCTTTTGACTTATTTTGTCTCGGTGATCTCTGCGACCAACATAGCCTTTTTCTTTTCTTGTCTTCTTTCTCTCAAGACTCTTCTTTCTTCTTCATTCTGTATTTATTGACTACAAGATATGGACGATCAATAGCAAAGTGTCTGGTTGTCTACAGTTCAACACGGGTTCTCAGCTCTTTGATCAGCTCTTTCCGTTCTTGGGTTATCAGCTCTCTGATATTCAACCTTTTGATGCTCAGCTCTCTTAGGTGGCCTATCTTCCCTTGACTTGGAGGGAGCTGAATGTCTTCTGGAGGATCCACCTTTGTTTCTCTTGTAGTTCTTGTTGAAGAACTTGTTGAATCTTTTAACCATCAGGGCAATCTCCTCCTGGTCAATGATTTCTTTGGCCTCACCTCTCTTCCCATCCTTGACTATAAGTGCAGCTGTTTTGGGTACAGTTGTCTCCTCTTGATCTTTTCTCCTCAGCTCAAACTCGTAGGCTTTGAGGTCTGAGAATAGCTCATGATTGGATGTTGTTGTGAGGTTCATTGAATACCTCAGGGCCATGACCTTCATTTCCCATTTAGCTGGGAGGCTTCTCAGAATCTTCACACACATCTCCTTCTATGTATATTCTTTCCCAAGTGCTGATAATTCATTTGTGATTTCAGTGAATCGAGCATCCAGCTGATCCAAGGTTTCACCTGCAAGCATTTTGAAATTTTCAAATTTTTGTATAGCAACGGACAATTTGTTTTCTTTAATTTGCTCAGATCCTTCACAAATTAAGGTTAATTTATCCCAGATTTGTTTTGCAGTTTGACAAGATTTGACTTTGTTGAACATTGCTTTGTCCAAGGTTTTGTAAAGTATGTCCTTGGCCACATTGTCCAAGTTGTATCTTCTTTTGTCCTCGTTTGTCCATTCAGTCCTTGGTTTCTCAACCAGGGTGGTCTTCTTTCAAAGCAGCAGACTTCCTCTCCTCACCAGTGCGGTTGCTCTGACAATGTGTGTTTACTTTCGGTATTTGCGGTGGCCCATCCTCTTATCACTATCCACATTTCATCATGTAAAGCGAGATAGATGAGTGCGCATGCGAATTTTCGGTCATCAAATTCCTCAATAGTGAATAGGGAATGCGTGTCAAATTTGCTTCCATGATAATAACTTTGTTGAATAAAAATAGCTTTTGAAAGAGCAAGTGTTTAAAAACTTCTTTGAAAGATTGGAGATCGAGTTCGTAACTAGTGCGGAAGGCTCAATGAATCAACCGCTCACGATACCACTTGTAGGTCCCAAGGGGTGTGAGTAAGGTTTAGAAGGGGGGGTCGAATAAACCTTACCAACTTTTCGATTTTAGTCCTTTTAAAATATTACAGAGTTAAATACACAGCTAAGTCCTTGGGGGACAGCTAAGTTAGTTAACCAGCAGAGTTAGCCACTCAACTGACTCGATTGAGCTGTTGATAGAATAACTCAGTTGTTTAGTCTAAACCTTAACTTGGTTGTGATGAGATTTTCAGCGGAAGACTTAACACCCTTGAATTTGGTTTAACTTTGTTTTAAACACTTGATTTTAGCACTTTGTTAATTATCAGTTGGATAGCAAATTATCAGCAGATATAAAGTGTTATGCATAAATAAAATGCTGAAATGTAAATGACACAATAATTTTTATAGAGGTTCGAAGATGAGGTAATTCTTCTACTCCTCTCTTCTCCAACTCCTGGAGAAATCCACTAAGTATTGATCGAGTACAAAGTGGTTATCGGTCGGATACAAGTCTTGATCACACGGTGACTTGATCCTTTGGGACTCGATCCGAGATGCCTTGGTCACACGGTGGCTTCTCGTCCAACTCGAACTTCTTCACGGGCGGGTTTTGCCTTGCTACTTGACTCACTTGCTCAAGCTTCTTGGATTTGATCACGAAGCCCTCCAATAACTTGAGACTGGTTCGACCTTGAACCTTTCTACAATCCTCCTTGGAATGTAGACCCCTTTTGATTCTTCAAAAGTTTCCTCTTCAACAATTTGAAGTCGTCTTTCCTTCACAGCTTAGTGTTGGATCGATTTCCTTCGAGATTTAGCCTTGAGGAGTTTGCTTGAATAACTTGAGAATATATTGCAGGTTACAGTTCTTAATAATTGCTTGAATGCTCAGGTATGCAAGGTGACCTTTTCTCAAAGTGATTCCTCAGCCTTTTATAGTGAACTTTCAAAAATTTGCCCGTTGAAGAGATAGGCTGATTTTCAAAAGTCACTTGTGTTCGTTGGCTTGTCTTGTTGCAGTCCTTGATGTTGACATTTCCTCGTATTAAATGTCTTGCAGCATTGCAGCGTTTCTGACATTGGTGCAGTGCTTCCCATTGGTTTGTTCCTTTTGCACACAACTGGAACAATGCTTTATTTCTGACAACATTTAGCAGGTTACTATTCTGAGTAACATTCTTGACTTTCATCAATGGATCTCGTTCAGTTGTCTTGACTTGACTGTAGTCCTTTATTCCCCAGGTGACTTGAGTCTGCTCCAATCGTTGTAAGACTCATCTGTCACTTCAACTTGAGACTTGGCTTCTTGAGTTGACTTGACTGACTCTTCATGCAGTTGTATCACAGCTGATACTCTTTTAGTCGAGTCTTTGACATCTCTTTATTGCCATACTCAGCTGCTTCACAGCGGAGTCTTCATCCTAGTCTTCAGTTGACTTCTTGTATATCCAGGCATAGCTGACTTAACTCAGCTCATACAACCCTATCTATTACAATACAAATTACAAGGAAAAATGGGGTGCCAACTTTCTAGTCTAAGTTTTACATGGTATTCATCAAAATCTAAACAATAAATTTCCCAACACTCCTTCTTCTTCTTTTCATAGGCTCGCTTAGCAGCAGGGTCATCCCTTCGCTGCCTCTCCTCCCATTCGCAATTCAGCCTTTCATTCTCTGGTTCTTGCTTCTTCTTTGCTTCAGCAATCTTGTGTGCAACCTCCATGTTAGCAAGATGATTGTATCCAACCCAGTATATGAGTCCTTTCTTCTGTGGATCCACATACTTGGTATCTTCTGGTCTTGGCCGTGGTTGACTTCTTCTCCCACTGCCACCATGTTTACCCCTTCTTGACTCAGCTTCCCTTCGTCTCGGAGTATATTGCACTGAAGCTTTTGATTTTCCAGCCGAGTGACTGCTGGAACTTAGCTGCTTATCAGCCGTCTTGCATAGCTCAATTCCCTTCTCCCAGTACAGATCCCATGCTTGAGGTAGAGTCATATTTCGAAAATAACCTTCTGATTCTAGAGTCTGGAATTCCTCTAGAGATATGGGCTCAGATCCAGCATCGGGCATAGCAAATTCTCTTGGGGGCTTTATAGCTGGTAATCCTTTTCGGCTAGAGGACCATCATATTATTTCCTGATATCTCAGATGCACGCTGATTGCTTCTCAGCTACCTTCTCAAATTTGGCTTCAATGGCTGATATTGCATCTTTCATTGCCATCTCAGCTTTCTGTTCAATGGTCAGCTCTTTCGGTAACTTGCTGAGAATTGAAGCATTGACATCTTCTTGCTGTGGGGTTTCAGAAAACATTAGTTTCAAAGGAAGATTTTTCGAACTTCCTTCCCCCTCAGCTGTCACCTTTCTTCGCCTCCTTATCTCTCTCTTTCTTCTCTTTCAATCCCTTTAAGGCCTCATCTTCCCCCTTTACCAAATGGAAGGGTTAGGCCAGGGAACAATCCACTCAGAAGGAAATCCAGTCGGTTGATAGTTGATGCTTGATATCTGCGCTAGAGTGGGTTGTTCGGAACTCTGGTCGGGTAGCCTTCAACTCAGCTGCCACCAACTTCATTTCTGCCATTAGAAGACTAAACTTCTGGTTCATGTTGACGCCTAGGTGTGTAATTTCGCTCATGGTGGTGTAGCTTAAGCAACTCCACATCCGACTTATGCTAGGTTTCCATTCTGACCATGTACTCCTTCATTCTCTACTGAAACTTCGACTTATCCGCACTCCATACCAACATCTTTGCAAATAAGGCCTTGAAGTAACGGACCTGCTCTGAGTGCATACCAGTCTGGCCACACTGCTGCCCATTCCCTAATGCGTAGGACAACTCCTCTCAAATCTGCACTGAGGGTTGCATCACGATTGTCCAAACGAAGA
This sequence comes from Rehmannia glutinosa, assembly GCA_016081115.2. Classification (NCBI taxonomy): domain Eukaryota; kingdom Viridiplantae; phylum Streptophyta; class Magnoliopsida; order Lamiales; family Orobanchaceae; genus Rehmannia; species Rehmannia glutinosa. Next base: position 55,797,480 of record CM071930.1, read on the forward strand.
TCCAGTGATGCGTGGTGGCACTCCATCTTCTCAATATCATCACAGATTTTCTTGAAGGCATTTCGAAACTTGACTGTCGAAGGCGACTAAACCGCCACACACACATTGAAATTAAAACCCATTGGCACAATCGTATCAGTAGGAATGATGGGCTCTTCCTACACAGTATATTTCTCTTGTTCTTTTGCAGACTCAGCTTCCATGTCAGGTAGTTCAGCATTGAAGGGAAAAATGTCTTCAAAGACATCGTCTCGAATGAAAGGAATCCCCGAAGATCCATGCTGGGGGGCTTTTCCTTGTTCTTGTGTCAATTGAGCAGCTCTCTGTGCCTCGGGTAATCCAGTGTCATCAGCAGATAACGTAGCTGTGGAAGCTGCATGACGAGAGTTTGTCTGAGTCATTACTACGATGTAGTTGTGGTAGCTGCTTGCTTGTAGCGTGTTTAATTTGGAAGCAGTTGTAATGGTCTTCTCAATCGGCCGAGCGAGCCTCTTTGTCTCAACAACTTCGTCGGTCTCAGTAAGTTTTTCTTTTTGAGATACTGGGTCCTCAGCTGTCTCATCAGCATCATTGGAGTTTGGTGTGGTCTTAGGAGATGGCTCATCATCAAAGTTCAATCTCATAGGAGTTGTTTTATCACTTACATTGCTCCGAGATTTTAGAACATCCTTAGCCTCGTCCATCATAGAATCTTCATTGTGAGTGGACTCGGCTTCATCCTCGGATCCCAGGAAAGATGTACCAATGTGTTCTTGGGAATCATGAAGGGCGCTGATCTCTTCTTCTGCATTAGCTCCTTCGACCTGGGGAATGTTCTCCTGTTCTGGTTCCTTACCTAAGGAAGTCTCAACCTCCTTTAGGCCTTTGTTACCCCCAGCAGTCTCAACTGTTGTGGGGCCTTCTACAATCACTTTGAAAGACTCAGTTGTCTTGAGGTCTTCAGTGTCATCCTTTGGAGTCTCAACTCCTCGAGTTGCACTTTCATGGCCAAGAGTCTCAACTCCCATGGCCTCTCCATCCTTTGCCTTAGCTGCAGCAGCAACTTCATCGGCCTTCATTTCAGAGGAAATCTCACCTGAGACAGTCTCAATTGTCCGAGCATCATTAATTTCACTGCTTCTTAGTTGTGTTCTTTCTTTCACCTCCAAACTTCATCGAGTTGTCTCCCATAGCATCCTCCGACCCTACTGTGGTGGAGAGAGTTTCCCCCTCAGCTGGCGCACCAGTTGAGTGAATGATAGTGGGGTTACTCAGCTCCTGAGACACGGCTGTGTTTCCTTCTAAGTAATCAGCCGTTGGGCAGGTGTCCCAACACCTTCTATGGGGGTAGGCTTGGCTTGGGTGCCTGCGTTCCCAGCTTCATTGCCATTCCCCTGATAGCCATCTTGAGAATGCACGGTGGACATGGTCATTTGCATTGACGGATGCGATCTCTGCGCCATTCCTAATGGATCAGTCCGAGGAGAGATTTTGGAAGACTCTCCTGGACCTTCTTAAAGGATCTTCTCGTGCATGGCTCGGGATTCTCTAATGGCCTGCTGTAACTCCACCTTTTTGACTGCAGCAGCAGGGTACATCTCTTGGCTGAGAAGGTGAGATAATATTTTCTTCATGTGTCTTGGTTGTCTCAGCTCCTTCTGTCTCCACAGTTGTTTCCCGACAGCTGGGTCCTCTATACCTTGCTGATCAGCATAAGCAGTCTTCTCGGTCTCATTATTTTTCTTTTGAGCCTGCTCCTTTTGAGCATTAGCAGTCTCGATGGGCTTCTCCAGCTGAGTACCAAACTCGACTGTCTTTTCCAATTCCGACTTCTTAAACAGTCGTCTTCTCTTTGTGGTAACCAGTGGAATCTCTGGTTCCACTTCTTCGGGCTCTTCAAGGGTGAAGGCCTGTATTTCAATATCATCCTTTTTTGAAGCAGATGCCTTCCGAGACTTAGCAGTCCACTTCTTCTTCACGATTGGAGAGGAAGGTAGAGGTTCCTCCTCAGTCTCATTTGGCGGGGGCATCATTTGCTCGGGCAGTGCTTTAGGTTTGGTTTGCTTGACAGTGCCTTCTTGGATTTTGCTTAAGGGCGTGCGAGGTTTAGCTGCCAGCATGACTCTCTTCTTAGAAATCGGCATCAGGGAGAGAGGTGGGGCAGAAGCAGCTGTCTCTTCTTTTGGGTCAGCTGATTCCCCCATTTGGTATCGACCCCGTCACATGGGCTTTCTTCTGTACACCAGAGAGGTTCACCTTGAACATCCTCTTATTCTCAATGAAGGACTTCCCATGGTGCAATGCAATTCCCTTGATCTCCATCGAATGGCCAATGACAAGGCTATACCCCAGGAAACATCCAAAAGTCCCATCCTCCTTGTAGGACTTGTTGATCACATTTTGGCATACTCGGCTGAAGACAAACTCAACCCAATTCACTTTCTTATCCTGTATGATCGCAGCCATCACCGTCAGCTTAGTCCGTGATAGATAGTTGAAGCTTCCAAACTTCATATCCACACATTTGGACACGATGTCCATCAACTTGTGGTAATCTTCTTTAAGGAAATATTTCTTAGTTGTATACACAGCTTTCGCAGCATACTCTGGCTTTGCAACTTCCTTCCAAGCTGCAGCCAAGTTGACATCCTTCTCAGCGATGTCCTTCAAACATTCAGAGGGTAGAAAACAGTGCTCAGCAAGGTCCTTTGCAGTGATTTTGATGACCTTGCCATGGACGGATGAGCGAATCTCATCGTCATGAACCTCAGCATTCACGTAAAACATGGTGACCTCCTCCAGATACGTGTGCATGAACTCCATCGAGAGAAAGTCCATCAGATCGAACTTTTCGAGCTTATCTGCGATCTTCTTCACCAAGGCCTCATCATCGCCCTGCTTGATCATGCCCTTGAAATCCACTAAAACACCGAGTGTATTTTTCTCGAAAGCTTTGCAAAATCATGAGTAGTAGCTATTTTGGAATGCTCATTTGGAGAAATAAGCGAAAAACTTCATTTTAGAGAGTAGGGTTTGAACAGGTTTGCGAGAGAGAGAATTCTTGCTTGCTTCTTTGAAGACGAGAGTGTTTGTGTGAGGAGACAAAATGAATTTTTGTATATATGGGACTCGAGAAGGGCGATTTTCAAAATTTGAAAAAATTTGATCGATATCACGGTCAAGATTAAGCCTTCAAAACCACATTAAATTCCCACATTAAATGCGGAAAGACATTTATATCCAATCATATGTTTTTCTTGTGCGGCTTTTGTCTTGTGACGGTCATAATTCTGTTGATGTCATCCTTAAAAACATTCCCTCGAATAAAACGACTATGTTTTTGTCACTTAGCTCATAAATGATTCACTCACATCCAACGTGACTTAACTCTACTTCTGTCTTCACATTAAACCGTCCAACCGATGACAGTCAACTCAATACAGTTGACTTCTCGACAAGGCTATTTCACTAGGCTGATGTGTGAAGCTTATATTCCATTCTTTCTTCTTTTGTCTCTGCTAATTGAGTCTTTTTTAGTATTCTAACTCAGCTCAATTAACCCTAACTCATTCTTGAGCTCTTCAAATCTTGATTCACATAATGGCTTTGTGAATATGTCATTGCTTCGCTTATCGGTTGAGATGTATTCCAAGGTGATGTCTTTCTTTTCAACATGATCTCTTATAAAATGATATCTGACATCAATGTGCTTTGTTCTTGAATGCAACACTGGATTCTGAGTGATTGCAATGGCACTAGTGTTATCAAACATAATTGGAATCTCTTCCTTCAATATCATAGTCTCTCATTTGTTGTCTCATCCATAAGACTTGGGCAACTTGTGACGCAGCTATGTACTACTCTGCTTCATTTGTGGATGTAGCTATTTAATTATGTTTTTTCTTTGAACTAAGAAACTAATCTATTTCTAACATTTGACAAGAACTAGATGTACTCTTCTGTCAACCCTACATCCGGCATAGTGTCGAGTCGAGTATCTACCGGTTTGAATCCACCTTCCTTTGGATACCATAAGCTGACTTCCTGGCATCCCTTCAAATATCTTAGGATTCTCTTAGTTGTAGTCATGTGACTTTCTTTTGGTGCAGATTGAAATCTAGCACATACACCTACTACAAAGGTGATGTCGGCCGCTTTCTATTAGATAAAGCAAAGATCCAATGAGGTCTCTATATCTAGTTTGATCGTGACTTTTCCATCGCATCCATGTCCATCTTGGTGATGAATTCATAGGAATTTTTTACGATGACTTCTCTTCCATACCAAATTTCTTCATTAAATTTCTGGTATACTTGGTTTGACTTATGAAGGTTCCATCCTTCAATTGCTTGACTTGAAGTCCTAGAAAGAATGTCAGCTTTCCCATCATGCTCATCTCAAATTTGCCTTACATGATGTTTGAGAACTTGTCACATAGCTCTTTGTTTGTGGATCCAAAAATAATGTCATCCACATATATTTGAACAAGCAGTACACTCTCTCCATCTTGAATTCTGAAGAGTGTTCTATTCCAAAGCTTACTTGTTAAATACAAAAATTTGAAAAAGGAATTCATTGTTTTGAAAAATGAAAAGGATAGTTTATTTACTTCCTATGAATCACTTTCATGTGCTCACACCACCACACTTGATAAGATTAGAGATCTTGAAAAGGAAAATAGTACTCTTGTTGAGGATATTAATTGCATGAAAAAGGATTTATCAAAATTTAACTTGAGTACCAATAAAATGTCCAATATTGTTGATGTTCATATTTGTGATAAACAATGACTTGATCATAAGCCTAATGTTGTCAATCATGTGAAAAAGAATCAAGTCTCTATGCATGTTGATCACTATGCTCCTAGAATTATTACTTGTTTTTATTGTGGTAAGAAGGGTCACACGGTTAATACTTGTCGGGTTAGAAATAGCTCTAATTATCATTGGAGACCTAAAAGTCTCAAAGCTAATCCTAAAGGACCCAAACATTTGAGGGTACCACAAAACAATGTCATATTAGGTACCCGGCGGAATAATAATCAAAAAAAATCATACCTCCAAGAACACATCAAATGACCGTCTCATTTGATCAAAGGATAAGACATCATCAAAATGAATTTCCAAGAGAAAGACACTATCAACAATGGGAAGGACACAATCCTTGGAAATGGGGCAATTGGAAAAGCTATCATCAACAAGATAATTTTCAAATGGGAAGATATCATCCTTCAATTGCTTGACTTGAAGTCCTAGAAAGAATGTTAGATTTCCCATCATGCTCATCTCAAATTGGCCTTACATGATGTTTGAGAACTTGTCACATAGCTCTTTGTTTGTGGATCCAAAAATAATGTCATCCACATATATTTGAACAAGCAGTACACTCTCTCCATCTTGAATTCTGAAGAGTGTTCTATCAACCTTGCCTTTGGTGAAACCATTGTCAATTACAAACTGAGACAATGTATCATACCATGCTCTTGGTGCTTGTTTCAATTCATATTGTGCTTTCTTGAGCATGTAGACTTTATCTCCAATAGTTTTCTGCTCAAAACCTGGAGGTTGTTCAACATAGACTTTTTATTCTAGCAGTCCATTTAGAAATGCACTCTTCACATCCATTTGGTATATATTGAAGTTCTTTTGTGCAGCATAAGCAAGAAACATCCTTTTTGCCTCCAATCTTGCAACATGAGCCAAGGTTTCATCAAAATCTATGCCTTCTTCTTGGTAATACCCTTTGGCTACCAATCTTGCTTTGTTTCTCACAATAGATCCTTCCTCATTCATATTTTTCTAAAAACCCACTTAGTACCAATAACATTTTGGTGGGTTGGCCTTTGAACTAATTCCCATAATTTGTTTCTTTCAAACTGATTTAGCTCTTCTTGCATGGCCTGAATCCAATGTGTGTCTTCCAATGCTTGAGACACATCTTTAGGTTCTATTTGGGAAATAAAAGTGAACATTGCTTCATGTTGTGCTATGGTTCTGGTTTTTATGCCATCTCTAACATTTTCAATGATTAACTCAGATGGATGGTCTCTCAGCCATCTCACATCAGGTTAAAGTAAATCTGATGGATTCAGCCGTAAATCTCATGACTAAGTTGTATTGAACAAGCTTCTTCATCTTCATTCGATTTGTAGACCTTACAGCTATCTTTGAGATTCAGCTATCTCATCATCATCAGGGTTGAGTGCTCTCACATCTGCTTCAATATAAGGACTCTTCTGCATAGTTGGCTGATTTTGCTTATCAGCTAACTCATCAATGTCTTCTCCATTCACATTAGGTTCATCAAAAACCACATGGATAGACTCTTCGTGACCATAGTCCTCTTGTTCCGCACTCTATAGGCTTTACTCTCATTTGAATATCCCAAAAAGATACCTTCATCAGCTTTAGCATCAAAAGCCTTCAAATTATCCTTGTCATTGTTGTGGATGAAGCATTTGCATCCAAATATCTTAAAATATCCAACATTTGGCTTTCTCCCTTTCCAAATCTCATAGGGAGTCTTGGCCAATTGCTTGTTAATCATGCATCAATTCTGAGTATAGCATGTTGTATTTGTGGCTTCAGCGCAAAATTGCTTAGGCAAGCGATCAACTTGACTAATATTATCCTTGCGGACTTCCTTGAGAGTTATATTCCTTTTTCTGCTCTCTATTCTGCTTTGTGGAGTCCTTGCGGTGATAACTCATGAGAAATACCATTTTCAACACAATACTGAGTTATTATCCCATTGACAAACTCAGTTCCCCTGTCCGATCATATCTTTATAATGGTTTGGCTCTTCTCATTTTGAACTCTTCTCATTAGCTTAAGTAGCTTCTGCAATGTTTCCTTCTTTTTACACATGAAAATTGTCCATGTACATCTTGAATAGTCATCCACCATCACTAAGGTGTATTTCTTTCCACTGATGCTAGTTGGCTCAACTGGAACAAATAAATCCATATGCAACAGATGCAATATCCTGGTTGAAGAAGGACTTGGCTTATCCTTGAATGATGAATTGATTTGCTTTCCCATCTGGCATGCATCACATATACTTTCTTTCTTATACTTTCGTCGACAATCCTTCTACAAGATGACTCTTTGAAAGCTTGTTGATTGTCTTGAAATTCAGGTGACTCAGCTTCTTATGCCACAGCCAACTGGATTCGATTGTACTCCTTGCTAGCAAACATGTGCTTGGTGTATCAGTAGACCAATCTACCACATACATATTCTTTTGCCTTGTTCCTTGTAGCACAATTTCATTAGATTCAGCATCTTTGATCTGACATATCCCAATGTTAAATCATGCATTGTAGCTTTTGTCACAGAGTTGGCTGATGCTTAACAGGTTCAGGTTGAGACCTTCAACATAAACGACATTTGTGATCTCCAGTCCATTCTTCTTGATAGATCATGTGCCTTTGATTTTCCCTGGAGCTTCATTTCCTCCAAATATGACTTTAGCTCTCTTTATTTCCTTGAATCTTGACAGATTTCTTTTGTTCCCTATCATGTGTCTGGAATAGTCACTATCCATGTACCAGGTTCCTTGGCACTCAGCTGTTTCTTGAACCTGCAATCAATGAAATTAGTTTTTAGGTACCCATACTTGCTTGGGTCCTGGGGGTTAGTGCTATAAGGTGTTCCAACCAACCTATATCCAAATGATCTAACTCTAAGAGGTTGCCATCTATCAGTACCATAATCATAATGCACGTTAGCAAATTGCTTAGGGGTTTTAGGATCATACATCTGTCTCTTTTGTCTGTATGCCTGTGTGTTTGTTTTAGCAATTGCTTTCTTGGGATAATTGTGAAATCTCGAGTGTAGTACTTGGGTGCATATGTGTGCGATAATAGCTACGATAGTCAACTCTCTGATGTTCAACTCTCTTAGGCGGCCTGTCCCCCCTTGCTTTCGAAGGTGTTGAATATCTCCTGGAGGTCTCACCCTTATTTCTTTTATAGTTCTTATTAAAGAAATTGTTGAATCTCTTTACCATGAGGGCAATCTCCTCCTGGTCAATGGTCTTCTTTGGCTAATTATTTTTTTCCCATCACTGGCCAATACTGCAGCTGTCTTGGGTACAGTTGTTTCCTCCTGCTTTTTCCTTCTCAGCTCAAACTCATAAGCTTTGAGGTTTGAGAATAGCTCATAATTTAATGTTTTTGAGAGGTCCAGTGAATGTCTCAGGGTCATGACCTTCATTTCCCATTCCGATAGGAGGGCTCTTAATATCTTCATGCATATCTCCTTCTGAGTGTATTCTTTCCCAAGAGCTGAAAGCTCATTTGTTATCTCTGTGAATCTGGCATCCAGTTGATCCAGCTCTCACCTGCAAGCATTTTAGAATTTTCAAATTTTCGAACAGCAACAGTTAATTTATTCTCCTTAATCTGTTCTGATCCTTCACAAATCAGGGTTAGCTTATCCCAGATTTCTTTGGCTGATTTGCATGACTTGACTTTGTTGAACATCGCCTTGTCCAACGTCTTGTAGAGTATATCCTTGGCCACATTTTCTAGGTTATATCTATTTCGATCTTCATTTGTCGATTCAGTGCGTGGTTTTTCAACCATTTGGTCTAGCCCAAGACTTCCTCTCTCCTTCATTTAGTTGCTCTTCTTCTGAGTAGTATTGACTTTGAGTATTTCCAAAGGCCCATCCTCTATCACAAGCCATATTTCATCGTGTAAAGTGGATAGATGAGCCTGCATACGAATCTTCCAGTCATCAAACTCTTCCACAGTGAACATTGGAATACGAGTTAGATTTGCTTCCATGATAATAACTTTGCTTTAAAAGATGAAAAACTTTGAAAAAACACAAGTGTTAATAACCTTTGAAAAAGATTGAGATCTAGTTCAGTAACCAGTGCAGAAGGCTCAATGAACCAACCGCTCTGATACCATTTGTAGGTCCCAAGGGGTGTGGTGTAAGGTTTAGAAGGGGGGTTGAATAAACCTTACCAAATTTTCACTTGTAGTCTCTTTAAGATTTTCAAAAGAGTTGACTCAAATCAACTGTGTCCTTGGGGACAGCTAAGTTGGCTATATTCAGCTAAGTTACCCACTCAACAGACTCGACGGAGCTGTTGATAGTATAACTCGGCTGCTTAAGCTAACACTTAACTTTAGTTGATTTGGTTTTTTAAACAGCGAAAGACTTAACACCCTTTAGATTGATTAAAGCTTATTTTTGCACTTTGTTATTTATCAGTTGGATAGCAGATTTAACTAACAACATATATAAGAGTATATATAAGAATGTAAGTGCTGAAAGTAAAATGACACAAGTAATTTTTATAGTGGTTTGAGGATGGAGGTAATTCCTCTAATCCACTCTTCTCTAACTCCTAGAGGAATCCACTAAGTAACAGATCAAGTTACAAAGCATTGAACAGTCTAAGGACAGCCTTGATCACACAACTAGCTTCTCCTGTGACTCAGCTTCTTCACGAGGTAGCTGTCTTGCTACTTCAGATCACTTTCAAGTCCTTGGATTTGTTCACACAGCCCTCCAACAAACTTGAATCTTCTGGTTTGACCTTGAACCTTCTACAACTCCTTCAACTTGGAGAGTAGATCCCTTTTTGTTATTTGATGTTTGTAAAATATACGTGCATTTTGGGGCTTAAAATGATATATAATTGATACATTTGCATGCATATTTACTACTCCCTCCGTCCCAATAAGATAGGCTACATTTCCTTTTTTGTCCGTCCCAATTTATAGACTTGTTTCCTTATTGAAAGCATTAATTACACAACAATAGACTAAACTAGCCCTATTTAATTCACTTTGTTTGAGACTAACAATGATATACTTTCATTTAATGCAAGGGCAAAGTAGGAAAAATATGGAAAAATATTATGATCCCAATTATATTTATTATGTTTTCTTAATCTGTGTGAAAAACTCTACTTGCCTATCTTATTGGGACGGAGGGAGTATGTTTTACTTGGTTTTCTTAAAAGGACATGATACTGCATATTCTTGTAATTCTTGCAGGAAACAGAGCTTAAAATGAAGAAATATCAGTTGGAATGCCAGGCTAAGATTGACGAATTCGAAGAAAAGATCAACACGACCAAAAAAGGACAAAAACACTTCACACGGTCGGACCGTGTGGTGTCACATGGCCATGTGGAAGTACCTGTGTGAAATCACACAACCGTGTGAAGTTGGGCTAAAATAGAGGACGGAGCAAGCCCACACGGCCGGACCATGTGAAGTCACATGACCGTGTGGGAATGGGAATGCATCGCACCACTGGACCGTGTCATCTCACACGGGCATGCGCAGAAGGCTGAAGACAACACCACACGGTCGTGTGGGACTCTGTTTTGCCGCGTTTTTCAGAGTTTGCTTTCCATTCCAACTCTACAAGTGATCTCTCCAAGCATCTATAAAAGGGACCCAAGGCTTGCCCCGGAAAAAAGATCACTTCATATAGAGAAAACACATCAAATAACATAGGAACGAAGGAATCGAAGAGCTTCTGAGAGAAAAAGGCTAGGTCGCGAAGAACACCAAAAGGCTTTCGCATCTAGGGAGCACAAGAGCTTCGAAAGCTTAGGAGGGGAATCCATCCTGACAAGGAGGGATTTCTTTCTATGTCTAAGTACTCTTGTCTTTTCTTAAATGATGTCATAATGTTGATTCAAATTTGTCTATGAGTTTGTAATCAATGTTTGACATATCTTTCGGATCTTAGGGGCATAATCGAAACTGTTAATTTATGTTAAATATGATTATTTGTTTCTTAATTAATTCATGTTTTCTATTTTATGAATTCGAGTACTTATTCTCAATTGCTTTTTATTTGGCCAATAATTTGCATGTCATACTTCTAGTCCATAATCTGGGAGGTGAGTTCTAGTAAGACGAAAATCGAATTCAGACATAAATAGAGTAATGTATCGGGAGACTACTTCTATTTGTGGGGAGTACTTCAATTCAAAGATCTTTTGGGAGTTAGTAATAGTTGTGATGGAACAGGAGACCTCAATTAATATAATCTATTGTTTATGCGCCACTCGGGAGGGGGAATAAACTATTTTGGGAATTGAACCCATAGAGTTACATGAATTGGTTTTTAAAACATTAATTGCATTTAATATTGAAGAAATATGTTGAGATTATATGCCTAAGGTTGCTCCTATAGATGGTGAAAATACTTGTGGGGTTCGAAAATTTATTTTTATTTCTTTTTCTTTACTTTCGATTTTAGTTAGTTAAAATAACTTAATTTTTGGTCGCTTCAATAATTTGGAATACGATATTATTATAGCCTAAGTGTTTCGAATATCAATCCTTGAGGAATACGACCTTGCTTGCCATTATCTATAAACTACATTGAACACTTGTAGTTGTATGAACCAAATATTTTTGGCGAACAAGTTTTTTGAGCCATTGTCGGGGATTGATTAGATTCTACTTAGATATAGTAATAAGTAGTTCAATCTAACAGAAGCATATTTTTATTTTTTTCAAAATTTTCGAAATAATCGAGTATTTTTATTATTTATTTTTTTATTTTATTTTATTCGGTTCTAACATTATTTTTGTTAAGTGCAGATAGTGCATGATCACGCGTTCCAAATCAACCCAGCCAATACCCATTGATCACGCGGATGGGACTAATCCAAATGCACTGGACAACAGAACCAATGAGGAGCGCCCACTAGGGGCCGGCGTCCAGGACAGAATTATTGAAAGGCTCGCGAGAAGGGAAGTTAGGGATTATTTCCAGCCGGAGGTAAGTCAAACTTATGGGGACGTGGCCCGTCTACCGATCAATGCAAAAAATTTTAAACTAAAATCGGCATTAATCCAGATGGTCTCACAAAACCAGTTTGGGGGTAGAGCTTTGAGGATCCAAACGCGCATCTGGCACACTTTTTAGAAATTTGCGATACTGTTAAGATGAATGGTGTTTCTAAGGATATCATTCGATGCTGCCTTTTCACATTCTCTCTACGCGATAAGACTAAGGGATAATTATGCTCTTTAACACCACCAACCGCAAATTGGGCAGAACTAAGTCAGCGGTTTCTAGCCAAGTACTTTCCCCCCAGTAAGACGCTACAACTGAAATCTGAGATCGCCCATTTTAGGCAATTAGATGCTGAGCCACTATATGAAGCATGGGATATATTCAGGGAATTGTTAAGGAAGTGCCCTCAACACGGATATCCCAACTACCAACAGGTACAGTACTTCTATAATGGTTTGAGTGGCAACACAAAAATAACTATAGATGTTGCATATGGAGGTGCACTACTAAGGAAATATCCTAAGGAGACACTAGAACTGTTAGTGGAGATGGCGAACAACAGTTACCAATGGCCATCCGAGAGGTCTACTTTACGCCGAGTGGCAGAAATTCAAGATGAGATGGTCGCTATGCTCACCGAACAGGTATCCGTGCTGAATATGAAACTGGACGCGATGCAGCAAGTGACTCCAATAGATCCTGATGTTGTTGAAGAAAAAGCAAATTGTGTGGGTCAACAAAGGAACTTCAACAACAATTACAGAAATAATCAGATACCCAACTACTACCATCCAGGGTTGCGAAACCATGAAAATTTCTCTTATTCTAACAATAAAAATATTTTGCAGACACCTCAGGGATATAACGTGGGTAATCAAGGCAGAGCAGAGTCAAGTGAAAAGAAAGCATTTGTTGAAGAGATGCTATCCTCGTTTATCGGAGAGACAAGGGCAAGACTTAACAAAGATGAAGCCAAGATAGACATGATAGAAGAATAGGTCACTCAGCTAAACACGAACGTACATGCAAGACTGAAATCTCTGAAAACACAAGTAGCCTAGATTGCAACTGGTATGGGGGGCCAGCATCAAAAAGACAAATTCCCAAGCGATACTGAGTTGAATCCGCGAGAGCAATGCAACGTCATTCGTCTGATGGATGGCATTAAGAGTTCACAGATTCAAATGACAAAGTTTAGCAAAAGTAATTAGAAATATGAAGTCTGGCTGAAGACATAAAACTTAGCGTTGTATGGGAGGCAACCCAATTTATTTCTTATTTTCGTACATTTTTATCGCCTTCAATTCTAATTTCAATTTTAATTTTTATTCTTTGTTTATTAACTTAATTTTTAGTTTTGTTTAGTTTTCTTGAGTTGTTGTGTATGAGGCGTCACGGCAAACTCCCGATTATCGAAAACAATATCTTTAAAATAAAGTACGGAACAAATCTCACGGCAGGCGTGTGAGATCACACGACCGATCCGTGCGAGAGGCCGAATCGCCAAAGATGGCCGTGTGACCATCACGCGGCCGTGTGAAGAAAAAAGCGACAAGTAGGCGTGACAAAGACAACATGCAGGGCCACATGGCCAGATCGTGTGACCCTCACGCGGCCGTGTGTCCCCAACACCAAAAATGGGCAGAAGTCTAATACCCCCTATTTTCACCCCAAATTCTCACTTTTTTCTCCCACTTTCTCCTACACAAACCCTAACCCTCGAAGATTCTCTCCCTTAATACTCAAACTACTCTCCAAATCTCTCCAAATTTTCCACAAATCTCAAACCAAAAACACAAATCCTTCATCTTCTCAAGAAACCCACCACCAAATACCTTCAATATTCAACTTCTCCAAGTTCTACACCAAGTTTGGGGGTACTCCAAAAAACTCCACAAATTTTAGATTTTTACTCAAACCTTGAAATTCATGGCTTCTAGGGATGCAAGAGGAACAAGGAGAAATACAAGAAGAATGAGGGAGCCGACTACGGAGCCGGCCAGGGAGCCCAAAGCTTCAAATATAATCTTGCCAAATGAAACCCCATTGGGCTAGATGGACGATACTCTACTTTCTTCCATGGATTAATACGAGGTATCCCGATGAACCTACTCTTACAAATTTAGGTTTATTAGAAGATTTTAGAGCTTTGTGTGGTAGAATTGATTGGCATGAATTCTTAAATGGGCATTGGGCTACTTATTCTGTTATCACACTTGAATTTTTAAGTAGCTTTGAATTGGTGGTCCGAAAAAGAAACTTGATGGGAGTTCGGTTTCGCTTGGGGAATGAACAAATGGAACTAACAATTGATGATTTAAATGAGATTTACAAAACTTTGGCGTATGGGATGGATGAGCACGAGGAGTTCGATAAGGATAGATTTTGGAAAAAGATAATTGGGAAACTAATCTACATGCCAGGCACTTCAAAGGCGTCTAGTATTCGAAACTCGGTATTTCGATATGTTCAGCGAGTCTTAGCTGAAATAATTTTTGCAAGGGAGGAGAGAAGAGGGGTGTTGATGGTAGATGAATTATTTATCATTTCGTGTATGGCATCGGGGACTGAAGTGGTGCCAAACGCTGGGGCTATGATAGCCCGGAATTTTGATAGGATTAGAAAAAGTGAGAGGGGTGGAATTTGGATGGGGGGCTGATTACCCCTATTGCTGAATATTTCAACATTAATTTGGAGGGGTTTGCGGAGGCTTCTGGGCCTAAGTTAATCGATTTGAATGTTCTAACTGCTATGAAGATGATAAAGTTTGATGGGCATGATTACTGACTCATTCGAGAAGATAGAACACCAGTTGAGCTTCCCAACCCCAAAGTCACATCCATTAGAAATAGGGGCAACTAGTTGCTTAGAGAGGTAGAGGGGGTTGCTGCTCAAGAAGAGCAGGGTGAGCCAATGAGGGAGATGTCGGAATCCTCTCGACAAGGGGGAAACCGGCCATTTACTATGAGTGAGAGGCTCGAAAGGGTAGAAGCTGATGTGGGGAAATTGATAGATGACACATATCAGTTGACAGCCACCGCCGATGAGTATCACCAGGTGTACTTACAGCATTTCGATGCCATCACCCAGCAGCAGCAGCATATGTACGAGATGATGTCTCGTATGGATCAGTAGCACATCTCACAAGGCCACTACCATAGACCTCCACCACCCCAGTAATCTCTGTAAGTACTTATTACGCATTACTCTTTCTTTTGATAATTTCCTCATATGTTCTGGACGAAACATATTTTAAGTTTGGGGTTGTCAAGAATGTGTAATTTAGTACTTTCTTGCATTTTGCATTGCATTTAGTACTGCATATAGAGCACTTTGCATTAGTATTTTTGAAAAAAAATTCGATTTTATTATAATTTTTTGATTTTTGGTTTTATTGTTTTCAAAGACGTTTATCGCTTTGCACGTTTAATTGCTTTTGTGTGTGGTTTTAATTCAGTTTTTATGCCTAGCTCGCGTATGATTTTACTATGAATATTTTATGGTATGGGATGACATACTTGTGGGAATAATGTGATAAATTGTTAGGAGGAAAGTTATTTATTTGCTTGACATTTATAAAGAAAATTGTGTATTTGAGCATGTTGCGAAAAATAAGCCTGTGAGCTTTTGTGCCTTAAACTGCTTTATATTATGCAGGCTTGTTTTTTCTTGAGTGTGTCATTCATGATTGATAGAACTCTAAAACTTGCTCTGGTATCTTCGTTGAAACCATGTGTGTGTACAATTTTCGAAAATAATTTAAGGCCATCTTTGTTTAGCCTACTTAGCCTAAAAAGCCTACATATGAACTCGTGATTTCCTAGTTAGCTAATTTTGAGCCAAAACTTGTATTCTAAGCCACATTGATCTTTAAAATTTAAGCATGATTTTATCCCTAAAATTTCTTGAGCTTATAGAAAATGAATAAGTTTGGGGGAGATGTGGTGAAAATTTATGAAAAAAGAGAGGAAGTTGGCAAAAGAAAGAGGGATGAGCAGTATCTGGGTAAATGAAAAAAATGCATGAAGCTCGAAAAAGAAAGAAAATCTCTGAAAAATTATATAGAGAAAATCAAGCAAAACAAAAGAAAAATTCTGAAAATTGTTAAAAAATGAGAGTTTGAGGCTAAAAAAAAAAAAAAAAAGAAGGCAAAAAGGCCTAAGAATGAAAAAGGAGAAATAATGGTGGAATTGAGATCAAAAAGAAAACTGATATTATGTTGAAATTTGGTTGGTGAATTGCAAGTCTGTTTGCTTAAATTCTATTTGCTCAAGTCAAGTCGCTTCATAGCAAGAAGATGGTCAAAACTTCTTGTGGAGTTTCTGGCCCATAGTAGTGTTTAATTCTTTGCCCATTTACGATGAAAGTTCGACCATTCTTTGCTAACAGTTCAATTGCTCCTCCTGGTGATTGCACCCTTTTGATTACGAGAGGGCCATTCCACCTTGATTTAAGCTTACCTGGGAATAATCTCAATCTGAGTTGTATAGCAGTACTACTTGCCCAGGTAGGAATTCTCGTCTCAGAATCTTTTTGTCATGCGATCTCTTTGTGTGATCTTTGTAGATTTGGGCATTTTCGTATGCATCTTGACGGAATTCCTCCAATTCGCTTATCTGTAGTTTTCTCTTCTCGCCTACTGCAGTCATGTCGAAGTTAAGCTTTTTCACTGCCCAAAATGCTTTATGTTCTAATTCCACTGGAAGATGGCATGATTTCCTAAAAACCAATCGATACGGGGACATATCCAGAGGTGTTTTGTATGTCGTACGATAAACCCATAAAGCAACATCGAGCTTTAAAGCCCAGACTTTTCGATTTATGCTAACCATTATTTCTAAAATCTGCTTAATTTCCCTATTGGATACCTCGGCTAGCCCATTTGTCTGTGGATGATACGTGGCGGCCACTCGATGTTTTACTCCGTATTTCTCCATCATGTTATTGAACAATTTATTACAGAAGTGCGACCCTCCATCACTAATTAGGGCCCGAGGTGTGCCAAACCTAGTGAAAATATTCTTTTGCAAGACTTTTAACACTATCCTGGGATCATTTGTTTTAGTAGGGATAGCTTCTACCTATTTGGATGCATAATCCGCGGCGAGAAGAATGTATAAGTACCCATTTGATGATGGAAATGGTCCCATGAAGTCTATGCCCATACATCGAATAATTCACTTCCATTATTAGAGGTAACGACATCTCGTGTCGCCTTGAAATGTTTCCCATACGGTGACATCTATCGCACTACAAAAGAAACTTATAGCAATCTTTGAAAAGAGAAGGCCAAAAGAAACCAGACTGTAATACTTTAGCCGTAGTGCGTGTTGGTCTGAAGTGACTCCCACATGGTGAGGAATGGCATTGCTCGAATGTTTGCCCATTCTTCTTGAGGTACACATCTCCTAATAACTGAATCTGCACATCTTTTAAATAATAGAGGTTCGTCCCACAGAAAATATCTCACATCATGAAGAAATTTCTTCTTAGCATGATATGTGATATCTGTGATAGAACATCGTTTACTAAATAATTGACAATATCAGTGTACTAGGGGATGGTTGTTTCGGCCATTAGGATCAATTCGTCCGAAAATGTTTCTTTGATTGTTGTGCCTTTTGTGTTTTCCTCGGTTGTTTGTTCGATCGTGAGAGATTATCGGCTACCATGTTCTCACACCCTTTTCTATCCACGAATTTCAATATCAAACTCTTGTAGTAAGAGTATCCATCGAATGAGCCTAGGTTTGGCATCTTTCTTTGTGAATAGGTATTTGACCGTAGTGTGGTCTGTATGGACTATTGTCTTTGTTCCAATCAAGTAGGCCCGAAACTTGTCAGATGCAAACACCACTTCCAGCAATTCTTTTTCAGTTGTGGTGTAATTTTATTGTGCCGGATCTAATATTTGAATTGCGTAGTAAATAACACGAAATAACTTTTCGCATTTTTTGTCCCAGTGTGGCCCCTACTGCATAGTCGCTTGCATCACACATTATCTCAAAAGGTTGACTCCAGTCCGGTGTGATCAAAATTGGTGCAGTCACCAGAGCCTTCTTTAGTGTTTCAAATGCCTGTAAGCAATCAGAGGTGAAAGCAAAAGGTACATCTTTTTCAAGTAAGTGGGAAAGGAGTTTGGTTATTTATAAGAAATCTCTAATAAAGCGTCTATAATAACCTGCATGTCCCAAAAAGCTCCTTACTGCTTTCTTGTTCTTTGGGGGTGGAAGTTTTTCGATTGCCACCACCTTTGCTCGGTCAACTTCTAAACCTGCGGAAGAAACACGATGACCGAGTACAATGCCATCTTTTTGTTAGTCCAAGTGGCTACGATAATCTAGAGAGGGTGAATAGATTATGCCGATTTTTTGCAAATCGCCCTCTTTTTCAAATCAACAAGTAAATGACAAGAATGTAAATGCGGAAATTAAACTACACGCGTTGATTTAAAGAGGTTCAACCCACCTAGGGCCTAATCCTCTACCACCCCAGTATCTCCGGGATGGATTTCAAAAAGAAAAAAAGATTTTATTAATTACCACAATTAATACAACACCTTGAGGGTCACCACAATCCTCTTACAACACCTTCAAGGAGATTACCACAATCTTCCTTCACCACCTTTGAAGAGTACCACACTCTTCAAACACCTATCACCTAGATCACCCAAGTGTATTCTTACCACAAGAATACTCACAAGGATGTCTTGTGTTGAATGATGGACAAAATTCAAGATTACAACTCTATGAAACCAATAAAAAGATTGAGTGCAAGTGTAATCAAGAATCAAAAAGCCTAGACCTCAAAGATGTGCAAGTGAAAGTACTTAGGCTATTACAACAAGGATGTAAAAATGAAAGCTTGAACAATTTGCAGATTTCTTGTTGTGTGTTTTGCTTGTATGTGTTGTATCTTGTGTCTTCAATTCATCCTCTATTTATAGGGAAGTCTTCACCAACATAGGCTCCCAACATAGGCTTCTCTATCTTCACTTTTGTCTACAAAAAGAAGATCACAAGATGTAGAAATATTGTACAAAAATCAAAAGTAAATCTTTGTCAAAAATTTCAAACAAAGATAACTTTCTTCATCACAAAATAGCATAGGGCGACCGGTTGCCCTATTGAAGATTTCGAACGTTTGAAAAAATTAGTGCGATCCAGTGGTCGAGGGGGGGGGTCGGCCAGGTCGACGGGGGGTGCGACCGGTCGGCCCCCTGCTTGACCGGTCCCCCTCTTCGTTTTTATGAGTACTGAGAATGTTCTGTTTCAATATTCTTTGCTTCGGTGCACGGCCGGTCGGCGCTTTGGCGTGGTCGACCTCCAATTTTAAATGTTGTCCGATTTTTATCAAAAATAAACTTCAAGAAATACTCCAAAAAATTAGTAAAAACATTTTAAATCACTTGGGAGTATTTTGACAACATTTATAAATATAGTTTTGGTGTAAAAACCAATTTAAACAAAACCATCAAAAGTGTTGTCCATTTTTATCGAAAAATAAATTCTAATAAATACTCCAAAAATTAGCAAAAATATTTTAAATCATTTAGGAGTATTTGGACAACATTTATTAACATTGTTTTGGTATTAAAACTCATTTAAACATAATCATCAAAATCTTGATAAAAACATTTATCTAACAAACTCCCCCTTTTTGATGATTACAAACCAAAACAATTTTAGGAAGTTGATTTTAAAACAAAACAAATTTTCCGGTCTAAAACATCAATCCATTATAAGCAATATCATAAGTACATACATTCAAGGATAGGAGCAAAGATGTTTCAAAATCATTTTTGCACAAGCTCCCCCTATCAATATGCATATCAAGAACAAGTATACAAGCAACAACTAAAAACTTAAAGCTTAGCTTTACAACTTAAGCTTGAATATCATGAGCTTATAAGCTCCCCCTGTCACAAAAGCATCATTAGTCAAGTATAAAAGTCCATAATACATCACATGGACCAAGTATAATCCATAGTTTTTGGCTTTTAAGAGCTTTAGCTAATAGCTTTTCTTGCGAGCTTATTTACGCTTCTTTGAGCTTATGAGCGTTATGAGCGTTTTTTTTGTTTCTCCCACTTTGGAATCATCAAAAATAATGTTAGCACGATAAAAACATCATACAATTATATCAAAGTGCGCAATTTTATAGATTTATCGAGCATATTGAGCATTTAAGCTTAAATTTCGAATAAAAGGGAAAAAATTGCTCATTTGATTTGTAAAAGCTCATTTGATTGATAAAACATGATCTCTATAAACTTATAAGACTTTTCAAATCAAGAGAATCATGTAGGTGATGAATTTTTCATTGAAACATTTTGTCGAACACTTGGCATGCGTCAAATAAAACAAGAGAAATATAACGCCTTTGTGATTCGTTTAAGCCAAAAAAATTCATCACCAATTGCAATACAACAATATTCATACATCATCAATCATCATAAACATCATATCAATACAAGAATTTCAACAAGATATCAAGATACAAGCACATTCTCAAGGGTTCAACCCAATTGAGATTAAAATGAGAAATTCTTACCATCTAATCGATAAAGATGAACAATGATGATGATAGTCGAGCCTCATGAATTCCAAAATATGCAATGTATGCAAGAAAACAAATTTGAAGTGAAATTTATGTGAAAAATGCATAGGGGACGAAAAATGGACAAAATAAGCCAAAATGGTTGAAACTGAAAACAGAAATGATTTAAACCATAAAATGGTGAAGGGCGACCGGTTGGGGGGGATGGGCGACCGGTCAACGTCATGGGCGACTGGTCGACGTCATGGGCGACCGGTCGGCCTTCCCCCAACCAGCCCAGTGTTCTTTCTGTTTTTCTAAAATCCGAGTTTTTAACCAAAAATCCGATTTTTCGCCCCTAAGTTTTAAAAACGTGCAAAATGCAATCATAGACCTCATTCAATATGCATTATGCCTAACCGAGCTCGTATTGACGCAAAAGTCTCGGAAGATAGCGGTTTTGTAAAAATGTCCGCTAATTGATCTTGAGATGGTACAAAAGATATCTCAATTTTTCATTTTGAAACACAATCCCTTAGAAAATGATGTCGAATCTCAATATGTTTAGTACGGTTATGATGAACCAGATTTTGAACAATATTTATAGCGGATATATTATCACAAAAGATAGGAACACTTTCAAAAGAACATTTATAATCCGCTAAAGTTTGTTTCATCCAAAGAAGTTGAGTACAACAAAATGCGCGGAAATGTATTCGGCCGGCCGTTGAAAGTGAAACACAATTTTGTTTCTTTGAAAACCAAGAAACTAGGCAATCACCTAGAAATTGACATGATCCGAAAGTACTTTTCCGATCATCAATATTTCCCGCATAATCCGAATCACTATAACCTTTAAGAGAAAAATTTTCATTCTTTGGATAGAATAAACCATATTGAATTTCAAATATCGAAAAATCCTTTTAACAAAGACTCATATCAGATTCTTTGGGATTGCTTTGAAAACGAGCACATAGGCATACGACATGAAGAATATCCGGTCTACTTGCGGTTAAATAAAGTAAACTACCAATCATACCTCGATACTTGGATTCATCAACCGACTTGCCTTTTTCATCTTTGTCAATCTTGACGTTTGTTGCCATTGGGGTAGAGACGGTTCTTCCTTCTTCAATACCAAATTTCTTCAAAAGCTCCTTTGTATATTTTGATTGAGAAATATAAATTCCTTCTTGGCATTGCTTAATTTGAAGTCAAGGAAGAAGTTGAGCTCCCCATCATGCTCATTTCAAATTCACCTTGCATTAACTTATAAAATTTCTTGCACAAGGATTCATTAGTAGCACCAAAAATAATATCATCAACATAAATTTGCACTAATAAGCAATCTTGCCCTTTTTCAAAAACAAAGAGAGTAGTATCAACTTTACCTCTTGTAAAACCATTTTGCAAAAGAAAAGAGCTAAGTCTATCATACCATGCACGGGGTGCTTGTTTCAAACCATACAAGGCCTTTTTAAGTTTATAAACATCATTAGGCCTAGAAAAATTTTCAAACCCCGGAGGTTGTTTTACATAGACTTCTTCTTGAATAATACCATTTAAGAAAGCGGATTTAACATCCATTTGGTAAAGTTTGAAATTTTTATAACAAGAATAGGCAAGTAAAATACGAATAGCTTCTAAACATGCTACGGGTGCAAATGTTTCATCATAATCAATACCTTCTTCTTGACAATAACCTTGAGCTACTAACCTTGCTTTATTTTGAACAATGTTGCCTTGGTCATCAAGCTTGTTCCAGAATACCCATTTTGTGCCAATAATTGTTTGAGATGGAGGACAAGGTACTAATTCTCATACATCATTCTTTTCAAATTGATTCAACTCCTCTTGCATTTCTAAAAACCAATCCTCATCTTCAATGGCTTCCTTAGCATTTTTAGGCTCTTTTTGAGATATAAGAGCTTTCTCGGCAAATTTTCCTCGAGTCATTACTTTATCAAGGGGATCACCAATAATAAGATCTTTTGGGTGATCTCCCTTAAATTTCAATGCTACGGGAAGATTCAAGTATCATCTTTATCTTCTTGAGGAACATTTGAGCTTGAAGGTTGATCATTTTGAGTTTCATCTTGAACAATGGGTTCAACAATATCCTCTTCATCACTTTCATCATTGGGTATCCTTTCAACACCAAGCTTCATTGAATTTGACATGGATGGATTTTTCAACAACCCCACTAGTCTTATTGTAAACCCGATATGCTTTGCTCTTGGTTGAATACCCCATAAATATTCCTTCATCGGCCTTAGGATCAAGTTTGTCTAATTGATCCTTAGTATTCAAAATAAAACATTTACATCCAAATATTTTGAAATAACTAATATTTGGAGTTCTTCCTTTCCAAAGCTCATATGGAGTTTTATTCATTTTAGGACGAATATAAACTCGATTAATGACATAGCAAACGGTACTTACGGCTTCAGCCCAAAAATATTTTGGAAGTGAAAATTCATTGAGCATGGACCGACTCATTTCTTGAAGTGTCCGATTCTTCCTTTCGGCTACTCCATTTTGTTGAGGTGTCCTTGGAGCCGAAAAATTATGACTATATCCCTTGGTTTCACAAAAGACTCTAAATTCACCGTCAAATTCTCCACCTCGATCACTTCGAATAGACTTAATAGTATCTTCCTTTTCATTTTCAATAAGTCTACACAACTTAACAAACTCATTAACGGCATCGCTTTTATTTGTAAGAAATAGAGCCCAAGTATATCTAGAAAAATCATCAACTATAACAAAAGTGTAATGTTTTCCACTTAGACTTGCCGTACCAATATCCCCATACAAATCAAGATGAAGCATTTGTAGGGGTTTGGTAGTGGAAATTTCATTTTTGGGCTTAAAACTACTCTTAACTAATTTGTTCTTTTGACAAGTCGCCTATGCCATAAACTAGTTAAATCATTATTGGCGACAAGACAAGAAACATTTTGACTAACCAAATCACTTGTACAAATTTTGTAAAGATTGCCTTTTCTAGTTGCTTCACAAATAATTTTATCATTTTTGGAAATAAGGCATTTTCTTTATTAAAAACAACATTATAATTTGAATCACAAAGTTGGCTAACACTTATCAAATTGAACTTAAGCCCTTCTACTAAAAGAACATTACTAAGAGAGAAAGAAGAGTTACCAATTTCTCCATTTCCAAGAATTCTTCCTTTGCCATTGCCGAACATGACCATACAATTGCTAGCATAGTGTCCATTCTTAACACAATAAAAACAAGTAATAATACGAGGACTACTAGCACGTACAAAGGTTGGACCTTGGTCTTTTTTCTTAAAAGCATTTCGAAAAGGTTTGTAACCAAGTCCTAATTTAGAATGCTCACCTCTTTGTGCATCTAAAATTTTTGTGACTTTAGCCGTACTTAAATTGAATCGATGCACATCCTTTTTCAAATTTTCAATATCATTTGTGAGCGTTTGTTTTTCGGTTTCAAGAGTACGGACCATAGTAATAGTAATAGCATGAGCCTTATCAAGAGAATCATAAGAAGTAAATAATTTATCTTTTTCTAGTTTAAGCTCTTTATGCTCCTTTTTCAAATTCTTGTATTTAACAATCAAATTTTGAAACTCATTTTGCAATTCATCAAAATCACATTGTAATTCATCAACTAGGGAAGAAGATGAATCATTAGAGCGTACGGTATTTTTATCGTCTATGGCCATAAGACCATGTTCGGATTCTCCTTCCTCATCGGTTGTTTCAAGTAATTCATCCCAAGTTTTGACGTCCGCATTTAACGCCTTCTTTTTCGGAAAAGGCTTTTTCTTCTTTTGTTCCTCTTCCACTAATTTTGGGCAATCGGCTATGTAGTGCCCGGATTTTCCGCATTTGAAGCAAGAATTGTCTCTTGGCTTTCTTGCTTTATTTTTGTTTACAAATTTTGCAAATTTTCTAACAAGAGCCGTCGTTTCATCATCCTCATCACTAGCATAACAAACATTATTAGAAGAAGATGCTAAGCCTTTAATAATATTTTGCGTACCCGGTTTAGAGGTGGATGGTTGAGAATTTTTCCTCTCCTTGAGATATACTTCATAAATAAGGAGGTTCCCAATGAGCTCATCAAACTTGAGTGTCTCAAGATTTTGTGCTTCCGTGATTGCCGTCACCTTTTCAGACCATGAGCCGGGAAGGGCATTTAAGACTTTGGTCACCTTATCTTCTTCAGAGATGACCTTTCCAAGAGCCACAAGAGGATTGACAATGTTGTCAAGCCTTTCCACCATTTTTGATATGCTTCACCGTCATGCATATTGAAATTTTCAAAGTCTTTCACAAGCATTGTTTTTCTTGCTTGCTTCACTTTCTTTGTGCCCTCATAGATGGTTTCTAATTTTTCCCAAACTTCATGTGCCGACCGTATGCCTCTTATGCGATTATATTCGGTGGCGGTAAGAGAGCAATGTAAAATGTTTAAGGTCTTACCGTTTAAAGAGAAAGCCTTCTTGTCATTTTCATCGTATTCCTTGAACGTCTTGGGAGTCGTGGTACCATCCTCCAATTTTGTTGTTGGTTGAGCAACTCCTTCAATGACCACATTCCAAATATCAAATCAGCACCCTTGTAGAAAGCACTCCATGCGGTCTTTCCAAAATGCGCAGTTGTTGGCATCGAATAGTGGTGGCTTGTTGGTGGAGGTGCCGGTGGTGAGATAAGCTTCATTCGTAGCCATGGATCTTTCCTTTTTACTCGGAATGAGCTAGCCAAAGAGTTTGGCTTTGATACCACTTGTTAGTCCAAGTGTCTACGATAATCTAGAGGGGGTGAATAGATTATGCCGATTTTTTGCAAATCGCCCTCTTTTTCAAATCAACAAGTAAATGACAAGAATGTAAATGCGGAAATTAAACAACACGCGTTGATTTAAAGAGGTTCAACCCACCTAGGGCCTAATCCTCTACCACCCCAGTATCTCCGGGATGGATTTCAAAAAGAAAAAAAGATTTTATTAATTAACACAATTAATACAACACCTTGAGGATCACCACAATCCTCTTACAACACCTTCAAGGAGATTACCACAATCTTCCTTCACCACCTTTGAAGAGTACCACACTCTTCAAACACCTATCACCTAGATCACCCAAGTGTATTCTTACCACAAGAATACTCACAAGGATGTCTTGTGTTGAATGATGGACAAAATTCAAGATTACAACTCTATGAAACCAATACAAAGATTGAGTGCAAGTGTAATCAAGAATCAAAAAGCCTAGACCTCAAAGATGTGCAAGTGAAAGTACTTTAGGCTATTACAACAAGAATGTAAAAATGAAAGCTTGAACAATTTTGATTTCTTGTTGTGTGTTTTGCTTGTATGTGTTGTATCTTGTGTCTTCAATTCATCCTCTATTTGTAGGGAAGTCTTCACCAACATAGGCTCCCAACATAGGCTCCTCTATCTTCACTTTTGTCTACAAAAAGAAGATCACAAGATGTAGAAATATTGTACAAAAATCAAAAGCAAATCTTTCTTTGTCAAAAATTTCAAAAAAGATAACTTTTTGTCACAAAATAGCATAGAGGCGACCGGTTGCCTGTTGAAGATTTCGAACATTTGAAAAAATTAGTGCGATCCAGTGCAGTCGAAGGGGGTCGACCGATCGATGGGGGTGCAACCGCGCCGCGCCTAGGGTGCGGCCGAGTCGGCCCCCCCCGCTTGACCGTCCCCCTCTTCGTTTTTATGAGTCTGAGAATGTTCTGTTTCAATATTCTTTGATTCAGGTACCGGTCGACGCTTTGGGCGACTGGTCGACCTCTAATTTTAAATGTTGTCCGATTTTTATCAAAAATAAACTTCAAGAAATACTCCAAAAAATTAGTAAAAACGTTTTAAATCACTTGGGAGTATTTTGACAACATTTATAAACATAGTTTTGGTGTAAAAACTCATTTAAACATAATCATCAAAATCTTGATAAAAACATTTATCTAACACTTTTACCATAAAATGGCATTTTTCCCAGTTTAGTACTAAGTTCGTCTCCTCACATCTCTGCAAAACAAGGGTTAGATTATGCAAGCAATGATCAAACGAACTACCAAAAACTAAGAAATCATCCATGAAAACTTCCATGATGTTTTCAATCATTCCATGGAATATCGCCATCGTACATCTTTGAAATGTTGCAGGCGCACAACATAACCCAAATGGTAACCTACGAAATGCGAACACCCCATAAGGGCATGTAAATGTTGTCTTTTCTTGGTCCTCTGGAGCAATCATAATCTAATTATACCTCGAGTACCCATCCAGGAAACAATAATATTCATGACCTGCAACGCGATCTAACATTTGATCCATAAAGGGGAGGGAAAAATGATCTTTTCGAGTTGCGGCATTTAACTTTCGATAATCAATGCAAATATGCCATCTTGTAACAACTCTAGTAGCTAAAATTTCATTGTTTTCACTTTTTACTATCGCCATTCCTCCCTTCTTTGGTACGACTTGTACTGGGTTTACCCAATTACTGTCAGATATAGCAAAAATTATTCCATTATCTAACCATTTAAGTACTTCTTTCTTAGCGACCTCTTGCATAATTGGGTTAAGTCTCCATTGATGTTGCACAGAAGGTTTACAATCTTCCATTCTTATTTTATGCATGCAAATCGAATGGCTTATACGTTTTAAATCAGAAACTAACAATCCAATCGCAGTTTTATGTTCCCTTAAGACATGCAGTAGTTTTTCCAATTGATTTTCAGTAAGGGAAGAAGAAACTATTACTGGATAGGTCTCATTGTCAACTAAGAATGCATATTTGAGATGTCCGGAAGAGGTTTAAGTTCTGGAGAACCCGAGAGGTCATTTTTCAAATTTTCAGCTGAAAACATGTGTCGCACGATTGGGTTGTGTGAAGCCACATGGCCGTATAGATTTGGGCTGTTGGATACTGAACGCACGGTCTGGCCATGTGAGATCACACGGCCGTGTGAATGGCCCTCTTCCTGCCGCACGGTCCGGTCGTGTAGAGTCACACGGTCGTGTGACTGAAGGTCTTCAATTTCACCATACCACACGGTCGTGTGATATGGTCAGAATGTCGTTTTCTTGAATTCTATCTTCCGCTGAATCTAAGGCAAACACAAAATTGATAACCTCATTGTTAGTAACATCTAAACACATACCTTGGGATTCCACTGAGTGACTTAAGCACCATTCCAATGCGTCTTTCATCACAACATGTTCAAACTCGGCTTCCATGCATGGGGTTAGCACATCAATTATGTTGCAATGTTCGACGTTTTCATGAAATTGCATAGCTTTGTAAATCGAAAATAATATGTGTTCATCATTTACTCGCAATGTTAATTCACCTTTTTGCACATCAATTAGTGCTCTACCTGTGGCCAAGAATTGTCTTCCTAGAATTAATGGAACCTCTCGGTCCTCTTCCATCTCCAACACAATGAAGTCTGATGGGAAGATGAATTTGTCTACCTTTACTAAGACGTCTTCAATCACCCCTTTTGGATATGTTACCGAGCGATCTGCTAATTATAGGGTAATTGTAGTAGGCTTTACTTCGCCTAATCCCAGTTTTCGAAATATTGATAACGGCATCAATGTTAATGTTTGCACCTAAGTCGCATAGTGCTTTATTAAAGGTTGTTCCCCCCAATTACGCATGGAATCGTGAAACTCCTGGGATCCTTGCATTTTTGAGGTAACTTCCTTTGAATAATTGCACTACACTCCTCTGTCAGTTTCACTGTTTCATATTCCGAGATTTTTCTTTTCTTTACCATGATATCTTTAAGGAATTTTGCATAGTTTGGCATTTGTTCAAGTGCATCCGCAAAAGGTATATTGATTTGAATTTTCTTAAAAATTTCCAAAAAATTTAGAAATTGATCATATACTTTCTTTTTCTGAAACCTTTGCGGGAAAGGGATATCTACCTCAGTTCTTGCAATGGTTGGAGCAGATTTTATCTTTTCTTTTTCCACGGGGGTGGCGCCCACCTCTGCGTCGTCGTGTTCGCTCCTCGATTGCTTCTATGTCTTGATCAATTGGCATCTTTGGACCTTCATAACTTGTTCCACTCCTCGGCGAATGGATTGGCAATATTCTCCTGAATCTGTCTTTGTGGCTTTCGGGAATTTGCCTTTTTGGTGACGACCATGTATTGACGTAGCAATTTGCCCCACCTGCTTTTCCAAAGATTTCAATCTATCATTCATGTTAGTATTTAATTGAGTTACTTGATCCCTGATTCTGTCTATCTTGGCTTCATCCTGGTTTAGTCGAGCTCGCGTTTCTCCGATGAATGAAGCTAGGATCTCTTCTAGAGATGGTTTTTGTTCCGTTGGTAGCCCCGGATTATATTGAGGTTGTGTCTGATTATTTCTGTAGTTATTGTAGCCTCGCTGCCCTACAAAATTTGCTTCATCTACAACCACTGCTACCTCTCTTGAAGTTGCTTGCTGCATCGCATCCAGTTTCATACTTAGCATGGATATTTGTTCTGTGAGTATGGCAATCTTATTCTCATCCGGAATTTCCGTGATACGTTTATCCTTGGATCTCTCGAATGGCCATTGGTAACAGTTGTTCGCCATCTCCTCTAATAATTCTAGTGCCTCCTCAGGATATTTCCCTAGTAGTGCACCTCCAGATGCAACATCTATAATTGTTCTTGTGTTGCCACTCAAACCAATATAGAAGTACTAAACCTGTTGGTAGTCGGGATATCCATGTTGAGGACACTTCCTTAACAATTCCCGGAATCTATCATGTGCTTCATATAGTGGCTCAGCATCTAATTGCCTAAACTGGGCGATCTCATATTTCGGTTGTTGCGTCTTACTGGGGAAAAGTATTTGGCTAGAAACCGCTGACTTAGTTCTGCCCAATTTGCGGCTGGTGGTGTTAAAGAGCATAACCATCCCTTAGCCTTATCGCGTAGAGAGAATGCGAAAAGGCGGTATCGAATGATATCCTCAAAAACACCATTCATCTTAATAGTATAGCAAATTTCTAGAAAGTGTGCCAGATGCGCATTTGGATCCTCAACGGCTCTACCCCCAAACTGGTTTTGTGACACCATCTGGATCAATGCTGGTTTTAGTTCGAAATTATTTGCATTGATCGGCAGACGGGTCATACCCCCATAAGTCTGACTTACCACTGGCTGGAAGTAATCCCTAACTGCCCTTCTCGCGGGCCTTTCCACAATCCTATCTTGGACGCGTCGGCCGGCCCACAGGGCGCTCTTCATTGTTTCTATTTTTCACTGCATTCGGATTAGTCCCATCCATCATTGCTTTGGCTCTTTTCCTTAGTTGTTTTGCTGTCTTTTCGATTTCCAAGTCAATGGGAATTAGCTGGGTCGATCTGGAACGTGTGATCATGCACTAAACAAAAACAATGTTAGAATCGAATAATATAAAATAAAAAAAATTGACTATATCGAAAGTTTTAAAAAAAATGCTACAATTAAGATTGAACTACTTATTACTATATCTAAGTAGATCTAATCAATCCCCGGCAACGGCGCCAAAACCTTGTTCGCCAAAAATATTTTGGTTCATACAACTGCAAGTGTACAGTATAGTTTATAGAATAATGGCAAGCAAGGTCGTATTTCTCAATGATTGATATTCGAAACACTTGGGCTATCATAATATCGTATTCCAATTTTATTGAAGCGACCAAAAATCAAGTTATTTTATCTAACTGAAAAAATTGAAAATAAAGAAGAATAAATAAAATAAATTTGCGAACCCCACAAGTATTTTCAATATTTTTAGGAGCAATCTTAGGCACATAATCTCAACATGCTTCTTCAATATTAAATGTGAATAAAGTTTTAAAAACCAATTCATGCAATTCTATGGGTTCAATTACTAAGTTAGTCTACTCCCCCTTCCGAGCGATGAATAAACAGTTGATTAGTAACAATTGTAGGTCTCCGGACTCGTTACAATTATTACTAACTCCCAAAAGATTTGTGAATTGAATGACTCCCCACAAATAGTTGTAGGTCTCCTGACTCGTTACATTCGTTTATGCCTGAATTCGATTTCCATCTTTATTAGAACTCGTCTCCCGAATTTCGCACTAACAAATATGACATGCAATTTATTCCCGACAATTAAAAGCAATTATAAATAAGCACTCAAATTCATAAAATAGAAAATATAAATTAATTAAGAAAACAAATAATCATATTTAACATGAATCCACAGTTTTGATTATGCCCCTAAGGTCCGAAAAATATGCCAAACATTAATTACAAACTCGTAGATAAATTAAAATCAACATTATGACATCATATAAGCACAGACAAGAGTTCTTAGACATAGAAAGAAAACCCCTTCTTGTCAGGATGGATTCCCCTCTAAGCCTTCGAAGCTCTTGTGCTCCCTATATATGAAAGCCTTGTGGTGTTCTTCGCGACCTAGCCTTTTGCTCTCAGAAGCTCTTCGGTTCCTTCGTTCTTGTATTATTTGATGTGTTTTTGCTGTATGAAGTGATGATTTTTCGTGCAAACCTTAGGTCCCTTTTATAGATGCTTAGAGAGATCACTTGTAGAGTTGGAACAAGAAGTAAACTCTGAAAAACGCGCTTAAACAGAGTCCCACACGGTCTGGCCATGTGGCACCACACGGCCGTGTGGTCCTTCCTTCAGCCCTTCCTCGCATGGGCGTGCGAGTCTGCACGGGCAGCTGGTGCTATGGCCTCCCTTTCCCACATGGTCGTGTGACTTCACATGGTCTAGCCGTGTGGGCCTGCTCCATCCTCTGTTTTTAATCCAAATTCACACAACCGTGTGATTTTCACACTGGCACTTCCACACGGTCGTGTGTCACCACACCGTCCGACTGTGTGATGTATTTTTGTCAATTTTTTCTATCATTTTGATCTTCTGTTCGCATTCGTCGATCTTAGCCGGGCATTCCAACTGGTATTTCTTCATTTTAAGCTTCATTTTCTGCAAGAATTAAAAGAATACGCAGTATTATGCCCTTTTAAGGAAATCAAGTAAAAACATAGTAAATATGCGTGCAAATGCATCAATTATATATCATTTTAAGCCCCAAAATACACATATATTTTACACACATCAACCATAAGACACTAAATCGGCGCATACCTCTAATGTCTCTTTGAGGAAAGTCATGAGTTTTTGGTTGACATGGTTTTTTAAGAATATATGCTCTCCTTACTGCATTTCGTTGTTTTGGAGGATAATCCATTATGCTTATTCTTTTCCGAGGATCATGAGGAAGAAATTCAATATCATATAGTAATTATTCCTTCTCTTGGAGGGAATAAATGATAGAGATGAAGGGGACTCACTATCAATGGAGGGAGCAACACTATCTCTTTGTGAAGAGCAAGAAGTCCATTGAGATTTCATTTTCTTAAACATAAATTGTAGAAGATCGGGTTGTTTTACCATTGTCTTGGTTTTCTTTGAGTTTGACTTAGGTGTATCATTCGTCATTTCCTAATTCAGTTAACAATGAACAATAAGAATACAACGATGTACAATAATATAACTCCAATTCTATGATAAATCCACAATTACAATCATAATCCACAAACCCTAATTTAGATTTCATTAACAACTAACTCCATACTAAACCCAATAATAAATCACCCAACAATTAAACCAAAATGATAAAACATAATTGTTTTTTTTTTCCACAACATCAAAACAAGTCATATCCATTTAATAATCAATATAAATAGAGTGCAAAATTGAGACCATTTCATTCATTCATATCACTGACGCCATTAGCTTTAAAGCTTGTTAATTGATTTCTTGATTCAAATTAAAATCATTAACTTATTTGTGTTTAGTTTATATTTTATTTAAATGATAAAACATCAATTAAGCTAAATGATAAATCAAATTATAGTTTATTGGATTTGGGATAAGAATATACCTAGTAATGATGTTGTTTGCAGCAAGTTGCTTGGATGGGTGTGGTCCTCCAATCGGTTTTTAGGAATAAAGTATCTGGATGGAAGAAAATGTGGGAAATTGTGTCAAAAGTAGGTAAGATATTTTTATCTTTTTGAATTTTAATTGTTAAAATATGATTTTAGTTGTACCCCCAAGTGACCAAGTGGATCCACCACTGATTGTGGACGTATGAACCATTTAATTTTGTTATGCAAATATGCAATGCATTCGTATAATAAAAATCAGTCATATCAAAACTTGTACATAATAAATTATGGCAATACTCATAAAAGAATATCAAAGTCGCAATATAATTCATAATTACAAATATTTAACTTTCGGTGGTTTTTGCGTTTTGGACTCCAGATTTCAAAATAATTACAATTATTTGCTATATAAATAATTAATTTATTCTGTGATGTATTTGGGCTTGGACCGGTTCGGCTGGAATTTACATCACAAACGAACCGCCACGGGTCATTCTCCAGCCCATTGCCCCCCAAAAGGGCCAAAACCCAGAATCTCTACTCTGCCCATCCACCCGCCCCCAACTTCCCGTCCGCTGGCCGCCCCGATTTCCGACGCCGGTGGTTTATCTCTGTTTTCATTGTCATTTTATTTCGTGTGTTTCCATTCACTCACTCAGCCGTTCCCTTTCTGAATTTGGGACATTTTATTTCAAAGTTTCAGCTTTATAATCCACTGGCGATGACTGTACGGAGCTTTGACAATCCCGGTAACTGCTTCTCCAGATTTTCTTTTGGATTTTTTTCAATTGGTTCCCTATATTGGTTGTATGTCGTCGGTTGCAAACTTTTTCTTTTCTTTTTTATTTTGTTGTTTTGCTTTTAATTTCAGTTGAGTTTATTTTTGTTTCGTTGGATAATTGTTCTTGCTTGTTAAGTTATTGAATTTTAAGTATTTCATCTCTGGAAATCATTTTGTATTTCAATTGAGTTGGGTTGGTGGCTTTTGAACATAGACGGATATTTTCACTAGTTTAAGCTTGGTGCACTTGTGTGTCTCCTAGTTTTATGGCTGGCTATTCACTTTTCCATCTAGAAGCTGAGAATCATTTTTTTTAGAGTTTGCAAAACTCCCTAAGTCTATAGTCTAAGTTACAAATGAAAATCAACGTTGAATGGTGCACATAGCGTTATATGTGCTCATGTGCATTGAGCTGTACATAGTAGCATATTGGTAATTGGATGACTTTATTCGGATAGGAAGCAGTCCATGCTAAGGTCTATATGAAAGTTTGATATGTTGGGGTTGTTTAGACTTTAGACTTCATATAAAATAAATTGATGTTGGTCTAATTTGATTTAGTGTATGTACTGTTTGGCCTGGAATTTTTCTTTTGTAGCATATAGAACTAGATGAAATCCGAATTTACTTTTAGGTTTCAGTGATAACAATGAGTTGAATTACTCGCACAATTTTCCCGTACTTCATCTTTAAAAGATGTGTTTCGATTCTACTCATCTCTAGTTTGACTTGTAAAACTTGTGTTTTCTCTAATGAGGATTTGAACTCGATGTTCCTTATTTCATCTAAATATCCACGATCTCTAACCAATGCAGGTTAATAAAGAGAATTTTGGTACTCGTTTCTAGATATTGACAAGAGTATATAAGAGTTTTGAAGGTTTCATTGATATGGACAAAGAACCTTGTTAATCTAATTCATTTTATAGTAGTGCAATTCTTCAACATCATATGTCAGTATAATAATCCATTTTGACTTTCTGTTTTTGTGTGGAACATTAGGTCTAAGCTATGAAGTACTGTTACGGGTATTTGAAACTTATACGAGAATACGCCATGTTTAGAAATTTTGAGGATACGTGTACGACATATATGTAATTATATATTTTTATATTATTGTAAATAAAGCCGTACTAAGTACAATTAAAAAAAATCAATACTACAGTAATAAAAAAACTAAAATTTCATAAATACTCAAATATAAAATGTGATAAGTCTCAAACCTATCAAATTGTAACAAATTTCATAATCTACAAATTCAAATAATACCAAAAAAATAAATAAAGTCACTCCAGTCATAATCAAATAGGAACTGTATTGATCTCATCTCCACCATTTCCATCATTAGTAAAAAGTAGAGCTTCAATATCTAGTTCATCAAGTGATATGGTTGCAACCTTAAGAACTCCAACACTCTCTATGGATCTCATTCATCTCCCCCATTATTTCACATCTTGTTCTCTCCGAAATTATAAATCTCACTTTTATTGATAATAGGCGAAGATTTGTATGTACATATACTAAATATTCCCACCTTTTGGGATTGGTTTTATTCTTTCTGATAAAATGAATAAAAAAATAAGTATCAATTATGTTCTGAACAAGATGAAGAACAAGGTTGGCCGAAAAGCTTCAAGGCTAAGAATCTTGCAAATTCCAAATTAACATTGGTCTTGTCTTCACGATTTGGAAAGTATCTCCTAAAACCATAGTTGTTAAAGGCGCACCTAAGCCGGGCGCGCAGGGCGAGATGCCCATCGCCGTTGGACACCAAAGGCGGGCAACGTGCTGGAGGCGCGCGCCTGGGGGTGCCCTTTCGAGGCGTTTGAGGCGCGCCTCATGTACTTTTGCCTATTTTTTTTTCCGTTTTTCAGACTTTTTATAGAGTTGCTACTTATTTTTTTGACAATTTTTTAAGTTAGGATGAATATTAATTTATTTTGCACTTTAAAAAGAAAGAGACAAAACCAAAAAAGAACGTTAACTAGGGCATAGGTATGAGTTCTGCCTCACGTCAAACACAGCCTCTGCCCCCCTTCGATCTTTGCATCGCCGGAGCCGTCCAACCCTGCCGGAGCAGCGCCACCCCTGCCGGAGATGCGCCACCACCATCTGAGCGTCACCCACTTATGTTTTCCTTTTTTCTGTTATTTCTTTAATTTGCTGAATGTTTTTACTGTAAAATTAGGTTATAAAACTAGGGTTTCTTGTTTTTAATTTTCTATTATTTACTAATTAGTGGATACTCTCTTTTATTAATATTGTTTTTACTTTTTATTTTTCATTTTTATTTTTTCAGCATATTTCTTGATAATGTTTTATTGTTGTTATATTTTTAGCATATTATTTCAACATATTGCTTGATATTTTTTATTATTTTGCTTATGATGAACTTTATAAACATTTGTTTTGATGATTGTTTGGCTCGTATGAGTTGTCATGAATATAAAATTATGTGTTTTATGAAATATTTGCTTGTTTGTAGTCTAAGAACAAAATTTATAATTTTTAAATGTTTTTATTATTTTTTGCGCCTCATGTACAAAAGGCGCGCGCCTCGCCTTGCTCCTCAGGCTCCAGGAGACTTGGCGCCTTTCGCCTTTAACAACTATTCCTAAAACACTTGTTCCTTTCATCAAAAGTTTCAGTATCCCTTTGCGGAGCAAGCTGATTTGTGCTTCTTCAAGCCATTCTTTACCGTAATAACTATATAATTGAAAAAATGAATTAAAAAACTTATAAACATAAGCAATTATGATATAGCATTACCTTGGATTGAGAGAATGAGCCATGCAATTCTTTGTCCATATATCATTGAGGATTGAATGCACAACATCATAAAATAACAAATTTTGATGATCATCTTTTCTTGCATGCTTTTATATTGCTATTCTCACTTGCTCAATCATTGTATGCCACATGTCATATACCAAATGAAGAGTGGGTTGATCTGTGTTGCACTTTTGAAGTATTTCATAGATGTGCTTTGTAAACTGTAAACTCAAGAATGTAATCAAATTTATTCCCCCACAAATCATTTAGAATTCGCTTTTTCTTTGTAACAGCTTTTCCCACATTATCCTCTTTGTAAGAACTCCATTGTTCACTAATTACCAAATTTTTAAGACCACATTTTTATGAGTTTGATTTTTTTCAACATCATAATGATAGAAGCAAACCTTGTATCTGCAACCGCTAGCAACTTCAAATGGACAAACTCATTGAACATAGCTAATCTCATTTAATGATTCATGATAAAGTTTCTAATGAACGAAGCATCATCTGCAGTTTCAGTGATCCAACGACACGCAAAATAAACAACCTCATTCTTTTCAGTATTTCTAGCCACACAAATATTCTTCAACGCAAGGTTCAACATATGCACTACACATGGAGTCTAAAAAAATATGAAGTAATCAATCTCAACAAGCATACAACTTCCTTGTAGACAGAAACATTATCAGTAATAACCTAGACCACATTTTGTGGCCCGACCTCCGAAATTGTATTACCGAGCAACTCAGCTATATAATGTTCATCTTCGTACTCGTTTGACCCATCAACAACCTTTAGAAAAATCGGACCACCTTTAGAAGTAGCCATAAAATTAATTAGAGGCTTTTATTTGTCTATCAGTTCAGTAACAATGCTCATAACCTTTTCGTACAACGTCCCTTTAATTGGTTAAAGTAATCTCTCAATATGTGCTCTCTTTTTGCAAGCGAGTGGTTCTCAAAGCATTATATCCCGGGGGAGAAATCCAAAAATCTAATTATTTGCTGCGTATTTATATCAACTTATACAATATGGATTCCTAGCAAAGTGAAATGGCAAACCAACAGAATAAAACATGGGTTCGCCATTTAAAGATATTACAAGGATGTTTTATTATGTCGGTTTGCCATTTCACTTTACTAGGAGTCCATATTATTATTTTCATATACAAATGTAGCAAATAATCAGATCTCTGGGTTTCTCCCCGGGATATAATGATTTGAGAACTAGTCTTTTGTAAAAGGAGAGAGCACATATTGAGAGATAGCTCCAACCAGTTAAAGGGATGTGGTATGAAAAGGGTGCGAGCATTGTTACCGATGGATGGATTGATCCACAAAGAAAGACCTCTAATTAATTTTATGACTACTTCTAAAAGTGGTCCAAGTTTTCTAAAGGCTGTTGATGAGTTAAACGAGTACAAAGATATATATTATATAGTTGAGTTGCTCAGTAATACAATTTCGGAGGTTGGGCAACAAAATGTGGTCCAAGTTATTACTAATAATGCTCATGTTTGTTTGTAAGGCTATTGGTATGCTTGTTGAGATTGACTCTCTCATATTTTTTGGGCTCCATATGTTGAACATTGCGTTGAAGAACATTTGTGCGACTAGAAATACTGAAAGAATGAGGTTGTTTATTCTAAGTATCGTTGGATCACTAAAACTACAGATGAAACTTCGTTCATTAGAAACTTTATCATTATTTAGTCAATGAGATTAGCTATTTGTTCATTTGAAGTTGCTCGTTGTTGCAGATACAAGATTTGCTTCTGTCATTGTGATATTCAAAAGATTCAAACTCATAAAAGTGGTCTTCAGAATTCGGTAGTTAGTGAACAAAGGTCTTGCACAGAGGAGGATGTGGAAAAAGCAGGGAAAGATCGAATTCTAAATGATTTATGGTGGGACAAAATTGATTACATTCTTGAGTTTGCAAAGCCTATCTATGAAATGCTTTGGAAGTGCGACACAGATCAACCCACTCTTCATGCAATAATTGAGAAAGTGAGGATAACAATATATATGCATGAAAAGAAAGACGAACATCATGATAGGTCATTTTTATGATGTCATGTATTCAATACTCTTTTTTTTCTATCGGTAAATGTAAACATATATAGATCAAAAGAATGTACAAGAACACCGGGCAAACCAACAAAAGTTCATGGGGAAAGGAAACCACAAGTCGGCTCCTCAATCCTAAATCGAAACAAAACATCACAATCTAATAAAGGGGTAGCCACATGTCGGCTCCTCACTCACATCAAAATCGAATATAATAAGGGAATGCCAGATACAAAGAAGTGAAAGAACTAACTATCGCCTATTGCTAGTTTTTCAAAATGAATCAAAACATTTGGGTACAAAGAAAACATAACTTTGTGTACATGTGTTTTGATTTTATGGATCACGAGGTCAACATGAGATACCTCGCCTTCAAAAATCAGTCGGTTCCGTCAATTCCAAAGTTGATAGACCGTTGATGCAAATGCCACTTTCTTCCCTCTGACGTCCCTTTAGCTTCTTTTTCGAGCCATTTTAAAGCACTACGTAGAGTAGTCATTTGACGAACGATGCCTATCCAACCCCTAATTTCGGTGCAAACTGCCCTGGTGAATGCACATTCAAAGTAAAGATGCTGACAAGTTTCTGGCTTTGCCGCACAAAATACGCATAATCTGTCGACGTCCATCCATTTTAGTCTGTCCCTGGTTCGAATTCTGGACAGTGTGTGTAACATCCCAATTTCATAAAAAATAAAAATATACAATTTGTGATTTAGTAAAGCGCTAAAAAAATAAACTCAAGCTTGAAAACGCATTCGTTAAAGAAATAAATACTACGACTTGTCATAAATGCGGAAACCGTGTTCAAAAATTTAAAACAAAATTTATAAATGCAATTAAGTTTTTTTAATATCATAAAATAAATCAAAATAAAGGGGCTCTTTTAATTCTTGATTCGAGTTTCACCGTCCCCTTTGCCACGCTCCGGCTCCTTCATTCATCTGTGGAAAACATGGGGTGAGCATACAACAGCCCAGTGGGGACGCAATGTCTAAATTAAATACACAGTACAATCACTCTTGCACACACATCTATGTTTTTCATGCTTGTACAATTAAGTATCATGCCTTTCATGCTTGTACATAAGTACCATGATTTTCATGCTTGTACAATTAAGTACCATCTTGATTTTCATGTTTAACGTGCACATACACAAATAATCATACAATGCATTTAAAGTAGACATAAGCAGTAAACCCCACCTTAAAAGTAGAAACTTCGTGAAAAATTAAATGCGGGCGTGAAAGCCTAGAATTCAAGTTACATTTCTCCTTTCTTTTCTTTTCTTTTTCTCTCCGACGTGGTGGTACCGACCGGAGGTGGTGACTCCTCTCCATCTCCCCTCTATTTCTTCTTTTTCTTCTTGGTTTTGGGGCTTAGGGTTTAAGAAAGTGGTGGCCATGGTGGTGGTGGTGGAGCACGGTGACGGTAGTGGCGACATTTTTAGGGAGAAGAAGAAGAAGAAGAAGAATTTACTTTCTTGCTTGGTGTAAAAATTGTGAGGAAAAACCCTAGGGGAGGCTTTCAATTTGTAGGCCAAGGATTCAAATAATTTAAGGTAAGAATATTTGTTGAAATTTGATTGCCAAAAATACTTGATTTACATGCCTTAAATGCATATTTGATTTCTTTCTCTTATAAGCACGATTTTTCCCTTTTGTAAAAATTGACCTTCCTTTATTCTTGAAAGTAAATCATAAATTAAATCCCCAAAATTTGGTTCTAAACCAACCCTAATTTTATCCCCAATTTAGAGAAAACCCGGGTATTACAGTGTGCACAGCCAAAGATGAAAAGAGTGCTTTGGCGTGATGCAACCTGCCCAGACGACGTTTGCCCACGGTACAACAGTTTTCTGCGGCCTAAAGAAATTGTATGGATTATTCGGTCCCTTAATCTGTTGGTTTGCGTTCCAAGATGAAAGTAGTTGCGCTGCATTCTACTGTGACCCACATTTTTGCACAATGATATCCTGAATAACTGCAGTGAGCCCCCTTTTGCAAGTTCCCAGTCCCAAATGTTTCTGCCCCGCAAGTAGACGTGGTGTATCCATTTGTACCAAAGTGTATCGTTGTTGCTTTGTGTATTCCACAATGTTTTTGCAAGTGAGGCATGATTCTAGGACTGAAAGTCTCTAAGCCCAAATCCTCCTTCTGATTTTGGAAGGCAAAGTGTTGACCAAGCAACACTCGTGTTGGTAGATCCCCAAAGAAATGACCGCAAACGCAAAGAATTTGAGAACGAACCACTGTCGGTATTGGGGAGAATAGGCAACCAAAAGCATTTGACTACTTGTAAAATGGACGAGCTCTATTCTACCGGCATAAAACAAAGTGTTTGAGCTCCAACCGTCCGCATATGTACGGATCTTCCCAACAAGCTCCTCAAAGTGAACGACTTTGAGTCTTTCCGCTGCGAGGGGAATGCTAAGGTATCGAAATGGCATGGTTCCCTGAGTGAGATGGGAAAATTCCAGAATTTCCTTAGTGTCCGATTCACAAATGCACGCCATAAATATGTTGGATTTCAAGACGTTCATGCTCATACCCGACCTGCTCCCAAAATCATCCAAACAATCCATAAGGATTCGAATGAAATTAGGGGCCCCCCGAGATAACAACATAAGATCATCGGCATAAATCAAGTGAGTAATCTTCAAGAAGCCACATTTGGGATGAAAGTTAAAATCTTTGTCCGTCGTTTTCATCTTAAGAAGTCGAGATGAATACTCCATTAAAGAACGAGATGGTAAGGGAAAAGGAGGTCCCCTTGCCTAATACCTTTTTCGCCTTTGAATAAACCATGAAATCCCCCATTGACCGAAATCGAATATGAAGTAGTGGTGACACATTCCATAATCCAACCAACAAAAATGGGGGGAAATCGAGCCCAATGAGCATTTCCCTAAGGAAGCTCCATGAAATCGAATCAAAAGCCTTGCGCAAATCAACTTTGATTGTGCATCTCGGAGATATTCGCTTGCGATTATATTGCCTCAGTAGTTCTTGCAACAAATGAATATTATCAATCATACTTATCCCTCTTAACAAATGCCGCTTGTGCACCATCAATAAGCGAATCCAATACCGATGAAAGTCTTGTTGTAAGAATTTTAGATATGATTTTATAAATGATATTTCAACAACAGATAGGCCGAGAATCACTAACCTATGGGGAATGTTTAGTCTTTGGGATCAAGGCTATTGTTGCTTGATTCATTTGTTTAAGAAGTGATCCGGATGAGAAAAATTCATAAGCTGCATCAAGAATGCCGTCTCCATTTATCGGCCAAGCTTTCTTGTAAAATTTTGAGGAATACCCATTAGGACCGGGTGACCTTTCATCTTCAATTCCACGAAGTGCTGTGCGAATTTCATCTTCAGTAACAAAATTGAGCAAGCTGTCCCCTTGCTCGCTGCTCAAAATCGGGCCACTTCTTATAATAACAAAGTCTGCTGGGGCAGTTTTATGAGGTGTGCCCAACTGTCCTTTGAAATAAGAGATAAGATCCCCGTACACCTGCTTCAACGAAGAAGTTTTGCTACCGTTGTCCAGAGTCAGTGATGCTATGAAATTCCGTTTAGCATTCCTCTTGACAATACCATGAATGAAACTCATGCATTTGTCGCTTTGAATCACAAAATTGCACTTGGCCTTTTGTTTGAAAAAATTGTTTTTCTGTGTTAGCTAGGAAAACAACCTGTTCTCTTAACACAGGTAATTTCAGACTTATCTCCAGATTATTGGGGGAATCATGGAGACTGTTTTGTGCTTCCTTGAGTGCTTTCCTAGCATCTGCTGCTCTCCGAGAGAGGTGAGAAAAGTGCTTGATGTTAAAATTCTTCAAAATCTGCTTTAGACCCTTGAGCTTTCGGCACAACTTGAACTGATATGTGCCATATGTATTCAATACTCTTTGGTTTATGACATGTGGGATACAATGATTGAGCAAGTGAGGATAGCAATATCAAGCATTAAAGAAAAGAGAAACATTAGAATTCATTATTTTATGATGTTGTGTATTCAATAATACTCATTGATAGATGTACAACGAATTGCATGGCTCATTCTCTCAACCCAAGGTAATGCTATATGCTTATTAAGTATTTTAATTTATTTTTTCTCGTTTTCCTTATTATATAGGTAATTCAAGAAAGAATGGCTTGAAGAGGTACAAATCGACTTGCTCCGCATAGAGATACTGAAATTCTAATGAAAGGAGCAAGTGTTTTAGGAGATATTTTCCAAATAGTGAAGAAAGGACCAATGCTAATTAGGAATTTGCAAGATGCTTAAATGTATTTGGTTTATTGCATGAGAGGGAGAATTTATGATGATGATGATTTATGAGAAGGAATAAAATCAAAATCCCAAAAGAGCAGAAGATTTAATATATGTATATATAGATATTGGCCTGTTATCAAAGAAAAGTGAGATTTACAATTTGTGCGAGACCAAAATGTGGGATATTGAGGGAGATAATCCATTTAAGGGTGCCGGAGATCTTGGGGTTGCAAGCTTATTTTGATGAACTGGAGATTTAAGCTTTACTTTTTACTGATGATGGCGATGGTGGAGATTAGATCAATACATTTCCCATTTGATTATGACTGGGGTTACTTTATTTAGTTTTTTGGTGTTATTTGAATTTTAGATTATGAAACTTGTTATTATTTTGATAGCTTTAAGATTTGAGTATTTATGAATTTTTTGCTTTTTAGGTTGAAGCACTGATTTTTTTTAATTGTACTTAGTACGTTTATATTTACAATAATATAAAAACATGCCATATTCTCGTATCGTACCCCGTCCCATGCCCGTATCTATGTTTCATAGGTTACTGTTACTCTCTATACACAGAGAAACATAGGTCAGAGTAAGAAAAGAAATGCTTTATTGTTCATTACATGATAAAATAGTTGAATTCAAAAATAATTTATTACTCAAGACTTTTAATTTTGAATGTTCAGAAGGAAAGTGACTGTAGAAAGGTAATAGATTGAAGGGCCTGGGCTCATTGCCATCAAGATCAGTTATCCTTTTTTATTTGTTTCGGAATCTCTACAAAGGTGGCAATGATGGGTGATGAACTTGGTGCTTAGTTATAACAGAATGCTGTGTTTTCTTGATTTATAGTCTTGTGTGCCTTTCAATTAAGGTGTGAACAACTAATATTACGAAAGATTTTACAGATTAAAGATGCAATTCCATAAATACATATCAAGATTCAAATGCTCGAGTATCAACCTGGACGTTACCTCATTCTCTGTATCACTATTAGGCATCTTTCTTCAGCGTCAAAGCTTCTATTCTGCGGCAGCAACTGAATGGAGGACAGGACCAAGTGCAATATCGAGTAATCATCTAGATCTGGTCAATGACTTCACCAAGTACTGCTATCAGAGGGATCTTCCCAAGGCAATGAAAGCCTTGGACTCTATGCAAAAACACAAACTCTGGGCTGATTCAATCACTTATGGAGAGCTGATTAAGTGCTGCATAGCCCATGGTGCTATCAAACATGGCAAACGAGTTCACCAGCATGTTTTCTCCAACAGCTATGAGCCGAAAACTTTCCTTGTAAACACACTTTTGAACATGTATGTAAAATTTAATTTGTTGGATGATGCACAAGCCTTGTTTGATCAAATGCCCGAGAGAAATGTAGTTTCTTGGACAACTATGATTGCTGCTTACTCTAATTCGGAGCATAATTATAAGGCTCTGGAGATGTTGATTATGATGCTTAGAGATGGTGTTAGACCGAACATGTACACATATTCGTCAGTTCTGAGAGCATGTGAGGGTTTTTTCAACCTCAAACAACTGCACTGCTCCATAATCAAGGTTGGTTTGGAGTCCGATGTTTTTGTCAGAAGTGCTTTAATTGATATTTATTCCAAATGGGCTGAATTGAACACAGCACTTAACATATTCGACGAGATGGTAACTTCAGATTTGGTGGTTTGGAACTCCGTTATTGGTGGGTTTGCTCAGAACAGTGATGGTGATGAAGCCCTTAATCTCTTTATAAGAATGAAGAGATCTGGTTTCTGGGCTGATCAGTCGACTCTAACAAGTGTTTTGCGAGCTTGCACTAGTTTAGCACTA
Organism: Rehmannia glutinosa; assembly: GCA_016081115.2. Lineage (NCBI taxonomy): Eukaryota > Viridiplantae > Streptophyta > Magnoliopsida > Lamiales > Orobanchaceae > Rehmannia > Rehmannia glutinosa. Next base: position 55,841,477 of record CM071930.1, read on the forward strand.
TTGGAACTGGGGAGACAAGTCCATGTTCATGTCATCAAGTTTAATCGGGACTTGGTCCTTAACAATGCACTTCTAGACATGTATTGTAAGTGCGGTAGTTTGAAAGATGCTAACAGCATATTCACTCGGATGGTTGTAAAGGATGTTATTTCCTGGAGCACCATGATAATAGGCTTTGCCCAGAATGGTTACAGCCGAAAAGCTCTAACTTTATTTGAGACGATGAAAACTTCAGGGATCAAGCCAAATTACATCACACTTTTGGGAGTTCTTTTTGCTTGCAGCCATGCCGGGTTGGTGCAAGACGGGCAGTATTACTTGAATCGATGAAAATGCTTTTCGGCATTGAACCTGGAAGGGAGCATTATGGCTGCATGGTTGATCTTCTCGGACGAGCAGGAAAACTTGAAGAAGCTATAAAACTAGTTCATGAAATGAAATGTGAACCAGATGCTGTAACATGGAGAACTTTACTTGGTGCGTGTAGAGTTCATCGTAAAATGGATTTAGCCGAATATGCTGCCAAAAAGGTTTTGAGCTTGGACCCTCACGATGCAGGAACTTATATACTGCTGTCTAATATTTATGCTAATACTCAGAGATGGGAAGATGTTGAAAGCTTGAGGAGGTCCATGAGGGACGGTGGAATTAAGAAAGAACCCGGATGTAGTTGGATAGAGATAAATAAACAGGTTCATGCTTTCATATTGGGGGATAAAGCCCACCCTCAGGTAAATGCTATTTACCGAGATTTGAATCAGGTTATTTGGAGATTAAAGGAAGAGGGTTATGTGCCAGATACGAATTTTGTGTTGCAAGATGTTGAAGGAGAACAGATGGAAAACTCGCTTGCACACCACAGTGAGAAACTGGCTATTGTGTTTGGTATGATGAGCTTGCCGAAACAGAAGACAATAAGGATTAGAAAAAATCTCAGGATATGTGGTGACTGTCATGTTTTTGCGAAACTGTTGGCGAAAATGGAGAATCGAAGTATTGTCATTAGGGATCCTATTCGTTACCATCATTTTCAGGGTGGAGCTTGCTCTTGTGGTGATTACTGGTAGCGTTAAGTGAATGCAGTCACAACACAAGCTGGTATGTACATGAACGACAAGTTTACAGTCAAGTATGCAATATCTTGATCGATTAATGCATATATCTTGCAAATGAGGAAATATAAGTTAAATGTTCCTCCATTATGCACTTCTGCTTGTGTGGTTTTCCCTAATGAAACTCGTAAAATCTAACTTGATATGCTTGTCTCTTCCAGGTATAGGAGGACATGTTAATGCACATACTGCATGAAGGCATTTGCTCTTAAGCTATGTTGCCTTGCTCAGTCCAATGGTGGACCCTTGAGAATGGATGACTTGCAGGTGAGAATGTCTTAATGTTAACTGCTCAAATATTTGTGTGGACTGAAAAAAGTTGAACTCTTTCATTATGCTTTTTTCGAGTTAAAAGTATCAAAGTTTAAAGAGAGCCACAGATACACGGGTAACAAAACTCTCTAGCATCAGCAAAACACGCTAAAAAATTTCATATTCAGTCAACAAATGTGAAATCACCAGATACATCATGTCTCTGGAAGCTCTTTTGTCTTTCATTGGGCCATAATTGTTGTGGCAGTGATCGGAAAACAAATCGACCTCTCCATAATGTTAGGGAATATCCTTAAAATTATAAAGCTTACAGAAGACATCACACGTCTCTGTTATAACCCTTATTTATATTTTCATTTTTCTTAATCTTCTTACTCCCTATAAGCACACCTACTCATTATGGCGCGGACCTAAACCAAAAAGTGCAGCAATGCACACCAGTTCGCCTTTTCCTTTTTCTTTTTTTTGTTTAAAGCTCAAGGTTGAAGATACGTTTGTTTTCTTTATTCCTTGAAAGAGATAAGAGTATATTAGCAACCTGATTGTATGAGAATGTTACTATGATAGCCTTTGCTGCATTCATGCCGACCAAAATTAAAGTTTAGATGTATTGTATGGGAGATGGAACCTCTACTTATCTTCAATGCTTTGTATGAGTCATGTCCTCCAAATCTATAGCTATGCCTAGTTTGTTCTGCTTTTTTATTTTATCTGGTCTGAAAATTTCTTCCTCTTTTGTACCATATATGCATGTTGGTGTTCTCAATCTGTAAATGACCTCAGAATTTGATACTATACTTCTGTGGGCATTCTCACCTATACCAATGATTCATCTTTGTGCACATTTATCACCACTATCAATGATTCCTCTATATGCGCTTTTGTTCCATTTCACATCTTAAAGATTTCCTGGTTTTACAGTGGCGCAATTAAGGGATAATTACAAAAGACCCCTGAGGTTTGGCCTTTGGGCTAGTTACAGAAAAACCCAGAAATGTTTCAAAATTACAAAAAAGCCCCCTCAGATTTGATTTTGTCTTAAATCTAAGGGGGTGATTGTAATATTTTTAGAAATATCATGCGGTTTTTGAAATATTGTTCTGCTTATGAAGGCGGAAAATGTAACGGAATCAAACCTGATGGGGTTATTTGCAATTTTAAAAAATCTCTTGGTTTTTTTTTTCTGTAATTAGACCGAACCTCAAGGTTTTTGTTTGTAATTTTCCCTAAACTTAATTATATCTGTAGGTCAATGTAATTTCATTGTACATCTTGTTCGTTTGATGAGGACACATGAGCTAAAAAGCTTTATTTCTATGTAGGTAATCCTGTGACTACCAGCTGTTGGCGCAAATTCGCATGTGCCTCATTCGTCCAAGATTTAGGAATTTCAACTCCATAAAGTTGTCAAATTCCGTGCTGTCGCTCTCTGATTTTGTTCGCATGTCGCCGCTGCCATAAGCTGCTTAAGGTTCGACATCGCCATTGATGCCAGTCATCAAATTGCCTGTAAGATATGAATGGCTCTCTATATGAGATGATTTTGCTATGCCATTGTGATTGTCCATATGTTCAATTGTTATTTGTTATTAGACCATAAGATGTTCGAATTGGTAGAGTGCTTGCAGTATGCTAAATTTACAATCCGTTGCTTAGATGAGAAAATGGGATCATTATTGTTAATCAAGAGGAGAAAAGATTAAGGGTGTGATTGGTTGACTTTTCAATCCACCCCTTACTATTTCTGGAGAGAATAGTGGGAAAATAATTGTTTGGAAAAATGAGAATGAATTTTGAGAGTGTAATTGGATATAGGATAAAAATATGATTATGATAGTTGATGTGTTAAAAATTAAAATAGTGATAAGATGTGATTGGTGATTGGAAAATTAAGAGTGAATAGTGTAGGGATCAACATTGTGCTCTAGTGGTTGAGATATATGTTGTAAGGGTGAATGACCCGGGTTCGATCTCATACGAGTGCGTGTGTCCCCTCCCCAAGTTTTTGTACTCAAAAAAAGAGTGAATAGTGTAGCTGTAAATTGTGATATTTTTGTGTAATAGTGATGGTGTGTTTTTTTTTTTTTTTTGAGAGGAATTATTATTGAATGTGATTGATGACTGGAAAAGTGAGAATGAGTGATGTTTTTTGAAAATTTTCACGGACAATTGCATGTTGGGGTAGAAAATTTTTTTGAATGAAATTTCTGCAAAAGTTGTAACAACCAAACACAGCTAACTCACCCTAGCCAAACTTATATTAAGATCTTCTATTCGGTATCAGAATTCCTGTTCTACTTTCTTATTCCACTTTCTTATTTCACTTTTTGTATACGTGGCATTACAAGCCATTTTCATAGAACAACCCAAATGGGCCTCTATATCCTGGTCTCCATTTCACCATATAACAACAGGGTCATTATTTCTTGCTCATTTATTCTTCTTTTAACTCAATGGTTTATCTGTCTCTGTCATTCTAATTTCTGTTTGTCTTATTTCTCAGGAGAAATAATCTTTAATTTGAAGTCAAGGTGTTAAAATTTCGAATTCACGTTGAAGGGCGAAATCAAATTTCGAGGAGATCAAGTTGTAAAATCGGAGGTGATCAAGTCATCAACTCTACATTCAAAATTGCAAATCACAAAAGGCTCTAAATGTTTTTGAAGAGAAGAACGAAATTGCTGACAGATTGTACTCGTTTAAATATTTTGCTTCAGTAAAATTTTAATTTTGTTTGTTTATCTTGTTTGTTATTTGTGGACAATATTGCATGAGCAGCATCAATTGCAAAAATATAATTATTTTCTGAAAGAGTTTCAAACTTGAAGGCTAATATTTTTCGTTGAATTCAATTAATCAAGATAATTTTTATACTCAGCATTTCCTTGTACTTGTTATGCTCATTTGTTATTAAAGTATTTTTAAGATTTGAATTACTTTTTAATAATAATATATAATTTAAATAGTTCTTTAATTCATAACGAATCTAAATTCAACATTTAAATAGTAAATATTTGAAATATGTTAAAAACTATTGTTATTAACGACAATTTTGTCTAAAATTTAAATTCAAATTTAATTTAAGTGGATAAGTATTAGTATTACATTGGCAGTGGGTAAAATGTAAATGAGATATAAGGCATACTTGAGGGGTGGTGTTGTATTTTGCCCAAAAATATATGTCGTGCAACTATCATTTATAGGGGTGGGCATCGGGTCGGGTAGTCGGGTATTCGGATAGTCGGGTCGGGTACCCGAAAAAATCGGGTAGCATATATTGGTACCCGATACTTACCCGAAAATGTCGGGTACCCGACTAATCGGGTACCCGAAAATACCGGGTACCCGACTAATCGGGTTCGGGTTTTTAAAAAAAAATATATGTTATATTATTTGAAATTATATATTATATATAATATATATTAGTAAGGATATATATGATATAAATGGAGTAGAAAGATACCAGACAAAAAATACATCAAAAGACACAAAAAAACAAGCACAAAAAAGCAACCAATAAGAGAAAATCAAAGAAAGAAGTGGGAGAGCACGAGGAGGGGGTGAGAGGATGGGGGGTCTCCACTAAATGATTCTAATATGCAATTTCTAAGTACTTTTTCAATTAATAAAAAATTGTTTCAATTAAAAAATTGTTTCTTTTTGTACAAATCAACATGTTCAACGGATTTTGTCGAGCAAACAATTTTTTTTCCTTATTACTTTAGGCTTTTGACATCTGACATAAATGACAAAAAATAATAATTGTGTAGCCTGTCTATTGTCTGCCTGTTCCTTGAAATTTAGCTGAAGGTTGTTGAACCCTCTTTTATTTAATTTTTTTAAATTTATTAATCGGGTACCCGAATAACCGATCGGGTAGTAATTTACTACCCGGCACCCGACCCGAAATTATAATTTCGGGTATCGGGTAACCCGATACCCGAATCTTTGATAAAATTACCCGACCCGATCGGGTAATACCCGATCGGGTCGGGTCGGGACCCGACTACCCGACCCCGAATGCCCACCCCTAATCATTTATATCTAGTTTTATACCCGTGTGATGCCCGGGTTTGGTAACCGATTAGAATTGAATGGTGAATCTCTGGTTAATTCGGGGATGGGGATTCTCTGCTCTCTAGAATCGGGGATGGAATATGGATGATATTTACATCACCTTCCCCATTCCTAGTCCGATTAGATAAAACGGGGATTCTCCATTCCCATCATCATTCTCTGAATATGTATATTGTATTTATCTATTATTAATAATAATTTTATTTAAAATATTTTAATTTTATTAATTATAAAAAATAAACCCAAGAATCTTTATATTTTTACTTGTTCTTATTCTTTATTTTACAAATTATGGATTTATATATATTTTTTAAAAAACAATTAGTGATTGCAAAAAGTTTAAAATTTCAAAAAATAATTTAAATATAAAGATAATAATTTGATTATAAATCATACGATTAAACAATAAAAAAATAAATTATTATAAACTATAAAAAATCTCTTTATATACAAAATATTTGATTGTTTATAGAACTTGTTTCTCTATAAGAAAGTAAAAGTTTTAAAAACGTTTTTAATTGCCCAATGTTGAACTGTTTTACTACCCAAAGTTGAATATTTAATAAATCATATTTTCAATATATTTAGCAATAAAGTCATTCATATCCCAATATTTTTTGGGGTTTAGGAAACTGAGGTCGCGAGGGTTGAACTAATCCTGATCCGGGAAACAGGATATAGACTCTAGGAATAGAGGTCGGTCTCTTCACGGGGGAAGAAGGTACTGGGGATAACGAAGTCCATCGGACCAGGGATTTTGAATATCTCAAATTAGGCTTAACGCCAGTAATCAAGAATGGCTTCTCCTTAAGCCAAACGCTCGGTGCTAGTTGGAAGCACTTCCCGTGTCGTTGTCCGACCGCGAAGCCAAAAGACATCATCATGCCTAGAACGTTCATCTTCTCTTCCAATTCCAAATATGCAGGGGGAGGGGCGTATTCGGTTTCCCGGATCAGGATTAGTTCAACCTCGCGATCTTCTCCAACTACGCGATAGGCTAATGGAAAGCTCCGTGGGGGGCTTCTATCTCTTTCAGAGCCTTCTTCCCCGGTGCCTTCAAGCCCTCCCGGGGCCTAGCCCTCTTTCTCAACTCGAGTCTTAAGTTCAGCGACTTTCATCGTTGACGAACACCTGCGCTAATAAGATAAGACAAAGAAATGCCCAGTATGACATCCAGTAGACCCTGAATTCGCCTTTCGGGTTCCTCTAACAGAGAGCCAATCAATTATCAAACTTATTAAAGGAATTAAAAAAACATACTTTATATTTAGCAAATTTCAAGTGAAAATGAAAATTTCAAAAATATAAAAACTATTATATATATATATACATATATTAAAATATTACCAAACAGACAAATTCATATCTAATTCCAAAATGTAGAGCTTTGAAATTGGGATATCAAAATACGTTGATAAATACAAAAAATAATGTCTATTAATATGAAAATTATGTTAATGTATAAAAATAATTTTCTATATATAAAATACTATATGAGAATAATTTCATATTAAATATATCTTAATTTTCTTCTTACACAAATATATATATAATGCTATGTATGGATATATGTGATATATAGAATTTGATACATATTTTGAGATATTTTCTTCAATTAAAATAAATATTTTTAACTGAATTTAATCAATTTAAATATAACTCTATTTAATTATTTAGAAATGGGCTAAGCTCAAATAACAACTATACATATATCACAAATGGCCAAAACACATGAATATATAAATTGATGCCCAGTAGCCCAAATACATAATTTTTAAAGCCTATTATAAATTACAAAATAATGGGTAAATATTTCTTATATTTTTGTTATTTATATATGCAATATGGGTGTCAAACTGAAGATCATAAAAAATGATTAATTTGATATATTATACGTCTAAAATGGATCAAAAATGAAAAAAATTATTAAATTTATTTTAAAAAAGAAAAAAGATAAATATAATAATTAAATGAAATACATAAACACAGACTTTGGAAGCTAATTTTACATAATTCTATTTTTTATATTATTTTAAAAACAGATTATTAAGAGAAAGTTGACTGTCAAAAATAATAAAATACCAAATATTTATCACTTCTTATTTTCATGCATATTTTTATTGCTTTTTATAGTAGCTACAACAGATGGGAAAATTTCAACATACTATTTCCAGCGACTTCTCTTTATATATATAGATTCCTAATCTATCCATAATGGTGCCATAATTTTGGGACGAAAAATGTATTTGCTTACAGCTTTACTACATAGTTATCAATCGATTATCACTCAAATGAGAAAGAGAATACCATAATATATTTTTTGGTAAATCTCATTTTGTCCCATTGTACTTTTCTTGTGTATCACTTTGCCCCCTGTACTGTCAATTGTATTACTTTACCCCCTTATATTCTCAATTATTATTACTTTACCCCATTGTACTTTTAATATTATTTTACACTCATATTAAGAAAATGATCATCTTATCCTTACCTATTAATTTTAATAAAATAACAAAATTATTTTAAAAAAATTTAATACTAATAAACTTATACTTATTTTTCAAATGAAATTTCACAACTTGATTAATTATTGCTTAATATTAAATTTATTTAAAATTTAATTGTGTTTTACATTTAGTTGCTAAATATTTAACTTTAATGTAGTCTCTATTATATAGTAATTTAATATGATATTTCCTTTATTATTCATCAAAAACTTAAAATTATATAATATATTATTTAATAGAAAAAAACCTACATTATAGTTATTTAATATGAACTATGTTAAATTTAATAAATTGCAAATATTTAAAAAAATTATGAAATTAAATTAATTTAAAAGTAATAGTCGGGACAATTAGGTCTTTTAATAAAGAAATATGAGGATAAAATAAACTTTTAATAGTATAAAGGGGTAAATGATACTAATTGAAAGTATGAGGGGGTAAAGTGATATAATTGAAAGTACAATGAGGTAAAGTAATAATATATGGGGGTAAAGTGAGATTTATCCTATATTTTAAAGAGGAAAATATTTTTTGCCCTCCGAATTATTCGATTTTTTCGACTTTGCCACCTAAACTTTTTTTTGGGACACTTTACCTCCTGAAGTTCAAGGGTTTTGCACATAACCTCCTGGGTCTCGCGGGGCGGAATATTCCACCAAAATCTTGTCACGTGCTATGCACGTGGGGGTAAAATTGTCATTTGACTCAAATTATACTAATGTTATTGCACTTTGCCATCTAAACTTTGTGTGATTGTTACTTTGCTATATGAACTTTGAGCAATTTACGTTTTACCTCCCCAATTTAAAACAAAAATCAAAAATTTATTCGTATGCATTTATTTTATATATTTTTTAATTTTTTTTTAAAAAAAAAAGAAAATTTAACAAGTATTCACTTCAATAAAATATATATTATCAATACAATTATTTTACATTCTCTTCCTTTTTAGCTTATTTAATATATTTTTTTACATCAAAATTTGAAAAATAACTAATTTTATGAACTTTGAAGTGAAAAAAATTATAAATATACATCAATGTCTGTCACGCCCCAAACGGGACGCGACGACGATCCACAACTTAAATACCATAACCAAACGGTTCAGACAAATATCAATGAGAACCCAATGAGACATAGTCTAAATAGCAGCGGAAATAAATAACAAGTACAAGTACAACTTAAAGTCTACAATCCGTCATCCAAATTACAACCCGAAAGTCAACAAAATAGCAAATTAAAGTCAAGGGATCCTACGCCCCTCAATTACAAACCCAAATGGAACGAAATACAAAAGTCCGACAATAACATAAAAAAAGAGTCCAATCAACAACAAGAAATAGTAAATCCAACAAGCGTAGTACAAGGTCTCAATCCAGAGCGGTTCAAAGATCCAACGAAATCCTCATCTAAGGTTAGAAAACGGTGGGGGTGAGACAAAAATCTCGGGGATGGGGTGATCGTAATGCGAGTGTGGCTAATATAGTTAATGTGAGAAAACATTTATATGAAAACGTGTGAGTATGATGCATGAATTCACACACGATTCATAAGCGTCGTGATAAAATAATACAATAGTATATTTATACGATTCAAGAAAAACGATTCATGGTCACACAGTGCACTATGTGATTCGGTCAAGATAGGTAGGATTGCGCGGAAGTGTAACGCCAATCCTATGCAAGGCAAATAATGGTTGCGTACGGATTTGTAGCGCCAACCAATGCAAAACAGGTAGCGTTTGCGTACGAAAATGTAACGCCAACCAAAACGGGTCCGATAACTCCGGAATCGTGTGGATCAGACAGCGATTCCTTCGTTATTCCTTGTAACTCCCTCACCAAGATGGTCCAAGACCGCACCTTATCACTCCGTAGGCAAAGACAAAATCCACAAAGGTGGAGCCGGGCGAGGCTCGGATCTGTCATAATCATGATTATACATCGACTACGACCCGCTTCCCTCGACAAACTCCGTCCCTCGATTTGGATTAGGGACGATGGGGCCGGAAGAGTGGAATAGCAGCCGAGCTGCCCGGTTCCATCCTCGACGTATCCATTCCGACTGTGAGCTCGACACACCAAGTTGACTCAGACAGGAAAGTAATTACAATTACAAGCAGTCAACCAGGCAGTCGAGTACTATTGATTCAGGGAAGCAGTTTAGGAAAATTTTTGAAAAACGCGAGTGGCAATTATGGCGTTGGTGGAGTTTTTGGATGAAGATGATTATCGGAAGGATAAGCAACCTTCGATATCTTGAAAGATTATGTGGGACATAAGTCCCGTTATAGATTCAATTCGCAAGGCGAGGAAGTCGCTCCGCGATCGGGTATTAATCGGTCAAATTGATCCGATAAGTCAGGGGTTTTTTTTTTTTGGGAAAGTAAAATACTTAAATTAAATCTCCAAGTCAGAGAGTCCAGGGCTATTTTAGTAAAAGAGAAAATAATTTGAGTTAGGTCCTTTATAAAAGGAAATTTGTAATTTTGCCCCGTTATGTAAAAACTAACAATTTTGGGGTTAAAATTGAATAATTAAATATCCCGACCTTGAAAAATTATGAGGTCAGTTCCTAAATTCTTAAAATTATTCAGAGATTCAGGTTTTTAAAGTTTTGAGGTCGAGTTTTTATAAAAATCTCACATTGGCCCCAAATTTGTAAAAATTGCCAATTCGGACCTTAAGTTTTAAAAATTCGGAACTCACAAACCGTAAGGGCTTTTAATGTGATTCTAGTTGGAAAATGTCACTAAGGTTAGTAGGATATTGGGACAAAAGCAGTTTTTAAAAGCATATGTGTAGGTCCTTCAACTTTTGAAAATATCATTTTTGTCCCATTTAAAAATAATTGCCTTTAAGGCTTTTAGGAGTCCAATTGTTATGAAATTTGAACCTTGGGTCCAAAATATAATTAAGTTATAGTTAAGTTAGTATTTCCAGGTGCATGGGCTGCATAAGTCCTGAAAATTTCATTTGGGTCCTCAAGTTTAATATTTTACACATTAGTCCCTCAATTTTAGTAAAATTGTTTTCCAAGCCCTAACCACTTGGATTTTTGGAATACTTTTAAAATATGTCATTCCCAGTACCTTAAGAGTAAAAATTTCAAATTTAAAGTTTAGGTCTGGTACAGTTTTAAAAATTGCAAAGTAGCCCTTAAACTTTCAAAATTTTACAATCTAGTCCTTTGGCTTTTAAAGGTTGATTTTATTTATCTTAAAACTCTTAAAACTTTATTAAAATGTCCAAAAGTTATTTTTGAACCTGAGTACAGTCCCAAATTTCGAAATTTGCAGAGGGGTCCTTTAACTTTTATTTTCTTGCAATTTAGTCCACCAACTTTCTATTTTTGCACTTTTAAGTCCAAAATTGAAATTTAATCAATTATGCTCGACTTTTTCAGGTTATAAGTCATCCAAAACATAGATTTTAAAGATCATACACATGCATGCCCAATACATACAATAATTCATCAAATAGAACATTAAAGTGTACATGCATGCACCTAAAATTCAATAAATAGTAATTTTGAGCAACTCTTGAGAATTTTCATGACTTGATACATAAATTGACATTCAATACATAGATTATATATATTTCAAGGCTCATGATCAAATTTTCTACATGCATTTAATCAAAACACCTAAAAGTTGGAAAATATTTTTCCACCCACCTTAAATTTGGAAATTGTGAAATAAAAGGATAATTTCACAATTTTTGGATGAGGCTTCTTAGGTCAGCCCCTAAGTCAAGAAAATATCAAAAATTGGAGTTAGAAAAATGAGAGAAAAATTAAGGAGAAAAAGAAGGAAATAAGGAAATGAAAAGGACTACACTTTACCTTGTGTAGTAGATGTTTGGAGACTAGTTGAAGCTCAAAATTGGAAATTTTGGTTCAACTCCAAAATCTCCTTAGGTCAGCCCCTATTTCTCAAAAATGAAAAAGGGGTGTTAAAATTTGAAAAAAATAGGAAGAGTAAGAAAAAGAAGGGGTCTAAGACTCAATTCTTACCTTGTAGTCTAATTTCTCTCTACTATTTTCTTCTTCAAGCTTGAGGTCCTTCTTCAAAATGTTGTCAAGCTCTAATCTTCAAGGTCTTCTAAATGTACCTCCAAACCAAATTCAAACTTAAGTTAAGAAGGTGGAAGAGATGAACAATGTGATATCCAAAAATGGATTGAAGCTAAAATTTCTTACCTTGTATGATGATGGTTCGATTTTTAGTGAAGAATAGGAGGAAAATGTTGAAAATTTTTCTAAGTATAGAAGAAGAAAATGAAAGGAAGAATACTGGGAGTTTTTAGAGAGAAGGAGTAGGATTTTTGCTAGAGAGTAAATGTGTTAGATGAAAATGAGATGAATTTTTGACAAAAATTGGCCATATGGCCTTCCACTTCATGGAGAGAGGGGGAGAGAATTTTGTTCAAATTGTGTCTTGTAATTTGTCTCTTGCATGGAGACAAAATGCAAGTCAAAGTATGGGTCAAATTGGAATGTTGAGAGGAATAAGAAGAATGTTGGGAAGAATAGTAATAAAGAATTGGTGTATAAGATGATGTGTATAATGTTTGAATTAATGATATAATTATACACAAGATGACTAATATATGGTGTAGGTGTACAAGAGTTGGATGATATTTTTACCCCAAAAATACCACCATGGCCGTCCACTATGAGGGCAATATGGTAATTCCATATATTTTTTTTGTCTCAAATTTGATGATAATAGGTGAAATATATCAATCTCTAAAATAATTAGTGATTTCCTTGATCACTTGTATGTCTCATGATCACTTAATCTAAATCAAAATCTTAATTCTATAAGGTAAAAGTCTCCAAAATAAATAGTCTCTTAAAATTCTAAGGTGACTAATAAATACAAAAATAGTAATAATGATCAACCAAGTGATCATAAATGAGGAATAGAATTAATGAGGATCATGATCACAAGTAATTAAATAAAATGAAATAAAATACAAAATGTATATATTATTAATAATTACCCGTCAAAATGACGCGGTAAAATAGTCGATCAAAAGTATAAACGACAATAAGGATCAGTTAATAGCTTCGGAAAAATCGGGGCTTCACAATGTCAATTTTATAATAATATAATACAATTTAAAAATTATTTCTATAAATTCAAGTAAATTTCAGAATGTAAAAGTATTGCAACTTTAATGAAATGCATTATTTCTACTTTTAAAATATAGTATAGGATATTTAACATATGGTTCAAACTTATTACTACCTACTATATTTTCTTTATGAAAATTTATTCTAATATATTAGAATTTTTATTTGCCTACATGTATTATTTTATTTACTTCAAAATGGATAAATAATTATATATACTTTTTTATTTGTAATTTGATAAATTAGATTAACATTAGTTTCATACTTTTTATTCACTAATAAAGTAAATCAAGGAAGTAAAGTTTAATTCTACAATTCAACAAAAAAGTGAAAAAAGAAAAGAATATAAATAATCTTATTGATAATATATATTATTGAAGTGAATACTAATTCAATTTATTTAATTTTTATCAAGAAATTTTAAAATATGTAAAATAAATGTATATACATAATTTTTTTTTATTTTTTGTTTAAACTGAGGTGGCAAAGTGTAAATCGCTCAAAGTTCATATGACAAAGTAACAATCACGCAAAGTTTAGATGGCAAAGTGCAATAAAGTTATTATGATTTGACCAAATGACAATTTTGCCCCCACGTGCATGGCACGTGACAAGATTCCGGTGGAACATTCCGCCGCCGACGAGACCTAGGAGGCAATGTGCAAAACTCTTGAACTTCAGGAGGTAAAGTGTCTTAAAAAGTTTAGGTGTGTAACGCCCCGAAATTTTGAACTATAAAATGTGTGCAAATATTCATTTTACCGTATTTTTTTTCATAAGAAACATGAGAAAGACAACTCGTTATAGCGAGCCATTTAATTTTCAAAAGAACAATAATTACAGTAGCAATAATCGCAATAATTTGAATAAAATTTGACATCTACATATAATTCAAACAGACCATTTGACAGTGAAAGACTTTGAAAAGAAAATCGCGTACATACATTTATTTATAAGAGAAAAATAGGCCTGTAAATGTATTTCATTTAAAATTCAATAGCAACAGCGGAAGCAAATTATAAAGTGTAGAAAATTTCATATATTCATTTATTTCTAAGAAATTCGTACATTTACTAATTTATATAAAAGAAATATCCCTTTTTGTCTGTTTACATAAATAAACTTAGAAAATCATATTAATTCATCATTTATTATCTCAATTCGAAAATTTCCTAGAAACTGAATATTTGTTCTCAACACAAATCAATTATCACACAGAGTCTAGCATCGTAGGTAAATACTTTGAAAATAATAATTTGTTTAACAATTTCTTATTCAGTTGAAACTTAACATTTAGAAAAAGACATCACTCTAGCAGTTGCATAGGAAAATTATAATTCGTATAATAATTTCTTACTCAATTGGAAACGACATTTAAAAATAAAAAGACATTACTTCAGTAGTTTCATAGGCCACCCATTATCCACCGCCAATAACCATCGCCGACTCCTTAACCTGAAAAATTTGATTATATATGTGGGGTGAGCGACACAACTCAGTGGAGTATAAATTGTCCAAGCTAAATACACAGATATCTCACATAGACATGCAAATACAACCCAATAGGACATAGCATAGATCTTTTGAAAACCGTAGACATGACATGGGTGCACCGCAGGGGTTCCACCTGAGGGATACATCGACCCCGGACCTCTTGAGTCCCTGGCTCAATAGTGCCTAAGCAACTGTACTACACATTCATGCACAATAATCTAAGCATTTAACAAGGACAACAAAGTTTAGAAAATAAACCCCACCTCAAAACTTTGCTTGAAAAATAGTAGAATGATTTGATGCAATATCCCTATTGAACTTCAGAGCTCGTCGTCCTCGTCGCCTAACATAGATATATATACATCTTAGTTCCTAGAAGTCAAAACTTAAGTATTAACCTCAATATCGGAAGCACTAAAATAACATTCTTGGAAGCTCGCGGTATTTTCCTAAGGTTTAGGGTTCAACTTAATAGGTTTGAACAATACTAAATCTCTATGCAGTTGGGATCGAATAATAGTTTATCATAAACCATTTACTGTAATTATTACATATTTTTACAGTAGATAATATATTCAAAAATAGATATCATATAAAAATTTCACAAAGATTCGAAATGTTTAGCTATTAATTTTGAATTTTTGAAACTGAAATTGTTGTAAGACAAAATCCTGCACAGCTATGGAAGAAACATCATATTTAAATAAATATAACACTATAGGATCTGAAATTTTAACTACGTTTAATGCACGTACCATAGTATAACATATTCAAAAATCATAATACATTAAATTCGTTAACTTTAGGTTTTGAATTTTAAAAACTGAAACTTTTGTCATTGCTAAAACTGTAATATCTTGGAAACTAATTAATATTAAATAAATATAAGTTATAATGATCTGATATTTTATCACACGGTATTAAACAATATAATACATAACATAATAAAATTTCACGAATTTTAAGGTCTTTATACATGATTCCTAGAATTTATAAATCAGAACAGAGTATATTCAATATTTTGAAAGCTTGAATGCGAATTTCATATAAAATAAAATACAACTCAAAAGTATATGAAATTTTAACTGAATATTATAAACATACGATAACATAACATATTAAAATTTCATGAATTTTGGATATTTATAAGTAGGGTTTTGGAATTTCTAAAACGAAAACAGAAAATAATATAAATTCTGGCATCTTAGTTTAAAAATTCAATAACTACAAAAGTACTCATCGGATTAGTATGAAATTTTAACAGTACAATAAGAACGTCATTATGAATAACATATTAAAATTTCATAAATTTATGAATAGCATAGATTGGGTTTAGAAATTTATAAGAAAATTACCTTAGGAGTTGAGAATGAAATAGGGAAGGCAATTGAGGGATCATGGCGTTGAAGAGAAACTTTGTAAAGGTTGTATGGTAGACGATGGGGCTGTGGTGGCACAGAGAAATAGCTGGAACGTGTTTTTGGTTTGGTCCCCTCTAATGTGGTATAATAAAACCCTAATAACAAAAGAGTCCTAATATAATTACCCTAGCTAGTTTCCCAAACACCTTAGGATTCCTCATGGGCCAAGTAATTGGATAATAAACCCAATAATAATAATAATAATTCACTAATGGACCATCTAACTAATTAAATACATATTTTTTTTCCGAGTGTTACAAGGTGGCAGTGTCAAAAAACCCAAATAGTTCGGAGGGCAAAAAATATTTTCCTCTATTTTAAAACAAAGTTTCCAGGGGTGGAAAAAATAAAAAACCAAGTAATTGCTGAAAAGTTAATTACACAATTCTATAGGGACATCTTTGCAAATATTTTTGTTCTAATTCTTAAACCCTAGCCACGAACTTCTAGAGTTTCGGACCTTCGGCCTCTATATATAATATATGTACGCCCCCGTTTTGCAGCTGCCCAACTGATCTAAAAAATACGAGACATGAAACCCTAGTGTTGCAATGATGGTCGGATCTACTCGGTAATGCTTTAATTTGCATAATACATCACATTTCTTTCACGTATCTTTTTTTTGTCTGGTTTAATTTTGTTTTTCTTTCCATGGTTTTGTCATTTAATTAATTTTACGGATTTTTTTAGCTAGTATTGTTAAATTGATTGACGGAAAATACTTATTAATTTTCTGTTAGTTTAGTCGCTTTTTCGTGAGGAAATTGAAATATTCGATGGGTTTTTGGATAATATAAATTCTAATGTTGTTTGGCTGGATTTGCTGCAGAAATTGTATGATCTCGATTAAAGTTGTGAATTTTGTTGGAATTTGCTACTGCCTATGATGGTGTTAAATATACTTTGAGTTGTTCACTATGAAAAGCATATTCATCTGAGGCTTAGAGGCAATTGATGTTTCCATTTGATTGTCGATTTTTTTCTTTCTAATTTTCTATTTATTCATAATTTTGTTAATTTCATGCCTGTTGTAATTGCTTTTAAGTTTTAGTGGAATCAGTGCAATGAAGTTTCTATTTGGCAAATGATGATAAAATAGACAGGGACATCAGAACTCCTTTTGGGGGAAGATGACTTAGTCTAATGGGAATCTCTCTGATGCTACTATATCAATATGTAACTATATTTATGTTAAGTGAATGACTTAATCTATTAATATCTATTTATAGTGCTGTAAGAAATTAAACATCATTTTGCAAATCTCTTCTTTCCGATGCAGTTTTGAGTGTGTGCAATTGTAATTTTGTTGCTATGCTATTACTCCATATTAAACTTGCTATTGTGTTCTTGATGGGAATGTATTTCAGACAATGAATAATGCGACTACTCATTCTTCTGGAGTTCATTTGTTGGTGCCAAGGATGGTATTAAATATACTTTGAGTATTTATATACTATGAAAAGAATGAAAACTGAGGTGCCGCAATACAAGTTTTATTTCGTGGTTTAATTGGTGTATTTGATTATAGAATGAGTTTTTTTTCTTACCACAATTTCTATTTTTCTGTTATTGTTTCAAGTTTCTGAAGGTCAAATGATATATGGTTATTGCAATGCTCTCACATTGCATGTTAACACTTCCATGTGTTCCTTTATCCTTTTTTTAACAATGGGCCGTGATGCATACAGCATGTTACTATGAGTTTTTTTCCCTTGATTATGCCTACCAAATTATGAATCATCGCAGCTGAGGCTCTAACACACTTCCATTCTTGTTCTCATTTCCCTAAAATCCATGGTCACTCTAGCTGAATACATTTTCACTGGTTTGGCATGAATGAGTGGCAGTAACCTGGATGAAATTGCTCAACTAAAAAGATAATTAGATTTATTTTATTTTTTGTTTTCCTGATGTTGGTCTCTGTTATTTCACTTTTGGGACAATTCCAGCACTGATTTGCCGGTGATGTATTATTGCACGTATTATCAGAAATAAACATGATGATTCGTGATTGTCACTACCTCTGAGGCAAAGTGGTGATGCTGGAAATTTTACATGATTTTGTGGAAACGTTTTTCTCTTTATACTATGCATTGATCAAGCAATAAGAAGTTATATTCAGTTTTGTTTAGCTACCGAACTATATTAATATCCTACATGTACATATTTCTTCAGTATCTGTGCTATTTCTTTTGAGCATGCGGTTACGGATGAATACGATGATTAATGATTGGCACTGTCTATGATGCATATCAAATTACTAGCAGTAAAATTCTTAATTGCATAGAACTTGGCCATTTTGATTTTTATTTTGGTGCTTATTGTGTGACCCGATGCCTGATGATTACTTCAAAAGAACGGAGATTTGAATGTTGCTCTTTGTTGAAGCCTGGTTATCACCGTGGCTCCAAAAAGCATGGATGTAATTAACAGTTTCATGTGTATATGTATATGAAGGCAGGGTGTTGCACTGATTATTCATTTTTGGCATGTCATTTGAAATAGCGCCAGTTATCTTCTTTTTAATGTCTTAGCTACTTGAATGTTGTGGGTTTTGATAGAGATTGAGTGATGCAAGGGCATAAATCATGGATAGTATATTCAAGAAGAAAGAATAATTATGGGAGTCAATGCTCCTTTGGAAAGGAGACTTTGTAGGCAATATTAATGGTGCAGATTTTGGGTCTTGACTGACATGATTCATGGATCCTTGATTTGCATAGTTATTGACTTAATTTACAATTATGATCTTATTATAAATAACTACTCCTCTTTGTTACGAGTCAAAGAAGAAAAAAGAATCTGTCTTGTTTATGTTTGAGAAGGAATTTAACAAGAACCAGGGAAGAATTTTCCCTCAACAAGATTAAGATCTTGTCCCTCAGTTTTCACTGATTTGAAAAGAATTATTCACTGGCTATTCTCCAAACAACAGGAGCTCTTATTTATAATAAGAGCATAATTGTAAATTAGGTAAGTCAATAACTATGTAAATCAATGATCCACGGATCATGTCATGATGTCAGTCAAGACCTAAAATCTGTACCATTAATATATGAATTCTCTTTTCCAAAGCTGATTGATAATTATTCTTTTTTTTCGAATATACTATCCATGATTCATGCCCTTGCATCACTCAATCTCTATCAGGTTTCATTGTAGATTGTATAAAACTGGTGCAAAACGAGTATCGAAACATGGCAGGTGCTAATTACTAGTTTACTGTTTCTGTTGATGAGTAAGATGTGCTGAGGTGGAGAAAGAAACTAGCATTGTAAGCCACTTGGACGCGCAACTGTACGATTTTGCTGTTTCAATTGACTATCATTTGAACCGTTATTTAAGTATTTGACAGGTCATTTGAAGGTTGAACTTGTTTATCAACGTGTATAACTTTTGGATTGGGTTGCATGTGTATTTGCTCTTACTGGTAAGTAACCTGATGACTGGTGTGTGAAATGATATTCTGCTTTTTCTTTTTTTCCTTAATTTCTTATATCAATAGAATTGAGAATATAAATTTCATTCATTCACTAGTGAGCAGGGTAAATAAATTAAGTTGAATATGCGATGGCTAAAGGGAATTACTAAATAACTTAGTAAAATGGATATGATTGCTATCTATCTCTTAATAGATGGAAGAAGATTTTCTTTGAAAAGTAGTTTTGTACCATTTGCTAGAGCTTGAAGAATTCTTGAAGGCTGTAGATGGAAGAAGATTCTCTTTGAAAAGTAGTTTTGTACCATTTGCTAGAGCTTGAAGAATTCCCAAAGCCGGCGTATTCGGGTCCAATGTGTTTGTGTAGATATGTTTGAATGAAAAATTGTGTTTAAATTTATGTGAAGCATTAAGTATTATATTTGGATTGATTGTTAATCGAACGAGTTTAATCAAATAGTAAATGAATTGCGTTTGAGTAATTTTTTCTGTTTATATATATTTTATTATCTTTCACGTCAAGCTGAAGGTGTGTTATATTTAGCGTGTTCAGAGCTTTTGGTAGTTGAATTCACGTATTGAGTAATTTAGTTTGTCGTTCAGTTCTGGTCAAGTGATATTTAAGAAATGTTTTAACAGAAGCAGGAATATATTATGAGAAAATATTGCTATTGATCACATTAAGGGGGTGCAATTATTGTTTTTCATAGAAAAACTGATGAATGCACTCAGGATAATAAGTCGCAAGATGCGAAAAGAATAAATGTTTATAGTTGGTTATATGGATATGAGCTGAACTTTTAAGTTAAATAATTGTTGCCAAGAGTAATATAGCTCGTTATATGTTGCTTAACACCAAGTTTACAGTAAATTTTGCACTAAAAAAATATTTCATAATGTCATTTTAGTGCATATTTTCAAACACTAAAATCGTTAATTTGAGGGGAAAAAATAAAAATTTTAAGGTAGCTATAGTATTGCGCTATTTGTGGTGCAAAATTATTCACATCTTCAAAATGACGAAGGTTTTGGCGTAGTATTGGGACAAATTTTTGCTCCACATTGGAGATAGAATACTCTTTTGATCTTAGTGGAACAAGTGCAAGTGGTAATATCTCGATAAATTGTAGGGATGACAATGAGTAGAATTCGGGTAGGATTCTATATCGTTCACCCCATCTTCATTTATTATACTCATACCCATCCCCATCCCCATCCCCATCCCCATACCCATCGGGTACTCAGTTTTCATACCCATCCCTATACCCATCGGAGGACTGGATATTCATACCCTACCCATACCTTGTTACCACTTACAATTGTATTTTTTCAAATTTAAGTTATTTCTTTTTTTAAAGAGAAATTTGAGTTATTTAAATAAAGATATAGATATTTACTAAATTCTTAGGGAAACAATAAGGAAAAAAGAATAAAGATAAAATTAGCGAACTAAATATTAAAAAAATATAGCAAAACATTAAAAGGATTAAACAAGAGTGTTAGTGGGTTCGTAGATTTCGGTTGGGGCTTGGGGAAAAAATCTTTTTTTAAAAATATAAATAAATAGAGTTGTATAAAAAAAAAATTTAAAGAGAAATTTGAGTTATTTAAATAAAGATATAGATATTTACTAAATTCTTAAGGAAACAATAAGGAAAAAAGAATAAAGATAAAATTAGCGAACTAAATATTATAAAAATATAGCAAAACATTAAAAAGGATTAAACAAGAGTGTTAGTGGGTTCGTGGATTTCGGTTGGGGCTTGGGGAAAACAATCTTTTTTTTAAATATAAATAAATAGAGTTGTATAAAATAAATATATATGTAAAATATTATAAATATATATATGTAGATATTATATATAATATTATTATTTAATCAGGTATCGGGTAGGGTATGGGTAGGATGTACCTAGACCCATCTCCATACCCATAACCAAAAATCCTCATACACACGTACCCATTTATTTAATCGGGTACAAAACTACCCTCTATATCCTCCTCCGTTAGGGTCGGGTATCGGATCCTCCGTCGGGTTCGGAGAAAATTGTCATTCCTAATAAATTGTGAGAATTGGAGTGTTTCATGAAAGATTTGAAGGTTCCAAGTATTTAAGGAATAAACGCTTAGAGTAAAGTGTTGCTATAAGTGCCAATAACACTTATACCAACTCGTAGTGGATCAATAAAATAACATCAAAGATAAAATTTATTTGCAAGTACAAATACTTGCAAACTACAAGCAGGGCGAGATCTTATAATTTTTAATGAATCCACCTATTTTCAATCTTGGTTCAATAAGGTAAAATTTGTTTTACATGGCCGGAGAGTTAAATGAAAATGTAGTGATCATTCTTTTTATTTTGAATTTTTTTTTACTAGAGAATATTGGTAAAAAAAAATTGGAAGAAAAAAGACGAATTTTGATATTGTGATTGGATATGAGATGAAAAATTAATGATGAAAGTTGATTTGATATAAAAAAGAGTAAAATAATGATTGGATATGATTGATAGATAGAAATCTGTCAGTAGAGATGTTAAAAGGGTCGGAGCCCGCCAACCCGAACCGTTTAAACCGAAGAAAAAGAGGGTTAGAGCCAAATTATTTTGGCCCGTTAAAACTTAGGCCTTTTTTGGCCTGGACCGTTTAGCCCGAGGCCCGTTAGGGCGGACCCATAGGTTAATCGGCTAACCCGCTAGCCCGCCATTTTTAGAAAATATATATAAATGTAGTTATAATATTCTATCTATTTTATATTATCTCTTACTAGTAATATTTTTCAAATTCACATGATGATTTTAGTTTTTATGGTGTGAGTATTATTTTTTAATGAGCTTTTAATTCTTCATTTTACTCATTTTTTAAAGATAAACAACTTCTTATTAACAATTAGTTTTTGTCGTTTTATATATTTTAGATGAAGAAGAAATGAAATATAATACTTTGTCAAAGATAATATCAAAGTTGATTGAGAATAATACTTGATTAGTAGTTACTTAGTAGTATACTTGTATCTTATTTTTTATGATCTTATTTATGAAGTTTAATTGAGTACTTGAACTTTAAGATATTGTACGTGCATTACAACTACAAACTATGTGGTGTTTATTATTATGGATCATTTAGTTTTATATATTTAGCTTGAATGTTAATGTTACGAATATTTTAATTTAAAATTTTAGATTTAAATATAAAATTATAAATTTTTTGGCTTGTAGCCCGATAGTGGTCCGTTCAGCTCGAAACCTGGTAGGATTATGGTTAGGTTCGCAACATGTTAGCCCGTTAGATAGTAGACCATTTAACCGATACCCCATTTAGCCCTAAGCCCGTTTGGGCTGACGTGAAACCAATAGAGTCAGCCCATTTAAAACTCTATATGTGAGTGAATGAATAGTGAAATTTGTGAGAGGATTTGAGGATGTGAAAAATAATTGGTGATTTGATGGACGTTTTGAAAAATAGGTAGAAGTGATTGGTAAAAAAAATGAAAGTAAATGAATAGTATATTTTTAAAAAAATTCATAAGCATTTAAAATTTGGGGTAAAAAAAATTTCTCCAACGGAACAAAAATAAAATATTTTGGTAAAGCAACGCTGCCTCAATCTCAGGGGTTAGTCGATGCTACCCACTTGGGTAGCTACCCAACTGAGTTCTATACCATTGGATTAACACACACCCATATGGATGTGTGTGTGTATGTGTTGATCTAACGGTATAGAACCCCGGTTAGTAGCCTACCCAGTGTGAGATAGCATCTACTTACCCCAATCTCAGTTTCAACCGTTTGCGAAATCTATGTTCATATGTGACGAAAAAAATGTGTTTGTGTGCGTGTCCATTTGTTTCTTGCCTCTTCATTTGTTGACATGCGTGCAAGATAATTTTAATATTTTTTGAAAAAAAATTGGAGGATGTAAATCAAAATGCTAGTTCTATTCATACTTCACCGCTTAAGCCAATATATTTAATTTGGTGTTAATTAAGAAAAAATACGTATGTGGTTTGGGGTAATTGCACAAAAAAATAGCTAAGAAGGTGTTTAGCTAGCTTATATGCTCTTCAAAACATCTTATAAGATGTTTGAGAGCTTATAAGCTCTTTAAATTTGTTTGGTAAATGTTTTTAAAAAAGATCTTATAAGCTCCCAAAACAAGATGTTAGGAGCTTATAAGCTATTTTTAAAAAAGTAGGAGAATCCCATCTTTTTTTTTTCCAAAATAAGATCTTATTTCAACAAACTCCTTTAATTTTGACCATTTTAATTATAAAATTGTCATTACTGACATCTTAAAAGATCTACCATCTTATTTATCCAAACAATTCAACAACTTATTTTTAAAATAAGATCTAAGATCTTATAAGTTCTAAAAATATCTTATAAGATGTAGGGGCTTACAATAAGTATTCATCAAGTTTGAGGGACTAAGGTAAAATAAAAGGAATTTGAGTGAAGTCGATAGCGCCCCTAACAAATTCCAAAAAAATAAAAAAATTGAAGAAGTAAAAAAGAAATGAAAATACAAAGTTACCCCATCGAGTTCTGGAATATATTATGTAGTTTATGAAAAATCAGACAGGTGGAAATTGTTTCTTTTCCGTAACTAAATGGGGCATTCCAAAGATTCTGGTTAGGGTTGTTGATGTTATATAATTTGTGAAAATTGAAACAATTGTTAGTTATTTTTTATTATATTCAAATTTCATTTTTTCTTGTTTACTACTTGTAGATATGCTTTGTTAGTGATCATAGATAATTATGTGGAATGTTGTAGTTTATGTTGAAACTGAAAGATGTTTTTCTAAGAAAAGAAACTGAAAGATATTTTAGTAAATTATAATAGTTGACAGAATATATTATTTATTCATTTGTGAATAGTTAAGGGCAAATAAATTTTTGAAAACTTCTTTTTGCCATAATGTAGGTGTTTTTTTTTTTTTTTTTAGAAAATATGAAAGCATAAATAAAACTGCTTATTGCATGTAAATCAATACAGATTTTTGTTTTTACTCAAAAACTTTGAATCAATATAACTTATTCGTAGCTTACCGTTTTACATACATAATTTATCAAATTAATCGTCTTTTCGAGACCTACAATTTGACGCCAATTGCATGCAT
Source organism: Rehmannia glutinosa (assembly GCA_016081115.2). NCBI lineage: Eukaryota > Viridiplantae > Streptophyta > Magnoliopsida > Lamiales > Orobanchaceae > Rehmannia > Rehmannia glutinosa. Next base: position 55,866,063 of record CM071930.1, read on the forward strand.
AAAAACAAAAAAATAAATTCAAGTTTTTTGAAATAAAATTAAATCACACGTACCAAATTCAAGTAAATCAAATAGGCGAGAACGAGCCATAATAGCTCTGATACTGCTGTTAGCAAATATGAGTTAAAATACAAATCACATATTTGCACATGTAGAGTGGATCGAATATATCTATTTATAACGGAACTATAGATCCACATAGTCAGGATTAAGCCCATCTATAAGCCTTCTTTTGATGCACCACGAACAACAAATAAACCCCGTAGATTAATTGAACCACGAGCAAGATCACGAATCGTCTTTCTCGTTGGTGTAAATAATTTGGATGTGTACACATTAAACCCTTGGAGAACTTTGAACTTTGGTAATGCTCCAAGAAGAAAACCATAGAGAGAAATTTTAGGAGAGAAAATATTCTTTCTATGTGGGGACGATATTTTCAATTAGACTAATATTGTAGGGAAAAATATCAATATATATCTCAAAATTATATATCTCAAAGTCTTAATAGTAGAAGTTGGGGAAAATGCAAAAATGGTCCTGTAACTTTAGGTACTATGCAATTTTAGTCCTGTCCGTTTTTCAATTTGCGATATTAGTCTTGTATCTTAAAATTTGTCGCAATTTTGGTCCTATTCTTACCGGAGTTCCAAATTCCGGCGACCAACTTACATGTGAATGGCACATGGCCCGTTTGGTTGCTGAAGTGAACCCGTTTAATTACCACTCAAAAGGATTGGTCAAAATTTGAGCAAAAGGGGTCGTATAACTTTATTTGGCTAGTAAAAGGTAAGAAAATGCAAAAAGAAAAGAAAATAAAGATTTCTAAATATATTAAAACTATAAGTTTAAATAAATAATATAAATCTAAATAAATTAACAATTTATATAAATAATATATATCAAACATATCAATATTAAAATATTGTACTAATAATTTTTTTATATCTAAAAATTGTATAAAAAAATACAAAAGTTATAAAACATGTTAAAAATAATTTTTCTAAAAGAAAGTATATATTATTATACAACCCCCGCACCCCCCCGGCCACCCCTCTCCTCCCGAAAAAGAAGAAGGTGAATTTTTTTTTTTTTTTTTTTCTTATTATTTTTACAATTTTATTTATTCAGTAAAGAAAAGATTTGAAATTTCTTTAAATTATTCTCTTAGGTTATTTAATTTTGAATTTATATTTAAATATTATTTAAACTTAAATACACATGAATTTAATTTTTAAATGTGCATTTTTTTATTTTAAATTAATATTATTTACTTTAATGAAATATATGTATTTTTGAAAACTAAGATACTTAAATAATCTTATATAGTTTGTCACACAAAGGTCACGTACAATGGGTACATATATTTAATAACAATAAAACAAAGATGTTGGAGTTCAAAAATAGAGAGATTGATGGATCGAAGTGAAGAATTATTATCACTGTTTTGGAGAAAAAATAAATATTATGTGAACTATTTTTTTATTTTATTCGTTATTATCGTTATACAAGAAAAATTCTCTAATATTATTATAATATTTTATGTATAACGCATTTATAAATAAAATAATGTAGAAAATTTGCGCTATTAAATATTTTACAAATTATATAGACGTTGTAAACTATTTTTGTTTCATTTATTATTGGCATCCACATCATAGTTATATATAGTCCAACACTAAATTAAATGTAAATTATTTTCTATTTTATCATTATATTGTATAATATATTCTCATGTTGAAATATTTTTAACATGTTTTTATATTTTTTGTATTTTTTATATGATTTTTAGATATAAAGCTTTTAATTTAAAAAATTATAAAAATTATTAGTAAAATATTTTAATATTGTATATATTAGATAAGTTATTAATTTATTTAGATTTATATCATTTATCTAAACTTATATTTGTAATATATTAATAAATCTTTCTTTTATTTTCTTTTTGCATTTTCTTAACTTTATTTGGCTTTTACTAGCCAAATAAAGTTACAGGACCTATTTTGCTTGGATTTTGACCAAGTATGTTGACTGGACGGGTCCATTTCAGCAACTAAACGGGCCATGTGCCCTTCACATGGTAGTTGATCGCCGGATTTCGGAACTCCGGTGAGAATAGGACTAAAATTGCGACAAATTTCAAGATATAGGACTAAATTCGCAAAATGAAAAACGGACAGGACTAAAATTGCATAGTACCTAAAGTTAAGAATTATTTTTGCATTTTTCTCGTAGAAATTTCTATATAAACCTCATTTAAATAAGACTATATTATTTCAAATATTGGATGCAATCTAATTGCATCCAATAGAACTATATAAGCAATAGTCCACCAGTTTAAGTACACGTGACATGTTCTGTTGGCCTTGGAAAAACCTATGGTATTGATTCAAAGTAATCTTGTCTCTACCTTTGCGTGTTCTCTGAACTGCCAGGTGGTGTTTGTTTGATTTGTTCACTTGATTTGATTTAACAATAATTTTGTAAATCAAAGTTATTATCATTAGTCTACTTCCATTGTTCATTATTTCTTCCCTTCTCCAAAGGCTATGGGATCCACATAATACTTTGTAAATTGGGACAAAATTATGCAATCATTTAGCTGCCACGTAAAGAAGATGATAAGGGTATTCTTTTTGGCTTTGCTTCGATTAATAATTTAGGTAATGACAAGGCATGCTCCAATATAATCAAGGGTCTCAAAAGTAATAATATTTGTAATATCAATAAAAGAAGGCCTGATACTTTAATTTATTTATTTATTGACCTTAATGGATTTGGTGATTAGTACATTATATAACGCAGTACAGCTATTAAGTAAACTTATAAATATTTATTTTGGTTACGTTGTATACTTGTATAGATACTCAAAATTCGTTATTATGTTAGTGCATTTCGATTACTCTATGCCTTCTCTAAGTATGATTGAGCTTCTTAGGATTTTCGTCCGGATAACTCGACAATTCATAAGATTTGTTGTGTTACATGTATGGTGTCCATTTGGGCCTGTTTGCTAGCCTTGATTGCATATGAATAATATTGTGTTTTTTAGCCATTTGAAAAACTCATAATATTTAATCGGTCCAACATGTAATTAATCAATTTGCTTGACTGTGGATCTGACCCCTTTGACTTATATGTAATCATTGGGTCACCAAGACAAAAACTTTATTGATATTTTTAACCTTTATCTTAAAATACTCCTACTTAATATACATGGACAAAAAATCTTATTTTGTTATCAAATTACATAAAAACTTGCAAACAAATAGTGTATATTGAATATGATTGCCATCTAATATTTTGAATAATTACTAATATAATCTAGAGTAGGTCTCTTGTGAGACCGTCTCACGGGTCAAAAACCGTGAGACGATTCCGAATACCCAAACCCAAATCTTGTCCTTATAATCCCTAGAATTTAACGCACGCTACATCTGTCCGGCAATCTTCTTCATCTTCCCAAGTTTTCGATGCATGTCCTCCACTACATGTTCTTATCCTTTCTTCCTTTTTTTAATTAAATGTTTCACGCTTTATGGCGAGTAATTCATCTCGCAGTATGTAATTTCCATTGAAATCTTGAAGGAAGAAACCATTAAAGACACAATGATAAATTGGATCGTTCTGCATATTAATTTTTTTAATTTTTGTTTTCCTGTTTAATTTATTGAATTTAAAATTTATCTTTTTGTTGGGTATTTTTTTTCTTGGATTTCCACTTTTTTCTTCTTCTCCACTTTCTATTTTTTCAATTGGAACTCACAAAAACCAATATGATTCCGTGTTCTTCTCATAATTATGGCATAGAAATAGATATTCACTCATTAAAAACTATTATTTTGAGGATATTACTAATACTTTTGTGTTGTAAAGCTAATACTTTTTCTTTTTAGGGTAAATAACTTATTTTGAGACATGTTTGAGCAAAAAGTAATACTTTAGAGACAAGTCATACTTTTAAGCCAAAACGTAATACTTTAACTTGAAAATGTAATACTTTTGATAAATAAATTGATACACTTGTTAATATATTTGGGTTGGAGATGGGTAGTGACTCCATATTAACAAGTATACTTTTTTTTTCAGTTTTGTTACTTTTGTAAATATGTACTTTTTAGAATAAAAGTGGAACTTTTTTTTAATTAAATGTGATACTTTTAAACAAGATTGTATATTACTTTGTAAATAAATAATATCCGTTTTTTTTACTTTGAATACGTATACTTTTCACTTTAAACTGTAATACTTTTTAGTTCAATATGTGATACTATTTAGTTCAAAATATAATAGTTTTAAAAGAAATAGTATGTGATTTTAAAGACGTAATAAGCAAATCTTTATAATAAGATGTGATACTTTTCGAGTAAACAAATGATTCTTTTAAAAGTAAACATTAATACTTTTAAATGGATTATAAGTTATAATTTTTATGTCAAAAGCATTGGTTTTAAAAGATATAGTATATAATTTTAAAAGATATACTAAATAATACTTGTCCAGTAAAAAGTAATACCTTTTTAATACAAAATTATACTTTACATTTTTTTGGAAAAATCCGTACTTCAAAAAGAAGTAAATAATAATTTTATAGTGAAAACTAACAAATCTAAAAGAAATAGTAAATAGTTTTTTTTCAAAAAATTATATACAGGTTGAATACAAAAGTCAGATAGGAAAAAATATTAATTTAATACTTTATGTCTTGGTATACAAAGTCAGATATGGAGGTAAAAAATTCACCTAATTAGCTTATTAAAAATGGATTAGCTATAACTAGTTTATGGGCCGCACTATACAATATTCATATAGCGGCAAGAAGAGTACTCTTATCCAGTGTTTTAAATACCGTACCGGTGATTAAACCGGTCAAGCCACTGGTAAGCGGTTCAATCGGTCGGACGGTTCAGGTTCGTCAATTTTACCGGTTTTACCGTTTTAATAAAAAATAATTATATTTGGTATTATATTATATAAAATATGGATGTAATTCATAAATATAAAAGGAAAAGTTGTATATATGTATAGTTAAAAGGAAAATATCTATATATTTAGCTCAAATTTCAAATAATGACATAAATATATTAAATATTAAGTTTATAAATTTTATTTTTATAAAAAAAGTATAAACACAAAAAATAAAAAAAAAAATTGCAAAAACCGGTTGAACGGTATTTAACCGGTTTTTGGCGGTATGTTTCGATTTGACGGTATTGACGGTTTAACCGCAAAAACGGTTTTTAGGGCCTTATTATACCGGACCGACCACCGGTATCCGGTATAACCGGTTGAACCGGCCGGTACGGTCCGGTATTTAAAACAGTGCTCTTATCTAATGTAGCGGCATGTAGCAATTACAAATTTGCCACCGGTAGTTTCCAAAATTGGCACAATGAAATCCATTTTGTGTGATATGGAGCTCCGTCTCATGGATTTAGATCCGTGAGACGGTCTCATATAAGTTTTTGTCTATAATCTATCATATGCAATCACATAAATTGAAGGCAATGGGGAAGAATTGTGAATCAAGGTAATACAACATTAGGTAAAGAGATTCTAATAAATTGATGATAATGCCCACGTCAATTTAACCCGAGACAAATATCCATACATTTAGAAACGTTAACTTAGGACTTCAAACAACCACTCGGGTTTTCAGAAAAAAAATAAAATTAGGACTTCAAACATTCACGTTAACTTTGTCTTTTATTTCAAATGTGAACAATCCATAATATTCTCATGGAAGAAAAATGTCTAATATTTGGGATGAATAACAAGTACAATACAAATTTGTTGATGGAATAACGTAATTTTAATTACTATTCTTAAGTTTGAAAATATAAAAGATCAACTTTTATCAATAATTTGGTCCCAATCAAGTACAAATTAAACGTCATCAAATTCACAGATAATGAATATTGAAATAATTTTTTCGGATAAAATGCTATTTTCTTGTTTTTTTTATAAATCACAAAAAATTCTCCTGAAGTTTAATCTAAGCGCAAAGAAATAAAAATATTATCACAAAAATTCTGTCAGACCGTCTAACGGTCGAATTCCCGTAGATCCGTGGCATTTCCGTAATATTAGCGTAGTGTTTTAGTAGTTTTCGGGGACCACCCAGATACTTGATCATCCTTCCGAAAAGTATTAGTCGTCCTTCTAAAAAGTATTAGCAATTCTTCTGAAATGTATTAGTAGTTCCCTGAAGAGAATTTTAGTATTTCTCCTAAATATACTCTCGAAATGTATTAGCAGTCCCTCAAAAAAGTATTAGTAGTTCCTCGAAAAAGTATTAGTAGTTCCCTAGAAATTATTTTAGTAATTTCCTGAATATATTAAATTTTTCTCCGAAATGTATTCAGTTTACGAAAAGTATTAGCCGTCATTCTAAAAAGTATTAGCGATTCTTCCGAAAATGTATTAGTAGTTCACTCAAGAGTTTTTTTTTTTCTCATGAATATACTCCGAAATATATAATGAGTCCCTAAAAAAAGTATTAGTAGTTCCTCGGAAAAGTATTAGTAGTTCCTTGGAGAGTATTTTAGTAATTTTTCTGAATATAATTAAATTTTTCTCCGAAAATGTATTAACAGTCCTTCTGAAAAGTATTAGCCGTCCTTCTAAAATGTATTAGCTAATTGGTTTCAAAAGCAAGCCGGAAAATAAACAAAAACGTGTAATTATCTGGCAAAATTGTGTTGTTTGCCATCTGTTTGCAGAGCAAAAAGGCATTTTGTGGCCGATCCATATTTCTTGCCATTTTTTTTAGATAAACATGAAAAATAGAAATCAATAATTGAATTTCTTTTATTCTTTTTCTTCCTTGGCTATGGAGGAGATGAGTGATTATATGAGATTTTGTACGTATATATAAGAGGAGGAGCATTATGTGCAGCGCTTGGGGGAAAAAAAGATGGGAAATGGTTGGAAATGGGGTACAACTGAGATGCGAGATGGAAAAAGGGTTGCAAATTGCGTCGGAGACGATTAGATTGGATTGGATTTGCTTGAGCTGGGTTTTTTCTTTTCTTTTCTATTTTTTTGGAATCCGGGTCAGGGTTGGGCGATGGGTAGGATATTTAGACCCATCTAACAGATCTAGATCCGTTAGACGGTCTGACAGGAGACTAGCTCAAAAATTATTTATCAAAACTACAAATACACACATAAGGTATTACACATTTGCTTAAGGTTCGTGTTAAAATACTCCATCAATGTGTGCAATTTGTAAAATAAAAACAAATTCCAAATGAACATTTGTGATCAGGGGCAGAACCATTATGAGAAGCACCCTCCAAGTTTTTCATTTTTACTATATATATATATATATATATATATATATATACTAGGACAACACCCGTGTGTTACACGAATTTGTCAAAATATAAAATTTATGTCGCAAACTCTGATAGTTATAAGAGATCTAAAATAATAATTAAAAATACTAAAAAAGAAATTCAAAATTTAGAAGAGTTCCATACAATCGTTCACTTCAAATTCTAAAAAGCTTCTTTTTAAACTACATTATTTGTTCTATTTGAAAGTGTAACATCCTCGTCGTCACAACAACGAATTTTCAAGCCGTATTAGTTTTAAAAGATTGAAAGAGTGCAATTTCAATCTTTGAATGTTTTTACGGAAAGGAAAAAAATCTCTATAAAATTGTTTAGTTGTGCTAATTTTAAATACTTGGCCGTAGTTTGCTTTTGCACAAAAGCTAATAAATTAGTTATAGTAAAAATAATGAATCATTGACATGCTTAAAAAAGATATTTAATATAATTGTTATACTCCCATAAATAAATCTAAATCACAATTAAAAGTATAATAAGTATTACAAATAATAATTAAAATTATATCCTTGGTATCATAATAATATTTAAATCAGAATTAATTTGCAAACTCAAAAATAACTTCCTAATTTTATATCCTTGATTTTTGGCATTATTTAATTTGCTGATTAAATGTTTGATTGAATTTTAATAGTTATATACAGAAATAGGAAATTTAATTATTAAGTTGATGATAAGTTGATAGTAAATTGATATAGTAAATTAATTTATAATTGGAAGAATAAGGTGGTGGCATGATGTGCCACGTGGCTAAATATGAAGGTGACACATGGATTTGGAAGAATAAGGCGTTGACACGTGTACCAAATTGCTCAGGTGAAGACATGTGGCAGCTTATTTTTTCTTTTAGTATATAGAGTTGATGTATATCTATATGTAACAGTTTAGTGTTAAAATTTATTGTGAACTACATAAGCCCATGACTATTGCCTTTTAAGTTTGAATAAACTATTGCGTTGGTCGTGATATATATATATATGTATATCTATATGTAACAGTTTAGTGTTTTTTCCCCAACCCAAATTGTTAATCAAAAAAATTTATTGTGAACCACATAAGCCTTTTAAGTTTGAATAAACTATTGCGTTGGTCGTGATATATATATATATATATATATATATATATATATATATATATATATATGGATTGGTTCAAATGAGACCAAGAATTTTAGGTAAGACTGTAGGGATATACCGTGGCAATTGGATCTAAATGAATAACGGTCCAGATTTTCCCTCTTATTTTTAGTAGGCGCGGGATTTATTGGGAGGATTAAGGGTAATTTGGTATTTTCAAAATTAATAAAATCTTACCATATCTCTCTCTCCCGCAATTTAAGATATCAGTTACATTTTCAAAACACATGCCTATTCAGTTTTCTTTCTTAATCCATTTCACGTCTCTATTCATATCTAAGTATACACAATAATAAATCTATATATGCAATATTCCTATTCTAAATGAGCATACTATTAAAATTTTAATGTAATACGCTTTGTTCATACTAAATATGCAAATGTGGAACACTATATATCCAAAATAAATATGCAGTATGCATGGTATAAATCATAAGGACCAATGTCTAATGTATTTCAATATTTTCTTGTTTTGTTCTAAGTATACACAATAACAAACCTATATATGCAATATTCCTATTCTAAATAAGAACACGATTAAAATTTTAATTTAATACACTTTGTTCATACTAAATATGCAAATTTGGAACACTATATATGCAGAACATAAATATACAGTATGCAGGGTATAAATTATGCAATATGTTGAATTTTGGCGAGTTTGATCCAATGGAAGAATTTGCAGATTCGGAGCATGATGATTTTGATCGCGATGCAGAGTGTTGTTGTGAAGAAGAAAAGCGGAGGGTTGATTGCGTGATTAAGGGAATGTGATCAATAACAAATTACGTCTCTAGTTTGTAGGAGACGGTTATTTTTGGAGTTTCATCTATCCCTATTTTACCCCTGCAAGTGTATATTTTCCTTCCAATAACTGTATATATTTGATGTATCCTGGCCATCGATTTTTTTATGGTGTAGATCTGTCCCAATTTAATGACCTTTTTTTTTAAATCAATAAAGGGTAAGATGGTAATTTTATTATTAACAATTTCATTCCCATTTGGTAACTGCTCCAGATCGATTCATGCCTCCCTAAATTGCGCGTCAGTTCCAATTTGTCATCTTCTTCATCTCTAAACAAAGCAGCACAGTAGGACTCCATGGTTGTTTGCTGCTTTAGTTATCCAATCAACAGCGAGAGGATTTGCAATATGTGAGAGGTTTTTAATACGTTTGCTGCTTTAGTTATGGTAATTTTTCCTTCGAGTTCTTTTTTCCTCCTTTTTTTTGTTTCTTTCATTTTTTTTTAAATTTTAAATAGAAATTTCTTCGGTTTTAAGAAATGGGAATCGATATTTTATTGTGTGTTGTTGTGTTCTAAGGTGACTGCGATTGCGAATTGAAATCTTTATCTAGGGTTTAATTTGTGTTTTTCATTTACTTTTCCGTGATGGTGGTTAAGCTTTTGTTAATGGAGGTTCTAGGTTTTGTGTATTTATTTTAGTATAGATTACTGTATACTTATATGTTTTCCGATGTATACTTATATGTGTTTTGATGTATAAGTAGTTAAATTTTGATGTATGTATTTATGTTGCTGAATACTTATGTGTTTTGCTATGTACTTATATGTGTTTTGTTGTATACTTATATGTGTTTTGATGTATACCTATATCTGTTGAAGAAGATGGTTTATGGTTTTTGAAAAAATTAGGAGATTTTTGTTGTATAAGTAGTTTATATGTGTTTTAATGCTTATTTAGTTAATTTTTACCGTATGTTTTTATATATTATGCCCTGACACTTTATTTTTTTTTCTGTGCCAGGAATGGTGTTTTGTTAACCATGGCTAAAAGAGGTAGAAAAAGTGAACAGCGCGTCGAGGGCGACTGTATACATAGTCTGATATTAGTGTATAGTTAGACATAGTTTACTGTATAGGTAGTCTGATTTTGTTGTATAGTTAGACATAATTTTACTGTATAGGTAGTCTGATTTTGTTGTACAGTTAGACATAGTTTACTGTATACATAACATGATTTTATTGTATAGTTAGACATAGTTTACTGTATAATAATTTAATTAATTGATTCGTGTCTATTAGTTGTTGATTTTTTAATTATTGTTATTTGATATACTGTAATTATTGGTCTGCCCTGAATAATCTTGTTAATTGATTCCTTAATTCACGGTCCCCACATATTTTTGATTGACAATTATAATATGCAGTACAATTATGTTAAATATACAGTATAATAGTGTTAAATATACAGTAAATATATGTTAAATATAGTACAATAATGAGCGTCATTTTCTATCTCTATATAATTGATTTACATAATTCACGGTCCTCACATCTTAATGAGCATGATTCTCTCAGTCTCTATAATTGATTCCTTAATTCACGGTCCCCACATCTTTTTGTTTTGACCATTTAATATGCAAAAGTAAAAAATAGTGTTAAGTATACAAAGAAATATATGATAAATGTACAAAGATCTTCGCATAATGAAAGCACTGAGCACATGCATGATTTTCTCTCTCCAGCGCAATTTTCCGATTTTCTCTCTCCCCACGTGATTCTCTCTATCCCAATAACTGATTCCATATTTGAACGGTCCCCACGTATTTGTTTTGACAATTTTACCCCTTTTGAGATTTAATTAAATGGTTAATGTATTATTATCCCCAATTATTCCTAGTCTTTTGATGTAAATGGAGGAAAGTTGAGATTAGTCCACACTGTCTCACCATAAAATGTGGTCTCATTGGATCCTCCCATATATATATATATATATATATATATAATTTAAAATTATGGAGTATACATCTCGATGAGGATTTAGTGACATATTTTGAAATATTTAACAAATATAATATATTTAAATATAATTACCATATATATGTAAATGTTTGATAATTCGTTCTGTAATTGTTAGCGCTAGGGTATATATTCCCGAATTCTATGATATTAATTTGAGCTGTCAATTACGGCCCAAACCATCCCGGTATTTTTATTGGGCTGGGCTTTAATATCCCAGGCCCAAAAAATATTGGGTCGGACCAGCACGCCCGTCACTTTTAGTGTATTTTTCATTTGTCGGCCCGGGCTGGGCTCCCCGAATTGACGGCCTGGTTACTGTTTGGCCCAGCCCGACTCGATTTTTTCGAAAATCTCGGTGGGCCGGGTCAGCTTGGCCCTACCCGGCTGGCCCGACCCGGGGCTTTTGGCAGCTCTAATATTAATACTGCTCGTACTCATCCCAAAACCCGATTAAGAAATTATACGTATTACTCATAATCGTCCCAAATCCATAAATACTACTCATATCGTCCTATTAGAATCCGAACATGTGTGGTACCTCCCGTCTATCCATTCCCATTCATCCGTAGTTGCCCCCATCAATTATAAATCCCGGGTCCACCCCTGTTTGTGATTCTAAAATATAATTATCTTTTCAACTATCCAATATTTGTCATTTTTTTTAAAAAGAAAATTAATTTGTGCCTTTGATGAGCCGACATGGTTCCTCAAAATACTTTTGTGAGATGTTTCTTTGTGGCATATTACAGCTAAGTTCTTTGAATATGAACACACACTCTCAATAAGGCCATATATATGTGTCACTTTATTAGTCTTTTGTATTTTTGTGTCTTATCCAAAAGTTTTCCATCAAACAAATTTTATGACCTAATACATTGCCACGTCTCACTCTATTCATCTCTTGATTTCACTTTTTTCGTTTCAATTTTTTTTAGAAAAATAAAAAATATTTAATTTGTGGAAAAGGACAAAAGATGAAATTGACATGGGAGATGGGAGAAAATGAAATTGTGCTCAACCACCTGCTCCATTTCTAACCATATAGACTTCCCCATCTCAAAACCTTGTAACAGAGAACATATGACTACAAAAAAAGATTTTATGTTTTATTTTTTATGTTGCCCTCCAAGAAACATAAATGATGTAATACCGAGTAAAAAACTGCAGATAAATAGTAAGTTTGTACTCCTTAAAATATTTAAAAATTTGGATTCAAAATCATATCGGTATGTTTTAAGTCTCATTAAAGTATTTTTTAATAATTCATAAATTATTAATTTGTTATTTCTTGATACTATAATGTGAAGATGTCTAAGTCTAAACGTACTCATGAATTGTTAAGTTGGTGAGTTAAAATTTCGTTGTTAATAATATGACTGATTTGCACCTGTGATTTGCACCTGTGATGGAGGAGTATCACTTTTTTTTGTTAAGAGTCGCAGAACTATGTTCCGCGTTTTCCTTCCCAACAGCGCTCCAGAAAAAGGTAAGGATTCGCGGGTATGATAGATCTGGGTAGGATGATCCGTTTGACGGATCTCTAATCCGTGAGACGATCCTATAAGAGATGATTTGGGGAAAACATATTTAATTTAGTTGGCATAATTAATTTATTATTTTATTGGAAAAAAGTTAATATTTGTCAAAAATAATTTTTTTTGATATCAGTCAAACACAAATATAAAACCAAGAATGTACGGTTACTGGAAGTCTAGATTAACAGGAAAATTTGCAACTTTGAACTTGAACTCGAAGCAAACCTCTAAAAGGAATCCCTATAAAAATAGCTGGTCACTTGGAATAGATAAATGGATAAGATGAAACCTTTTTTTTTTTTGGGATAAATGACACCTTAATCGTGCATATATTTTTCAAATATATTGCATAATGTACTAGATTATGATGAGATTTCTTATCCACTAATTTGATAATTCTATGAAGATTATGATAAGATCTTGTATCCAAATACAAATGATTATTTGGGAAAACTATAAATCATTGATTATTACATTGGTAACTTTGACTGCATATAAAAATTAATGTTAAATACATAATAACAAATTTGCTGAATTGGTTTGGATAATTTCATACTATAGTAGATTTGAGCTGATTTGGATAACTCATAATATAACAGATTTCAAATCATTATAGAAAGATTCATGCTCACAAATCCTGCTTTAAATTCAAATCCTTACAATCAATTATAAAATCAGTTATCTTAATTAATTATTATGAAAGTAGTAAAAAACAAATACAAAACCAAGAACTTACAGGGATTCTAGCTGAACTAAAAATCTTGCAAATTCAAACTTGCATGCACTAAGACAGATTTCAAATTGAACCTTTGGAAGAATCCTTAAAAAACTGTTAGGCATAAATAACAATTAACAGGATATGAACCAAAATACACAAGGAAAAAAAAAACAGAAAAGGTAGATAATTTGCCAAATATTGCATTAATCTGCTGTATCTCCAAGAGACAAATGAGAACATATACATAAAGGTCATATTCATTTCTTCAGTGGAAATTTGAACAATGAACCAATTAACTGGTTCTCTTAATACACAGGGCCTATATCTAAAAAACCCAGAGCCCTGATCATAAAGAAAGAAAAACAGAAATGGCATATTTACATCTCTCAAAAGAAGCCAATATATATGTATTTAAAAAAAAAACTCCAAAAGAGAAAAATATTGACCCTTCTTCACATTTGGAATCTCTATCTTTAGGCAGTTACCATAGCATTGCCTTCTTTGAGTCCCATCTTATTTTCACCTTTGCTCAAAGCATTATTAGATTTAACACTTTCTTTAAGAACCAAATCTTCCATTTTCTCTTCTTCTGTTGAATTTGGTACTAAATCTATTGATATCTGACCAATTGAGGCCAATGCCAATAGCTCAGATTCATCTAACCCTTTGGCCGGGCCAAGACTACATCGTTCGGTCCCGTGTTTAGCCAATGCATCCTTAAATTTCTTGATCTGTATACAGAAAATTAAATCTCAGAAATCAGATAATTAAATACCAAAAAAACGATAAATTGTCCGATTTTTTTAGGCATTAAAAAGAATGAATCAAGATTGCTTACTGTTGCATTGGTGCAGCTAAAGCTACAAACTTTGCCCTGTGCACCCCTATAGAATCTGAAGAAGGGTAAAACATGAACATGAAGGGCATAGCACATGGCCTTATGTTGTTCATAATTAACCTTGAGAAAAATGACATTTGGATTTTGTTCGGCAAGTTGGCAGATCTGTTAAACAAAGAAATAATCATTAATCCATGTCTCAAATCTCTTACCAATAGATAATAACACAAAATTAAAGAAATATAACACTTTTTTTTATCAATTAAAGAAATATAACACAATTAAGGGCTACAACAACCCCCCCCAAACCCCCAAAAAAGGCAAAAAAGCAACAAAAAAAAAAAAAAACAAAAAAACAGAAAATAAATGAAAAAAAAAATCCAAAAATGTACCTTAGGATGCAAAGCTTTGCAACCACCACAACCAGGGGAATAAAAGTCAACTATAACCAATCTATCACCAGAATTCAACAAATAATCCACAAGCTCTGGTGCTGAATTAATCTCAATCATGTTTGGCTGAAGGGATTTTTCCCACCATCTCAGAGCTTTGCCAAAGGAAACTGTTGCTTGTGCCTAAAATAAACCCACATAATTTAAAAAAAAGGGAAATAATAATTGATTTTAGGACCAAAAAAAGGATTATATCTGAAAAAAAAAACACAGGAATGGAAAAAAAAAGAAACTCACATAGATAGGGTCAATTTTTGGTGCCCTAATGCTCAAATTGCTAACACCTCTCTGATCTGAGACATCAAGGGTTTTGCCCCAATATTCTTTTGAATTTGATTCCTTAAATTGCAGAGTCCTATTTGAAGAACAAACCCTAAGAGACTCTTTGCCTCCATGGTTGATAATAATATTAGTGGACCCAGAAACAGAAAAACCAGCCTTCAAACAACAAGACATGTCTTCAAGATTTTTACCAACTATTTTTCAACCAAATATCTTCAAAACCCACAAAATATACGGATCAAGAACCCTCCTTAATCGAGAAAAATAAAGAAACAAATTAATTTCTCAAGAAAAATATAAAAATTGTTTCTTTTATGAGTTTTGGTATTTGAGAAAGAGTTGGAAGAAAAGGGTTTCTGGTTTCGTCTTCTTGAAGTTTTGAAAGAGGAGAAAGAGAAAACGTAAAGAGAAGAAAAATTGTGGGCAATATTCTTAAAGAGAAAAGGGAAAGAGAAGAAGGTGGGGTCAAAATTTTTGCCTTTATCCAAATGTTTTTCTTTATTAATTTTTTCCGCCATTTTTTCATGCCTCACGTTATCTTTGCACGGATAAAAAAGATAAATTTATAACTGTCAGTTTTAATGTTATCCAGATTAAATATATGGATAAAAAGGAAAAAAATAAAAACAACTGGCTTGAGTAGTTTGTTCCGAACCTAACCTAGTTAGTTAAATGGATAATATACATATACATGTACATGAATTTACGTATTTGTATAGAAAAATTAATTCATTACAATTATTACAATATAACCTCGATTAATTAATAACCTCATTTAAGTAATATTTTTGGTCCCAACTTGGGGCAACAAGCAAAATAATTTGCTAATTTATATCTCACTAAATTAATAATTATTAATAGTCCCAATGTTATTATTTTATAGAGATTTAACTGTAATATGTTAATATTGTTTTATATGTTGTAAAAAATTGTTCAAATTTTATATTTTTATGTGCTATATTATTTAATTGATAATTATAACATAATCTTGAGATATTAATGTGACAATAATTATTATTTATAAATTATTAGGTGTTTTGTTAATGCATGATATTAATTAATAACAATAAATTTGATATAATTTTTGGATTTTAAATAAATATTAAGTAAGAAATTTCATCATTTGTTAAATATAAAATATGTAAGAATTTTGAAAGAAATTTTAAATATTATATGGATATGGATATTATATGAACACCAAGTAGAGAGAATCTAGTCATGTGTTCATACAATTTGAATTAAGAACTTTATCCGATATGCAAATATTATGCGAGTACCAAATAGTGAAATTATATCCGAATATAAGTTTTAGGGTAAATCTAAATGGTCATATTATGGATGGCCATAAAGGACATTTTAGTTATTTCCATTATTAATGAGGAGGGTGCTATAGGAATTTAATATTTTGTTTGACTATATTGCCCTTTCCCTCCTTAGACCAAGTCACCCCCTAATTCGAATTTGAAATTAAGATTTCACTCTCTTCCAATAATTAATCTTTTAACTTTTCCAAGAATATGGTTTCAGCAATAAATTAGTTAATTAATTATTCCAAGTAGTGTATATATGGTGTATTCATAATCATAAAATAATAATAGACGAATATATGCATATATATATGATTTTATTCTCTCTATTAAAAAAAGCATATATCAAACACTCAAATATATATATATATATATATATCAAGGTTGCAGAAATCGCTAGGCGCTAGCCGGGTGGCAGCCGCCTAGAAACACCAAGTTTTTCTCTTTTTTTTTTTTTTTATTTTTTTGTATTTTGGCCGATTTATTCCGACTAGACCGCATAGACCGATTTTTGCCCGAATTGATTCTTTTTGCCGATTTTAGAAAAATCGGACCGGCCTAGGGGCGCCTAGGCGCCGATTACAACACTGATATATATATAAATATATATATATATATATATATATATTCTCATAAGTTATAATGTATGAAATCTGAATTATATAAAGCAATTAATACTCTTTATCTTAATCCAAGCTAGTCTTTTATATGTGCAATGCACGCGGGATGTATATTTGTAAGCCATTTGTTTTGTATTGTTACATGTATATCTTTTTAATAGTTATTGGATTCTATCACCTGCATTTAGGAATGACAACATCTCTGTGGGAAACCATCTCATAGAGATATATGCGGAAGATGGTAAAGTGGGCCATGTAGTGAATTTGGCGCATGGGCAAGTGCGCGTAGGGAGAAAACGGGTGATTGGACCAAACCTGGACTACTTTTGGGTTGGTTTAATTATTAAGAGTCCATTAGGCAATTAATATTAAATAAACATATATAAAATAAATTATATATTTAAATAATAAAATACCATTTTTGTCCCCAACTGTTTGAATTAAAGAAAATCCCGTAGCAGGTAACATTTACATGTTATAACATAGGGTTGTAATCGAACTGAGCTTTTGAGTGTTTGAGTTTGGCTCGTTTATTAACGAGTTGAACTCGAGCCTGAATTTATCGAATATATTGATGGCTCACGAACTTTTTCGAGCTTAATCGAGTCTAAACGAGCTTAGGAAATATTAATTAAAAATTAAATTATTCTTCAATTTATTACAAAAAATAAGATTATTTATATTTAAAATTCATAATATATTTATTAAAACTTATAATTTTATTCAAAAAAATAAGTTTATTGAAATATTTTTATTTATCTTAAGTAAGAAAATATGAAAAATTAAAATTAAAATCAAATTATTAATTTAATTTATACGAGTTTACTATCGAGCCTATTCACGAGCTTACTAACGAGTCTGTTCACAAGCTAACGAACCGAAAATCTTTAAGTTTGAGTTTGGTTCGTTTATTTTAACGAGCCTCACTAAACGAACTTGAATGAGCTTTTATCGAATCGAGCTCCGAATAACTCATGAGCGGCTTGGTTCATTTGCAACCCTATTATAATAGGTAACATGACTAAAAGTCTGAATTTCATCCATTTAAAGGACTGAATTCAAAACCGAAAAAAGGACCAAATTTCCGAGAGGCTCCATTTAGAGGACTAAAAAAACAAAATTTCGTAAATATCCAAAAAAAATGAATATATGAATTGGTGCCCAATAGCCCGAATGCATTGTTAAAGCCCATTACAAATTACAAAATAATAACTAAATGTTTATTATATTTCTATTTATTATACTTTTCTTTATTTTATATTTGCAATATGGGTGTCAAACTGGAAATCGTAAAAAAAATAGTTAATTTGATATATTATACTTCAAAAATGGATAAATAACAAAAAAAAATTATTTTTTTTGAAAAAAGAAAAAAAATAAACACAATAATTAATTTGGAAAGTTGATTTTACATTTATATCATTTTAGAAAGTAATTATATAAAGAAAGTTGACTACAAAAAATAATAAAATACCAAATATTTATCACTTCTTATTTTTACATATATTGTTACGTATTCATTTTGAATACGTAACACGATTAAACTATTGCAAAATAATGTCATCGTTGTAAATAACAACGTGAGAATTCTAAATATCGAACGAATAATTTATTCAATATTATTAATCGTATAAAGATTACTACAAGAACAAAATACAAGGTATTACACAGTTTATCTTTAATTAGAATCTTAAAATTGCATAGAATTCTCAAATTTAAATAAAAATTTCTTTTAAGTATTAGATTGATACCAACATTATATAAATTGAAAATAATTATTAAGCAAACAACTTACACAAATTTCCACTATTTTCCGTATAACTGTCTTTTTTAAGAAACTTTTTAGCTACTAATTATTCATTATTCACATTTGCATTGGAAATAATAAAAAATTTAGATTGGAGTGATAGTAGATAATCAATTTATAACTTTTGGCGCCATGTTGGAGCCCAAATGATTTAAGGACTAGAGAGTAAATTTACTTACATAAACATGATTAATTGTTAAGCATAAATAATCCAACTACTTTTATGGCTGGCCATATTATGGCCATTTAGCACTTCCCTAAGTTTTAATATGTTGTTGATTTTTATTTGGTAATAATTTATTCGAGTTCCGAATTGTAGATAAGAACCCAAAATTACCGAGATTGTAGTTTAGGTATTTGTGCCAGTTTATCTTTTTCCCCATGCGACGTCGTCCCACCGCGTAGCCGACCTGGTCTAACGTGCACAAGAATGGGAGGAAAGATGCCCCGGGGCATCAACTAGTAAAGGACTTAATGGCACCCACAGTGTGGTTGTTCGAATCCTTCTGGTAACGATTTATAGGATGGAGGAGAATTTCTGTGTGGTGACTGACTCGATCTACCAAGGACCAAGGACCACGACTAGTTGAGGCATAACCCGCTCTTCACATCCTCCACGGCTCAGAAGCAAGCAGGTTAAGGGGGCCCTCGGGCATGGGGTTCATCCTTTAAGAATGGGAGGAAAGATCGATTAAAAGTAAATTTTATACGAAAAACAATGCTATTTATTTGGGTACCGTTTTTTTTTTAAACTACGGATAACTAGGGGTGGAAATAAGTCAGATCGAGCTAGGCTTTTCATCAGACGGCCTGGGCCTGATTCACGTATGTTCGACCTAAGTCTGACCTATTATAAACAATATGCCTTTTTTTTTTAAATCCAAATATGGCCTATTTAATAAATAAGTCTGGCTTGAGCCTATTAAAAGCCTGCAAACCATATATATTTTATTTTAATATATCTTTTTTAAATTATTACAATAATTAAATAATTATATATAGAAACAATTACAATATAAATAAATATCACAATATACATTATAATTAAATGTATATTATAAAATTACTATTTATTAATATTACTATTTTTATACAATTAATTGTATATTATATATTGGGATATTTATATTTATAGGCCATAAATAGGCAGACCCATTAGGATTGAAAGACTTTTTTTAAAAGCTCAAGCCTAACCTATTTACCTAAGTAAGCTTGCTAAAAGGCCTAGACCTTTACCTATTTAATAAATAGGCCAGGCTAGGTCGGGCCCAAAGTAGGTCCATATCGGGTAACCTGACCTATTTCTTTCCCTACGGATAACTATTAGATAATGTAGCTAAAATAATTTTAGACAAATATTAACAAAAAAGGTCAGATGAAATCCTCGATAATACAATCTCCCACGTAGAGATGTCAATAAGGGTCGGCCCGTCCCAACTCTCCCTAGCCTTAAAAGGCCATAGTCCTTAAGAGTTAGGGCTAAAAGCCCAGAAGGGCTTGAAAAATTTCGGACCAGCCTTAGCCTTATAGGGCTAAGGTCGGGCTAAGGTTGGCCTTATATTTCTTTTTTCTGTTTTGATGAAGTCATTCATTATAATATTCTTAAAAAAAGTTTAATATTTATAACCAAATCAACTACTAATATATAAAATCTAATAAAAACCAGGTAACAATAAATGGGGTTCCTTTTTATGAATTTAATAAAAAACACACCAACAATCTAATATTTCGACAAAAGAATCATGGGTCACAATATTATTTAATCTTTTTTGTAATGATTAACTTCATGAATAATCATTACCAATAACATACAAACTTTAATTTACTATTTACTAAATAAACTATTTACTAAGTTATTTAGTAAGAATAAATTATAAATGAAACCAAAGATCAAATTTAATAATTTGTTAATATTAAATAATAAATGAGACCAAATATTATAAGTATACATTTTCAATATAATATAATATAAACCTATAAAATGTACGAAAACTTCATCAAAAAAAAGCCCTAAGGACCAGTACGACTCTAGCCTTAGCCAGCCCTAGGACTAATTAGGGTCGGATTAAAAACCTCTCATGTTGTAAGGGTCTATGAAGTATAGGCTTAGCCCTCAAATTTGTAAAGTCAGAGGGCCTGTCTTTTATTGATATCTCGGGCCAAGCCCATTTTCGATTGGCAAAACTTTAGTGGACCGGACCCAGGCCCAGGCCGCCCGGCCAAGGCCCAGGCCAGGGGGCCGGGCGCGCGCGTGTGGCCCACTTGTGATCATCCACTGTGTTATAGTTTATGCGACAAATAACACATTCTAGTAAATAAACTAGGATAAACAATGATTTGTATTCCATGTGGGATAAGGCAAATGCCTTTCATCTCCATTTACATAATGCCCATTTGTGTGGTTACATTCGTGTATTCATTTCTCGCTCACAGAAATTCGGCTTTGAGAAATAATTAAAAAATACTACGAACATCTACTCGGAACGTAGATTAATAATATATAAGTTAATTCCTCCAAAACTGAATATTTAGCCACCGAAAAATTGGTCAAAGTCCGGTCGACA
This sequence comes from Rehmannia glutinosa, assembly GCA_016081115.2. Lineage (NCBI taxonomy): Eukaryota > Viridiplantae > Streptophyta > Magnoliopsida > Lamiales > Orobanchaceae > Rehmannia > Rehmannia glutinosa. Next base: position 55,887,444 of record CM071930.1, read on the forward strand.
CCCACTTTATCAAAACTAAAATTTCCAACAATCCCCCACGAGTGGAAATTAATGTTTGTATGAATTCAGACACGCAAACCAGTCCTCAAGAGACAATATTGCATTCGGAAAGGTAGCTTATGGCTTTGAACCTTCCATAGTCAATACCATCGGGTACACTGACGGCTTAGTGGACGCAATGCCTTGAACTATTCCTCCACGGTGTATACCGAGTCAACAGTATTAACACAATAAGGTCTCAACACCTTCTGTTCTCACGTTTTGTGTCCGTTTCAGCCATGAACACCTCTTTGGATTCATAAGTGTTACTTTGAAGCGGCCCACACTTCTCACTTATATAAGTGATCTCCTATCCAAGTATCCTGCCATACTCAACCTCAACGAGGTATAGGAATCATTAAAAGTCAAATGACTTATCCTCACCACAATTTTGTAGTTGTTTCAACACTTGGTATTGCTCTCTAGGGATGGGTTATAACATTATCTCCAAGTGTTACAACATAACCTTCATAGTTTAGTTTTCCCATTGAACCAAGTTCTTGGGATCTCCAGTCATCATGTTAGGGTTACCACTATGATGGTTATTTTACTTTGTGGACTTTAAGCCCATTTTCTCTAGCAATTTACTCTATTGATCTCGATTCAGTCCTTTTGTCAAAGGATCTGCCAAATTATCTTTTGACTTTATGTAGTCAATTGACATCACACCATTTGAGATCAATTGTCTAACAGTATTGTGTCTCCAACGAATATGTCGAGATTTACTGTTATACATATTGCTCTGTGCCCTTCCTATAACCGCTTGGCTATCACAATGAATCATCACAGAAGGCACAAACTTCCTCCAACATGGAATATCTTCCGAAAAGTTCCGAAGCCACTCTGCTTCTTCACCAGCTTTGTCCAAAGCTATAAACTCAGATTCCCCGAGCTATACAAGTTTGCTTCGTGGACTTCCATGATACCGCATCACCTCAAATGGTGAATATGTATCCACTAGTGGAATAAGAATCTTCCGAATTCAAAATCCTACTAGCATCACTATACCCTTCAAGTACAACCGTATATCTCGAGTAGTATAGCCCATACTCTAAGGTATACTTCAAGTATTTTAACACCCTGATTAACGCTTTCCAATGTTCATAACTTGGATTGCTTGTGAACCTACTCAATATATTTACAGGGTAGGCAAAGTCTGGAAGTGTACAATTTGTGATGTACATCAGACTGCCTATTATACATGAGTATTCCATCTAAGCAATCGGTTCTCACAGATTAGCAACCATGTTTACACTTAAATCAATGGGTGTCTTTGACGGTGAACTGTCAAAAGCATTGAATTTCTTACGCACTTTCTCCACATAGTGGGATTGTGATAAGATAATTCCATCAGGAGTCCTGTTGATTTTTATCCCAAGGATTACATCAGCAGTCCCCATATCCTTCTTGTCAAAGTTCCTCTTTAATATTGTTTTAGTCTCCATGATAGTATCATGACTACTGCCCATGATTAACAAATCGTCTACGCATAGACAAATTATGACAAATGCTTCCGATGTCCCTTTGACATATACGCATTTATCACACTGGTTGATTTTAAATCCATTTGACAACATCATATTGTCAAACTTAAGATGCTTCCTCTTATTAATTTGCACACCTTCTTTTCTTGACCGGGTGCAACAAACCCTTCAGGTTTTTCCATGTAGATTTCAGCATCTATCTCTCCATTCAAAAATGTCGTCTTGACATCCATCTGATGAATCTCTAGATTGTGCAAAGGAGCAATCGCGAGAAGCACCCAAATAGATGCAATCCTCGTTACTGGAGAATATGTATCAAAGAAATCATATCCATCTTTCTGCTTAAAGCCTTTGGCCACAAGCCGAGCTTTATATTTATCAATAGTTCCATCTGCTTTATACTTATTCTTTAGGATCCATTTACATCCTAAAGGTTTATGACCACCAAGGAGATCAACCAACTCCCAAGTATGGTTCTCCAGAATGGACTCGATTTCACTATTGATAGCTTCTTGCCAGAGTGGAGCATCTGGACTACTTAGAGCTTCTTTAATCGAGTTTGGCTCACCATCTAACATAAATGCTATGTAATCAGGCCCAAAAGACTTAGTCGTCTTAGACCTCTTACTGCGTCTCGGTTCTTCACTATTTGGTGTTGAACCACTTGCAGTTTTGTGAGTTATTTTATTAGTACTCACTTCTAACTTTTCTCCACAAGGGCAGACATCCTCAAAGAATACAACATTCCTTGATTCGATAATGGTACTTTCAGTCATTTCTGGATTTTCTGACTTATGTATCATAAACCTATATGCACTACTTTGGTATGCATATCCCAAAAAGACACAATCAACTGTCTTTGGTCCAATTTTAACTTGTTTTGGTTCAGGTATTGCTACCTAAGCCAAACACCCCCACACTTTAAGGTATTTGTAAGAAGGCTTACGATTTTTCCACAACTCGTAAGGTGTCTTATCTTTCCCTTTAAGTGGTATTTTATTCAATATGTGGTTGGCTGTTAAAACAACTCCCCCCCACATATTCTGGGGTAATCCGGAACTTATCAACATGGCATTCATCATCTCTTTTAGAGTCCGATTTTTGCGTTCAGCAACACCATTAGACTGTGGGAATATGGTGCAGTTGTTGATGAATTATGCCCGACTGGGTACATAATTCTTCAAATGGTGCAACATATTCACCACCTCTATCACTCCGAATTATTTTAATCCACATTTTGCAAGTTGAATTTCAACTTCATTTTTATAATTCTTAAAAGCTTCTAATGCTTCATCTTTGCTTCTTAACAAGTATAAGTAGCAAAACCTTGTGCAATCATCAATAAATGTAATGAAATATTTTTTACCACCTTTAGTTTGCGAAATTTTAGATCACACACATCATCGGTGTGTATTATCTCTAAAGGTGAAGTGCTCCTTTCAACCGAATGAAACGGTAATTTAACCATTTTAGCTTCAACGCAAACTTCACATTTTTCTTTGTGAGTTTACTTCAAGTTAATTAATTAATTCTAAATTTACCAATCTTTTTATAGCATTGATTTACATGTCCTAATCTAATATGCCATAAATTAGAGCACTCAAGAATATAAAAAGAAGAAGATTCATTCTTATTCATATTCTCACCAAAACGGCAGACAAATCATTATATTCATTTTGAACAGTCCTTTGTCTAGATAACCCCTACCAAGGAACTGCCCAAATTTGCTAAGTACAAACTTTTCGACTAAAAACTAGTCTAAACCCATGGTTGACGTGATGAACCCGAAACCAGATTTTTGTGGATGTCTGGGACATGCAGCATATCCTTCAGCTTCAACTCCTTTCCCGAAGTAAGCTTTAGCACCACCGTTCCAACGCCAACAACATCAGAAGTGGCGTGATTCCCCATATGGAGCTTCTTTCCGATCGATGGGATGTAAGAAGAGAATGCATCTTGATCAGAACAAACATGGTAAGTGTCACCGATATCCACAAACTATTCTTTCGGGTTATCCACCGAATTGGCTTCAAACACCTGCCAACATATCAATGTTTGTCAGCTCCCTTTCTTCAACCACATTGGCATTGGACTGTGGTTTGGTTTTCTTTTTCTTTCGCTGACGGCAGTCCTTTGCCATATGGTTTGGTTTGCCACAATTGTAGCAAGTTCTCTAGAACTTTCCAGCTGCCGATTTCTTGCCTTTATTGTTAGGCCATTTCTTCGAATTACTTGATGACCTGTGCTCCATCAAATTGTCTTTCGACTCCATAGGGACAAGCTTGGACTTAGAGTCAATCCTCCTATTGTCTTCCTCAATTCTGAGTTTGACAATCAGATCCTCCAGTCACACCTCCTTTCGCTTATGTTTGAGATTATTCTTGAAATCCCTCCAACTTAGGGGCAAGTTCTCAATCAAGACGACCACTTGGAATGCTTCCGGCAAAGCCATTCCCCCGGCAGAGATTTCATGTAGGATCAACTGGAACTTCTGAACTTGTTCCATCACAGTTTTAGAATCAACCATCACAAAATCCAAGAACTTATCGATAATAAATTTCTTTGTGACGGCATCCTCGGTTTTGTATTTCTTCTCCAAAGATTCCCACAATTGTTTGGAGGATTTCACCGCAAAGTACACATCAGACAACACATCACTAAGTCCGTTTAGGACATAGTTAAAAGACAAGAAATCACCCTGGCCCCATGCATCAAACGCAGTCGTTTTTCAACATTCGTCTCATTTTCAAAGAACAAAGGAGCTTCCTCTGTCGGATATTTCGCCAAACTCGGGGTAGTCGGGTAAAACATCATTTTTTTCATATCTTCAAGTCGAAACCCATGAATTTTCCGGGTTTCTCACCTTGAGCAGGAGGGATGATCGGGGTTCGCTTGTGCTTGCCATCGTGAAGATCGATAATTGTCTTGCGATTGTTGATTACAATGTAGTGGTTACAACGGAAACCCTTCACAATGGCTCAATTACAAATCGGAAAACAAAACTATTCTTTACAAAACAGTAATTGCTTGAAACAGAACTTCAGAATTGAACAAGAAGCGAGTAGAGATAATATCTCTATCCGCAAGACAATTACATCCCCCAAGTGCTCACGGCTGACGTATTGCCTCCAAAGATAAAATGGCTTCGTCTTTCGTGTAGTAGCAACACTAACATAGAAGCACCTTCGAACTAAAAATGTCAAGACCTAGTTCTTTGGACTTTGAGTGCAGAATGCAAAAATATGACTTTGTGTATGAATTTTTTTTGTGTAGAAAACTACAATACACAAAAATGAATATATAGCCAACAATTCCACCTACACGAGAAAAAAATGGGTAATGGGCATTAATCATATGTAATAAACCAGGTGTTACATCCCACTACAACATAATAGTCGGGTAGTGGGCCAACTTGTGTGATCACAACCGCAGGAGTTACAACTCCAACATCACACGAACCGGACACCTACAATGTCCGATTCATTGGGCTCCAACAAATCAACAAATCATTTGAATCGGGCCAAGCCCATTTTCGAGTGGCAAAATTTTAGTGGACAGGACCGGGCCCAAGGGGGGCCAGCCCAAGACCAAGGCCCATGCCAAGGCCGAGACCTAGGCTGGGCCGGGCGCGCACGCGCATGTGGCCCACTTGTGATCATCCACTTGTGTTATAGTTTATACAACAAATAACACCTTCTAGTAAATAAACTAGGATAAACAATGATTTGTATTCCATGTGGGATAAGGCAAATGCCTTTCATCTCCTTTACATAATGTCCATTTGTGTACCTACATTCGTGTATTAATTTCTCACTCACCAAATTCGGCTTTGAGAAATAAAAAATACTACGAATATCTACTCGGAACGTAGATTAATAATATATAAGTTAATTCCTCCAAAACTGAATATTTAGCCACCGAAAAATTGGTCAAAGTCGGGTCGACACCCACTTTACCAAAACCAAAATTTCCAACAATAACATAAGTCATGACTAGTAAATTACTAAACTTAGGACTCTAAAAAATAAAAACATAATCCATGGATGGTAAAATTCCATAATCAATCTTCGACTCTTCTGGGCATTGTGCTGTAATATACAAAACACATATTTTCAACTATTTTAATCGATTGTGATTGTTTTGTTTTACAATAAAAATAATTTCATTAATAAATCAATTTAGCAATACATCGATAGAAGACAAAAACAAATCTGGTAAAGTTTCATAGCATCTAGGTTAATGACAAAACTCAGCTTAAAGTCTACAACTTTGAAAATTCTATGATGTTTGCAATACCATGATTCCAGATCTGCGATATGCTGAAGACCACAATCTGATTTATCTCTATCGGATCGAACACTTGCTTGTCTGAATTGTTTGTACACAAAAAAGAACACCGAACGAAGACTGCTACAAACCAAACGCCGCACCAGGCTGGGAAATCACAAACAAGAGAAAAACAAATAACCCAGATCTGAGTGGAGAAACCACTTATTTAGAAAATAAAATAAAAAGATGTAGATGAGATAATTCCAAAAATGGCCAAGAACCACTCCTTAACAATGAAAAACAAAAAAGAGAAGCAAAATGAGAGTTTGAGAGAAGAGAAGGCTAGGGTTTATATCGATTGGTTTTTTATTGGACATTAGTTTTGGAGCTATTGATTATAATCATATTTTGTAAATTTCCATAAATAACTTCTTCTTATGTTGGACTTATATATTTGGGTATGCGATTTATTAATTTTTTTTTTAAATTTTTATTTGCATTTATTGGTTTTGTTATCTTTGTACTTGCGTTTACTTTTACATATGTGTAAATGTATAAATATACTATATATATTTGAAATGCATGCATAGAGAAAATAGACTATTATAACGATATATACATCACTAAAGAAATCCTTAATTCTTCATTCAAGTCTATTAATATATAGATCAATACATCACTAAAAGAGGGGTTAACAGAAAGAAATCCTTAATTCTTCATTCAAGACTATTAATATATAGATCAATTAGGTGAAACATATGAAAAAGTCATATTTCATACCCAACATATTATGTAAAAATCATGAAACTCTATGATGCGTTTTTCACGATTATAGTTTCATATTTCATATATTTAATTAAAATGACTTACAATTACATCTCTAGTCCCATTGAACCCCAAAAAAACAAGGAAAAGAAAAGGGGAACTCAAAAAGGGCACAGCCATAACATTTGGTAGATATTTTGTGGAAGACCTTAGTGCATGAACAGGCAATGCAGCAGAATGCACACCTGTTTGGATAAAAGATAAAAGTTGGCCCATTTCTCAGTCCAAACTTGTGACTCAAATTTTATTGAGCTGTGGATTAATTGAAGGGGGACCAAATGTTTTGCAGTGATAGCCATCTTTTTTTCTTTTTTCTTTTTCTTTTGAAATAAATTATGCCCATTGTTTTGATACACTTTTGTCGTCAATCAAGACCCATGGTATTGGAATTATGATTTCATATATTAATTTATTTTCATTTTTTTATTTAGAGGTAAACTAATGAAATGATTTCTTCTAAATGTAAATATTTATTTATTTTGTGGGGTCTGGAAAATCTTGTTTTGTGGTTAAAATTTTGGGTCATTTTTTAAAATCCAAATTCTATACTGGACATGCAAACTTTTTTGAAGAAATAAAGTATTAGATGGAGATGCTCATGTGCCCTCCTCTCCCTGGCAGTAATCCATTTATATGTATTCATTTTTATCTATATAGAATTTTAGGTGAAAGTTGAAAAGACAAAAAGTTTTTGTATATTTTGATTTTATTGTGGCTAAATGATGTCGGCAGTAGTGTCGTATTATTAGTTTAGGTGGAAATGTACTTTTGAGGAAAATATATTTTTGGTAAAATTGGAAATAAGTTGGTCATCAGTGAAAAATTGGATATAAACCAAGTAATATGGAATTAGATTGGTCCTGGATTGATGCATGGATTCGCTCAACAACAAATAAATGCCTAAATGCTAGCTTGGAAATAATAAAACTAGCTGTAAAGTGCTTTTTATTGAATAACCGAGCATAAATTATCTGGTCGGTCTCTGGTTTGATAGAGTTTTGAACTTACAAATTTATACAATTGTCATTTTCCTTATAAATGAGTTCTGTTTATAATATTACATTTAATAGCCTGACAATCATCACTACAAGAAAGTTGATTTATAATGACGGGAAATTTTATCATTATATGTCCAAAACCCGTCACCAAAGAGTTTTAGTGACGGAAATTTTTCCGTCATGGCCCGTCATTACTGCCCTCCTAGATAAAAGTAAATAATAACATGAAACATGTCCCGTCATTGTTGTTTTACTATATTTAATGATGATATTATACTGTCATTAAAAATTAATTTCAATGATGACAAATTTCATTATTAATGATATAATTTCCCTTCATTAAATAACATTTTAATGAGAATATTTTTTTGAGGAATATTTTAATGAGAAAATACTTCTTCATTGTATAGTCAATTGCCCCTCACTATATGTTATTTTATTGTTAGGGTTTACCGTCATTATTAGTTATTAGTTTGTCATTAAGAATTATATCATCAATAAAATTACCCATCATAAATAAATAGTTGCCCTCATTTAGTTTTTTTAATTATGAAATTTAGAATCATTATACACATCATGACTAATAAAATATTGATATTGCTAAAAAATACAGAACATATAATTATTTTGAACAACAAATTTTGTAAAAACAACTGCATCCAAATTTATTCATATACTCAAAATATATACAATAATAATTTGTTCCAAAATATGAGTTTCATCTCGAAAATAATTCTCTAATATACTATATATATGAAGTATACAAATATTTTAACACCATAAAAGTGAATCACTTGGTTGCTTGAAATACGACCAAATTCCTTATTCATGCCTCAATTTTTACGTGTCAACCTACAAGAAAATTTTAAAAAAAAAATCTCAATAGAAAACATTAACATTCAAAAACTAAAAAAAAAGTTGAGAAATATTAAGAACAAAATATATTCTACATTTACAATGGAGTGACCAAAATGACTGTACAACTGAATCTATCAAACACATAGTTGGAAATCCAGATAAAAAAATAAGCAAACATTAACACCATAAGAATGCTGGATGATCACATATAGTTGGGGTATTTAAATAAATATTGCCATTTAAAAATCAATTTAACCAAATACCGCAAAAAAAAAAAAAATCGAAAATGGGTGAAAACAGCGATACGATCGCTGTTTTCTGGGTTTTTTTTTCTAATTCTTTAGAAAATAGAGTTCCAACCTCTGTTTTCTAATCAGCTTTTTTTTTTCTAAATTTTAATATTGAAAACAGAGTTCCAACCTCTGTTTTCTAATCAACTTTTTTTTTTTTAAATTTTCGGATATTTTTGTAAAAATCACTAAAATGCATACACCATTTTTCGGAATATAAAATAGCAAATTCATTATAACCCGGTTACATAACAAACCCTAGAAACCGATTACACAATGTACAAACATAATTAAATGACACATAATTTAAAAAAAACTGAAAATCACAAAATTTAAAATCGTACTAGAACTGGAATATTAAACATCAGTCATGGCGTGAAGAACTTCCTTGCTCAAAATGATCTCCAAACTTAGGTTTTGGTGGCAAGTAGCGCGGAGGGTGAGCCGGAAAATTGCTTGAGCATTGTGTCTCTGGCTCCGATTTCTTGAAAAGTGTTTCCAGTTTGTCAAATAAAGGTTCTCACTCTAACATATAAGCATCTGGAGTAACGATTTCATCAACCTAGAAAAACAAAAAAATATGAGTCGCTAAATTTACGTAGAACAAAGACTGAATATTATACAGTAGAGTAACATAAGAATATTTAATTTACCGCGTGCCACGAAACCCAGTCTTTTGCCGTTGCGTGCACAAAATTCAGCTTGCGATCCCAGTATACACCCGATGTGCTCAACATTTTGGCAAACAAGGTGTAACGAGCTTGAAGATGTTTCACTCGTTCACTTACTTCTGCATACTTAAAGTTGCAATCAAATGTTCCTTTTAGAATAGCTCTAGCCGTCATTATCGAAACACTGTTGTTTTGTTCACCAACAACCCAGTTCCCCTTGCTCATCTCGCTTAGAAGAGAATTGGCGAGGATGATGTCCATCGGCAACGTCCATTTTGTTTGTTTTTTCATTATATAATGTCTGCAATAACTGAGAGTTTGGTTTTTGTGAGGGTGGTAGAGGAGACCACTTGAATTCATCCATTTGAATATGTATATGATATGAATGTAAGAAAATTTATGTGAATGTGGTAGATGAGAATAGTTTCAGAAGCAATGTATATTTTGTGGTAAGTTTGAGCATGTATTTATAGACCATTTGTAAATCTGATAAAATAATTTTGATAAGACATATCACTGCAAAGCTGATAAGTTAAATCAGACAAGACTAGACAACTGCATAAAGCTGATAAGGTACAACTGAAAAGACTAAACAACTGCATAAAGCTGACATTTGATAAAGAGTTGATGACAAGACATATCACTGCAAAACTGATAAGACTATATCAGATAAAACTAATAAAAATAAATTACTTAATTTCATACAACCCTTAATCATTGTCCAAATATTTAATTAAATTATCTAATGTACAACCCTTTGTTCTAATGAAAATAAGTATCATAATGTCCTCCAGTGCCACAAGTACGTCTATTCCTCTCTCGCCTGCTTCGTCTTCTACTCGGTGGTGGTGGAGTAACATTCTCCTCATCTGGAGTCGCGGAGTCTGAACGTCTATCATCCTGCATAGATGAAAATGACGGATACGGAATGGGTGATGTATCATATGCACGTCGATCGGTGGCATGTCTAGAAGGCTCGGGATATGGTATGGTGTACTGATGTCCCGAATCCAAACCAAGAAAATCTGTGAATGATTGTGTAAATGGTACCGAACCTACATCCGATGTAAACTGGATAGGTCATTGTGTATGTACTGGCTCAGGGACATAATAACCACCTGTGTCAACTGAAAATCGATGCATAGAACTAGACGGACCCGCACCGTCATGCACAATACCTGTGAATCGACGTGCAGAAGTGGATGGACCCGTATCATCATGAGTAGGAGCTGTGAATCGAAGAGCAGAAGTGGATGGACCCGCATCATCATGCGTAGTAGCTGTGAATCGACGTGCAGAAGTAGATGGACCCGCATCAACTGAACGTCTACGCGATGTAGCACGTGAATCGCTTCCGCCTCCCTACATGTGTCTCGAGACGCTCACGGTGGTGCACTTTGTGGATTAGAGACATTAGTTGCACTTCTGCGCCTCTGACACAAACGAGTGAGATCTGCTAAAGTCGATGAACAAAGATCACGAATTGCAAGTAATGAATCATGATCATCACCAGACTCCTCGGTACTAAGCCTTAAGCTTTCTATTGTATCGACCTGAAATGAAATTATAGCTGTATGAAGATAAAACAGGAAAAATATGAGAATATGCTAATTATTATAAAGAAAAAATATTTACCATATAGTTAATAACAATTTGATCGATGGTGTGGTACCCCTCCTCCACTTGTAAGTGGCTCGGCGAGATCGGCGTGTAATATCATCAAACCATGCCATGTACCCCTGGACGGTCGTGTCACGTCCATCGATCATAGGAGCGGAAAAAATATAATGATGTCGCTCATCCCAAACTGACATACTTGTTATGTTTGAGGGCCCAACGCTATTACTCCATGTCCTCTGCGGTCTATATCATGCAATTTTCGTTGTGAATCATTTGGTAGGGCGGGAATAAACTCGAGTCATACCAAATCGCTGGACACCCTCTCTCGGACAATGCATCTCGACTACATCATAATTAATAAGTGGACATGATGATCTCCATGTAGGTGTGATACATGCCATAGGGGAGTGGGTAATCTCGGGCCAATTCATATCATATGGCCGCCAAATAAATCGAAAATGAAAAAAATACACAAAATTAAAATTAAGTGAATGATGAAAATAAAATTTAACTTGCATAAATACTAAATTACCGATTCTCAATTAATCATCAAACATATCCTCAAGATGCGCACCGAATGACTCATTTGTGTGTGTATGGTTATAATACCGAGTCCATCTATAAAATATATTGTGTGAATTATTTCTAAACATGAATTATTATATTCATTTATTAGAATGCACAAGTGGACATAATACCTCGCGCCATATGTGGGAAGTGGCAGATCAACATTTAAATTGATTTGACTAATCCTACTTCGTATCCCCCTCGGCACTATACTTTTAATCCGCGACCATGCCCATATCTATTAAATATAGAAATATTTCAACATATTTGTACACATTTGAAAAAAATTAAAATACATGACAATAGTTTACCTGTAACAACTGCATCGGTCCACCAATAATCTTGGCGTCTCGTTGTGATGCACTGCATAACTCACGATATAGCCTAGCTAGAACTGCACTCCCCCAACTAAATGACGAAACCACATGAAGATCCTCCAAGTGCCTCAAATATATAGTAGGGACTGCAACCCCATTAGAACCTGGCATCATCACACCTCCTATCAAGGTCAATGCACATGCGCGTGCATATCTCACAAAAAAATCTCCGTTTGTGTCATCATTCACCTCATTATTAGTCAAAAACCTCCCAATTGCTGATATTGACAACTTTACACCCCTGAACTCAGTAGCAGCTGGCCTAAAACCAAGTAATTGGTAACAATAATCCTGTAATTCTTCGCCTTTCAGGTCAGGATCCAATCCTGTAACAGGATATCCATCTACAGGAAGACCCCATATGCATGCCACATCCTGTAATGTAATAATAGCCTCCTAAAACGGAAAATGGATTGTGTGTGTCTCGGGACGCCATCTCTCCACAAGTGCTGTAATCAAATGGTTGTCAATCTTCATAGATCGACAACTATAAACACCGTGTAGACCCATCAAATGTAAATAATACACTACTCGAGGGTGCAATCCTCTTGTCTGAACTAATTTCCAAAACGCGCCTGCACCACTCTTTTTTGACAATGTCACGTCCACACGTCCTGCTAACACATCCTCTGAATGATGTGTAGACTGCTGAGTCAAAATATCTCTCCTGCGAGGACCGTAAATACGAGTAGTAGGATCCATCTTGGTACAAAAAAATACGTATTAATAATGGCATTACAAGACATGAACAACAAGTAAAAAGTAAACATTTTTGATAATGCTGACACTAAGAAAAGCATACATAATATACATCACAGTTATAAAAAAATACCATTAAGAAAGTTCTAGACTATTACATAACAATACCATTAAGAAAGTTCTAGACTATTACATAACAATACCATTAAGAAAGTTCTAGACTATTACATAAACATACCATTTAGAAAGTTCTAGACTATTACATAAACATACCATTAAGAAAGTTGTTGGGAAATTATTTTTAGATTTTAATGAATGCTATGTAAAACTTAGAATAGAAAGTTGGCACCCCATTTCTGTTGTAAATTGCATTGTAATAGATAGGGCTGGTCGAGCTGAGTCAAGTCAGCTATGACTGAACATGCAAGAAGACAACCGGAGACTAGAAGAAGAAAGACGCAAGGCACTCGGGAGTGTGGCAAAAGAAGAGAAGACAGAACTCGATCAAGGTGCGGTGAAATCCGGTGAGTGAAGTATCACTAAGTCAACTCAAGACAACCAAGTCTCAAGTTGAAGTGATGAAGAGTCATCCAATGATTGGAAGTCGACTCAAGTCAATCGGGAAGTCAAGGAAATGCGGTCAAGTCGAGATAATCTGGAAGAGATCCGTTGTACGTAAGTCAAGAGAATTACTTAAACAAGTAATACCTCCATATCGCTTTCTTGAAATGCTCGACCCTTAAGCGTGCAAAAGGGATAAACAATGGGAAGCACGCACTGTGTCGAACTCGAAAAAGTCAAGAATCATTCATACGAGGAAATGTCAATTCCAAGGATCGCAACAAGACAAGCCAACGACCACAAGTGTCTTTTGAAAATAAGCCTATCTCTTCAACGGTGATTTTCAAAAGAACACTATAAAAGGTTGAGGAATCACTTTGAGAATAAGGTGGTTACCTTGACAATCGAAATCAAATACGAGCAAGAAAAGCAATATCGTCAGAACCAAAAATATTCTCAAGTCATTCAAGTTCAATCCTCAAGCCTACAAAGACGAAGGAAATCAATCCAACACTTTTTGTGAAGGAAAGACAACTTCAATCGAGTTGAAGAGGAAACATTTGAAGAAGCAAGGGGTCTACATTCCACGGAGGATTGTAGGAAGGTTCAAGGTCGAACCAGTCTCAAGTTTTTGGAGGGCTTCGTGATCAAATCCAAGGAGCTTGAGTAAGTGAGTCTGTAGTAGCAAGACAAGTTTGCCATGTGAAGAAGTCGAGTCGCACGAGAAGCCAATTTGTGTGACCAAGGCATCTGATCGAGTCCCAAAGGATCAAGTCATTTTGTGTGATCAAGACTTGTATCTGGACTGTTAACCACTTTGTATATTGATCAATACTTAGTGGATTCCTCCAGGAGTTGGAGAAGAGAGGAGTAGAAGAATTACCCCATCTTCGAACCTCTATAAAAACTTATTGTGTCATTTATATTTCAAAGACTTTAATTTTCGTGATATTACTTTAATATCTCTTTGATAAATTTGCTATCCAATTGATAATCAACAAAGTGCTAAAACCAAGTATTAAAACAAACTTAACCAAATTCAAGGGTGTTAAGTCTTCCGCTGAAAACATATCACAATCGAGTTAAGTCTTTAGTCAAAACATTTGAGTTATTCTATCAACAAACAAATCGAGTCTATTGAGTGACTAACTCTTTGATTAACTAACTTAGTTGTCCATCAAGGACTCATTGTGAAGTATTAACTCTGAATGTTTTAAAAGGACTAAATCGAAAAGTTGGTAAGATTTATTCAACCCTTCTTCTAAACCTTACACTCACACCCCTTGTGACCTACAAGTGGTATCGGAGCGGTTGGTTCATTGAGCCTTCCGTGACAAGTTCCGAACTAGATTTCCAAATTTTTCAAAGATTGCTTTAGTACTTGATCTTTCAAAACTCTTTTAATCAGCAAAGTTATTATCATGGAAGCAAATTTGACACGCATCCCTATGTTCACAATCGAAGAATTTGATGATTGGAAAATTCGTATGTTGTGCTCATCTATCAAAGATTACACGATGAAATGTGGATAGTAATAGAAGATGGGCCACTGCAAATCTTAAAAGTGAACATAGCTGCAAGGAGAGCTGTAGCTGAAAGAGAAGAGGATGCTGCTCCCAGACCAGCGATGGTTGAAAAACCAAGAGCTGAATGGACAAATGATGACAGGAAAAGATATAACTTGGACAATGTGGCCAAGGACATTCTTTACAAAATTCTGGACAAAGCCATGTTCAACAAAGTCAAATCATGCAAAACGGCAAAAGAAATCTGGGACAAGCTAACCTTGATTTGCGAAGGCTTAGAGCAAATCAAAGAAAATAAACTATCTGCACTTGGAAAAGAATATACACAGAAGAAAATGTGTATGAAGATTCTAAGAAGTCTCCCAACTGAGTGGGATATGAAAGTCATGGCCATGAGACACTCCATGGACCTATCAAAGACATCCAACCATGAGCTATTCTCAGATCTCAAAGCCTACGAATTTGAGCTGAGAAGAAAAGACCAAGAGGAGACAGCTGTGCCCAAAACAGCTGCTTTAATAGTTAAGGATGGTAAAAAAGCTGAGGTCAAAGAAGTCATTAACCAAGAGGAGATTGCCCTGATGTTTAAGAGGTTTAATAAGTTCTTCAACAAGAATTACAAGAGAGGCAAAGGTGAATCCTCCAGAAGACACTCAGCTCCCTCCAAGTCAAGGGAAGATAGGCCAACTAAGAGATCGAGTATCAAAAGGGCTGAGTATCAAAGAGTCGACAACCCAAGGATGGAAAGAATCGATCAAAAAGTTGAAAATCTATCTTTGAACCGCAGCAACCCGGTCACTATGCCATTGATTGCCCTTATCCCCGTAGTCAACAAATACAAGAATGAAGAGGAAAGAAAAGTCTTGAGAGAGAAAGAAGACAGAGAGAACAAAAAGGCAATGTTAGCTGCAGAGACTGCTGAGACAATCAAGTCAAAAGACACACAGAGACTCGGAGAGTAGTGAAGTCGACTACTCAAGTGACTTAGAAGAAGAAGCCTTGATCCGTCTAATGGCTAAAGAACAAAACCAACTCGACCAAGAAGATGAGGTACACTCTAACTCATCACACTCGAGATACTAGTGATAGTGATTGTGACACACACACACTTCATCACCAACTCGATCTTTATGATTCATTAGACAAAATGATGAAAGACTTTGAACACATTAAATCCTCACACACACTACTAAATGAGGAAAACACCTACTCAAGAGCTAAAACTCACGGTGACTAAGAAGTGAGTACTCTAAGTCAAATAGCGATGAGAATAAAAGTCTAAAATTTGAAAAATGCTAAGTTAATAGCAGAGATAGTGCTATAGAAAAGAGGAGAATGACCTCAAAAATGTGATTGCCTCATTCACTAAGGCATTTAAATCCTCGGATGATCTTATTATAAGTCAAAGAGAATGCGGAGATAAGACAGGCTTAAGATTTAATTCCTCTATACTATGTCAATCTCCAAAAGTGATTTTGGAAAAGGGATCTTCAAGTAATGAAGCATCTCTAAAATCCAAAACTCTAAATGGTGCACACACATTTATTCTAAAGCACAATCACAAGCAAACTGGCCTTGGTTATAAAGGAAAAGAAAAAAAGCCTAACTTGAGTTGAGTGAGAGGACAATTTGAGAAGAAATCCAGCCGAGTTCCTCAGCAAACTCCAAACAGGAAATACTCTGTAAAGAAGAAACAGAGCTACCAAAAGCCCCTAAAGTTCCATGAAAGGAACACACATAATGGGAATGGTAGAAAGTACCCAAGCCAAGCTGATTGGAATAATGTGAACTATCAGCAAAGACCCATGGAATATAAGCCTAAGTGGCAAAGGCCTAGAACTCAGCAAAGGCCATTCCAAAGGCATAAGAGCTATCATCAGCACACATATGCACCTAAGCACTACACTCAGAGATATCACAACTACCCAAGGAAGGCAATTGCTAAAACACATGCACAAGCATACAGACAAAAGAGACAGCTGTATGAACCTAGAACCCCAAGCAATTTGCGAAGTCAATTATGATTATGGCACTGATAGATGGCAACCCCTTAGAGTCAAATCATTTGGCTATAGGTTGGTTGGATCATCTTACAATACTAACCCCTCAGGACCCAGGCAAGTATGGGTACCTAAAACCTAATTTCCTTGATTGCGGGTTCAAGGAGCGGTGAGTGCCAAGGAACCTGGTACATGGATAGTGGTCGCTCCGGACACATGACAGAAACAAGAAAAATCTATCAAAATTCAAGGAGGTTAGAGGTGCAAAAGTCATATTTGGAGGAAATGAAGCTCCAGGAGAAATAAGAGGCATTGGATCCATCAAGAAAAATGGATTAGAAATTACAGATGTTGCATATGTTGAAGGCCTCAATTTCAACTTACTAAGCATAAGTCAACTCTGTGACAAGGGCTACAATGTTGGATTCAACATGGGTGTATGCCAAATCAAGAACCTTGAACCTAATGAAGTAGTGTTGCAAGGATGCAGACAATAGAACATGTATGTGGTAGATTGGTCAACTGCAACACCAAACACTTGTCAGCTAGCAAAGAGCACAGCTGAATCGAGTTGGCTGTGGCACAAGAAGTTGAGTCACCTAAATTTCAAAACTATTAACAAACTTGCAAGAAGTAATCTCGTGGAAGGACATCCAGACTCAGTATACAAGAAGGAGAGTATATGTGATGCATGCCAGATGGGAAAACAGATCAAATCATCATTCAAAGAAAAGACATGTCCATATTCAACAAGAATATTGCACTGCTACATATGGATCTATTTGGTCCAGTTGAACCAGACCAAAGATAAGTGGGAAGAAATACACCTTGGTGGTAGTAGATGACTACTCAAGATACACATGGATAATATTCATGTGTAAGAAGAAAAAAAAACACGCAGAAACTACCACAATCGATGAAGAGAATTAAAAATGAGAAGAGTCAAACCATTATCAAAATAAGATCGATGAGGAACCGAGTTTGTCAATGGTATAATAACTCGATCTTGTATTGAAAATGGTATTGGTCATGAATTATCTGCAAAGCAAGGACTCCACGTGAGAATGGAGTTGCGAGAAAGAAGGAATAGAACTCTCAAAGAAGCAAAGAAGGACCATGTTAGCTAAAGCAGGCTGCTAAAAGATTTTGGGTCAAGCAATAAACACAACATGCTACACTCAAAATAGATGCATGATAAACAGACGGTGACAAAGACTCCCTATGAGATTTGGACGGGGGAGAAAGGCAAATGTTGCACATTTTAGAATATTTGGATGTAAATGCTTCATCCATAACAATGGCAAAGATAATTTAAAGGCTTTTGATGCTAAAGGCGATGAAGGTATCTTCTTAGGATACTCGGTGAAAGCAAAGCCTACAGAGTGCTCAACAAGAGGACAATGGTTACAGAAGAATCCATCCATGTGGTGTTTGATGAACCCAACGTAAATGGAGAAGCCATTGAAGAGTCAAGCGATAAGTTGAATCAACCAACCATGAGAAGAGTCCTATGTTATGTTGAAGTTTGGAATTATAAGTCTAGATGAAGATGAGATAGCCGAGTCTCAAAAACATTTGGAAAATCTGCGGCTAAGTGATGATGAGAGAGTGATCAAAATAACACAATTGCAAGACGATCAATCCGCTAACTTACTCCAACCCGATGTAAGATGACCGAGAGACCATCCAGAACTAATCATTGGAGATGTAAGAGAAGGTTTGAAAACTAGATCCAGAACTCAACAAGAAGCAATGTTTACTTGCTTCATCTCACAAATAGAGCCAAAAGATGTGTCACAAGCATTGGATGACACACATTGGATTCAAGCCATGCAAGAAGAGCTGAATCAGTTTGAAAGGAACAAAGTGTGGGAATTGGTTCAAAGAACTACCCATCAAAATGTTATTGGCACTAAATGGGTGTTCAGAAACAAGATGAATGAGGAAGGTTCTGTGGTGAGAAACAAAGCAAGATTGGTAGCCAAAGGGTATTGCCAAGAAGAAGGAATAGATTTTGATGAAACGTTTGCTCCTGTGGCAAGATTGGAAGCTATAAGGATGTTTCTTGCCTATGCAGCTCACAAGAACTTTATTGTATATCAAATGGATATAAAGAGTGCATTACTTAATGGGTTATTGGAAGAAGAAGTATATGTTGAACAACCTCCAGGATTTGAGCAGAAGACTCTTGGAGATAAGGTATACAAACTCAAGAAAGCTTTATATGGATTAAAACAGGCACCCAGAGCATGATATGTTACATTATCACAATTCCTGACTAAGAACGGATTCACAAAAGGCAAAGTGGATAGAACACTCTTCAGAATTCAAGATGAGAAGAGTATACTGCTTGTTCAAATATATGTGGATGACATCATCTTTGGATCCACAAACAAAGAGCTGTGTGATAAATTCTCAAATCTCATGCAAAGAAAATTCGAAATGAGGATGATGGGAGAGTTGACATTCTTCCTTGGACTCCAAGTGAAACAGCTGAAGGATGGAACCTTCATAAGTCAGATAAAATACACCAGAGATTTAATGAAGAAATTTGGTATGGAAGAGAAGTCTTCTGTGAAAATACCAATGAATACATCAGTCAAAACGGATACGGATGCAGATGGCAAGCCTATAGATCAAACAAGATACATAACACTTATTGGATCATTGCTCTATCTCACGGCAAGAAGTGCCCGGACATCACCTTTCTTTGTAGGTGTATGTGCAAGATTTCTATCTCGCTCCAAAAGAAAGCCACATGATCGCAAACCAAGAGAATCTTGAGATATTTGAAAGATAGCCAAGAAGTTGGCTTATGGTATCCAAAGGAAGGTGGATTCAAGGTAATTGGTTATTCGACTCGACTATCTTTGGATGTAGAGTTGTGGAGGAAGAGCACCTCGGGCACATGTCAAATGCTTGGAAATAGGCTAATTTCTGGTTTAGCAAGAAGCAAAATTCAATAGCCACCTCCACATTTTTGAAGCAAAATACATAGCTACGGCAAATTTGTTGTGCAAGTCTTATGGATGAGACAAAGAATCGAGAGACTATGAGGTTGAAGAAAAGGAAATCCCAATTATGTGTGATATAACACAAGTGCAATTGCAATCACTCAAAATCCTGTGTTGCATTCAAGAACAAAGCACATTGATGTCAGATATCACTTCATAAGAGATCATGTTGAAAAGCAGGACATCACCTTGAAATATATCTCAACTGATAAGCAATAGCTGACATATTCACAAAACTATTATGTGAATCAAGATTTGAAGAACTCAAACATGAATTGGGGTTAATTGAGCTGAGTTGACACTCAGAAGACTCAAAGAAAAGAGATGAAACACGAAAAGATGAAAAAGAGCTGAACTCTTAAATCAGCTAAGTGAGTCAGCCGTATCGGAAACTCATCTGCATCGAGTTAGCTGACAGCTGAGTATTTATGTGCAAAGAGAGAAGAGTTAAATCAGCTAAGGAATAAGCTGAGTCATTTATGAGCAAAGTGACAAAAAACGCAGTCGTTTTTACTAAGCGGGAATGTTTTTAAGAATGACGTCAAAGATAATTATGACGTGTCTGATCAAAAGTCGCACACAAAGCTTATGATTGGATATAAATGCTGCCGCATTAAATGCGAGAAATTAAATGTTAATCGGCGTGCAAAATCTAAGCCGTTGATTTTGATCAAATTTCAAAAACCACCCGCACGTCCTTTCATAACTCATACTTATACCATTTCGTCCGATTTTCTCTCACTTTACCAAAACTGTTCATCTCTCTCGAAGGCAAAGAAAGAAAATTTCTCTCAAAACCCTACAAATCCTCAAGTTCATTTTCAAAGTTTTATTCGATAAAACATCGAGAAATGGCATCTACTCATGATTTCGTCAAGTTAGGAAAGCAAATCCACACTGGGTCTACTGTGGATTTCGACGGCATGATCAAACAGGGGTCTGACTACACCCTTGTGAAGAAGATAGCACATAAGTTGGAAAAGTCTGGGCTGAAACCGTTTTTGACGATGGAGTTTTTGATGACCTACGTGGAAGAGGTCGCACAGTTCTACGTGAACGCTGAAGTTCACAATGAGGGCATCAAGTCCTCTGTTCACGGAAAAGCTTTCACCATTACTGCCAAGGATCCGCGAACATCGTTTTTGTTGCCGGCGGAAGGAGTGCGGGAGATTTATGAAGGCGATGTTAACCTGGCTTGCTTGGAAGGAAGTAGCCAAGTCCGACTGTGTTGCGAAGGTGGTCTACACAGCTAACAAGAAGCTATCGAAAGAGGACTACCACAAATTGTTGGACATTGTTGCCAAATGCATAGACATCAAATTTGGAAGCTTTGACCACCGGTGTCAAAGCTAAGTCGATCGTAATGGCCTGCGATCATTGAAGAAAAGAAGGTGAACGGGCTGAGTTTGTATACGGTGACTCGCGAATATTGGGAATAAATCATTCAAGGAGGATGGTACGTTTGGAGGTTCCCTAGGATACGGCCTGGTGATTGGCCGGATGATGGAAGTAAAAGGAGTTCCTCTTCGACATGGAAAGGCGTTCCATGTAAACAAGAAAATGTTCGATCCAACCTTTAGAGCACGAAGAGAGCATATGCAAAGAGAGCGATACAAGTGAAGGGGAATCACGGCCCTGAAGAAACAATGTCTCCTCCTCTCCTCGGAAGAAGAAGGTTTGCTCCGCAGCTAAGACTAAGAAAACTTTGCCCCTACAAAGAAGAAGAAAACAAAAGATACCCCCGCCCTGCAGCCGAGTCAGTCACCGCCGCCCCGCAGCCGTGTCTCCTACCCCTCAGCCAGCAGGAGAAGGAACCTCAAATACCTTCTCCGGTCGTCAAGAAAAGGAGAACTGATAAGCCAATACGGCCAGCTCCTCCGAAGAAGACGACAACACCGGCCCCCGCCGCCCAGGACTCAGAAGAAACCATTTCCGAGCCAGAAATCCGTATGGTAAAAACTAAAAAAGAAGAA
Organism: Rehmannia glutinosa; assembly: GCA_016081115.2. Taxonomy (NCBI): domain Eukaryota; kingdom Viridiplantae; phylum Streptophyta; class Magnoliopsida; order Lamiales; family Orobanchaceae; genus Rehmannia; species Rehmannia glutinosa. The sequence continues at coordinate 55,909,215 of CM071930.1, forward strand.
TCTTCAAGCGTTCCGAGCTTGAGAAACCGGGCCGAGTCACCACTCGGTGAAACAGATCTGGGAGATTGAAGAAGTAGAGTCTCCGAAATTATCGATGAAACAGCCAAGTCTGCTGAAGCCGATCAGCAGAGGCAAACTAAAGACACAGCTGTAGTCCGAACAACCGAGACACAAACGACTGCTGAGAAGGCAAACTCTCCTGTTGACAGGGTTGTATCCCCTCCTGCAACAGACACAGCTGAAGGTATGGAGCACCAAAGTTTGCTACCTTCAATCCCTGAGAACGAGGGACAACATGGAGAAGATGATAAGGATGATGATGATGTAATGATCCTATCCCCACCTTACCCAGGCATCCAAAATCGTCTGCGAGAATGGAGGAAGTGGAAGCTGAGTCGATCCAGGGAACAGTTCCAAAGACCCGAATTTATTGAAGAAGAAGAGGAACTATTGAACTTCCTTGGACTTACAACAGTGGTCCAAGCTCTTGATGAAGAAAACTGTTTGGACATTCTAATTATCTTTAAAGAGAAGGAGAAGGAAAGATTGGCAGAAGAGGCTGAGGCACGCGAAAAAGCCAATATCTGTCCTTTCACTGGGACCACTGATCACTCCAACCCTCTGTTCGATGTTCTCTCCGGGAGTGATGATGATGACCTGGACCCTGCTGCTGCTACAGAAGAATTGGAGATGCAGCAAGCCATGCGGGAATCCAGGGCCCTACATGAGCAAAGATTATTAGAAGGACCAGGGGAATCTTCCACATCACAGTTGGAGATTGATCCGATGGGAGTGGTGCATCATATTGCCACTGTTGTCGCTTCCTTCCACCACCTCCCCAGCTCACTCAGAAGAAGGTGATAAGGGAACTAGCAATGAAACTGGGATTGTGGGGACCCCAGTCGAGCCAACCCCTAATGAAGGTGTCTTACCACCTGCCCCAACGGCTGAATACTCAAAGGGAACAACCGGGAGTCTGGAGACGAGTGACCCCATTCAAGTCACTCACCTGGTATGCCGGTGAGGGGAAACTCCCTCCACCGCAAAGCAAGGTCGGAGGATCTTTGCGGTGACTCCACAATGAATCTCGGAGGCGAAGTGGAGAAGGAATAACAATGAATACACAACAAGTTATTCTTGTGAGGCTCGACGAGTTAAGATCGTCTCAATGAAGTGCCAATCGCTCTGCCAGCCAATGACGCTATGCGATGCGTCGAGGCTGAGGAAGGAAGCGCCCGGGAGTTAACACTGGGCAATAAAAGTGCAATCCATGGAGTTGAGACTCTAGTGGATGCCACCTCGAGAAGACCCCAAGACAGTGACACGTCGAAGGGGATCGGCCCGAGCCTCATTGCAGCTTGAGACTGCGGGAGGTAATGAAGGCCAACGGGAGGTTGAGACTTCCCGGGGTAAAGAGATTGCAGCATAGAACATCCCTCCTACTATCATTGATCCATCTGAAAAGGAGATAAGTGCTCTTCATGATTCCCAAGACAACCCTGATGTAACCTTTTCGGGATCCGAAGGTGAAGATGAAGCTGAGTCATCCCCTATTGCCGATCCAAAAGACTCAGCTGAGGATGTTCTTCCAAGCACGAGTAAGTCTGACCTTAAGGCTACTCGCCAAACTTTTAATTTTGATGATGAGCCACCCATGGAAATCTCATCATCGTCCGATGACGCTTCCGATATGGCGAGGACCAGTCAACTCATGTGGAAAAACCGGTGAGACCGAAGTGTTAAGACATGTTGAGGCTCAAAAAGTCGGGTCAACTTTACAATGGACCACAATTTGAAATAGAGTCAATCGCGCAGGTTCCCCAAGCTGCGGCGCAGATCGACTCCACCGGGGAACTTCACGAGCACAAGTTGTCATTGAGCGATTCCGTTGCCCGTGATGATCCTTTTGTAGAATCATTTCCCTTCTCTCCGGAGTACCGACCTCCCGAAGAATCGCCTAGAGATCGCGAGCGCTTCCACAGCACTGATCTGTTATTCCATCGGACACCATTGTTCGGTGACTATGACTTTGCGTTGCTTGGCCGTCACCAAAAAAGAGGTGACAACAAGTTCGGGAAGTTTTAAAGCCTTATTTTTGAGATTGAAAAGATGGAGAGGCACCAGGCCTCTTGGACATGAGGTTGGATAACAGACGCCAACCTTACTATTGATTTGCGATGCATAATAGTCGAGGATCCGGGAATGGTGGCAACAAAGCAGCCAGACAATGCGTGTGGAACAAGCTCGATATTTCAGGACATTGTTCAACAAGTTGCTAGTATGGCGGGTGAGAATGCGATGCAAAGACAAAAGCGCAAGAGCACATCGAACAAATGCATGAATCTCACACCTCGGAGATAAAGCATTGCGTGAACATAATAAGAACGAGCTCTGTGCGTGGAAGAGAACATGGATCGAAAATTCAGTCTTCTCATGGCTGAGATGAAGTTGGTAGCAGCTAAATCCAACGCCACCCGCTCTGAGTTCCTTAACACATTCCTCCGAATGAGCTGGGGAAGTGGTGGCAGCGACAACAGTGGCAATATACTGCACCACTCTCATAGGATCTATCTCCAGCTGTGATTTGGATGACTCCCCTGGTCCCTCCATTATTCTTTGCTCATGTAGGATTCTCGGATTCTTGCATTGGTTGCTGCATTTGCAACTCTTACGTAGCGCAAAGAACAGGTCCAGATCCTCATCACTTTCTCGATAGAATGTCGAGGTGAGGATGTGTATGTTCTGTGGTGCCAGTGATAGGGCAGATGCTGGCCTTCTCACGTGCCTTAGCTTCTTCTGCCAATCTTTCTTTCTCCTTCTCTTTAAAGATATTTAGAATGTCCAAACAATTTTCTTCATCAAGAGCTTGCACCACATGTTTGGTCAATCCAGGAAGTTCATCGATTCGTCTTCTTCTTCAATGAATTCGGTCTTTGGAACTGTTCCCTGGATCGACTCAGCTTCCATTTCCTCCATTCTCGCAGACGATTTTGAATGTCCGAGTATGGTGGAGATAGGATCATCACATCATTATCCCTGTCATCATTTCCCTGCTGTCCCTCGAGCTCAGGGATTGAGGGTAGGAAGCTTTGCTGCTCGACATCTTCAGTAGCCTCCGTTACAGGTGGAGACACAACCCTATTAATAGGTGATTCGGTTGTCTCGGCTATTCCTTGTTCCTCACTTATTCGTCTCACTTTGGGTCTTGAGTTGCCTCTGCTGATCGGCCTCCTCAGACTTAGCCATTTTATTGATAACTTAGGAGACTCTACTTCTCCGGCCAGTCTCGGGTATCTTTTCTAGCCGAGTGGCGAGACTCGGCCCGTCTTCTCAAGCTCGGAGAGCTTGGAAATTCTTCTTCTTCTTTTTATTTTCACCGAGAGGAACATCCGGTTCCACTTCCTCCGGTTCATTGAAGGTAAATGCCTTCGCAGATTGTCTTAGAGACATTTGCCTTCCTTGTTATGGATCCTCTTCTTCTTGATCCGGAGAAGGGATTAATGGTTCCTTCTCCACTGCAGGCTGCGCAGGGCGGGGGAGACACGGCTGCGGGGGCGGGTGACTACTGCAGGGGCAGTTTGATTTCTTTTTCTTTCTTTGCGCAGGGGCAGCAATTTTCTTAGCGATCTTCTTGGGAGGTGAGGAGGCGTTTGAATCTTGGTCGGTGATTCCCCTCACTCGTATCAGCCCTCTTGGCGTAAGCTCTCTTCTATGCGCCATAGAGGTTTGATCGAAACATCCTCTTGTTAACATGGAACGCCTTTCCATGCCGAAGAGGTACCCCTTTTACTTCCATCATCCGGCCAATCACCAGGCCGTATCCCAGGGAACCTCCAAACATACCATCCTCCTTGAAGGATTTGTTCCCAATATTCTGGCAGAGTCTGCTGTATACAAACTCAGCCCAATTCACCTTCTTTTCTTCAATGATCGCAGCCATTACAATCAATTTAGCTATGGACAACTGGTCAAAGTTGCCAAATTTAATGTCTATGCATTTGGCAACAATGTCCAGTAATTTGTGGTAGTCCTCCTTCAACAGCTTCTTATTAGCTGTATAGACCACTTTCGCAGTACAGTCGGACTTGGCTACTTCCTTCCACGCAGCAGTCAGGTCAACCTCAGCTTCATGAATCTCCGGCATTCCTTCCGCCGGCAACAAGCAGTGTTCTGCCAAATCCTTGGCAGTGATGGTGAACTCTTTTCCGTGAACAGAGGACTTGATGCCCTCATCGTGAACTTCGGCGTTCACGTAGAACTGTGCGACCTCTTCTACGTAGGTCATTGGGAACTCCATCGTCAAAAATTGTTTTAATCCGATTTTTCCGCTTCTCAAAGCAATCTTCTTCATGAGGGTGTCGTCGGACCCTGTTTAACCATACCATCGAAATCCACAAGAGACCCCAGTGTGGATTTGCTTTCCTAGCTTGACGAAATCATGAGTAGGTGCCATTTCTTAGTGTTTTACCGAACGAATCTTAGAAAATGATCTTGAGGAGTTGTAGGGTTTTGAGAGAAAGTTTCTTTCTTTTGCCTTGAGAGAGATGAATAGTTTTGGTAAAGTGAGAGAAAATCGGACGAAATGGTATAAGTATGGTTTATGAAAGGACGTGCGGGTGGTTTTTGAAATTTGATCAAAATTAACGGCTTAGATCTTGCACGCTGATTAGCATTTAAGTTCTCGCATTTAATGCGGCATCATTTATATCCAATCATAAACTTAGTGTGTAACTTTTGACTGTACACGTCATAATTATGCTGACGTCATTCATAAAAACATTCTCGCTTAGTAAAAACGACCGCGTTTTTATCACTTTGCTCATAAATAACTCAGCTTACTCCTTAGCTGATTTAATCCTTCTTCTCACTTCTCTCCTTGTGACTCATTTGTCACCTAACTCTCAGATGGTGACTTTCCGTTCTGGTGATTCACTTATTTTGTATTAAGAGTTCAACTCTTTTTCCTCTTTTCGTGTTTCATCTCTTTTCTTTGAGTCTTCGAGTGTTAACTCACTCAATTAACCCTAACTCATGCTTGAGTTCTTCAAATCTTGATTCACATAATGGTTTTGTGAATATGTCGCCTAAATCGCTTATCGGTTGAGATATATTCCAAGGTGATGTCCTTCTTTTCAACATGGTCTCTTATGAAGTGATATCGACATCGATGTGCTTTGTTCTTGAGTGCAACACAGGATTTTGAGTGATTGCAATTGCACTTGTATTGTCACACATAATAGGAATTTCCTTTTCTTCAACTTCATAGTCTCTCGCCCTCTTTGTCTCATCCATAAGACTTGGGCACGATTTTCGCCCGCATCTATGTATTCTCGCGGTGTAGAGGTGGCTATTGAATTTTGCTTCTTGCTAAACCAGAAATTAGCCTATTTCCAAGCATTTGACATGTGCCTCGAGGTGCTTTTTCTGTCAACTCTACATCCAAAGATAGTCGAGTCGAATAACCAATTAGCTTGAATCCACCTTCCTTAGGATACCACAAGCCAACTTCTTGGCTTCCTTTCAAATATCTCAAGATTCTCTTGTCTGCATTTGATCATGTGGCTTTCTTTTGGAGCAGATTGAAATCTTGCACATACACCTACATCAAAGGTGATGTCCGGCTGCTTCTTTGTGAGATAGAGCGTTGATCCAATAAGTGCTCGTATCTTGTTTGATCTACTGGGCTTGCCATCCGCATCCATGTCCATTTTGGTGATGTATTCATTGGTATTTTCACAGAAGACTTCTCTTCCATACCAAATTTCTTCATTAAATCTCTGGTGTATTTTGTCTGACTTATGAAGATTCCATCCTTCAGCTGTTTCACTTGGAGTCCAAGGAAGAATGTCAGCTCTCCCATCATGCTCATTTCGAATTTACTTGGCATGAGATTTGAGAATTTATCACACAGCTCTTTGTTTGTGGATCCAAAGATGATGTCATCCACATATATTTGAACAAGCAGTATACTCTTCCCATCTTGAATTCTGAAGAGCGTTCTATCCACTTTGCCCTTTGTGAATCCGTTCTCAGTTAGGTATTGTGATAATGTATCATACCATGCTCTGGGTGCCTGTTTCAATCCATATAAAGCTTTCTTGAGTTTGTATACCTTGTCTCCAAGAGTCTACTGCTCAAATCCTGGAGGTTGTTCAACATATACTTCTTCCTCCAACAAACCATTAAGGAATGCACTCTTTACATCCATTTGATATACAATAAAGTTCTTGTGAGCTGCATAAGCAAGAAACATCCTTATAGCTTCCAATCTTGCTACAGGAGCAAAAGTTTCATCAAAATCTATTCCTTCTTCTTGGCAATACCCTTTGGCTACCAATCTTGCTTTGTTTCTTACCACAGAGCCTTCCTCATTCATCTTGTTTCTGAACACCCATTTAGTGCCAATAACATTTTGATGGGTTGGCCTTTGAACCAATTCCCACTTTGTTCCTTTCAAACTGATTTAGCTCTTCTTGCATGGCTTGAATCCAATGTGTGTCATCCAATGCTTGCGACACATCTTTTGGTTCTATTTGTGAGATGAAGCAAGTGAACATTGCTTCTTATTGAGTTCTGGATCTAGTTTTTACACCTTCTCTTACATCTCCAATGATTAGTTCGGTGGATGATCTCTCGGCCATCTTACATCGAGTTGGAGTAAGTTAGCTGGATTGATCGTCTTGCGGTTGTGTTATTTTGATCGCTCTCTCTCATCATCACTTAGCTGCAGATTTTCCATTTGTCTTTGAGACTCGGCTATCTCATCTTCATCGGACTTATAACTCCAAAACCTTGGCTTCAACAAATGGACTCTTACGCATGGTAGGTTGATTGACTTATCGGTGACTCTTCATTGTTTTCTCCATTTACATTTGGTTCATCAAACACCACATGGATGGATTCTTACGTAACCATTGTCCTCTTGTTGAGCACTCTATAGGCTTTGCTTTAAATTTGAGTATCTAAGAAGATACCTTCATCGACTTTAGCATCAAAAGCTTTTAAATTATTTTTACCATTGTTATGGATGAAGCATTTGCATCCAAATATTTTGAAGTATGCAACATTTGGCTTTCTCCTGTCCAAATCTCATAGGAGTCTTTGTCATTTGTCTTTTATCATGTATCTATTTTGAGTGTAGCATCTTTGTGTTTATTGCTTGACCCAAAATCTTTTAGGTAGCCCCTGCTTGACTAACATGGTCCTTCTTTGCTTCTTTGAGAGTTCTATTCCTTCATTTCGCAACTCCATTTCTTTGTGGAGTCCTTTTACGATAATTCATGACCAATACCATTTTCAATACGATCGAGTTATTATACCATTGACAAACTCGGTTCCTTTGTCGATCTTATTTTGATAATGGTTTGACTCTTCTCGTTTTGTATTCTCTTCATCATTTGTGGTAGTTTCGCAGAGTTTCTTTCTTTTTACACATGAATATTGTCCATGTATATCTTGAGTAGTCATCTACTACCACCAAGGTGTATTTCTTCCCACTTATGCTAGTTTGGTTCCCTTTGGACCAAACAGATCCATATGTAGCGGTGCAATATTCTTGTTGAAGATGTACATGTCTTTTCTTTGAATGATGATTTAATTTGCTTTCCCATCTGGCATGCATCACATATACTCTCCTTCTTGTATACTGAGTCTGGAAGTCCTTCTACAAGATTACTCATGGCAAGTTTGTTAATTGTTTTGCAGTTCAGGCGACTCAACTTCTTATGCCACAACCAACTCGATTCAGCTGTGCTTTTTGCTAACAGACATGTGCTTGGTGTTGCAGTTGACCAATCTACCACACACATGTTCTTTTTGCATCGCATTGCGGCAAAGACAACTTCATTGGATTGATGTCTTTGATTTGGCATATACCCATGTTAAATCCAACATTGTAGCCTTTGTCACGAGTTGACTTATGCTTAGCAGGTTGAAGTTGAGTCCTTCAACATATGCAACATCTGTGATTTCTAATCCATTTTTCTTGATAGATCCAATGCCTCTTATTTCTCCTGGAGCTTCATTCCCTCCAAATATGACTTTTGCCCCTCTGACTTCCTTGAATTTTGATAGATTTTTCTTTTTCTGTCGTATATGCGGAGCACCACTATCCATGTACCAGGTTCCTTGGCACTTTTGCTCCTTGAACCTGCAATCAAGAAAATTAGGTTTTAGGTATCCATACTTGCCTGGGTCCTGAGGGGTTAGTATTATAAGATGATCCAACCAACCTATATCCAAATGATTTGACTCTAAGGGGTTGCCATCTATCAGTGCCATAATCATAATTAATTTTGGCAAATTGCTTGGGGGTTCTAGGTTCATACAATTTTGTCTCTTTTGTCGTATGCTGTGTATGTGTTTTAGCAATTGTCTTCTTTGGGTAGTTGTGATATCTCCGAGTGTAATGCCTAGGTGCATATGTGTGCTGATGATAGCTCTTATGCCTTTGGAATGACCTTTGTTGAGTTCTAGGCCTTTGCCACTTAGGCTTATATTCCATAGGTCTTTGCTGATAGTTCACATTATTCCAATCAGCTTGGCTTGGGTATTTTCTACCATTCCCATCATATGTGTTTCTTTTATAGGGCTTCTGGGGTTTTGGTAGCTCTATTTCTTCTTTTCTGAGTATCTCTGTTTGGAGTTCTTTGAGGACTCATTTGGATTTCTTCTCGGTGTCTTCTCAAAGATACTCAATTTTTTTTTCCTTTTCCTTTATAACCAAGGCCGGTTTGCTTGTGATTGTGCTTTGGAATAAACGTGTGTGCACCATTTGGAGTTTTGGATTTTAGAGATACTTCATTACTTGAAGATCCTTTTTCCAAAATCACTTTTGGAGCTTGATATAGCATTGAGGAATTGAATCTAAGCTTTGTTTTGTCTCCACATTCTCTTTGACTCATAATAAGATCATCCAATGATTTAGATGCCTTAGTGAATGAGGCAATCACATTTTGAGATCATTCTCCCTCTTTTCTATAGCGGCTATCTCTGCTATTAGCTTAGCATTTTCAAAGCCTTTAGACTTTTATTCTCATCGGCTATTTGACTTAGAGTACTCGGCTCCTTAGTCATTTGTGAGTTTTAGCTCTTAAGTAGTGTTCTCCTCATTTAGTAGTGTGTGTGAGGATTTAATGTGTTCAAAATCTTTCATCATTTTGCCTAATGAATCATAAAGATCAGTGGGTGATGAAGTGTGTGTGTCACAATCACTATCACTAGTATATGAGTGTGATGAGTTAGAGTGTACCTCATCTTCTTGGTCGGAGTTGGTTTTGTTCTTTAGCCATTAGACGGATCAAGGCTTCTTCATCGAGTCACTTGAGTAGTCGACTTCACTACTCTCCGAGTCTCTTTGTGTCTTTTGACTTGTATGTATCAGATCTCTGCGGCCAACATTGCCTTTCTCTTTTCTGTCTTCTTTCCACGAAGACTTTTCTTTCTTCTTCATTCATGTATTTGTTGACTACTGAGGATATGGGCATTCAATGGCATAGTGACCAGGTTACTCATAGTTCAGCATAGATTTTCAACTTTTTGATCAATTATTTCCATCCTTGGATTGTCAGCTCTTTGATATTCAACTTTTTGATGCTCTGCTCTCTTGGGTGGTCTGTCTTCCCTTGACTTGGAGGGAGCTGAGTGTCTTATGGAGGATTCACCTTTGCTTCTTTTGTAGTTCTTATTGAAGAACTTGTTGAACCTTTTAACCATCAGTGCGATCTCCTCTTGGTCAATGACCTCTTTGACCTCAGCTCTTTCGCCATCTTTGACAATTAGAGCAGCTTTTTTGGGCACAACTGTCTCTTCTTGATCTTTTCTTCTCAGCTCAAATTCGTAGGCTTTGAGATCTGAGAATAGCTCATGGTTGGATGTTTTTGATAGGTCCATGGAGTGTCTCATGGCCATGACTTTCATATCCCACTCAGTTGGGAGACTTTTTAGCGAATCTTCATACACATTTCTTCTGTGTATATTCCTTTCCAAGTGCGATAGTTCATTGGTGATTTCGTGAATCTAGCATCCGGTGATCAAGGTTTCTCCTGCAAGCATCTTAAAGTTTTCAAATTTTTGTACAACCACAGATAGTTTATTTTCTTTGATTTGCTCTGATCCTTCGCAAATCAAGGTTAGCTTGTCCCAGATTTCCTTTGCCGTTTTGCATGATTTGACTTTGTTGAACATGGCTTGGCCTAAAGTTTTGTAAAGAATGTCCTTGGCCACATTGTCCAAGTTATATCTTTTTCCGTCATCATTTGTCCATTCAGCTCTTAGTTTTTCAACCATAACTGGTATGGGAGCAGCATCCACTTCTCCTTCAGCTGCAGCTCTCCTAGCAGCTGTGTTCACTTTTAAGATTTGGAGTGGCCCATCTTCTATCACTATCCACATCTCATCGTGTAATACTGATAGATGAGCCTACATATGAATTTTCCAATCATCAAATTCTTCAATTGTGTACATAGGGATGCGTGTCAAATTTGCTTCCATGATAATAACTTTGCTGAATAAAAGAGTTTTGAAAGATTGAGTACTAAAACAAGCTTTGAAAAATTTGGAGATCTAGTTCAAGATAACGGTCGAAAGGCTCAATGAACCAACCGCTCAAGATACCACTTGTAGGTCCCAAGGGGTGTGAGTGTAAGGTTTAGAAGGGGGGTTGAATAAACCTTACCAACTTTTCGATTTAGTCCTTTTAAAAATTGTTGAGTTAATACTTCACGGTGAGTCCTTGATGGACAACTAAGTTAGTTAATCGCCAGAGTTAGTCAAACGGACACTGGATCGATTTGTTGATAGAATAACTCATCTGTTTTGACTAAAGACTTAACTTGATTTGTGATATGTTTTATTGGAAGACTTAACACCCTTGAATTTGGTTAAGTTTGTTTTAATACTTGGTTTTAGCACTCAATTGATTATCAATTGGATAGCAAATTTATCGTGAGATATAAAAATAAGATCACGAGAAATTAAAAATCTTGAAATGTAAATGACACAATAAGTTTTTATAGAGGTTCGAAGATGGGGTAATTCTTCTACTCCTCTCTTCTCCAACTCTGGAGGAATCCACTAAGTATTGATCAATATACGAGTGGTTAACGATCCGAATACAAGTTTTGTGGTCGTTGGCTTGTCTTGTTGCAGTCCTTGGAATTTACGTTTCCTCGTATGAATGATTCTTGACTTTTTAGAGTTCGACACGGTGCGAGTGCTTCCCATTGGTTTGTTCCTTTTGCATGCTTTGGGATGAGCACTTCAAGAAAGGTGGTATGGAAGTATTTCTTGTTTAAGTAATTCTCTTGATTTCTGTGCAACGGATCTCTTTTAGTTATCTCGACTTGACTGCATTTCCTTGTCTTCCCCAGGTGACTTAGAGTCAGCTTCCAATCATTGGATGACTCTTCTGTCACTTCAACTTGAGACTTGGCTCTCTTGAGTTGACTTGACTGATACTTCACTCAGCTGCATCTTAGCTGCACCTTCAGTCGAGTTCCTGTCTTCTCTTCTTTGCCACACTCAGTTGCCTCACAGCTGAGTCTTCCTTTTAGTCTCCAGTTGTCTTCTTGCATGTTCAGGCATAGCTGACTTGACTTAGCTCTACCAGCCCTATCTATTACAATGCAATTTATAACAAGAATGGGGTGCCAACTTCCTATTCTAAGTTTTACATGGCATTCATCAAAATCTACAAAATAATTTCCCAACACGTGATGATCCGTTTGTAGAATCATTTCCCTTCTCTCTGGAAGTATGCGACCTTCGAAGAATCGCCTAGAGATCAAGAACGCTTCCATAAACTCCGATCTGTTATTCCAACGAGACACCATCATCCCCGAGACTTTGAGTTTGATTTTGCCGCCCTTGTGAGGCAGTGACGGTGAGGTTCGGGAAGTTTTCAAGGCCATATTTGCGAGAGATAGAAAAGTTGGAGAGGCACCAGGCCTGCTGGACATGAAATTTGGATAACGAGAGGCAAACCGTCTTTGCCAATCTGCGAGGCATAATTGTCGAGGATCCGGGAATGGTGGCAACAACAGAGACAATGCGCGTAGAACAAGCTCGATATTTCAGGACATTGTTCAATAAATTGCTAGTCCGGCGGGGGTGAGAATGCGATGCAAAGACAAGAATGCAAGAGCACATCGAGCGAATGCATGAATCTCACACCACGAGAGATGCAAGCTGCTGCGTGAATATAATAAGAAAGAGCTCCTGCGCATAGAGGAGAACATGGATCGAAAGTTCAGCCTCCTCATGGTGAGATGAAGCCGTGCAAGTGAATCAACGCCACCCGCTCGAATTCCGTGCAACATACTCCGTGATTGATTCAAGCATAACTCAACTATCGGCCGCTTAGACTTCATGATTGCTAGCTTGTTTCGGGGTTCCTCTCTCCTTCGATGATGCCAAAAAGGGGAAGAGGAATACCCAAAAAAGCGTTGAAAGGATCACGAAGGCGAGAAGGCCTTGTTGTGAAGGGAAGACAAGCGAAGAACTAAGAAGAGAGAAGAAGGGAAAATCTATTGAGGGGGAAGGTTCGAAAGATGTGACCTTGATGATTGCTAAAACCCCCAACAAGGTCTTGTCACGGTGATATCATCGATAAACTCCCGATGACTCGCCACTCCAACACTCTGCAGTACCCATGGCCGAATTTGAAAAAAGAAAAGACGATTGAAGCGAGGGATGAAGGAAGTGGAAGGAAATATGGATGCCGAGTTATGAACATTACGAAACAACATGGAGGCATTCCAAATGCAGACGAGAGACACCTATGCCATTTCGGATGTCGGGGCCGGCCAAGATCTGTTGATGAATTCAAGACGCTCGCATCCCGAAGGTTATTTCGCAAATATGTCCATGGCTCAAGCACTGGGATTTATCTTGGGAAAAAGGTCTCAAACTATGTGAAGAAGGCGACGAGCGGCGGACTACTGAGGCGATCGCTCTGCTAGTCACTCGGTTGGGAAAAAGAAGGCCCCAAGATACAATACACGCCCATAAGGCGGAGGAAGAAGCGATGGTGGAGGAAGAGGTTTGGACCTAGATCTCGCCAAAAAACATTGAGTACATAGATCCAGGTAAGAAAGGAGGGATCTATTGGTTTGGATCTGACGAAGTAGCCAACTGCAAGTGGCCAAGAACAATGTTGAGTATGTGAAGAGGATCGAAGAAGAAAATAAAAGACAAACTCATTTGTGGGGGAGGAAAGACAAGAAAGAAAAAGAAGAGATGAAGTTTGCCGGAAAGGCTTATGAGAAAAAGAAAGTGCGGTGAAGAAGAAAAGAAAAGAAAAAGGTCGGAAGATGATAGAGCTAAAGAAGAGAGGAAAGAAGGAGGCGACGAAGGAGATGAAGTGTTCTTTGTCCACCCCTTCATGTATTTTACTATGTAAATGGATTTTTATGTAAGTCTTATGTACATCGAATAAAATTGAAAAATTTCTATACTTGCGTAGATATAGAAAATCATGATTGTCTTATGTTTCGCTTAAGCTCGATACACTCATGCGTATCGTTCTTTGTTTAATTATTATATGAATATTTTAAGTTTTGGCATCATCAAAAGGGGGAAATTGTTGGGAAATTATTTTAGATTTTGATGAATGCTATGTAAAACTTAGAATAGAAAGTTGGCACCCCATTTCTGTTGTAAATTGCATTGTAATAGATAGAAATTTGGTCGAAATTGAGTCAAGTCGGCTATGCTGAACATGCAAGAAGAAGACAATGGAGACTAGAAGGAAGACTCATTGCAAAGGCGGTGAGTGTGGCAAAGAAGAGAAGACGGGAACTCGGATGAAGGTGCGGTGAAATCCGGTGAGTGAAGTATCGATCAAGTCAACTCAAGACAACCAAGTCTCAAGTTGAAGTACGAGAAGAGTCATCCAATGATTGGAACTGACTCAAAGTCAATGGGAAGTCAAGGAAATGCGGTCAAGTCGAGATAACTGGAAGAGATCCGTTTCACAGAAGTCAAGAGAATTACTTAAACAAGTAATACCTCCATACTGCCTTTCTTGAAGTGCTCAGTTCCAGAAGCGTGCAAAAGGGATAAACCAATGGGAAGCACTGCTTTTTGTGTCGAACTACGAAAAGGTGAAGAATCATTCATACGAGAAAATGTCAATTCCAAGGCAACAAGACAAGACAAGCCAACGACCACAAGTGTCTTTTGAAAATAAGCCTATCTCTTCAACAGGCAGATTTTCAAAAGAACACTATAAAAGGCTGAGGAATCACTTTGAGAATAAGGTGGTTACCTTGACAATTAGAAATTAAATATGAGCAAGAAAAGCAATATCTGTAACCAAAAATATTCTCAAGTCATTCAAGTTCAATCCTCAAGCCTACAGTACGAAGGAAATCAATCCAACACTTACTTGTGAAGGAAAGACAACTTCAATTAGTTGAAGAGGAAACATTTGAAGAAGCAAGGGGTCTACATTCCATGGAGGATTGTAGGAAGGTTCAAGGTCGAACTAGTCTCAAGTTTTTGGAGGGCTTCGTGATCAAATCCAAGGAGCTTGAGCAAGTGAGTGTAGTAGCAAAGCGGTACTGCCTGTGAAGAATCGAGTCGTCGAGAAGCATTTGTGTGACCAAGGCATCTCGGACCGAGTCCCAAAGGATCAAGTAAGGTTTGTGTGATCAAGACTTGTATACGGGTGTTAACCACTTTGTATATTGATCAATACTTAGTGGGTTCCTCCGGCGTTGGAGAAGAGAGGAGTAGAAGAATTACCCCATCTTGAACCTCTATAAAAACTTATTGTGTCATTTACATTTCAGTACTTTAATTTTTGCATCTTATTTTTATATCTCATTTGATAAATTTGCTATCAATTGATAATCAATTGAGTGCTAAAACCAAGTATTAAAACAAACTTAACCAAATTCAAGGGTGTTAAGTCTTAGTGAAAACATATCACGGTCGAGTTAAGTCTTTAGTCAAAAGCAATTTGAGTTATTCTATTAACTTACTCGGTCAGTGCGTTGAGTGACTAACTCTATTTGATTAACTAACTTAGCTGTCCATCAAGGACTCGGTTGTGAAGTATTAAATCTGAACATTTTAAAAGGACTAAATCGAAAAGTTGGTAAAGTTTATTCAACCCCCCCTTCTAAACCTTACACTCACACCCCTTGGGACCTACAAAAGTTCTAGACTTTTACATTACAATACCATTAAGAAAGTTCTAGACTATTACATAACATACTAAGACACTTGTCTAGCTCGTGCTTGCTGCCTGACCCGTTCTTGTGGCATATCCATCTTAACATGAATTCTACTAGTAACTTCACGACCACGTCTACGAGGGCATCTTTCTGTACTATGTGTGATCTCAAAAGATGGAGGATCCCAGTAATCTTTATTCGGCAAAGGTTCAAATTTACCATTATATGTTGCCATGTAAGATCTTTATCTTTGTAATATGGATTAACAAAATCGAATCGTTGACTCGATAATGCAGCACACACGCATCACGTCGCACATGGTATACCATACTCCCTCCATTTTCCACAGCTGCACTCCTGGGTACTCAATTTAACAACGTTGACTCGATGTCTCCCACCAACTAAATGGCGTGTCATAACATGCGATTGTTCACCTCTATCAAGCGTTTTGACCACCAAATCAATTTTGTCTCTGTGCCTTTTCATATTGCTGGCTCGTGATCGCGGCCATAATGGTGGTTCTTACCCAACATTACGTAACCCGATGCTTGCCTATCCATCAAATATTTGACCATTCTATGAAATGTGATCTCAACTATAAGCGTGATAGGTAAAAGCGTGCACCTTTTAGCATTCCATTGATGCACTCGAGAAAAATTAGTAGTCATTATACCACATCGCATTCCCCATCGTGTGCAAGTGTCCATTTAGTTGGATCATGTCATTGAAGCCATGCATAAGCCCCCTCGTTATGTGCCTTAATTTGTTCCATCTTTAGTTCAAACTTTCTTACATTGTACTCTGCACCAGCTTGCCACACTAAATCTTTCAGTACAACATTTTTGAATTTATTATTGAAGTTCGAACACGAGTGTCTGAGACAATAACGATGAGCTCCATGAGGTGGTGAAAAGTCCGGGTTCTCCCCTACTAAATTTGTCATTAGACTACGATGTCGATCGAGAGATAATACACACTCCTCGCACCTTGCACTATGTGCGTAGAAAGCATGTGAAGAAACCATCTCCAAGAACCATATGTTTCTTCATCCACTATGGCAAAAGCAAGGGGCAATATCATATTGTTAGCATCTAAACCCACGACAATCAACAACTTGTGTTTGTATTTGCAATATAGATGAGTTCCATCAACACTGATGATTTTTCGACAATGTTTGAACTCCTCGACACATGGTTTGAATGCCCAAAACACATAAAATAGTGTTCGGATACCGCGCACATCCACCTCTCTATGAACCCACTCAACAATAGTCCCAGGATTCCATTTCTGTAAAGCACCCATGTACTTTGGTAACATTCTAACTGAACTTTCCCAAGTGCCATAAACATTCTCCTTTGCACGTTTCAAGCCATGCCATGCCTTGTGATATGATATTTCCCATCCATATTTTTCCTTTACCTGCTGTTGGGCATGTTTGACAGCACACCCGTGATCACATTGAACACTACCCACCAACAAACGTGCAATCATATTTTTACACATATTTCGATGATCAATGGAAATCTCATTCATTAGACATGTGTGGTCACCACCATATCTTGTAATCTTCCATAATCGATTTTTGGTTTGATGTATTGCTCGAAGACTCAATCACATACCATGTCAGGCGTCTTTATGGCAACATTCAACTTTCCACAACTTTGTACTGCTCTCTACGATACGGTACTCTCGTCTTGCAAATTGCACAAAATAATCTTTCACACACACTTGTAGTCTTTTCTTATCCTTAAACACCATTCCTTTTTCAAGAACACCTTTTCGGGATCGTAATATGAAAGTCGTAGGAACATCGAGGAAGAATCTATAGGGATCTCTGCATATGCCATACTAAAAAATGGAATGATAGGACGAAGACGATACGACCCATCTGTAGGCACGTGCGGGCAGGAGGAATTGGGACTTCATCCTATCGTGAGGTATTCTCTCGGCCTTGCTCATTATACATTTCATCAAAATCAGAAATTCCTACACCATCATTATCATCGTCATTATTATCTTCGTGATCTTCGTGTTCTTCGTCACATGATGGTTACGAATCAAGCGTTCTTGGTTCACGTGGCTATCAGCTGAGTGATCGGCATTCTTTCAACATCCACATTTTCATCATGAACATTATGATCTCCCCAATTAGGTTGCACAACACTACCCCCATCATCATGTCCAACATTAGCTCTAAGATTATACTGCCTAGAACTAGCACCAACATCCGGAACATAATCACCTCCCAAGTTATACTGCCCAGAACTACCCCAAATATACGGAATATTATCATCTCTTAATAAGGACACATATTGAGAATATTGAGATTCCTTTCGATGTCGGTATGACTATATTTTGTATTTGTTACATTTCAACAAATACATCGACAAATGGAATTTACGAAATCGGATCAAAGAAAAACCATAAATTTCGTCACTAGTTATTGGTATTAGTGAATGATTTCCGGAGCTATACTTAACGAACAACTTCAAGCAAAGCTGGTTACTATCAATATTTAACAAGCGGTATAGTTTTCTAATCAATTCATCCAACTTTGTCATCGAGGCAGTCTATGAATTATAATTGAACCATGATCATAAGATATTGTGAACCCATCTTGTACAATTTGTCCTCCAAAATATACAATAATATCTATATTTTGTGATGACATGTATGTTAAATACAATAAAATAATAGAATTAATTAATATGTGTACTAACTTTTAAAATACTAAAACTAACCAAAACAATTTATTTGTAAATAATGAATTTAATTAATATAAAAAAGACAATATACAAACTTACCCCGCAATATTTTGTCCATACGGAAATGTAGTATATCGCAATTATAATATATGAAAATAAAATAAGCATAGTTAATTTCTTAAAAAAATTATATAATTGGCGGAAAAATTTTCCGGCCACGGATCAATTTTCGGTGACAGGACAAATTTTTAGGTAACCAGTAAAGCCAGCATCCCCACCCGAGTGCTTGCTGCGGAATATTTTCCGATCGCGTGAAATTTTTCGATCGCGGAAAAAATTTCCGACCCAACCCCAACCATACCCCCAAAAATACTCGATTCCTACTCTATTACTCGAGGAAAAATACACGTACATAACAAAAAACACTAAACATACAATATATATACATTTTACAAAAAACAGAAAAAAAAATTGAGTTGAAGGGGAGGGAGAGAACTTACGGAAGAATGAGGGGAATAAGTTTCGGAGGTGGGGAGGAGGGGGCGAATTATTGAAGGAGAAAAGCGAGTTAGCGTATTTGTTTGCATCGACATAAAGCGGACAATGCCAGCGCCAACGCTGTTTTCTCATTCAAATTTTTTAAAAAAGCGGTCAAAAGCGATGCAGTGCGAGGTTTTTTTTCAATGATATAATCGCTGTTTTCACCTCTTTCTAATTTTTTTTTTGCGGTAGTTGTTTAATGTGATTTTAAAATGACAATATTTTGTTAAATCCCCCCATATAGTTGGAAATGTCGGATAAAAAATAAGCAAAGGGTAAATTTATCCTTACACATTATATCTATAATTTGAGTGGGACACTTGTCTTTCTCTTGTTGTGCATGAGTTGCATAACTACCATACGGTAGAAAGTGCTTATTGACTTGTCCCAATGTTGCTTTGCCAGGTGGCAGCTTGGTCTGCCACAGGGATTCCAGCTTGGTCATATTGTTGACTTCATGGGGGGGGACTTTTCGTCCCTTGAAATGCCTTTGGCTAGGCTCGGATGGGCTTTTATGTTCACCTCGGCAATGAATCCTGGTCGGTCCATGTCAGCAGGCCTTGAACTGCCACGTGTACATATTTGTACAACTATACTCGGGTATCATCAGCTTCATGATGAGCTTTAAGTTTTAAATGAATGAATTTGGGGGTAGCCAAAATTTATATAAACAATTTCGAAATATAATTCTATCAAAACCCTAGCCTCCACTAAAAATCTTAGCCTCCAAAAACTCATCGCTATAATATTCATTTATTTGTTTTCTTCTTTGTTAATTTGATATTCCTTTTTATGTTTTCTCTCTTATTATTTATGGCAGTAGACTTCTTCGTTTGTGAGAGAAGTTTTCTTCTCCCATCACTTATCACATGGAGATTATTTGACTTGAATTGGACGAATGTGAATTTTCTTCATCAGATTTATAGATTTGGGGATAAGAATCTGGATTATTGGTTGACCTGCTTCTCTATTGGTCGTGCAGATAGTCAATTCATGGAGATTTGTTGTCAATCGGATCTAAGATTCTCAATGTTCTATCATAATTTTTTTCTGTGTCTCCATCATTTTGTTTGTTTGTTTGGGAGGAGGTTGTTGTTTTTCTGCATTTTAGTCAATACAACTTCTACATTGTCATTTTTTTTAGAAATTCTATCACTCGTTTTTATGTTAGAACATATGACATGTGCATATTACATAGAGAGAGAACTATAAAAATACCAAAACCATAGATTTTCTACATATGTTTAGATCTTTCGACTTGTTAGTACGCAAGAGTTTTTACGTTTTTTTTACCAAAAAGTTTCTTACCCAATTTAACCAATTGATACTTCAACCCCATAAAAATACTTATTTTCCATCTTTTATAGGAGGGAAAATATCATACAAAGTCGCACATATATGATATAACTAACTGAATTCAAAAAATCTTGATAAACTTTGACTTGATCAATGTTTTATCAAAAAAGACCATAAGTTTTGTTGTTCAAGTGGTATTACTCATCTTCTGGAAGTATGCTGATTAGGGTTCAAATCAGCAGACACGGGTGCACAACCCCCACTATAGGCGCACGTGCCCCCGTAATATATTTTTTTTGTTTAGTTTTAAAACTTATTAATTAGGAAATTAGGATAAAAAAAAGCTTGTTCCTATTAATTGTTTTATGTACTCTATAATTGCACCTATTTTATTTTTGATGTAGTTTATAATTGTATTTGTATTGTGAATAGGTTTCTTGTGAGACGTTTGCACCGTACAATACAGAAACAAAAAGTAATATTTTTTAATGTAAGCAATAATATTTTTAGTGTAAAAACTAATAGATTGTTTATATAACTAAAAAAGTATATTAAGAGATAATATTATTTTTACCTTAAAAGTATTACTTTTATACATAAAAGTTTAACTTTTTTCTGTCGCACAATATAACCGTCGTACACAAATTTTTGCCTTGTTTTGTGCCCCCTCGTAAAAATTTTGGATCCATCCTGCGAACCGGACTTTGATTATTTGTCCCTTCATTTACATCCACTTTTCATTTTCTAAGTGAATAGTGGTGAGATTTTTCTAAAAGTGAAAGTTAGACATGTGGAGAAAAAGTAATCATTGTGTTGATGTAAAAGAGATTTTTTGGCGATGTCGATTGTTTGTGGAAATAATCGTGTAAAATATAGTGCAATAAAAATGAATAAATAATAAAAAAAATTAAACAGAAATAGGCAATATAAATGTCATTTTTTATCATTATTAAGAGAAAAATAATAAAAATTATGATAAATTGAAAAATTATCGAAATTTTTTATATAATAGGGAGGGAGATAGAAATAAATTGTATTAGTTGGGTATTAGGAAGTGTGAGAGAGAGAGACAAAAAAAAATTGGTTAACTTTGGAGAGAAATAATTTTTTTTTTAAAAAAACAAAAGCGAATTCATTTTTCCACAAACAATCAAACACCCCACATATATATAGATTGTTGAATTTGTAGAATATTTTTATATTCTTTTATCATCTTTTTTGGTTACAATAATAAGATTTTAACTATTTTTTATGGTTTTTATGGTTTTTTCTTTTTTGATAGATCTTGTTTTAAGTGAGAATGAAAATTAAGAATCTTACCCTATCGGAAGTTGAAAAGTTGTTGTGATCGGGGCGAGGAGTCTATGTGAGTTTTATGCGATGCCATTTCCAAGCGTTGACAATATTGAATTCGGCCAAAACAAATTGGTTTACGATGAGTTACGATATGATCGTAAGCGCATTAGCGAAGAGCATAAAGATTTTCTTTCAATCCTTACTGATGAGCAACGCCACGTGTATTCTAAAATAATGGGTGCCGTTCAATCGGATCAAGATCCTATTTTCTTTGTATATGTATACGGAGGTACGGGTAAAACCTATTTGTGGAGGGCATTATCTTCGGGATTGCGATCTAAAGGAAATTGTAATTAATGTGGCGTCAAGCGGAATAGCTTCTCTTCTCTTGCCCGGTGGGAGGACTGCACATTCTCGATTTTTTATTCCCATAAATCCACATGAAGAATCAAGCTGTGAAATTAAATTTGGCAGTCCACTCGGTGTATTGATTGTTGTTGGGAAATCATTTTGTAGATTTTGATGAATGCCATGTAAAACTTAGAATAGGAAGTTGGCACCCCATTTTTGTTGTAAACTGCATTGTAATAGATAAATTTGGTCAAGGTGAGTTAAGTCGACTATGCTAAACATGCAAGAAGACAATGGAGACTAGAAGGAAGACTCATTGCGAGATAGGTGAGTATGGCAAAGAAGAGAAGCGAGAACTCGATTGAAGGTGCGGTGAGATGCGGTGAGTGAAGTATCGATCAAGTCAACTCAAGACAACCAAGTCTCAAGATCGAAATGAGAAGAGTCATCAAATGATTGGAAGGCGACTCGAAGTCACTGGGAATGTGAAGAAAATGCGAGTCAAGTCAAGACAATTGAAAGAGATCCGTTGCGAGAAATTAAGAAATTACTTAAACAAGTAATACCTCCATCTTGCCTTTCTTGAAATGCTCAGTTCGAAGCGTGCAAAAGGAATAAACCAATAGGAAGCATTGCACCATGTCAGAACTCTGAAAAGCTGAAAAATCATTCATACGAGGAAATGGAAATTCCAAGGATGCAACAAGACAAGCCAACGACCACAAGTGACTTTCAAAAATAAGCTATCTCTTCAACGGGTGATTTTTGAAAGATCACTATAAAAGGCGAGGAATAACTCTGAGAGAAGGTTACCTGAACCACGAACAATCAAGCAAACATTTGAACTATAACCTAAGATATTCTCAAATCATTCGAGATCAATCCTCAAGCCTACATTACGAAGAAAATCAATCCAACACTCACTGTGAAGGAAAGATAACTTCAATCGGTTGAAGAGGAAATTTTTGAAGAATCAAGGGGTCTACATTCCACGGAGGATTGTAGGAAGGTTCAAGGTCGAACCAGTCTCAAGTTTTGGAGGGCTTCGTGATCAAATCCAAGAAGCTTGAGCAAGTGGGCTGCGATAGCAAAGCGGTGCCCTGTGAAGAAGGCGAGTCGTCGTGCGAGAAGCCGGTGCGTGACCAAGGCATCTCGGTGAGTCCCAAAGGATCAAGTCATTTTGTGTGATCAAGACTTGTATACGGGTATTACCACTCGTATCTTGATCAATACTTAGTGGATTCCTCCGGGGAGTTGGAGAAGAGAGGAGTAGAAGAATTACCACATCTTTGAACCTCTATAAAAACTTATTGTGTCATTTACATTTCAACACTTTAATTCTGCATCTTATTTGTTTAACTCTGTGATAAATTTGCTATCCACTTGATAATCTCTAAGTGCTAAAACCAAGTATTAAATCAAACTAAACCAAATTTAAGGGTGTTAAGTCTTAAGTGAAAACAAACCACGAGTTGAGCTAAGTCTTTAGTCTTTAAGTGAGTTATTCTATCAACGGCTCGTCGAGTTTGTTGAGTGACTAACTCTCTTGATTAACTAACTTAGCTTTTGTTTACCAAGGACACAATTGTGAAGTATTAACTCGAATATTTAAAAGACTAAATCAAAAAAGTTGGTAAGGTTTATTCAACCCCCCCTTCTAAAACTTACACTCACACCCCTTAGGACCAACAAGTGGTATCGGGCGGTTGGTTCATTAAGCCTTCCGTGATAGTTCTTGTTTGGATCTCCAAATTTCTCAAAGTCTGTTTTGGTACTTGATCTTTCAAAACTCTTTTTACCAGCAAAAGTTGTTATCATGGAAGCAAATTTGACACGCATCCCTATGTTCACAATTGAAGAATTTGATGATTGGAAAATTCGTATGCGAGGCTCATCTATCGGCATTACATGATGAGATGTGGATAGTGATAGAGGATGGGCGGCTGTAAATTTTAAAAGTGAACAATTTGTAAGAGAGAGGCTGCGGCTAAAGGTGAAGAAGATGTTGCTCCCGGACCAGCTATGGTTGAAAAACCAAGAATTTGAATGGACAAATAATGTGAGAAAAAGATATAACCTGGACAATGTGGCCAAGGACATTCTTTACAAAACCTTGGACAAAGCCATGTTCAATAAAGTCAAATCATGCAAAGCGGCTAAAGAAATGCAGGACAAGCTAACATTGATTTGTGAAGGCTCGGAAGCAAATCAAGGAAAAAAATTATCGATTCTTTGTCTGAAATTTGAGAATTTCAAAATGATCGCGAGGAGAGACCTTGGATCAAGCTGGATGCTCGGTTCTGAGAAATCACCAACGAGCTATACGCACTTGGAAAAGAATATACACGAAGGAAATGTGTATGAAGATTCTAAGAAGTCTCGGTGAATGGGAAATGAAGGTCATGGCACTAAGACATTCCATGGACCTATCAAGACATCCAACCATGAGCTATTCTCGGATCTCAAAGCCTCGAATTTGGTGAGAAGAAAAGACGAGGAAGAGACAATTTGTACCCAAAGCATTTTGCTCTAATTGTTAAGGATGGCAAAGAGAGTGAGGTCAAAGAAGTTATTGACCCGGAGGAATAGCCACGATGGTTAAAAGGTTTAATAAGTTCTTCAATAAGAATTACAAAAAAGAGAAGCGGCGAATCCTCGAGAAGACACTCGGCTCCCTCCAAGACAAGGGAAGATAGGCCAACCAAGAGAAGCGAGCATCAAAAAGTTGAATATCAAAGGTGACAATCCAAGAATGGAAAGAGGTGATCAAAAGGTGAAAATCTATGTTGGGCTATGAGGCAACCAGTCACTATGCGATTGATTGCCCATACCTGTAGTCAACAAATACGAGGAAAGAAGAAGAAAGATAAGTCTTGAGATAAAAAGAAGAAAAGAAAAGAAAAAGGCAATCAATTTGTAGGAAGCTCTTTGAGGCAACCCAATCAAAAGATACATCGATTGAGTAGTGAAGCCGACTACTCAAGTGACTCGAAGAAGAAGCCTTGATATGTTTGATGGCCAAGGAACAAGACCAACGACCAAGAAGATGAGGTACACTCAAATTCATCACACTCGAGTCGATAATAGTGTATACGTGACACACACCTCATCACCCATTTGATCTTTATGATTCATTAGGCAAAATGATGAAAGACTTTGAACACATTAAATCCTCACACATTTCTAAATGAGGAAAACTTGACTGCTTAAATGCAAAACTCGCGGTGACTAAGGATTTGAGTACCCTATGTCAAATAGGCGATGAAAATGAAATTATAAAGGGCTGAAAATGCGAAGCTAATAAGCGAGAGATAAGCTGCTATAGAAAAGAGGAGAATGACCTCAAAATGTGATTGCCTCATTCACTAAGGCATCTAAATCATTGGATGATCTTATTATGAGTCAAAGAGAATGTGGAGACAAGGCAGGCTTAGGATTTAATTCCTCTGTGCTATGTCAAGCTCAAAAGTGATTTTGGAAAAAGGATCTTCAAGTAATGAAGTATCTCAAAATTCAAAACTCAAATAGTGCACACACATTTATTCAAAGCACAATCACAAGCAAGCTGGCCTTGGATATAAGGAAATGGAAAACTTGACCACTTGAGTGTCTTTGAGAGGATAGGCGAGAAGAAATCTAGTCGAGTTCTCGGCCAAACTCCAAGCAGAGAAGAATACTCTGTAAAGAAGAAAGCAGAGCTACCAAAAACCCCAGGAAGTTCTATAAAAGAAATACATATGAAGGGAATGGTAGAATGTACCCAAGCCAAGTGATTGGAATAACGTGAACTATCGGCAAATACCTATGGAATATAAGCCCAAATGGCAAAGGCACGAAACTCCACAAAGGCTATTCCAAAGGTATAAGAGCTTTCATCGACACACACACATGAACCTAGGCACTACACTCGGAGATATCACAACTACCAAAAAGAAGGCGATTGCTAAAAACATATATACTGCATCTGAGACAAAAGAGGCAATTTGTATGAACCTAGAATCCCCCCAAGCAATTTGCCAAAATTAATTATGATTATGGCAGCGATAGATGGCAACCCCTTAGAGTCAAAACATTTGACTATAGGTTGGTTGGATCATCTTACAATACTAACCCCTCGGGACCCGGACAAATATGAGTACCTAAAACTTAATTTCCTTGATTGCGGATTCAAGAGCAGCAGTGAGTGCCAAGGAACCTGGTACATGGATAGTGGTACATTCCCGGACATATGACAAGAAACAAGAAAAATCTGTCAAAATTCAAGGAAGTCAAAGGAGCAAAAGTCATATTTGGAGGAAATGAAGCTCCGGGGAGAAATAAGAGGCATTGGATCCATCAAGAAAAATGGATTAGAAATCACGGATGTTGCATATGTTGAAGGACTCAAATTCAATCTTTGAGTATTAGCCAACTCTGTGACAAAGGCTATAATGTTGGATTCAACATGGGAATATGCCAAATCAAGGACACTTTGAATCAATGAGGTTGTGTTGCAAGGATGCGGACAAAAGAACATGTATATAGTAGATTGGTCATTGCAACACCAAGCACTTGTCTACTAGCAAAGAACACGGCCGAATCAAGTTGGTTGTGCACAAAGTGAGTCACCTGAATTTCAAAACAATTAACAAGCTTGCGAGAAGTAATCTTGTGGAAGGACTTCGGACTCGGTATACAAGAAGGAAAGTGTATGTGATGCATGTCGGATGGGAAAACAAATCAAATCATCATTCAAAGAAAATACATGTCCATCTTCAACAAGAATATTGCATCTGCTACATATGGATCTATTTGGTCAGTTGAACCATCTAGCATAAGTGGGAAGAAATACACCTCGGTGGTAGTAGATGACTACTCAAGATATACATGGTCAATATTCATTTGTAAGAAGAAAGAAACTCTGCGAAACTACCCACGGTGATGAAGAGAATACAAAAGCGAGAAGAGTCAAACCATTATCAAAATAAGATCGACAAAGGCTGAGTTTGTCAATGGTATAATAACTTCGATACTATATTGAAAATGGTATTGGTCATGAATTATCTGCTGACAAGGACTCCTGAGCAAAATGGAGTTGTAGAAAGAAGGAATAGAACTCTCAAAAAGCGCAAGGACCATGTTAGGTGAGCGGAAATTTGCCTAAAAGATTTTGGTGAAGCAATAAACACAACATATTACACTCAAAATAGATGCATGATAAGCAGGACAACTAACAAAGACTCCTATGAGATTTGGACGGGGAGAAAACCAAATGTTGCATATTTTAGAATATTTGGATGTAAATGCTTCATCCATAACAATGGCAAAGATAATTTGAAGGCTTTTGATGCTAAAGGTGATGAAGGTATCTTCTTGGGATACTCGGTGAAAGCAAAGCCTCAGTACTCAACAAGAGGACTATGGTTCTGAGAGGAATCCATTCATGTGGTGTTTGATGAGCAAATGTAAATGGAGAAGACATTGAAGAGTCGGTGATAAGTTGAATCAACCAACCATGCAAAAAGGTCCTATCTTTGAAGGTGAAGAAAATTTGGAATTATAAGTCGGATGAAGATGAGATAATTTGAATCTCAAAAAATTCTTTGGAAAATCTGCGGCTAAGTGATGATGAGAGAAGCTGATCAAAACAACACGGTGCCAGGCAGTGAATCCAACTAACTTACTCCAACTTTGATGTAAGATGGTGAGAGACCATCCACGAGAACTAGTCATTGGAGATATAAGAGAAGGTGTCAAAACAAGATCGAACTCAACAAGAAGCTATGTTCACATGCTTCATCTCACAAATAGAGCCTAAAGATGTGTCACAAGCATTGGATGACACACATTGGATTCAAGCTATGCAAGAAAAGTGAATCGGTTTGAAAGAAATAAAGTGTGGGAAGCTGGTTCAAATACCTACCCATCAAAATGTTATTGGCACTAAATGGGTGTTGAAACAAGATGAGCGAGGAAGGTTACGTGGTAAGAAACAAAGCAAGATTAGTAGCCAAAGGATATTGCCAAGAAGAAGGGATAGATTTTGATGAAACATTTGCCCCTATAGCAAGATTGGAAGCTATAAGGATGTTTCTTGCCTATACAACTCAAGAATTTTTTGTATATCAAATGGATGTAAAAGTGCATTCCTTAATGGTTTATTGGAAGAAGAAGTGTATGTTGAACAACCTCCAGGATTTGAGCGAGAAGACTCTTGGAGATAAGGTATACAAACTCAAGAAAGCTCTATATGGATTGAAAGCAGGCACCCGAGCATGGTATGATACTTTGTCACAATTCTGGCGAGAGCGGATTCACAAAAGGAAAAGTGGATAGAACACTCTTGAGAATTCAAGATGCGAAGAGTACATTGCTTGTTCAAATACATGTGGATGACATTATTTTTGGATCCACAAACAAAGAAATTTGTGTGATAAATTTTCAAACCTCATGCAAAGCAAATTGAAATGACCATGATGGGAGAGGTGACATTCTTCCTTGGACTCGAAGTGAAACAGTGAAGGATGGAACCTTCATAAGTCAAACAAAATACACGAGAGATTTAATGAAGAAATTTGGTATGGAAGAGAAGTCTTGATAAAAATACCAATGAATACATCGGTCAAAATGGACACGGATGCGGATGGCAAGTCGTAGATCAAACAAGATCTGAGCACTCATTGGATCATTGCTCTATTTTACAACAAGCGAACCGGACATCACCTTTCTTTGTAGGTGTATGTGCAAGATTTCAATTTGCTCCAAAGGAAAGCCACGTATTTGCGACCAAGAGGATCTTGAGATATTTGAAAGGAAGCGAAGTTGGCTTATGGTATCAAAGGAAGGCGGATTCAAGCTAATTGGCTATTCGAGGCTCGACTATCTTTGGATGTAGAGTTGTGGGAAGAGCACCTCGAGGCACATGTCAAATGCTTGGAAACAGGCTAATTTCTTGGTTTAGCAAAAGCAAAATTCAATAGCCACCTCTGGTGAACGAGAATACATAGGCTGCGGGCGGTTTGTTGTGCCCAAGTCTATGGATGAGACAACGGTGAGAGACTATGAAGTTGAAGAAAAGGAAATTCCAATCATGTGTGATAACACAAGTGCAATTGCAATCACTCAAAATCTATGTTGCACTCAAGAACAAAACATATTGATGTCGGATATCACTTCATAAGAGATCATGTTGAAAAGAAGGACATCATCTTGGAATATATTTCAAGCGACAAGCGGTTGGTGACATATTCACAAAACTATTATGTGAGTCAAGATTTGAAGAACTCAAGCATGAGTTAGGATTAATTGGTGAGTTGACACTCGAAAACTCAAAGAAAAGAAATAAATACGAAGAGAGGAAAAAGAGCTAAACTCTTAAATCAATTTGAGTAAATCGGTAAATATCGAAAAGACAATTTGTACCAAGTTAGGTGTATTCTTGAGTATTTACATACGAGAAGAAAAGAGTTAAATCAGCTAAGGGACAAGCTGAGTCATTTATGAGCAAAGTGACAAAAACGCAGTCGTTTTTACTAAGCGGGAATGTTTTTAAGAATAGCGTCGGCATAATTATGGCGTGTCTGAGGCAAAAGCTGCACACCAAGCTTATGATTGGATATAAATGTTGCCGCATTAAATACGAGACATTAAATGCTAATCGGTGTGCAAGATCTAAGCCGTTGATTTCGATAACATTTCAAAAACCACCCGCACGTCCTTTCATAAACCATACTTAAACTCTTTCGTCCGTTTCTCTCACACATTACCAAAAACTGTTCATTTCTCTCTCTCTCTCAAAAGCAAAGGCAAAAAATCTCTCTCAAAACCCTATTAATCTTCAAATCACCTTCTAAGTTTCGTTTGGTGAAATCTTTGAAAAATGGTATCTACTCATGATTTGTCAAGCTAGGAAAGCAAATCCACATCGGGTCTCTTGTGGATTTCGGGGTATGGTCAAGCAGGGGTCGATGACGCCCTCGTAAAGAAGATCATTTGAAAAACTAAAGCGTCACGGGCTAAAACCATTTCGGCGATGGAGTTTCCGATGACCTATGTGGAAGAGGTTGCGCGATTCTACGTGAATCTTTGAGATTCACGATGAGAGGATCAAATCCTCTGTTCACGGGAAGGAGTTCATCATTTGCGCCAAGGATTTGGCGAAACACTTTGCTCGTTCTGGCGGAAGGAGCACGAGAAATTAATGAAGGCTGATGTTGACTTGGCTCTTTGCTTGGAAGGAAGTAGCCAAGACCATTATCTTGAAAAGATAGTCTACCTGACTAACAAGAGGCTGCTTTGAAGGAGGACTACCACAAATTGTTGGACATCGTTGCCAAATGCATAGACATCAAATTTGGCGGCTTTGACCAAGCTGTCAAAAGCAAAATTGATCGTAATGGCTGCGATCATTGAAAAAAAGAAAGTGAAGTAATTTGAGTTTGTCTCTGCGGACTACTGCGAGAATGTAGGAACAAATCCTTTAAGGAGGATGGAACATTTGGAGGATCACAGGATACGGTACAGTAATTGGCGAATAATGGAAGTAAAGAAAGTCTCTCTTCGACATGGAAAGGCGTTCCATGTAAACAAGAGAATATTCGATCAAACCTCTCGGGCGCACGAGAAGAGAGCCTACGCTAAGAAGGTGATACAAGTGAGGGGAATCGGTGACCCCAAAGATCTGATTGTCCCCTCTCCACCAAAGAAGAAAGGCTGCCCTGCGGTGCTAAGAAAGACTCGACAAAAGAAAAACAAATCTGCTCCTCCTGCCTCTGCGGCCGATTCCCTGCCCCGCGGCCGTGTCTCCCTGCCCTTGCGGCCTTGTGTGGAGAAGGAATCCCAAATACCTTCTCCGGTCGTCAAGAAAGAGGAAGGCGATAAGCAAGGCGGCCAACTCCTTAAAAGAAAGGCAGCCCGGCCCCTGCCGCCCAAGACTCGAGAAGAGACCTTGTCGAAGCAGAAATCCCTCTGGTTCAAACAAAAGAAGAAGAAGAAGACTTTTCAAGCATTCCAAGCTTGAAAGCAGAATTTAGTCGACCACTCGGTGGAGAAGATACCAGCTTTGGAGAAGTAGAGTCTCAGGCGTGATAGATGAAGCGGTCAAGTCTCTTGATGCCAATCGCGAGAGGCAACTCAAAGACCAGTGTAGACAAAACAGCGAGGAACAAGGAATGGATGAGACAACCGAATCACTGTTGTGGGGTTTTCTCTCCACCTATAACGAGCTGCTTTGAAGATGTCGGCGGTGAAATCTGCTACCCTTAATACACGGAAAGCGAGGGCCAACAAGAGAATGATGAAAGGCGATGTAATCATGCACTCTCCATTGTATCCGGACATCCAAAATCGTCTACGAAAGTGGAGAAAATGGAAGCTTAGCCTATCAGTGCGGTTTGAAAATCGAGTTCATTCTTGAGGAAGAAGAACTCTTGATTTCTTGAGGTAGACACGATCTTTGCAAGCCCTTGCGCGGATAATTGCATCAATATCTTTGGAGATTCGAAAAAGAAAATGAACGGGCTAAAAGAAGGGGGCGAGGCACGTAAGAAAGGCCGACATTTGCCCTCTCCGGCACCATAGAACATACACATCCTCACTTTGGCGTCTATCGAGAAAGTGATGAGGATCGGACCTGTTCTTTGCCCGAGAAGAGTTGCAAATGCGGCAAGCAATGGAAGAATCGAGAATCCTTCATGAGCAAAGAATGATGGAGGGACCAGGAGAGTCCTCCAAAACACGGTGGAGATAGACCCAATGGGAGTGGTGCAACATATTGCCCTTTGTTATTCTTGCCACCACTTCCCAGCTCACTCGGAAGAAGGAATTAAGGAAGCTGGCGATGAAACTAGGATAGTGGGGACCCGGTCGAGCCGACCCCTAATGAAGGTGTCTTACCACACCTTTGGTGAATACTCGGTGGGAACAACAGGAGTCGGAGATGAGTGACCCCATTCCAAGTCACTCGGTGGTGTGCGGTGAGGAGAAACTCCCCCTCGGCTGCGGCAAGGTCGGAGGATCTTTTGTTGTCTCCACAATGAATCTAGGAAGCGAAGTGGAGAAGGAACAAACACAAAGTACCACGGCAAGTTGTCATCAACGAGGCTCAGGCGATTGAAGCTGTCTCGGTGAGTGCCAAGCTGCTACGAAGGCTAATGTGGCTGGCGATGCGATCGAGGCACGAGGAAGGAACAACCACAGGAGTTAACACTGCAGGCGGCGAAAGTGCAATCCATGGAGTTGAGACTCTAATGGATGCCACCATGAAAGACCCTAAGGCAGTGACCTTTGTCGAAAGGGATGTCAAGCCTCATTTGTAGTTGAGGCTGCGAGGAGGTAATGAAGGCCACGGGAGGTTGAGACTTCCGGGGTAAAAAAGGCGGAAATCTGAGAACATCCCTCCCGCTATCATTGATCCATCGAGAAAAGGAGATAAGTGCACTTCACGATTCCCAGGATAATCTGATGTAACCTTTGCAGGATCGGAATGATACGATGAAGGTGAGTTATCCCCTGTGGTGATCCAAAAGACTCGGTGAGGATGTTCCAACCACGAGTAAGTCGACCTCAAGACTACTCGCCAAACTTTCAACTTTGATGATGAGCCACCATGGAAATCTCATCATCGTCGATGGCTTCACGATAAGGCCGAGGACGATCAACTAATTTGGATAAATCATTTGAGACCAACGAAGGTGTTGAGGCAGTGAGCCTCGGCAAGGTGGGTCGACTTCTTCTATGAGACCCGAAGTGAATCGAGTCCTTTGCTCGGGCTCCTCAAGCTGCGGCGAGGATCGACTTCGAGGACTTCCACGAGCACCAGTCATCATTGAACAAATCCCGGTTGCCGTGATGATCCCTTTGTAGAATCATTTCCCTTCTCTATGGAAGTACCCGACCTCACGATGAATCGAGAAAAAAGAGATTTGGCGCTTCCCGCAGACGAGATCTGTCATTCCATCGAGACACTATTGTTCCATCGACTATGATTTTTTTGCTTAGCCGTCAATTTGAAACAACAGTATCGGTGAAGTTCGGAAGGTGTTTTAAGCATTATTTCTTTGAAATTATTTGGATGGAGAGGCACCAGGCCTCGATGGACATGAGCTGGATAACGGGGATGCCAACCTACTGCGACTTGAGAGGCATAATAGTGAGAATCCGAGGAGTGGTGGCAATAGCGACAAACAATGCGTGTGGAACAAGCTAGATATTTGAACATTGTTCAACAAGGCAACATTTGATGCAGCGGTGAGAATCTTGATGCAAAGACAAAATTGAAAGAACACATTGAGCAAATGCATGAATCTCACCTTTCTTTGAGATAAAGATCTTTGCGTGAGCAAAATAAGAATGAGCTCTGCGTATGGATGAAAACATGGATCGAAAATTGATCTTCTCATGTTTGAGATGAAGTTGATTAAAAGTTGAATCAGCGCTACTCGCTACGAGTTTCGTGCGGCATACTCTTGGCGGACTCGAAGCGAACTTCGACTTTCGGCGGACTCGACTTCTGCTTGCTAGTTTGTTTCGGGGGTTCTGTCTCCTTTGATGATGCCAAAAAAGGGGAAGAGGAATACCTAAAAGCATTTGAAGGGATCGAAGTTGAGAAGGAGGAAGCATTTGTGAAGGAAAGACAAGCGAGGAAGTATTAAGAGAAAAGAAAGGGAATCTGTTGAGGGTAGGATCGAAAGATGTGACCTTGATGATTGCTAAAACCCCCAACAAAGTCTTGTCACTGACTAATATTATCGGCAAACTCCAAGTGACTCGCCCCTTTGCAACACTCTATTGTACCAATGGTGAAAAAGAAAAGCGATTGAAGCGAGGGGATGGAGGAAGTGGAAGGAAGGATGAATGCCGAGTTATGGATATTACGAAACAACATGGAGGCATTCCGGTGAAGCGAGACACTTATGCCATCTCGGATGCGGAGGCGAGCTAAGATCGGTTGATGAATTTAAAACGCTCGCATCCCGAAGGATACTTCGCAAACATGTCCATGGCTCAAGCACAGGACTTATCTTGGGAAAAGGGTCTCACACTATGTATGTGAAGAAGGCGACGAAGGCGACGAGACTAAGCGATCACTCTGCTTGGTCACTCCGCTAGTCACTTTCAGTGGGAAAAAAAGACCCCGTACAATACATGCCCGGAGGTAGAGGAAGAAGGTGTGGTGGAGGAAGAGGTTTGGACCTAGATCTCGCCCAAAAACATTGAGTACATAGATCCAGGCAAGAAAGGAGGGATCTCTTGAAATTTGGTTTTTTGAAGTAGCCAATCGCAAGTGGCTAAGAACAATCTTTGAGTATGTGAAAAGAATTGAAGAAGAAAATAAAAGACAAACTCGGCTATGGGAGGAGAGACAAGAGAGACTAAGAAGAGATGAAGGCTGCAAGGAAGGCATATGAAAAAAAAAGAAGAAGAAGCGGTGAAGATGAGAAAAAGAAAGAAGATTAGAAGATGTGAGTGAAGAAGATGAAAGAAGGAGCGTGAAGGAGATGAAGTGTTCTTTATCCACCCCTTCATGTATTTTACTATGTAAATACACTTTATGTAAGTCTTAGTACACTATATAAAAGCTGTACAAATTCTATACTTATGTAAATATAAAATGACATGGTTAGCTTAAGCCCGGTTAAACTACGATACATTTTTGTTGGTTTAAGCTACGATACACCTTATGTGACTATGTAAAGAACAAGAATGTTATGATCAATAAAGATCGATTCTAAACACATTACGTGATTCTACATATGCTGTATGTATCTTTCTTCATTTAAATTATTGATGTATGTTTTAAGTTTTGGCATCATCAAAAAGGGGAAATTGTTGGGAAATCATTTTGTAGATTTTGATGAATGTCATGTAAAACTTAGAATAGGAAGTTGGCACCCCATTTTGTTGTAAAGCGCATTGTAATAGATAAGTGGTCAAAATTTGAGTTAAATCGGCTATGCCTAAACATGCAAGAAGACAATTTGGAGACTAGAAGGAAGACTCATTGCGAGGCAGTGAGTATGGCAAAAGAAGAGAAGACGGGAACTCATTGAAGGTGCAAGCGAGATGCGGTGAGTGAAGTATCGATCAAGTCAACTCAAGACAGACCAAGTGTCAAGATCGAAATAATGGGAAGAGTCATCAAATGATTGGAAGGCGACTCGAAGTCACTGGGAATGTGAAGAAAATGCGATCAAGTCAAGACAATGAAAGAGATCCGTTGCCGAGAAATCAAGAGAATTACTTAAACAAGTAATACCTCCATCTTGCCTTTCTTGAAGTGCTTTCAGTTCGAAGCGTGCAAAAGGAATAAACCAATGGGAAGCATTGCACCATGTCGAACTACGAAAAGGTGAAGAATCATTCATACGAGGAAATGGAAATTCAGGGCGCAACAAGACAAGCCAACGACCACAAGTGACTTTCAAAAATAAGCTATCTCTTCAGCGGGCAAATTTTTGAAAGATCACTATAAAAAGGCTGAGGAATAACTACGAGAGAAGGTTACGAACCACGAACAATCAAGCAAACATTTGAACTCTAACCTAAGATATTCTCAAATCATTGAGATCAATTCTCAAGCCTACGTTACGAAGAAAATCAATCCAACACTCTGTGAAGGAAAGATAACTTCAATCGGTTGAAGAGGAAATTTTGAAGAATCAAGGGGTCTACATTCCACGGAGGATTGTAGGAAGGTTCAAGGTCGAACCAGTCTCAAGTTTACGGAGGGCTTCGTGATCTAATCCAAGAAGCTTGAGCAAGTGGGCTGCGCGGTAGCAAAGCGGTGCCTGTGAAGAAGGCTGAGTCGTCACGAGAAGCGGTGCGTGACCAAGGCATCTCGGTGAGTCCCAAAGGATCAAGTCATTTGTGTGATCAAGACTTGTATATGGTATTACCACTCGTATCTTGATCAATACTTAGTGGATTCCTCCGGGAGTTGGAGAAGAGAGGAGTAGAAGAATTACCCCATCTTTGAACCTCTATAAAAACTTATCGTGTCATTTACATTTTAGCACTTTAATTCTGCATCTTATTTGTTTAACTCTCTTGATAAATTTGCTATCCACTTGATAATCTCTAAGTGCTAAAACCAAGTATTAAATCAAACTAAACCAAATTTAAAGGTGTTAAGTCTTTTTGAAAACAAACCACGGTTGAGCTAAGTCTTTAGTCTTAGCGGTGAGTTATTCTATCAACGGCTCGATCAGTGCGTTGAGTGACTAACTCTCTTGATTAACTAACTTATTTGTTCACCAAGGACACAAGCTGCGAAGTATTAACTCGAATATTTAAAAGACCAAATCAAAAAGTTGGTAAGGTTTATTCAACCCCCTTCTAAACCTTACACTCACACCCCTTAGGACCAACAATTGTGCGTAGTAAACTCATAATATGGGGACGAAACTCCCTTTGATGGACAAGCATTGCTTTGAGGCGGTGGACATAACTATAAAAGACATTATGGACATAGTCAAACAGGAAATCGGCCACATCCCATTTGGAGCGGAAACGATCGTGTTTGGTGGAGATTTACGGCAAATATTGCCTATCGTGCGAAGGGAAGTCGGCATGATATCATCAATGCCACGATAAATTCTTCGCATTTGTGGAGACATTGTCTTGTTCTTCGACTAACTAAGAACATGCGGCTTCAAAGACTAGGTGAAAGCGATGATTATGTGAATTTGGTGAAGTTTTCGAATGGATTGAGAATATCGGAGATGGAACACTTGGAGGAGAAAAGCGAGGTTACGCCACTATTGACATCCCTAAAGATATATTGCTCAAAGCTACGATGATCTATTTCGACCATCATTGAAAGCAACATTAGGAATTTTATTGTTTAGATTTTGATGAATGCCATGTAAAACTTAGAATAGAAAGTTGGCACCCCAATTCTTGTTTTAAAATGCATTGTAATAAATAAGCTGGCCAAAAGGTGAGTTAAATCGGCCTACGCCCTAACATGCAAGAAGACAAGCGAAGACTGAAGGAAGACTCATTGTGAGGCAGTGAGTATGGCAAAGAAGAGTAGGCAGGGAACTCTCTTTGGAGAAGCGGTGAGTGGAGCATCGGTCAAGTCAACTCAAGAAAAGCCAAGTCTCAAGTTGAAGTGACGAAGAAGAGTCATCCGATGATTGGAAGCGACTCTAAGTCACCTGGGGAAAGCAAGGAAATGCGGTCAAGTCGAGATAAGCGTAAAAGAACCGTTGCACGAGAAATCAAGAGATTTACTTAAACAAGTAATATCTCCATACCACCTTTCTCGGAGTGCTCGGTCCCGGAAGCGTGCAAAAGGAATGAAACAATGGGAAGCACCACACCGTGTCAGAACTACGAAAAGGTGAAAGAACAATTCATACGAGGAAATGGCAATTCAAGAAGCGCAAGCCAACTTTTTGACGCAAAGTGACTTTAAAAAATAAGCCTATCTCTTCAACGGGCAAATTTTTGAAAGTTCACTATAAAAAGGCTGAGGAGTTTGTTTGAGAAGATACATGACACACATGTGAGATAAACAAGCATATTAGAAAAGCTGAAACATTCTCAATCCTCAAGCCTACATTACGAAGTACATCAATCCAACACTCACTGTGAAGGAAGAGAACTTCAATCGGTTGAAGAGGAAAATGCGAAAACAAGGGGTGTACATTCCGGGAAGGATTGTAGAAAGGTTCAAAGGTGAACCAAGTCTTAAGCTTTTGGAGGGCTTCGTGATCAAATCAAGAGCTTGAGCAAGTGGTGTAGTAACAAAGCAGTTGCCTGTGAAGAAGGCTGAGTCGTCGAGAAGCTTGGTGAGTGATCAAGGCGTCTCGGTGAGTCCCTAAGGATCAAGTCATTTGTTGTGATCAAGACTTGTATACGGACTGTTACCACTTTGTAAAGCTGATCATTACTTAGTGGATTCCTCCGGGAGTTGGAGAAGAGAGGAGTAGAAGAATTACCCCATCTTGAACCTCTATAAAAACTTCACTCTGTCATTTACATTTCAGCACTTAAATTCTGCACTTTTAAGCTGCTTATATCTGGTGATAAATTTGCTATCCATTTGATAATTTATAAGTATTAAATCAAGTTCTAAAACCTTGCTTAATCAAACTTAAGGGTGTTAAGTCTTCGCTGAAAATAACACCACAGTTGAGTTAAATTATAACCAACGGTGAGTTACTCCATCAACGGCTCAATTTGAGTGCATTTGAGAGATTAACTCTCTTGAGTGACTAATTCGATTTGTCCATCAAGGACACGGTGTGTAGAATCAACTCTGTAGATTTAAAAGGACTAAATCGAAAATTTGGTAAGGTTTATTCAACCCCCTTCTAAACCTTACACTTACACCCCAGGACCTACAAGTGGTATCGGGCGGTTGGTTCATTGAACCCTCGCAGTTCTTGAACTAGATCTCAAACTTTTCAAAGTCTGCTTTAGTACTTGAACCTTCAAATTTTTTTTTAAAAAGTCATTATCATGGAAGCAAATTTGACACGCATTCCTATGTTCACTATTGAAGAATTTGATGATTGGAAAATTCGTATGCGGGCTCATCTATCGGCATTACATGATGAGATGTGGATAGTGATAGAAGATGGGCCTCTGCAAATATTAAAGGTGAACACGGTATGCGAAGAGTTCTGGTGAAGGAGAAAGAAGATCTTGCTCCCGGACGAGTCATGGTTGAAAAACCAAGAAGCGAGTGGACAAATGATGATGAGAAAAAGATACAACTGGACAATGTAGCCAAGGACATCCTTTACAAAATCTTGGACAAAGCCGTGTTCAATAAAGTCAAATCATGCAAAACGGCTAAGGAAATGCAGGACAAAGTGACATTGATTTGTGAAGGCTCGGAAAGCAAATCAAAGAAAACAAATTATCGTGGTTTGTCTGAGAAATTTGAAAACTTCAAAATGATCTCGGGAGAAAACACTGGATAAAGCTGGATGCTCGGTTCACGAAATCACAAATGGTATGCACTTGGAAAGGAATATACACGAGAAGGAAATGTGTATGAAGATCTAAAAAGTCTTCGGTGAATGGGAAATGAAGGTCATGGCCCTGAGACATTCCATGGACCTATCAAAGACATCCAACCATGAACTATTCTCGGACCTCAAAGCCTACGAGTTTGGTGAGAAGAAGAAAAGACCGAGGAAGAGGCAATTTGTACCCAAAAGCAATTTGCTCTAAGTGTTAAAGATGGGAAGAGAAGGTGAGGTCAAAGAAGCCATTGACCCGGAAGAAATAGCACGATGGTTAAAAGGTTCAACAAGTTCTTCAATAAGAACTACAAAAGAGGAAAGGGTGAATCTTCCGGAAGACACTTAGCTCCCTCCAAATCAAGGGATGACAGGCCAACAAGAGAACATATCATCAAAAAGTTGAGTATCAAAGGGTGACAACTCAAGAATGGAAAAGAGTGATCAAAAAGCTGAATATCTATGTTGGGCTGTAGACAACCAGGTCACTATGCCATTATTTGCTCATATCCTGTAGTCAACAAGTACGAGGGGATGAAGAAGAAAGGAAGGTCTTGAGAGAAAGAAGACAAAGAAAAGAAAAAGGCAATGATAGGCTGCGAGAAGCTGAAGCAATGAGCCAAGCCAAGAGAGACAAGCTGATTGAGTAGTAGTGGCGACTACTCAAGTGACTTTGAAGAAGAAGCCACGATCGCTTGATGGCCAAAGAACAAGATCAACGACCAAGAAGATGAGGTACAATCTAACTCATCAAACTCGGACACTTGATGATAGTATTTGTGACACACACACTTCATCACCCTTTGATCTTTATGATTCATTAGGCAAAATGATGAAAGATTTTGAACACATTAAATCCTCACACACACTATTGAATGAGGAAAACGACCTACTAAAAAGTCAAAACTCAAAGTGACTAAGGAGTGAGTACTCTAAGTCAAATAGCTAATGAGAATGAAAGTTTAAAAGGTGAAAATGCTAAATTAATAGCGAGAAATTCTTTGCTATAGAAAAGAGGAGAATGACCTCAAGAATGTTATTGCCTCATTCACTAAGGCATCTAAATCATTGGATGATCTTATTATGAGTCAAAGAGAATGTGGAGACAAGACAGGCTTAGGATTTAATTCCTCTGTGCCATGTCAAACCTCAAGAGTAATTTTGGAAAAAGGATCTTCCAAGTCATAAAAGTCGAAAAATCCAAAACTCTAAATGTTGCACACACATTCACTCAAAGCACAATACTAAGCAAAGCTGGCCTTGGTTACAAAGGAAAAGGAAAACTTGCCGAGTTGAGTGTCTTTGAAAGGGCGGTGAGAGAAGAGATTGGCCGAGTCCCTCGGCAAATTCCAAGCAGAAAATACTCTGTAAAGAAGAAGCGAGCTACCAAAAATCCCGAGAAAACCCATAAAAGAAATACATATGATGGGAATGGTAGAAAGTATCAAGCAAGTGATTGGAATAATGTGAGCGATCGGCATAGACTTATGGAATATAAGCCCAAATGGCAAAGGCCAGAACTCGGCAAAGGCCATTCCAAAAGCATAAAAGCTTTCATCGGCACACATATGCACCTAGGCACTACACTCAAAGACACCACAATTACCCAAGGAAGGCAATTGCTAAAACATATATGCGGGCATACGAGACAAAAAAGGCAATTTGTATGAACTAGAATCCCCAAGCAATTTGCGAGGATTAATTATGATTATGGCAGCGATAGATGGCAACCTC
This sequence comes from Rehmannia glutinosa, assembly GCA_016081115.2. NCBI lineage: Eukaryota > Viridiplantae > Streptophyta > Magnoliopsida > Lamiales > Orobanchaceae > Rehmannia > Rehmannia glutinosa. The sequence continues at coordinate 55,949,271 of CM071930.1, forward strand.
TTAGAGTCAAATCATTTGGCTATAGGTTGGTTGGATCATCCTACAATTCTAACCCCTCGGGACCCGGACAAGTATGGGTACCTAAAACTTAATTTCCTTGATTGCGGGTTCAAGGAGCAGGTTGAGTGCCAAGGAACGATACATGGATAGTGGTACATTCCGGACATATGACAGGAAATAAAGAAATCTGTCAAAATTCAAGGAAGTCAAAGGAGCAAAAGTCATATTGGAGGAAATGAAGCTCTGGTGAAATAAGAGGCATTGGATCCATCAAGAGGAATGGATTAGAAATCACGGATGTTGCATATGTTGAAGGACTCAACTTCAACTTCTTGAGTATCGATCGGCTACGTGACAAGGGCTACAATGTTGGATTCAACATGGGTATATGCCAAATCAAAGATATTGAATCAAATGAAGTTGTCTTTGCAAGGATGTAGACAGAAAAATATGTATGTAGTGGATTGGTCATTGCAACACTTTGCATTAACTTGTCTACTAGCAAAAACAATTTGAATCAAGTTGGTTTGTGGCACAAAAAGGTGAGTCACTGAATTTCAAAACACTTAACAAAGCTGGCAAGAAGTCATCTTGTAGAAGGACTTCGGACTCGATTATACAAGAAGGAGAGTATATGTGATGCATGTCGGAAGGAAAGCAAATCAAGTCGTCATTCAAAGAAAAGACATGCCCATCCTCAACAAGAATATTGCATCTTCATATGGATCTATTTGGCCCAGATGGAACACCGGCATAAGTGGAAAGAAATACACCTTGGTGGTAGTAGATGACTACTCAAGATATACATGGACAATATTCATGTGCAAGAAGAAAGAAACTCTACAAAAACTACCACGGTGATGAAGAGGATTCAAAATGAGAAAGAGTCAAACCATTATCAAAATAAGATCGGATAGAGGAGGAAGAGTTTGTCAATGGAATAATAACTTCGAGTATTGTATTGAGAATGGTATTGGTCATGAACTATCGCGACAAGGACTCCCAATGAGAATGGAGTTGCGAGAAAGAAAGAGCGAGAACCCTCAAAGAAGCGGCAAGGACCATGTTAGGTGAGGCGGGGTTACAAAAGATTTTGGTGAAGCAATCAACACGACTTGCTACACCCAAAACAGATGTATGATAAGCAGGGCGGTGACAAAGACTCCTATGAGATGCGGGTGGAAGAAAACCAAGTGTTGCATATTTGAGAATATTTGGATGTAAATGCTTCATCACAACAATGGCAAAGACAACCTAAAGGCCTTTGATGCTAAAGGTGATGAAGGTATCTTCTTAGGATACTCGGTGAAAGCAAAGCCTGAGGATACTCAACAAAAGAACTACGATTCTGAAGAATCCATTCATGTAGTATTCGATGAGCAAGTGTAAATGGAGAAGACATTGTAGAGTCGGTGATAATTTGAATCATCCAACCATCTGAGAAGAGTCCCTATCTTTGAAGGTGAATTTGGAATTATCAATTGAGAAGAAGATGAGATATTTGAATCTCAAAAGCATTTGGAAAATTTGCGGCTAAGTGATTACGAGAGAGGCGACCCACGACAACACATTTGCAAGTCATTGAATCGGCTAACTTACTCCAACTTTGATGTAAGATGGTGAGAGACCATCCACGAGAACTTGTCATTGGAGATATAAGAGAAGGTGTCAAGACAAGATCGAACTCAACAAGAAGCAATGTTCACATGCTTCATCTATAAACAGAGCCCAAAGATGTGTCACAAGCATTGGGCGACACACATTGGATTCAAGCTATGCAAGAAGAAGCTGAATCGGTTTGAGAGAAATAAAGTATGGGAATTAGTGCAAAGACCCATACATCAAAATGTTATTGGAACCAAATGGGTATTGAAATAAGATGAGCGAGGAAGGTTACGTGGTAAGAAACAAAGCAAGACTAGTAGCCAAAGGATATTGCCAAGAAGAAGGGATAGATTTTGATGAAACATTTGCCCCTGTAGCAAGATTGGAAGCTATAAGGATGTTTCTTGCCTATGCGCTCACAAGAATTTCATTGTATATCGAGATGGATGTAAAAGTGCATTCTAAGCGGTTTATTGGAAGAAGAAGTGTATGTTGAACAACCTCCGAGGATTTGAGCGAGAAGACTCTTGGAGACAAGGTATACAAACTCAAGAAAGCCTGTATGGATTGAAACAGGCACCCAAAGCATGGTATGATACCTGTCACAATTCTAGCGAAAATGGATTCACAAAAGGAAAAGTAGATAGAACACTTTTTGAATTCAAGACAAGAAAGAGTATCTTTGCTTGTTCAAATATATGTGGATGACATCATTTTTGGATCTACTAACAAAGAGTTGTGTGAAAAATTTTCAAACCTCATGCAAAGTAAATTTGAAATGAGCATGATGGGAGAGTGACATTCTTCCTTGGACTCCAAGTGAAGCAGTGAAGGATGGAACCTTCATAAGTCAAACAAAATACATCGAGAGATTTAATGAAGAAGTTTGGTATGGAGGAGAAGTCTTACGTAAAAATACCAATGAACACATCGATCAAAATGGACATGGATGCGGATGGCAAGCACTGTAGATCAAACAAGATCTGAGCACTTATTGGATCATTGCTCTATCTCACGGCTAGCGCGGGCGGACATCACCTTTCTTTGTAGGTGTATGTGCAAGATTTCAATCTGCTCCAAAGAAACCACATGACAGCGGCTAAGAGAATATTGAGATACTTGAAAGGAAGCAAGAAGTAGGCTATGGTATCCAAAGGAAGGTGGATTCAAGCTAATTGGCTATTGATTCGACTATCTTTGGATGCGAGTGGACAGGAAGAGCACTTGAGGCACATGTCAAATCTTAGGGAAGCAGACTAATTTCTGGTTTAGCAAGCAAAAGCAAAACTCAATAGCCACCTCTACATCGAGGCGAGAATACATAGGCTGCGAGGCATTTGTTGTGCCCAAGTCTATGGATGAGGCGGTGAGAGACTATGAAGTTGAAGAAAAAGAAATTCCAATCATGTGTGATAACACAAGTGCAATTGCAATCACTCAAAATCTGTGTTGCACTCAAGAACAAAACATATTGATGTCGAGATATCACTTCATAAGAGACCATGTTGAAAAGAAGGACATCATCCTGGAATATATCTCAAGTGACAAACAACTAGTGACATCTTCACAAAACCATTATGTGAGTCAAGATTTGAAGAACTCAAGCATGAGTTGGGGCTAATTGGTGGTGACACTCGGACAAATCAAAAAAGAGAAATGGAGCAGAAAAGGGGTGAAAAAAAAAGAAAAGCAATCATTTCAACCAAATCAATTATATCGGAAAAACTGACTACAAAGTCGGTGATATTTGAGTCACTAAAAGCTGCTGAGAAGTAGAGTTAAATCGGCTAAGGGATAATTTGAATAACTTATGAGCAAAGTGACAAAAACGCGATCGTTTTGACTAAGCGGGAATGTTTTAAGGAATACGTCGACATAATGATGATGTGTCTGAGACATAAAGCGCACACCAAGCCTATGATTGGATATAAATCTTTGCCGCATTAAATACGAGACATGAAATGCTTAATAGGCGTGCGAAATCCAAGCCGTTGATTTCGACCACATTTCAAAAACCACCATACGTCCTTTCATAAACCATATTTAAACCATTTTCGTCAGTTTCTCTCTCACACTTCTAAAAGCTGTTCATCTCTTTTCTCAAAAGCAAAAGGCAAAATACTCTCGAAACCCTATCAACCTTCAAATCAATTTACGAGTTTTCCTTGATATAATCTGAGAAATGGCACCAACTTATGACTTTACCAAGTTAGGAAAGCAAATCCACACCGGTTCGGCGGTGGATTTGACGGAATGGTGAAGCGGTCAAACGACACCCTAGTGAAGAAAATCGAGAAGTTGGAAGCGTCAGGGCTAAAACCGTTTCTAACGTTAGAATATCCGATGACCTATGTGGAGGAGGTCGCACAATTCTCGTGAATCTTTGAGATTCACGATGAAGGAATCAAGTCATCTATTCACGGAAGCGGTGACTATCACTTGCCAAGGATTTGGTGAACATTGCTCACTACCGTGAAGGAGCATACGAGATTAAAGAAGGCTGATGTAAACTTGGGTGACGCATGGAAAAGAAATAGCCAAGTCGACTTTCTTTGATAAAATAATATACCACGACAAACAAACAAAGCTGCTTTGAAGGAGGATTATCACAAGTTGTTGGATATAGTTGCCAAATGTATCGACATCAAATTTGGCGGCTTTGACCAAGCTGTCAAAAAGCAAAGCTGATTGTAATGGCTGCAATCATTGAAGAAAAAGAAGATAAAGCTGGGCTGAGTTTGTCTCCCCGGACTCTGCCCGAGCGTGGGAACAAATCTTTCAAAGAAGATGGCACATTTGGAGGATCCCTAGGATATGGCACAGTGATTGGCGGCTATTGGAGGTGAAAGGAGTCCCTCTTAGACATGGGAAGGCATTCCATGTTAACAAGAGGATGTTGAGCAAACCTCTGCAGCGCTGAGAAGAGAGCTTACGCCAAGAGGCGACACAGTGAGGGGAATCGGTGACCCCGAAGATACGATTGTTTCCTCTCGGCCAAGAAGAAAAGCTGCCCTGCGGTTTGCTAAGAAAAGCTGCTTTGCCCCTGCGGCAAAGAAAACAAACATGCTCCTGCCCCTGCGAGAGTCACTGCCCCCAGCAGCCGTGTCTCCGCCCCTGCGCGGTCGAGAAGGACTCACAAATAGCTTCTCCGATAGTCAAAAGAGGAGAAGCGAGAAGCCACGACGGCTGCTCCTCGAGAAAAAGACACCGGCCACCGGCCCCGGCCGCCCAAGACTCGAGAGGACACCGTCTACGAACCGAGAAATCCCTACGGTACAAACTAGGAGACGAAGAAGAATCGTCAGCGGTCAAGCCCCGGAGAAACCGGTGAGTCGATTACTCGGCTAGCACAAATACCAGAGACTCTTTGGAGAAGTAGAGTCTCTAGATGTAGTTGATGAAACTTGACCAAAGTCTGTTGAAGGCGGTCGTGCGAGAGGCAAGAAGACACAATTGTAGCTCACGGTGAAGCACAAGAAAGAACTGCCGGAGCGGATAGTGATGTTATGATCCTATCTCCACCTTACCCGGACATCCAAAATCGTCTGCGTGAGTGGATGAAATGGAAGTTGAGTAAGTCGAGGAGCAGTTCCAACGGCTGAGTTCATAGAAGAAGAAGAGGAACTGCTAAATTTCCTTGGATTAACTCTTGTGCTCCCGGCTACGGATGAAGACAAGCTGCACGACGGACATCCTGCAGATCTACAAGGACAAGGAGAGAGAAAAGCAAGCTGAAGAAAGAGAAGCACGTGAGAAGGCAAGCATCGCCTATCTCGGCACCACGAACACACACATCCTCTTCTTGATGTCTTCTCGTGATGGTGAGGAACAGGAGAATGTTCTTTGCCACATAAGAGTTGCAAATGCAGCAAGCATTGCACGAATCAAGAATCCTTCACGAGCAAAGTTTAGGTCCCAAGGGGTGTAAGTGTAAGGTTTAGAAGGGGGTTGAATAAACCTTACCAAATTTTCGATTTAGGCCTTTTAAATCTCTGAGTTCTACTGTTTGTGTCCTTGATGGGCGATTGAATTAGTCACTCGGTAGAGTTAATCTCTCAACGAATTTCGGTGGTACATTAATAGAAAGTAACTCGGTTTGTTGGCTATAAATTGACTCAATTTGTGGTTTTGTTTTTTGTGGAAGACTTAACACCCTTAAGTTTGATTAAGCAAGTTTTCTGACTTGATTTAGTACTTATAAATTATCAAATGGATAGCAAATTTATCGTGAGATATAAGCAATTAAAAGTCAGAAATTTAAATCTTTGAAATGTAAATGACATGATAAGGTTTTTATAGAGGTTCGAAGATGGGGTAATTCTTCTACTCCTCTCTTCTCCAACTCTGGAGGAATCCACTAAGTAATGATCGGTTTACAAAGTGGTAGCAGATCCGGATACAAGTCTTGATCACAATGACCACTTGATCCTTTGGGACTCGATGCAGGAGACGCCTTGATCACTCGGTGGCTTCTCGTGCGACTCGGCTTCTTCCAGGCGGCATTTGCCTTGCTACTACTGACTCACTTGCTTAAGCACTTTGGATTTGATCACGAAGCCCTCCAAGAGCTTAAGACTTGGTTGACGCCTTGAACCTTTCTACAATCCTTTCTGGAATGTAGACCCCTTGTTTTTCGATATTTTCCTCTTCAAGCGATTGAAGTTCTCTTTCCTTCACGGGTAAGTGTTGGATTGATGTACTTGAGATGTAGGCTTGAGAAGTGAGATTGTTTAAGTTTTACGATGTGCTTGTATATCTCACGTATGTGTCATTCATACTTTCCTCAAACAAATTCCTCGGCCTTTTATAGTGAACTTTCAAAAATTTGCCCGTTGAAGAGATAGGCTCATTTTTGAAAGTCACTTTGCGATCGTTGGCTTGCGATTCTTGGAATTGCCATTTCCTCGTATGAATTGTTTTATCACCTTTTCGAGTTCGACACGGTGTAGTGCTTCCCATTGGTTCAATCCTTTTGCACAGCTCGGGGGTGAGCACTCCAAGAAAGGTAGTATGGAGATATTACTTGTTTAAGTAAATCTCTTGATTTTACGGCAACGGTTCTTTTCTGATTATCTCGACTTATTTGCATTTCCTTGCTTTCCCAGGTGACTTAGAGTCGACTTCCAATCGTGGATGACTCTTGTCACTTGACTTGAGACTTGGCTTCTCTTGAGTTGACTTGGTGATGTTCCACTGTTGCATCTGTTTCTTCTTGATCGAGTTCTGTCTGCTCTTCTTTCTTTGTACTCAGTGTCTCTCTGTGATTTTCCTTCAAGCCTTGATTGTCTTCTTGCATGTTGGGCGTAGGCGACTTAACTCGGCAGCGGCTCTAATTGTTACAATACATTTTTGACAAGAATTGGGGAGCCAACTTTCTATTCTAAGTTTTACATGGCATTCATCAAAATCTAAACAATAAAATTCCTAACAATTTCCCCCTTTTTGATGATGCCAAAACTTAAATCATACAAAGATGCGAGATAACAAAGATACATACGAGATAGTGTATTGACATAGAATGTATGCGCATAATCAATCTTTTTATTGATCATATCATTCTTGTACTTAACACATTTGTTTACAAGGTGTATCGAGTATGTAATTGTCTTCACAAAAAAAAATAGAAAATTTGTAGCTTTATTACGAGAAGACTTACATTGTATGTATTTACATATAAAATACACGAAGGGTTGACTGACAACACTTCATCTCCTTGTTGTCTCCTTCTTTCATCTTGATCGCATCTTCTTTTTCTTCTTCTCTTCTTCTAAGTCGTCATTTGCCTTCTTTTTTTCTTCTCATATGCCTTCTGGCGACTTCATCTTTCCTTGTTCTTTCTGTGTCTCTGCCATAGCCATTGAGTTTGTCTCTTGTTTTATTCTTCTATCCTTTTTGCATACTCGGCGTTGGTTTTAGCCACTTGCAAGTTCGCCACATGGTCAAGCCCACCCAGTGAGATCCCTCCTTTCTTTCCTCGGATCTACGTATTCAATATTCTTGGGCGGAGGCCTAGTGCAAGCTTCTTCCTCCACCGCCGCTTCTTCCTCTACCTGCAGGCGTATCTTGTCTTGGGGCTTCTTCTTTCGGTGAGTGCCGGCGGAGTGACAGTAGTGGTAAGAGGTTGTCTATTTGTCATGTCGTCGCTTCTTCACATAATGTGAGACCCTTTTCCCGATCTGAGTCCCAAGCTTGAGCCATGGACATATTTGCAAAATATCCTTGATTCGAGCGTTTTGAATTCGTCAAGCGATCTTGGCTCTGTCCCGACATACGAAATGGCATACGTGTCTCTGTCAATTGGAATGCCTCCGTGTTCTTTCAAGATGTTCATCACCCTGGCATCCATTCTTCCTTCCACCTCCTTCATCCTGCTTCAATTGCTTTTCTCTTCTCGGCCATAGATACAAAGCAGAGTGTTGGAGTGGCGAGTCATGGGAGTTTCTTTTGCTTATAATGTCGGTGTGTGAGGACCTTGTTGAGGGGTTTGTGCAATCATCAAGGTCATATCTTTTGATCCTTCCCCCTCGTGATTTTCCTTTCTTGATTTCAAAATTTCCTCGGTGATTTTCCCTTCTCATTTGTTCCTTGTCATTGCTCCTTTCTTTTCGGACTTGATTTTTTTGCTTTAAGGTATTCCTCTTCCCCTTTTTGGCATCATCAAAGGATAGAGGAACCCCAGGGGAACATCTTTGGCAAGCATGAAGTCGAGTCTTCGATGGTTGAATTTTGCTTCAAGTCACGCTCGTTGTATCTTGCACGCGAATTGACCATCGAGTAGCGTTGGATTCTCTTTGAAATCGGCTTCATCTCGGCCATGAGAAGGTTGAATTTTCTTGTCATGTGTTCTTCCAAACGCTGTATATCATTTGCATTACGCTCACGCGGCGACTTGATCTCGGCGGTGTGAGCTTCATGCATATGTTCAATGTGTTCCTCGGCCGTTTCGCATCAACATTTTGACTCTCCACGCTGACTTGTTGAATAAGGTTACGAAGTATCTCACTGTTCCACACGCATTGATTCTTTGTTGTTGCCACCATTCCCTTATCCTTGTGATGCCTCTCAAGTCGGTTTGTAAGGTTGGCATCTCTGTTGTCGGCGCATGTCCAAAGAGGCACGATGCCTTTCCATTCGTTCAACTTCAGCAAAGAGTGCCTTGAACACTTCTCGAACTTGGTGATTCTTACATTGCGGTGATGGCCATCTGTATGTCGAAATCAAAATCGGTGGAACAATGGTGCACGAGTGAAAAAGCGAGGAGGTGGTGCGTGATAGCGTGCTTGCTCATTTTTCGACTCTTCGTGGAGTTTGGTATCTCCGGTGAGAAAGGGAAAGATTCCACAAAGGATTCATCACCGCCAACCGGGATTTGTTCGATGATAGGCGGTGGGCGTGAAGTTCTTTTGGGAATCGATCCATTTGCATCTTGAGCGGAGCGGTGGTCTGGTTGGTGGGTTTGGTTGTGAAGTAGATCCAAACTGGCGAGCCTCGGTTCTTACGACCGTTGGTCTCGGTGATTTTTCCATTTGATGAGACTTGTCCTCGGCCTTATCAGCGGCGTCATTGGACGATGATGAGATTTCTAGTGGTGGTTCATCATCAAAGTTAAACGTTTGTGAGTAGTCTTGGGATCGAGACTTGTTCGTACGGAACATCGCGGCTAATCTTTTGGATTTGTCATGGGGGTTACTCGGCTTCTTCTTCGCCCGATCCCGAGCGACATCGGGGTTGTCTGGGAATCATGAAGTGCGCTGATCTCCTTCTCGGATGGGTCGATGATTGCGGGAGGGATGTTCTCTACTTGGCGACCTCTTTACCCAGGAAGTCTCAACCTCCCGTGGGCCTTCATTTCCTCCGGTCTCTCTCTCTGCTGCGAGGCTAGTCCTCCCTTTCGGCGAGTGTCGGTTGTCTTAGGGTCTTCTACGATGGCATCCATTGGAGTCTCAACCCCATGGATTGCACTTTCACCGCCGCCAGTGTTAACTCCCGGTACATTCCTTCCTCGTGCCTCTTGCATCAGCGGCGTCATTAAGCCAGCGATTGGCACCTTTCGGTGAGAGCGATCTCAAGCTAATGCGAGCTTCGTTGATGGCAACTTCTTTGTTCTTCTAGTGATTGTAATTTCTCTTCTTCGCCTCCTTGCTTCTTTGTCGAGTCATCTGCGGCATCCTCGACCTTGCTGCGGTGGAGGAGATTCCCCCTCGGTGGCGCACCGGTGAGTGACTTGGAGTGGGGTCACTCGTCTCCAAACTCATTTGTTTCAATTGATGGTTCGATCGTTGGGGCGGTGGTAGCACACCTTCAATAGGGGTTGGCTCATTTGGGGTCCCCATTGTCCCGGTTTCATCGCCCGGTTCCTTATTGCCTTCTTCCGAGTGAGTCAAGGAAGAAGTGGTAGCAACAACATCGGTGGCTATTTCTTTGAACCACTCCCATTGGATCGATTTCGGTGTGTTTTGGAGGACTCTCCTGGTCCCTCCATCGAGTCTTTGCTCGTGAAGAATTCTTGATTCATGCAAAGCTTGCTGCATCTGCAGATTCTTACGTAAGCGGCGGCATTCTCAGTTTCTCGTCACTTTCGGAGAAGACATCAAGGAGAGGATGGAAGTGTTACGTAGTGCGGAGATAGGGCGGATACTTGCCTTCTCACGTGCTTGGCTTCTTGGCTTGCTTTGCTCTCTCCCTGTCCTTGTAGATTTGCGGGATGTCTAAGCGATTGTCCTCATCAAGTGCGGGAGCACGATAGTCGATCCAAGGAAATTTAGCGATTCTCTTCTTCTTCTATGAATTGGCCGTTGGAACTGTTCCTTGACTTGCTTAACTTCCATTTTCTCCACTCACGAGACGATTTTGGATGTCCGGGTAAGGTGGAGATAGGATCATTACATCACTATCCGCAATTTGGTTCTTCTTGAGTTTGTTTGTGTGAGCTCTGTTGTGTCTTGGTTGCCTCTGCTGATCGCCTTGTGAGACTTGTTGTTTCATCAACTACATCCGGAGACTCTACTTCTCCGGTAGTCTCCGTATTTGTGCTAGGTGAGTAATCGACCGGCTCGGTGGTTTCTCTGTTCGGGCCTTGACGAGTCTTCTTCGTCTCGTGGTTTGTACCGGGAATTTACAGTTGGCGGCGTCCTCGAGTCTTGGGCGGCGGGGGCGGTGCTTGTGTTTGTTTACGAGGAGCTGGCCGTCTAAGGGCTTGTCGATTCTCCTCCTTTTGACGATCGGAGAAGGTATTTGGGAGTCCTTCTCGATCGGCTGCTGCGAGGGCGAGTGACATGGTTCTTTGGGGCGGTGACTCTGCTGCGGGCGGGAGCATGTTTGGTTTTCTTTCTTTGCGGGCGAGACTTCTTAGCGGTGCGAGGGCGCTTTCTTCTTGGTTGGAGAGGAGGCGTTTGTGTCTTGGTGGTGATTCCCCCCTGTTTGGTGTCGGCTCTCTTGGCGTAAGCTCGCTTCACGAGCACCGAGAGAGGTTAGCTCGAACATCCTCTTGTTAACATGGAATGCTTTCCCATGTGCGAGAGGGACTCCTTTCACCTCCAATAGTCGGCCAATCACTAGGCCATATCCCGAGGATCCTCCAAATGACCCATCTTCTTTGAAGGACTTGTTCCCACGTTCGATGTAGTCTTTTGTAGATAAACTCAGCCAGTTGATCTTCTTTTCTTCGATGATTGCGGCCATCACAATCGCTTTGCCTTTGTGATTGGTCAAAGTCGCCAAATTTGATGTCGATACATTTGGCAACTATGTCCAACAATTTGTGATAATCCTCCTTTAGATCTCTTGTTTCTTTGTGTATATAATTTTATCGGCAAGGTCGGACTTGGCTATTTCTTTCCATGCATCGGCCCAAGTTTACATCGAACTTCCTTAATCTCGTTGCTCTTCCTGGCGGTAGTGAGCAATATTCAGCCAAATCTTGGCAGTGATAGTGTTGCTTCCGTGAGCAGATGACTTGATTCCTTCATCGTGAATCTCGGCATTCACGTAGAATTGTGCGACCTCCTCCACATAGGTCATAGGATATTCAGCGTTAGAAGCGGTTTGATCCTGGCGTTTCTAACTTCTCCGCGATTTTCTTTACCAGGGTGTCGTCGGACCCCTGCTTCACCATTTCCGTCGAAATCACGGTCGAACCGGTGTGGATTTGTTTTCCCAACTTGGTAAAGTCATACGTTGGTGCCATTTCTCGAGAATAATTTCAAGGAAAAGTTCAGAAATTTGATTTGAAGGTTGATAGGGTTTTCGAGAGTATTTGCCTTTGCCTTTTGAGAGAAAGAGATTGAGCAGGTTTTTAGAAGTGTGAGAGAGAAAGCAGGGCGAAAATGGTTTAAATATGGTTTATGAAAGGGCGTGCAGACGGTTTTGAATTGTGATCGAAATCAACGGCTTGGATTTCGCACGCATATTGAGCGATTCATGTCTCGTATTTAATGCGGCATCATTTATATCCAATCATAGGTTTGGTGTGCGGCTTTATGTCTGTACACATCATCATTATCTTTGCGTGTCTCTTAAAACATTCCCGCTAAGTCAAAACGATTGCGTTTTTGTCACTTTGCTCATAAGTTATTCACTTATCTCTTAGGCGATTTAACTCTGCTTCTCACATTTCTCTTAGTGACTCGGCTATCGGTGACTTGGTATATTGACTTTCCGTCTGGTGATTCTTGGTGATTTTTGTTTTCAGCTCTTTTTCACCTTCTTTCTGTTCCATTTCTTTTCTTTGATTCTTACGTGTCTTAGCTTAGCTCAATTAGCCCCAACTCATGTTTGAGTTCTTCAAATCTTGACTCACATAATGGTTTTGTGAAGATGTCGGCTAGTTGTTTGTCGGTTGAGATATATTCCAAGATAATGTCCTTCTTTTCAACATGATCTCTTATGAAATGATATCGACATCAATATGTTTTGTTCTTGAGTGCAACACAGGATTTTGAGTGATTGCAATTGCACTTGTGTTATCACACATGATTGGAATTTCTTTTTCTTCAACTTCATAGTCTCTCTTTCTTTGTCTCATCCATAGGACTTGGGCTGCTTGTTTGCCCCAACTATGTATTCTCGCTCAATTTTGTAGAGGTGGCTATTGAGTTTTTTCTTGCTAAACCAGGAAACTAGTCTGTTTCCAAGCATTTGACATGTGCGAAGTGCTCTTCTGTCCGCTCTGCATCGGCATAGTAGTCAGTGCGAATAGCCAATTAGCTTGAATCCACCTTCCTTTGGATACCATAGGCCTACTTCTTGGCTTCCTTTTAAGTATCTCAATATTCTCTTAGGCTATGATCATATGGCTCTCTTTTGGAGCAGATTGAAATCTTGCACATACACCTACGGCAAAAGTGATGTACGGCTGCGCTGTTTGTGAGATAGAGCAATGATCCAATAAGTGCTCGTATCTTGTTTGATCTCTGGCTTGCCATCTGCATCCATGTCCATTTTGGTGATGTGTTCATTGGTATTTTTGAGAAGACTTCTCCTCCATACCAAATTTCTTCATTAAATCTCTGGTGTATTTCGTTTGACTTATGAAGGTTCCATCCTTCATTGTCTTATTTGAAGTCAAGGAAGAATGTCGGCTCTCCCATCATGCTCATTTCAAATTTACTTTGCATGAGGTTTGAGAATTTTCACACTGACTCTTTGTTAGTGGATCCAAAAATGATGTCATCCACATATATTTGAACAAGCGTATACTCTTCTTGTCTTGAATTACGAAAAGTGTTCTATCTACTTTTCCTTTTGTGAATCCATTTTGATCGGGAATTGTGACGGGGTATCATACCATGCTCGGGTGCCTGTTTCAATCCGTCAGGGCTTTCTTGAGTTTGTATACCTTGTCTCCAAGAGTCTTCTGCTCAAATCCTGGAGGTTGTTCAACATACACTTCTTCTTCCAATAAACCATTCAGGAATGCACTTTTTACATCCATTTGATATACAGTGAAATTCTTGTGAGCAGCATAGGCAAGAAACATCCTTATAGCTTCCAATCTTGCTACAGGAGCAAATGTTTCATCAAAATCTATTCCTTCTTCTTGGCAATATCCTTTGGCTACCAACCTTGCTTTGTTTCTTACCACAGAACCTTCCTCGTTCATCTTATTTCTGAATACCCATTTGGTTCCAATAACATTTTGATGTATGGGTCTTTGTACTAATTCCCATACTTTATTTCTCTCAAACTGATTGACTCTTCTTGCATAGCTTGAATCAATGTGTGTCGTCAATGCTTGTGACACATCTTTGGGCTCTATCTGCGAGATGAAGCATGTGAACATTGCTTCTTGTTGGGTTTGGATCTTGTCTTGACACCTTCTCTTATATCTCCAATGACAAGTTACGGTGGATGGTCTCTCGGCCATCTTACGTCGAGGTTGAAGTAAGTTAGCTGGATTGATCGACTTGCGGTGTGTTCTTTGTGGTCGGCTCTCTCGTGATTACTCATTTGCAGATTTTCCACCGCTTTTGAGATTGACTATCTCATCTTCTTCGAATTGATAATCCTGCTTCGGCTTGACATAGGGACTCTTACGTAAGGTTGGATGATTGACTTATCGGTGACTCTTCAATGTCTTCCCCATTTACATTTGGCTCATCGAATACTACATGAATGGATTCTTACGTAACCATAGTTCTTTTGTTGAGTATTCGTAGGCTTTGCTTTCAATTTGAGTATCCTAAGAAGATACCCTCATCGGCTTTAGCATCAAAAGCCTTTAGGTTGTCTTTGCCATTGTTGTGGATGAAGCATTTACATCAAATAGGAGTCTTTGTCATTTGTCTATTTATCATACATCTGTTTTGGGTGTAGCAAATTTGTGTTGATTGCTTGACCCAAAATCTTTTTGGTAACCCTGCTTGACTAACATGGTCTTCTTGCTTCTTTGAGGGTTATTCTCTTCTTTCTACGCAACTCCATTCTTTGTGGAGTCCTTGCGGTGATAGTTCATGACCAATACCATTCTCAATGATCTTGAGTTATTATTCCATTGACAAACTCGGTTCCTCTATCCGATCTTATTTTGATAATGGTTTAACTCTTCTCATTTTGTATCCTCTTCATCATTTGTGGTAGCTTTTGTAGAGTTTCTTTCTTCTTGCACATGAATATTGTCCATGTATATCTTGAGTAGTCATCTACTACCACCAAGGTGTATTTCTTTCCACTTATGCTTCTTTGGTTCCACTTTGGGCCAAATAGATCCATATGAAGTAGATGCAATATTCTTGTTGAGGATGGGCATGTCTTTTCTTTGAATGACGACTTGATTTGTTTTCCTTCCGACATGAATCACATATACTTTCCTTCTTGTATTGAGTCCGGAAGTCCTTCTACAAGATGACTTCTTGCCAACTTGTTAATTGTTTTGAAATTCGGGTGACTCGGCTTTTTTGTGCCACTGACCAACTTGATTCAATTTGTGCTCTTTGCTAGTAGACAGTTTGGGTGTCGCATGATTGACCAATCCACTACATACATATTTTTCCGTCTATTTCCTTGCAGCACAACTTCATTTGATTCAATATCTTTGATTTGGCATATTCCCATATTGAATCAACATTGTAGCCCTTGTCCGAGTTGGTGATGCTTAGTAAATTGAAGTTTAGTCCTTCAACATATGCAACATCGTGATTTCTAAACCATTCCGTTTGATGGATCAATGCCTCTTATTTCACCGGGAGCTTCATTTCCTCCAAATATGACTTTTGCTCCTTTGACTTCCTTGAATTTTGATGATTTCTCTTATTTCTGTCATATGTCCGGAACGACCACTATCCATGTACCAGGTTCCTTGGCACTCATTGTTCCTTGAACCCGCAATCAAGGAAATTAAGTTTTAGGTACCCATTCTTATGCGGGTCTGAGGGGTTAGAATTATAAGATGATCCAACCAACCTATAGCCAAATGATTTGACTCTAAGAGGTTGCCATCTATCGAGTGCCATAATCATAATTAATCCTGGCAAATTGCTTGGGGATTCTAGGTTCATACAAAATTGTCTCTTTTGTCTGTATGCCTGCATATGTGTTTTAGCAATTGCCTTTCTTGGGTAATTGTGGTGTCTTTGAGTGTAGTGCCTAGGTGCATATGTGTCTTTGATGAAAGCTCTTGTGCTTTTGGAATGGCCTTTGTTGAGTTCTAGGCCTTTGCCATTTGGGCTTGTATTCCATAAGTCTAGGGTGATAGTTCACATTATTCGATCGGCTTGGCTTGGATATTTTCTACCATTCCCATCATATGTATTTCTTTTATGAGTTTTCTGGGATTTTTGGTAGCTCGCTTCTTCTTTCTGAGTATTTTTCTGTTTGGAGTCTGCTTTGAGGACTCATTTGAATCTCTCCTCGGTATCCTTTCAAAGACTCTCAAATTTGTTTTCCTTTTCCTTTGTAACCAAGGCCGATTTGCTTAGTATTGTGCTTTGGATTGAAAGTGTGTGCTATATTTAGAGTTTTGGATTTTTCGGACTCTTCATGACTTGAAGATCCTTTTTCCAAAATTACTCTTGAGGTTTGACATGGCACAAAGGAATTAAATCTAAGCTGTCTTGTCTCCACATTCTCTTTGACTCATAATAAGATCATCCAATGATTTAGATGCCTTAGTGAATGAGGCAATAACATTTTTGAGGTCATTCTCCCTCTTTTCTATAGCAGCAATTTCGCTATTAATTTAGCATTTTCGACCTTTAAACTTTTATTCTCATCGGCTATTTGACTTAGAGTACTCGGCTCCTTAGTCGACTTTGAGTTTTGACTTTTGAGTAATTTGTTTTCCTCATTCAATAGTGTGTGTGAGGTTTTAATGTGCTCAAAATCTTTCATCATTTTGCCTAATGAATCATAAAGATCAGTGGGTGATGAAGTGTGTGTGTCGCGAGTCACTATCACTAGTGTCCGAGTTTGTTGAGTTAGATTGTACCTCATCTTCTTGATCTTGTTCTTTGGCCATTAAGCGGATCAAGGCTTCTTCTTCGAGTCACTTGAGTAGTCGGCTTCTTTGCTCTGAGTCGAGTCATTGTCTCTCTTTGACTTTTGTCTCGTGATCTCTGACCATCATTGCCTTTTTCTTCTCTTGTCTTCTTTCTCACGAAGACCTTTCTTTCTTCTTCGTTTCGTACTTGTTGACTACGATATATGAGCGATCAATGGCATAGTGACCTGGTTGTCTACAATTCCAACATAGGTATTGACCTTTTGATCGACTCTTTCTATTCTTGAGTTGTCGACCCTTTGATACTCAACTTGTTGATGATCATTCTCTTGGTTGGCCTATCATCCCTTGATTTGGAGGAGCGAGTGCCTTACGGAGGATTCACCCTTTCCTCTCTTGTAGTTCTTGTTAAAGAACTTGTTAAATCTTTTAACCATCGGGCTATTTCTTACGGGTCAATTGCCTCTTTGACCTCGACTCTCCTTCCATCTTTGACAATTAGAAGCATTTGTTTTGGGTGCAATTTGTCTCTTCCTGGTCTTTCCTTCTTAGCTCAAACTCGTAGGCTTTGAGGTGCGAGAATAACTCATGATTGGATGTCTTTGATAGGTCCATGGAGTGTCTCAATGCCATGACCTTCATTTCCCATTCATTTGGAAGACTTTTAGGATCTTCATACACATTTCCGTGTATATTCCTTTCCAAGTGTAGACTGACTCATTTGTGATTTCGTAAACCGAGCATCCAGTTGATCTAGGTTTTCTCCACGAGATCATTTTAAAGTTCTCAAATTTTTGTACTGACCACTGATAGTTTGTTTTCTTTGATTTGCTCGAGCCTTCACAAATCAATGTCGGTTTGTCCCAGATTTCCTTAGCGGTTTTGCAAGATTTCACTTTATTGAACATGGCTTTGTCAAGGTTTTGTAAAGAATGTCCTTGGCTACATTGTCAGGTTGTATCTTTTTCTGTCATCATTTGTCCACTCGGTTCTTGGTTTTTCAACCATGACTGTGTCTGGGTCTTTGCATCTTCTTCCCCTTCATTTTGCAACTCTTCGTGCAGTTGTGTTCACCTTTAATATTTGCAGAGGCCCATCTTCTATCACTATCCACATCTCATCATGTAATCTTTGATAGATGAGCTCGCATCACGAATTTTCCAATCATCAAATTCTTCAATAGTGAACATAGGAATGCGTGTTAGATTTGCTTCCATGATAATAACTTTTAATGATAGAAAAGAGTTTTGAAAGTTTAAGTACTAAAGCGAGACTTTTGAAAAGTTTGGAGATCTAGTTCGAAGTAACCGGTGCGGAGGGTTCAATGAACCAACCGCTCTCGATACCACTTGTAGGTCCCAAGGGGTGTAAGTGTAAGGTTTAGAAGGGGGGTTGAATAAACCTTGCAAATTTTCGATTTAGGCCTTTTAAATCTCTGAGTTCTACTGCAATTTGTGTCCTTGATGGACGATTGAATTAGTCACTCGGTAGAGTTAATCTCTCATGATTTCAATTTGAGTACATTAATAGAGTAACTCATTTTTGTTGGCTATAAATTGACTCATTTGTGGTTTTGTTTTATTGGAAGACTTAACACCCTTAAGTTTGATTAAGCAAGTTTTTCTGACTTGATTTAGTACTTATAAATTATCAAATGGATAGCAAATTTATCGTGAGATATAAGCAATTAAAAGTGCGAGAAATTTAAATCTTTGAAATGTAAATGACACGATAAGGTTTTTATAGAGGTTCGAAGATGGGGTAATTCTTCTACTCCTCTCTTCTCCAACTCCTGGAGGAATCCACTAAGTAATGATCGAGTTTACAAAGTGGTAGCAGTCCGGATACAAGTCTTGATCACGGCCGACTTGATCCTTTGGGACTCGATCAGAGACGCCTTGATCACTCGGTGGCTTCTCGTAAATGCGACTCGGCTTCTTCACGGGCGGCTACCTTGCTACTACGACTCACTTGCTTAAGCACTTTGTATTTGATCACGAAGCCCTCCAAGAGCTTAAGACTTGGTTCGACCTTGAACCTTTCTACAATCCTTCTGGAATGTAGACCCCTTGTTTTCAGTATTTTCCTCTTCAAGCGATTGAAGTTCTCTTTCCTTCACAGGTAAGTGTTGGATTGATGTACTTGAGATGTAGGCTTGAGAATTGAGATTGTTTAAGTTTTACGATGTGCTTGTATATCTCACGTATGTGTCATTCATACTTTCCTCAAACAAATTCCTCGGCCTTTTATAGTGAACTTTCAAAAATTTGCCCGTTGAAGAGATAGGCTCATTTTTGAAAGTCACTTTGCGATCGTTGGCTTGCGAGTTCTTGGAATTGCCATTTCCTCGTATGAATTGTTTTATCACCTTTTGAGTTCGACACGGTGTAGTGCTTCCCATTGGTTCAATCCTTTTGCACGCTTCGGGGTGAGCACTCCAAGAAAGGTAGTATGGAGATATTACTTGTTTAAGTAAATCTCTTGATTTACGGCAACGGTTCTTTTACTGATTATCTCGACTTATTTGCATTTCCTTGCTTTCCCAGGTGACTTAGAGTCGACTTCCAATCATTGGATGACTCTTGTCACTTGACTTGAGACTTGGCTTCTCTTGAGTTGACTTGATGATGTTCCACTCAATTTGCATCTGTTGCTTCTTGATCGAGTTCTGTCTGCTCTTCTTTCTTTGTCACTCACTGTTGTCTCTCGTGATTTTCCTTCAAGCCTTGATTGTCTTCTTGCATGTTGGGCGTAGGCGACTTAACTCGGCTTGGCGGCTCTAATTGTTACAATACATTTTACAAGCAAGAATTGGGGAGCCAACTTTCTATTCTAAGTTTTACATGGCATTCATCAAAATCTAAACAATAAAATTCCTAACACAAAGACTAATGGAGGGACCGGGAGAGTCCTCCGAACACATGTGGAAATAGATCCAATGGGAGTGGTTGACATATAGCCCTTTGTTGTTCTTGCTACCACTTCCCACTCACTCGAGAAGAAGGCAATAAGGGAAATGGCGATGGCGGGATAGTGGGGACCCCGGTCGAGCCAACCCCTATTGAAGGTGTGCTACCCACCTGCCCCTTCTTTGAACAATCAATCGAAGCAGTAGGGAGTTTGGAGATGAGTGACCCCATTCAAGTCACTCGGTGGTGCGCCGGTGAGGGAAACCCTCCCTCAGCTGCGGCAAGGTCGGAGGATCTTTGCGAGATGACTCCACAACGAATCAAGGAGGCGAAGAAGAGAAATTACAATCACAAGAACAACGACAAGTTGCCATCAACGAAGCTCGAGGCGATTGAGGATGTCTCGGTGAGAGTGCCAACTCGCTACGAAGGCTAAATGACGGCGATGCGGTCGAGGCACATGAAGGAGGAATGACCGGGAGTTAACACTGCAGGCGATGAAAGTGCAATCCATGGGGTTGAGACTCCAATGGATGCCATGTAGAAGACCCTAAGGCAGTGACACTATCGAAAGGGTGGACGAGGCCTCGCGGCAGTGAGAGACCGCCGGAGGTAATGAAGGCCACGGGAGGTTGAAACTTCCGGGGTAAAAAAAGTGAAGTAGAGAACATCCCTCCTGCTATCATCGACCCATCCGAGAAGGAGATCGGCGCACTTCATGATTCCCAGGACAACCACGATGTCACTTTTGCGGGATCGGAAGGCGAAGAAGAAGGCGAGTCATCCCCATGACAAATCCAAAAGACTCGGTGCGGATGTTCCAAGCACGAGCAAGTCGATCCCAAGACTACTCGTCAAACCTTTAATTTTGATGATGAGCCACCAATGGAAATCTCATCATCGTCCGATGACGCTACGATAAGGCCGAGGACGATCTCTTGAAATGGAAAAATCGGTGAGACCAACGAAGGTTGTTAAGGCAGTTGAGGCTCGGAAAAGCGGGTCTACTTCACAAAAGAACCCGGTGAACAAGAGACCCACCGCGGGCTCCTCAAGCCGCACAGGATCGATTCCCAAAAGAACTTCACGTGCACCGCTCATCATCGAACAGATCCGGTTGGCGGTGATGAATCTTTTGTAGAATCTTTCCCTTTTTCCTTTGGAGATACGAGAACTCCACGAAGAGTCGAAAAGCGAACAAGCACACTATCACAAACCAGCTCCTGTTCTTCCATCGACACCATTGTTCGGTGATTATGATTTTGATCTTTGCATGGCCATCACCGCAAATTGAAGAATCGGTGAAGTTCGAGAAGTGTTCAAGGCACTATTTCTTTGAGGTTGAACGGATGGAGAGGCATCGAGGCCTCTTTGGACATGCGATTTGGACAACAGAGATGCCACCCTTACGGTGATTTAAGAGGCATACTTGATTCGGATAAGGGAATGGTGGCAACAGCGACAAACAATGCGTGTGGAACATGTGAGATACTTGAACATTGTTCAACAAGGCTCTTTGGTGTGGGAGAGCTGAAAATCTTTGATGCAAAAACGAAGGTGAGAGAACACATTGAGCATATGCATGAAGCTCACACCGCCGAGATCAAGGCTGCTGCGTGAGCAAAATACAAATGATCTACGAGCGTTTGGAAGAACACATGACAAGAAAATTCAGCCTTCTCATGGTGAGATGAAGTGATTTTGAGAATCCAACGCTACTCGTCCGAATTCCGTCGCATACAATGCGGCAGACTTGAAGCGAGAACTCAACCATCGAAGACTCGACTTCATGCTTGCCAAAGATGTTCCTGGGGTTCCTCTATCCTTTGATGATGCCAAAAGGGGGAATAGGAATACCTCAAAGCGCTAAAATCAAGCGAGAAGAAAGGAGCGGTGAGAAGGGAAAATCGGTGAGGAAGTCTTGAAACGAAGAAAAGGAAAGCTTGTTGAGGGGGAAGGATCAACGGATGTGACATTGATGATTGCACAAACCCCCAACAAGGTTACATCACACGGTGACATTATCGACAAACTCCCCCGTGACTCTGCCACTCCAACACTCTGCTTTGTATCTATGGTGAAAAGAGAAAAACAATTGAAGCGGGGATGAAGGAAGTGGAAGGAAAAATGGATGCCAGGGTGATGAACATCTTGAAAGAACATGGAGGCATTCCGGTGAGACGAGAGACACTTATGCCATCTCGGATGTCGGGACAGAGCCACGATCGGTCGATGAATTTAAAACGCTCGAATACGGGGATACTTTGCAAATATGTCTATGGCTCAAGCTTGGGACTGTCTTGGGAAAAGGGTCTCACGTTATGTGAAGAAGGCGACGACAGTGAGACAACAACCGATCACTCTGCTGGTCACTCCGCCGTGGTCACTCATTTGGAAAGAAGAAGACCCAAAGTCTGATACGCCCGAGGTAGAGGAAGAAGCGATGTAGTGGAGGAAGAAGCTTGGACCTAGGCCTCGCCCCAAGAATATTGAATACGTAGATCCGAGGAAAGAAAGGAGGGATCTCTTGAAATTTGGGCTTGACCAAGTGGCAAATTTGAAAGTGGCTAAAACTAACGCCGAGTATGCAAAAAGACTAGAAGAAGAAAACAAGAGACAAACTCGGCTATGGGAGGAGAGACGGGGAAAGAATAAGAAGAGATGAAGCTGCCGAGGAAAACATATGAGAAGAAAAAGAAGCGGTGACGACGAGAAAAAGAGAAGAAGAGAAGAAGATCTTGATCAAGATGAAAGAAGGAGACAACGAAGGAGATGAAGTGTTGATGTCCAACCCTTCGTGTATTTTATCATGTAAATACATACAATGTAAGTCTTACGTAATAAAGCTATAAATTCTTTATTTTCGGTGTAGACAAATATGTGCTCACGATACACCTTGTAAACTTGATTGTGTAAAAAAGGGAATGATATGATCAATAAAAGATCTATTCTGCGCGCATACATTCTATGTCAATACACTATCTGTATGTATCTTTGCTATTTGCATTTTTGAATGGTTTAAGTTTTGGCATCATCAAAAAGGGGGAAATTGTTAGGAATTTTATTATTTAGATTTTGATGAATGCCATGTAAAACTTAGAATAGAAAGTTGGCACCCCAATTCTTGTTTTAAAATGCATTGTAATAAATAGAGTGGCCAAGCCGAGTTAAGTCGCCTACGCCCTAACATGCAAGAAGACAATCAAGACTGAAGGAAGACTCATTGCGAGACAGTGAGTATGGCAAAGAAGAGTAGACGGGAACTCTTTGGAGAAGCGGTGAGATGCGGTGAGTGGAGCATCGATCAAGTCAACTCAAGAAAAGCAAGTCTCAAGTTGAAGTGACGGAGAAGAGTCATCCAATGATTGGAAGTCGACTCTAAGTCACCTGGGAAAGCAAGGAAATGCGGTCAAGTCGAGATAATCAGTAAAAGAACCGTTTACGTAAATCAAGAGATTTACTTAAACAAGTAATATCTCCATACCACCTTTCTCGGAGTGCTCGGTCCGGAAGCGTGCAAAAGGAATGAACCAATGGGAAGCACCACACCGTGTCGAACTCGAAAAGGTGAAAGAACAATTCATACGAGGAAATGGCAATTCCAAGAAGCGCAAGCCAACGACTGCAAAGTGACTTTAAAAAATAAGCCTATCTCTTCAACGGGCAAATTTTTGAAAGTTCACTATAAAAGGCTGAGGAGTTTGTTTGAGAAGATACATGACACACATGTGAGATAAACAAGCATATTAGAAAAACTTAAACATTCTCAATCCTCAAGCCTACATTACGAAGTACATCAATCCAACACTCACCTGTGAAGGAAAGAGAACTTCAATCAGTTGAAGAGGAAAATACTGAAAACAAGGGGTCTACATTCCAGGAAGGATTGTAGAAAGGTTCAAGGCTGAACCAAGTCTTAATCTTTTGGAGGGCTTCGTGATCAAATCCAAAGAGCTTGAGCAAGTGAGCTGTAGTAACAAAGCAATGTGCCTGTGAAGAAAAAGCCGAGTCGCACGAGAAGCGGTGAGTGATCAAGGCGTCTCGATCGAGTCCTAAGGATCAAGTCATTGTTGTGATCAAGACTTGTATCCTGGACTACATTACCACTTTGTAAACCGATCATTACTTAGTGGATTCCTCCGGGAGTTGGAGAAGAGAGGAGTAGAAGAATTACCCCATCTTCGAACCTCTATAAAAACTTCACCGTGTCATTTACATTTCAAAGACTTAAATTCCTCGCACTTTTAATCGCTTTATATCTGTGATAAATTTGCTATCCATTTGATAATTTATAAGTACTAAATCAAGTTCTAAAACCTTGCTTAATCAAACTTAAGGGTGTTAAGTCTTCCAATGAAAATAACACCACAGTTGAGTTAAATTATAGCCAACGGTGAGTTACTCCATCAACAGCTCATTTGAGTCGTTGAGAGATTAACTCTCTTGAGTGACTAATTCGATTGTCCATCAAGGACACGGTGTGTAGAATCAACTCTGTAGATTGAAAAGGACTAAATCGAAAATTTGGTAAGGTTTATTGAACCCCCTTCTAAACCTTACACTTACACCCCTTGGGACCTACAAGCACTTATCCAATGTTTAAAGATGCAATCGAGGATCCGACATACCTGAAGGAAAGAGCTATTTTGGCACCTACTCTCGATGTGGTTGAGTCGATAAATCAATATATGACCTCTTTGAACACATCTGAAGGTCATACATATTTGAGTTCTGATAGCACTTGTAAATCGGATGCTAATGTTGATTTCTTACATGATTTTCACACACCGAAATTCATAAATGGAACAAGATGTTCCGGAGTTCCTAATCATGAAATTTATTTGAAGGTTAGGACTCCTGTTATGCTCCTGAGAAATATAGACCATTCAAATGGTTTGTGTAATGGTACACGATTAGTGATTACAAGGCTTGGTAAACATGTGCTTGAATCTAAGATTCTTACCGGAGCCAATGCAGGTCATAAAGTGTTGATTCCGCGAATGACTCTTACCCCATCTGACCTAATGATTCTCTTCAAGTTCCAGCGAAGGCAGTTCTCCTTTGATCTGTAAACAAAAGCAAAGGACAATCTCTCTCTAATGTCGGCATATATCTCAAGAATCTAGTTTTGAGTCATGGCCAATTATATATGGCAGTTTCTTGAGTTACCAATCGAAAGGGACTGAAAATATTAGTTTGCGGCGACGATGCATCAAAAAACAAACAGACGACTAATATTGTATACAAAGAAGTTTTTCAAAATTTGTAATTTTTATTTTGTATAACTGTAATTTGCTTTCTCGAAGATTTGTTATAGATTATATTTTTTTATTGATATTTTATTTATATAGCAACACCATACCCCGAATACAGTCCCATGCATCGCACGGGTAAAAAAACTAGTCATTATTAAGAGAAAAATAATAAAAATTATGATAAATTGAAGAAATTATCCAAATTATTTATATGAATAGGGATGGAGATAAAAATAAATTGTATTAGTTGGGTATTAGGAAGTGTGAGAGAGAGAAAAAAATTGGTTAACTTTGGAGAAATAATTTTTTTAAAAAAAAAAACAAATTCATTTTTTCCACAAACAATCAAGGATACATATTCTTTTCTCTCAAAAACGAAAATTTTGAAAATGGGAACAAAAGCAATCAAATTTTAGTTCTTTTGACCCTCCTTCACTCCAAAATTATTATAAAAAAATGTTTTTTTTATCAAAAATACCATTTTGACAAAAGGGATTAATGCCTAAAATGGGCATCCTTCCCGCATGGCCGAATAGCCCAAAACGATTGATGGGCCGAATACACATTTTAGGAATGAAGAATTAATTAATGTTAATTCGTCACTAAGGTCTATCAATTAGAAATGTTGTACTTATGTGCTTAATATGTCCATAATTGAATCATTTAAACCTACTCTAGTGCCTAGATAGAAGGCTTAAGTGATCCGAGGATTAGTTTATTGAATTTGTATGAAAGGGCATAAGAAGTACAAAATACACATATGTGAAGACCAAATAAACAAAAAAGGCCATTTTTGGCCCATGCCCACTACAAATATTTTATAGAGGAAATTATATAAAATATCTTTTATTTTGAAAAAAAGACAAAAATATCACCCAATCCCAAATATGTCCCACCAGGTCAATAAACATGACAAATATACCAATCACCTACACTGAATACATCAGTCAAAACACAAACACAAACATTTTCTGCTGAAAGGATTTTCCATTCATCCAAATTGCTTCCAAAAAAATGGTTCTAATTGATTCACTTTCTAGATCACACGCTCACACACACACACACACAAAGAAAATTAAAAAAAAATCAACTACACTGAATGCATCAGTGAAAACACAAACACAAACACTTAATTCTACAGAGAGGAACTTCTTTTCCTCCAAATTGCTTCCCAAAAAAGGTTCTAATAGATTAACTCTCTAGAGAGCGCGCGCACACACACACAAATTCAAAAATAAAAAATGAAAAACAAATCATATATTGTCATAATATGACTTCAACAGTCAATTATCTCATTTCCCAGCAGACGAGGAGCATACCCCGCGGTGGCATTATCAGTCCTTAGAAGCCTCGTATCAGACCGCTCTCCGTTCACCACAGCCACCACAAAGAATACCTGCAAAAATCCCACGTTTTCCCACACATTAAACTACAGTTTTCACCAATACTCCTTCAATTTGAGACAAAGAAACATCGCTGCAACCGACGTCGTTCGACCCACCAGAAACAAAACTCTCCGGTAACACCATAAATACAAAACATGGGAAGACCTTCATTTTCGTCCTCTGATACGAGAAATGGACACGATTGTTTGATGAAATGTCAAGCGAAGACTCAGAGGTTAAACCCAATTTTCTGTGTTCTTTCGTTTTTCGTTTGTTTCGATATTGTTTCGAAGTTGTTTCTTTTGTTCTTTTATGTATTTTCCATTTATTTGTTATTTTTTATTGTTTTTGATTTGTTGTGTTATCTATCTGACTGCGTAACTTTTTTTATTTCTTTTGTAGTGAATGTGGGATTTTTTGTTGCTTGTTATGCCGAACACTTTATTATTGGGAAGACTATGGACGTTGAAGCATTCGAGATAGAGAATGAACAAGCAAGGCTCAGTCATCTGCTTCACAATCATGCTAAGTTGAAGCTGCAAAATGGTGATGACGATGACAGCGACATTGAGTTTCTACCTCCACTTCCTAATGATTTTAGAGAATTGTTGTTATGTAAATCTTAATGATTGTATAATCAGTTGAACAATATATTTAAGTTTGGTATAGCATGTGAGGAATGAATTTCATCCATTCGAAACTTGTTGTGATGATACCCGAGCCGAGTTGTGAAAAATTAATCCACGTCATCAGCCTGACACATATTCGAATAGGTGACCTACAGGTGACGTCAACAATGATGTACAACAACACGTCACGAATTAGGCTCGCCCGCTACCGAGCCCAACAGCTGCCGAGCCCAACCGCAACACGGCTCACGAGCCCCGAGCCCCGAGCCCAAGTTTCGAGATGAAACGCACGCGCGATGACTTCGTAAAAATAAACACATGCCCATCTTTGAACACTTTATTGGTACGTAAACCGCCACATGTCGAGAGAATCATGAAGAGAAGTCGACAAGTGGCAAGTTTTGGCCGATATGCACAACTATAGAGGGACATGTGTCGTTTTTTAACTATTTTATTAATTAGTGAACAAGTTAGTGCAAAGATGACTATTGTAAACCCACTTACTCAAAGGGGTATAAAGAGTCGGAAAAGGAGGAAAGAAAAGGAGGGCAATTGTAACCAATTATAAGAAAAACCGACCCCAATATTCCTCGGCAAAATACAAAAAAGGCATAATTAGCCGAGAAATAAACATACGTTACGCACGTTTTCATTTCCACGTGTTAAATCTTTTAAAAGATTGCCACGCACAAGCACAAAATCAAGACTCGATTTACATCGAAGCACAATGTAAAGACTCGGCTCGAAGCACAAAATCAAGACTCGGTTATGCCGAGCACAAAATCAAGACTCGGCTACGCATCGAGCACAAAATCAAGACTTGGTTACGCATCGAGCACAAAATAAAGACTTGGTTATGCGAGCAGCACGAAATCAAGACTTGGTTACGCACCAAGCATAAAGTGAAGACTTGCCACGCATCCAGTACAAAACAAGGACTCGATTATGCGCCGAGCGCAATAAAGACTCGTTTCATAAACAAAATTTCAGAAACAAAATAAAGGACAGGTTTATATCCTGAGTACAGTACAAGAATCGATTAAGGCGAGCGGATCTTACTCGGAAATCGAAAACCGAGCCGTCTTGGGAAAATAAGAGGAAAAAGAAGACAGGGCAAACAATCTTACAAAAGGAAAAAGCCGAAGCATCCACAAAAAGCTTGAACACATACACAGAAATGAAAATAACAATTCATTTCTACTTCAAAAATAATTACATAAGGAGGCGGAGCCCATTACATCTCGAGGCACGAAGCCAAATTACCTACCTAGGGGTACATATAAAAGCATCAAGAATGAGCGGCGGGAATTTCGAACATGGAACCAACTTCTTCCACGTCCCGGAGGAGAGCCCTGCGCATTAGAAGCCTCGGCAAATTTCGGCCGAAGGGTATCGAGATCGGCCTCCGGGGAGGGCCAGGTCTTCCTCAATTTGCACGGCGAAGATCGCCCGCCATTAATCAAATCAAGAATTTCTCGGAAGGCTGGTCGCATGGCCACGAGGTTAACATGAATGCATACTCCTCGGAGTTTTGTAAGCTTTAATGGCCTCTCTACGAACTTCCTCGGTTTGCGGCGGGCGCTTTGCGGCCTCCTGCGTCGCATCGGCTAGACGCCTCTCCATTTCCTCGGCCGGGCGTGGCGGCACGTTCGGCTCGGCGACCTTAACCTGAGCTCTTCTTCGGCCTTGCGGGCTTTGATCTCGCTCTGCCTCGGCCCTCGCGCGATCTCTCTCTCGGAGTTGGCCGAGCTGTAGCCTCATCCGCTTAGTCTTAAAAGATTCTTGCACCCCTTGGAGGTAGCATAGGCCTCTGCAGATCCGTCTTTGCCTTTCAGTCGGCATATTTTTCTCTCCAACTCGCGGGTTCCCCAACAAGCATGCCATAAGAGCCCAATCATCCGCCAGGACATGGCCATAGCATATTGAATTTGTTCTTGGCGCTGTCTCGAAAGGATTGCTCGATGCCTTTTGTCCAGGCACGAAGCCGAACACTCATCGCGGCCCGACTGCTCCGGTAGAACTCTCGTTTGCTCCTCTGTCGGCGTGGCAAATAACGAGCGAATTCCACAAACCATCGAGGCGTAGTCCGATCATCCCTCGCAATATTCATCCCTCACTTGACTTGGAGGGATGAAGTGACCTTCCACTGCCGAGGTCATCAGAAAAAGTTCGCGGACCTCCTCTTCGGGAACATTCGGGGATGTTCGGAGTACCGTTCGACCAACCCCTCGATCGATCAGGCTTCTCCATCACGATTCCTCTTCTCCTTTGAAAGAGGCTGCACCGCCTCCGGCACCCCGTCGTGGGGCGTTTTCCGAAGCCGGATATCTTCTCTCCGAGCCGCCTCCACATCCCGGTCGATCGCGTTGCCAGGAGTTCGTCAGCGGCCGTGTTCCTCCGCGAGCGTGACGCACAAGTCTAAGTTTACGCCGCACAACCGTCGTCGAGGAAGATCAAAAGAAAAGAAAGATGTTTCAAAATGAAATATGAAAAACATAAGTGTTTACCTCGGACGCACGCGCGCCGAGAGGCTCTGTGTTGGCCCTGTTGTGAGATGATCGCCTACGCGGGGCTGGCCGTCGCGAGGGACGGCGTAGCTTGCTCTGTCCTCGCGAATTTGCTCCCTGGAGAATGGGGCCGTATTTCTTCATTGCGGGAGGGTTCGGTTGAGGCTCTCTCTCAACCTACCTCCGCTCGGCCACCTCGTCCCGAGCCGCCCCTCGTCCTCGGGTTCGGCGGGCAAGCGAGACCTCAGGCAGTGCGGCTAAGTTGGCCTCATTAGCCAACCTCTCAATCCGCCTATCCATTTATGCCCGAGCCTAGATGTTTTCGACGCCCGAACAATGGTAATCGACAGAGAGGCCCCTTGACGCCCGGTTCTCTATAAAAGTGAAAAAAAAAAGATAATTACAAAAGGAAACAAAAAAGCGAGAGGAAGGAAAAAGGTAAGACTTACTATAACCAAAAACAAAATTTGATGGAGGATGAAGAACGACCTCCCTCTCCATCTCCATCTCCCACGCGAGCTTGCCACTCGCCGCCCCCCCAAAACCATTTATCCTTCCACTCCTTCGAGAGAAGAAGGAGACCTTCTACTAAACCATCCAGGATTCGATCAGGTCTGTACATAATACCACCCGACGGTGGCCTTCGAGACGAAGAAGTTGCTCGCCAAACAAAGAGCTCGTTCATCTCCTTAAATTTGGGGCGAGGATACTTTTCCAGTGAAACATCACAGGGAGGCCGATGATCTCGCCCAAAGAAATCGGGTGCACTGGGTCGGATGCATTCCCCACTTACAAAACCACCGCGTAAGGAAAGCGGCAGTGGAAACCTCAAACCATATAAAAGGGTGGGGGCGAATACGGCTATGCAACCCATTTGGTGAATCTTGGGAACCGTGCCGTCCGGTACCCAAAAATCGATACCACTTGGAATACTGGGAATACGGAATTCATCCACCTCCGAATCATTAACATGCTCGGGATATCGTTTATGTCACTCGGCGTCCACCGAGGCTCAACACGGAGACGAGGACCTCCTCCATGCCGGCCCGTCGCCATTACGGTGGCCTACGGGCCTAGCGGCCTCTCCCCGCCGAATCGCCGGATGGTTCATCTACCCGCTCTACATTATCACGCTCCGGCTCCAATGGGTCCATATTTTTTCTTCTTCGGTGATCTTGTCTAAAATCAACACTCGGTGATTCTTCACCGAACTCTCTTGTTCATCAGGGTTGATACACCGTTTCTTCTCGCCATCGCTTTGGCGTCGGATCGAAGATAGTATCGCCCGCTCTAAAGGCGTTCCACCTCGATAAGAGTCGGAGAAGATATCGAATGACACTCGGACTATGAGGCGGTGATGGCCGTCTTCGCGAGAAAAACGAGAAGGTTCGGAGGGGGGATCTTCGATTTCAACCTCTACACTATAACTACGACTCTACTATCCTCAAAAGAAGACATTTATAGGTAAAGGGAGAGTATTTGGAAAAAATACCTAAGTTTGAAGTCTCGAACTTGGAAAGCCGACCGAAAAGTGCGCTCGGTTCTACTTGCTTTAGCTCAAAGGTTAATGGTTGCGAAAGTGAATGATGAAGGGAAACGAAGGTATTTATAGATAGGGTTCCTCGATAGCGCGCGACGATTTTTCGAAAAGACACGCTTTTAAAA
Organism: Rehmannia glutinosa; assembly: GCA_016081115.2. Classification (NCBI taxonomy): domain Eukaryota; kingdom Viridiplantae; phylum Streptophyta; class Magnoliopsida; order Lamiales; family Orobanchaceae; genus Rehmannia; species Rehmannia glutinosa. Next base: position 55,980,161 of record CM071930.1, read on the forward strand.
ATTTAAAAGCCGTCAAACATATCAAAAACGCCGCGTCGCGTCCCCACGCCGACAGAACCGACGTACCTTTTCGGTTCTGCGCAAAATTGGTCCAACCACAAGACGCCACGCGTCGCCACGTGTCATTATGGCAACCCATTAATCGCGCCGTTTCAAGCATTAATTGCTACGCGACAGTACCAGGAAAGAACAAAACCTTTGAGAAATCCGTTTCCCCATTAATTGTTCATCATTAGCATTAAAGTTTAACTCCGACTTGAAGTTCTTCTCTCGGAATCAAACTTGGGGCCTTTGATGATACGAGCCGAGTTGTGAAAAATTAATCCACGTCATCAGCTGACACATATTGAATAGGTGACCTACAGTCAACAATGATGTACAACAACACGTAGGTCACCTATTCGAATATGTGTCAGGTGATGACGTGGATTAATTTTTCACAACTCGGTTTCGGTATCATCAAAGGCCCCAAGTTTGATTCCGAGAGAAGAACTTCAAGTCGGAGTTAAACTTTAATGCTAATGATGAACAATTAATGGGGAAACGGATTTCTCAAAGGTTTTGTTCTTTCCTGGTACTGTCGCGTAAGCAATTAATGCTTGAAACGGCGCATTAATGGGTTGCCATAATGACGTACACGTGGCGTCTTTGTGGTTGGACCAATTTTGGCGCAGAACCGGAAAAGGTACGCCGCTCGGCTACCGGGCGTGGGGACGCGACGTTTTTGATATGTTTGACGCTTTTAAATTTTTAAAAGGCGTGTCTTTTTCGAAAATCGTCGTCGTGCCTATCGAGGAACCCTATCTATAAATACCTTCGCTTTCCTTCATCATTCACTTTCGCAACCATTAACCTTTGAGCTAAAGCAAGTAGAACCGAGCTGCACTTTTCGGTCGGCTTTCCAAGTTCGAGACTTCAAACTTAGGTATTTTTTCCAAATACTCTCCCTTTACCTATAAATGTCTTCTTTGAGGATAGTAGAGTCGTAGTTATAGTGTAGAGGTTGAAATCGAAGATCCCCTCCGAACCTTCTCGTTTCTTTCTCACCAAAGACGGCCATCACCGCCTCATAGTCCGAGTGTCATTCAGATATCTTCCGGACTCTTATCGAGGTGGAACGTCTTTAGAGCGGACGATACTATCTTCGATCCGACGCCCGATGTGTTTTGAGAGAAGGAACGATGTATCAACCCGGATCGAACAAGAGAGTTCTGGTGAAGAATCACCGAGTGTTGATTTTAGACAGTACCAGTCGGAAGAAGAAAATATGGACCCATTGGAGCCGGAGCGTGATAATGTAGAGCGGGTAGATGAACCATCCGGCGATTCAGGGCCGGAGAGGCCGCTAGGGCCCGTAGGCCACCGTAATGGCGACTTGGGCCGGCATGGAGGAGGTCCTCGTCTCCGTGTTGAGCCTCGGTGGACGCCGAGTGACATAAACGATATCCCGAGCATGTTAATGATTCGGGAGGTGGATGAATTCCGGCGGAGGTACCGTATTCCAAGTGGTATCGATTTTTGGGTACCGGACGGCACGGAAGTTCCCCAGTATCCACCAGCGGGTTGCATAGCTGTATTCGCCTGACCTTTTATATGGTTTGAGGTTTCCACCACGGTTTTCCTTACGCGGTGGTTTTGTGTGGGGAATGCATCCGCCTGTGTGCACCCGATTTCTTGGGGCAGATCATCGGCCTCCCGGTGATGTTTCACCGGAAAAGTATCCTTGCCCCAAATTTAAGGAGATGAACGAGCTCTTTGTTTGGCGAGCAACTCCTTCGCCTCTGGGGCGCCCATCCGGTGGTATTATGTATGCACTGATGGGGTATCGGATGGTTTAGTAGAGGGTCTCCTTCTTCTCTCAAGGAGTGGAAGGATAAATGGTTTTGGGTGGGCGGCGAGTGGCAAGCTCGCGTGGGAGATGGAGATAGGAGGTCGTTCTTCATCCTCCATCAAATTTTGTTTTTGGTTATAGTAAGTCTTACCTTTTTCCTTCCTCTCGCTTTTTTTGTTTATTGTTTCCTTTTGTAATTGTCTTTTCTTTTCACTTTTATAGAGAACCAAGGCGCCCAAGGGGCCTCTCGTCGGTTACCTTTGTTCGAAGGTGGAAAACATCCAGGCTCGGGCATAATGGATAAGGCGGATTGAGAGGTTGGCTACGAGGCCAACTTAGCCGCAGCTAGTTTGAGGTCCGCTTGCCCGCCGAACCCGAGGACGAGGGGCGGCTCGGGACGAGGTGGCTGAGCGGGAGGTAGAGGTTGAGAGAGAGCCTCAACCGAACCCTCCCGGTAATGAAGAAATACGGCCCCATTCTCCAGGGGAGCAGCCGGTGAGGACAGAGCAAGCTACGCCGTCCCCTGCGACGGCCAGCCCTGTAGGCAGATCATCTGCGCCTGTAGGGCCAACACAGACTCCCGCAGAGCGTGAGCGGCGGCCGTCCGAGGTAAACACTTATGTTTTTCATATTTCATTTTGAAACATCTTTCTTTTCTTTTGATCTTCTGACGACGGTTGCTTTGTGCAGGGCGTGGCTTAGACTTGCGTGCACGTCTTCGCAGCGTGAGGAACACGGCTGCGCGACGAACTCGGGCAGCTGCCGATCGACCTGCGGATGTGGAGGCGGCTCGGAGAGAAGATATCCGGGCCGGAAAACGTCCTGCTGACGGGGTGCCGGAGGCGGTGCAGCCTCCTCTTCAAAGGAGAAGAGGAATCGTGATGGAGGAGCCTGATCAGACCGAGGGGGTTGGTCGAACGGCACGAACATCCCGAAGACCCCAAGAGGAGGTCCGCGAACTTTTCGGATGACCTCGGCAGGGAAGGTCACTTCATCCCTCCAAGTCAAGTGAGGGATGAATATTGCGAGGGGATGATCGGACTACGCCCTCGATGGTTTGTGGAATTCGTTCGCTGTGCCACGCCGACAGAGGAGCAAACGAGAGTTCTACCGGAGGCAGGTCGGGCCGCGATGAGTGTTCCAGCTCGTGCCTGGACAAAAGGCATCGAGCAATTCTGCTCGGAGACAGGCTTCGAAGAACAAATTCAATATGCTATGGCCATGTCTGGGCGGATGATTGGGCTCTTATGGCATGCGGTTGGGGGAACCCGCGAGTTGGAGAAAAAATATGCCGACCTGGAAAGGCGGCACGGGGATCTGCAGGAGGCCTATGCTACCCTCCAAGGGGTGCAAGAATCTTTTAAGACTCAAGCGGATGAGGCTACAGCTCGGGCCAACTCCGAGAGAGAGATCGCTGCGAGGCCGAGGCAGAGCGAGATCGGGCCCGCAAGGTCAAGAAGAGCTCAGGTTAAGGTCGCCGAGCCGAACGTGTTGCCACGCCCGGCCGAGGAAATGGAGAGGCGTTAGCCGATGTACGCAGGGAGGTCAAGAAGCGCCACGCCGCAACCGAGGAAGTTCGTAGAGAGGCCATTAAAGCTTACAAAAACTCCGAGGAGTATGCATTCATGTTAACCTCGTGGCCATGCGACCAGCCTTCCGAGAAATTCTTGATTTGATTAATGGCGGGCGATCGCCGTCGCCTTGAGGAAGACCTGGCCCTCCCGGAGGCTGATCTCGATACCCTTCGGCCGAAATTTGCCGAGGCTTCTAATGCGCAGGCTCTCCTTCCTCCGGACGTGGAAGAAGTTGGTTCCAGTGGTGCCGTCGAAATTCCGCCGCTCATTCTTGATGCTTTTATATGTACCCCTAGGTAGGTAATTTGGCTTCGTGCCTCGAGATGTAATGGGCTCCGGCCTCCCTTATGTAATTATTTTTGAAGTAGAAATGAATTGTTATTTTCATTTCCTGTGTATGTGTTTCAAGCTTTTTGTGGATGCTCGGCTTTTTCCTTTTTGTAAGATTGTTGCCTGTCTTCTTTTTTCCTCTTATTTTCCCAAGTACAGGGCTCGGTTTTCAGTACTTCTGAGTAAGGAGATCTGCTCGCCTTAATCGATTCTTGTACTCAGGGATATAAACCTGTCCTTTATTTTGTTTCTGAAATTTTGTTTATGAAACGAGTCTTTATTGCGCTCGGCGCATAACTGAGTCCTTGTTTTGTACTTGGTACGTGGCCAAGTCTTCACTTTATGCTTGGTGCGTAACCAAGTCTTGATTTCGGTGCTCGGTGCATAACCAAGTCTTTATTTTGTGCTCGGTGCGTAACCAAGTCTTGATTTTGTGCTTGGTGCGTAGCCGAGTCTTGATTTTGTGCTCGGTGCGTAACCGAGTCTTGATTTTGTGCTCGGTGCGTAGCCGAGTCTTTACATTGTGCTCGGTGCATAACCGAGTCTTGATTTTGTGCTTGGTACGTGGCCAAGTCTTCACTTTATGCTTGGTGCGTAACCAAGTCTTGATTTCGGTGCTCGGTGTATAACCAAGACTTTATTTTGTGTCGGTGCGTAACCAAGTCTTGATTTTGTGCTCGGTGCGTAGCCGAGTCTTGATTTTGTGCTCGGTGCGAATCGAAGTCTTGATTTTGTGCTCGGTGCGTAGCCGAGTCTTTACATTGTGCTCGGTGCGTGAATCGAGTCTTGATTTTGTGCTTCAGTGCGTGGCAAGTCTTCACTTTATGCTTGGTGCGTAACCAAGTCTTGATTTCGGTGCTCGGTGCATAACCAAGTCTTTATTTTGTGCTCGGTGCGTAACCAAGTCTTGATTTTGTGCTCGGTGCGTAGCCGAGTCTTGATTTTGTGCTCGGTGCGTAGCCGAGTCTTTATTCGTGGTGAGTAAAAACTTCGTTTTCCTTTAAAGAGCTCACGAAATACCAGATGAAGGGATAATTCTTTGGAATCCTATCTGGATCGTAGATCGAGATCTTTATTGATAATACCGCTTCAGGTATGCTACGTTCCATGGATGCATAAATTTTTCTCCACTCAAATATTCTAGCTGGTACGCCCCACCAGATAAGACGTGGCTGACCCGAAATGGGCCCTCCCAGGTTGGCTTCAATGGGCTGGGTTGAATGCCCGTTATCTTTTTTAATACAAGATCGCCGACCTGAAATCTTCTTTCCTTTACTTTCGAATTGTAGTACCTTTCACTCCTTTGTTTATACACTGCATTTTTCATCTCAAGATCGCACCTTTTTTTCTTCAAGCGAGGTCTAGCTCGGCTCGGAGCGGCCTCATTACGATCTTCTTCAAAATTTGCAATTCTGAAAGTAGGGGCTCCAATCTCGACAGAATCACCGCCCCGCTCCATAAGCTAAAGAAAAGGTGTTTCTCCAGTGGCCGCTCGATGTGTCGTTCTGTATGACCATAGTACGCCGGGTAGTTCCTCCGGCCAATTGCCTTTAGACTCCTCCAATCTCGCCTTCAACGTATACTTGAGTATTTTATTAACGGCCTCAACTTGTCCGTTCGACTGGGGGTGGTATGGAGTTGAGAAATAGTTTTTATGCGGAAATTTTCACAAAATTTGAAACCTTCGATTGTCGAACTGTTTCCCATTGTCCGTAACAATCGAATGTGGTATCCCGAATCTACAGATAATAGATTTCCATACAAAGCTCACGACCTTTTCTTCATCTATTTTTGCCAAAGGCTCCTCCGCCCATTTTGTGAAATAATCCACTGCCACAATGGCATACTTGACGCCCCTTTGCCGGTGGGTAGTGGTCCGATGAGGTCCATTCCCCATTTGGCAAACGGCCATGGGCTAAATACGGAAGTAGTCGTACATTCAGGATGATATCTCGACTGTGGTGCAAACCTCCGCATCTCTCACATCTTTTGACGAGGTCGGTTGCGTCCTTTTCGGGGATGGCCAGAGTAGTATCCTTGCCGTATTAATTTATAGGCCAACGTTTGGCCCCCAGCGTGGTTGCCGATATTCCTCATGAACCTCTCGAAGTGCATAATCTGATCCGTCTCGGAAAGGCAACGTAGGAGTGGGATGGAATATCCTCGTTTGTATAGGATGCCGTCTACTAGTGTAAACCGAGCCGCTTGAGTTCGTAGCGTTCGGGCCTCAACTTTGTTTTCGTGTTGAACTCCTTTCTCTAAGTATTGGATGATTGGGGTCATCCAAGTCCTGCTCGACGGTTTTGGTCGTATATATTTTCTTTGCACCGAGTGACGGGCGCATAAAGAGTGTGACCGTGACATCCGTGATGGCATCCGCCCCTGGATCGGAGCCGAGCCGAGCTAAGGCATCCGCTTGCATGTTCTCGCTCGGGGCACATGTAAGACTTTTGTTTTAAAGTGTGATAATCTCTTCTTGACCAAATCCGGATATTGTGCAATTTTTTGCTCTTTCGCCGACTCGCCGTTGATTTGATGAAGCGACCAACCGAGAGTCACTTTGTGCACCAATAGTTGTTTCGAGGCCCATAGAGGTCGCCATATCTAAGCTCGCTAGAAGCGCCTCATATTCGGCCGTTGTTCGCTATGGGAATCAAATCGCACGGCCGAGCAAAGTAGCATTTTTCATTTGGATTGATTATCACGATTCCGCCCCCTCGCCGGCGGTGGAAGAACCATCAACGAATAATTTCCATTCTTGGTCTTCCTTGACTTCCAATTGTATGCAAGACGTGAATTCGGCCACAAAATCGGCTAAAGCCTCGTCCTTTTATTGCAAAAGACGTGGTTCGTATATAATGTCAAATTGGCCGAGTTCGACGGCCCACTTAATCATTCGACCAGGAAGTATCGGTCGATATAACACTTGTTTCAACGGATAGTTCGTCAATACTATAATCTTGTGTTCTAAGAAATATGGACGGAGTTTCCGGCGCATGATGATCAATGAATAAGCCAACTTTTCCATTGGTGGGTACGGAGCTCGGCATCATGTAACGCTTTGACTGGTGTAATAAATCGGATGTTGAATAGAGCCGTCTAGCTTTGATTAACACCGAGTGATAGCGTATTCGGATCTCGCCAAGTACAAATACAAGTCCTCCCCTTGGGTCGGTTTTTGTAATATAGGGATTGAAGATAGGTGTTGTTTGAGGGATTCAAAGGCCATCGTTTGCTTGCTCGGTCCACTCGAAATTTTTGCTTTTCTTTATAATTTCAAAGAAAGGTTTGCACTTGTCTGTGGACCGAGAAACAAATCGGTTAAGGGCGGCCAATCGGCCTGTTAGGCTTTGTACCTTTTTTACAGAGTTTGGGGATTCTAGGTCGGTGATGGCTTTGATTTTGTCCAGGTTAGCTTCGATTCCCCTTGGGCTGGCCATATACCCCAAAAATTTACCCGAGCCGACCCCAAATGTGCACTTTCTCGGGTTTAACATCATCTTGTACTCTCTCAAAACAAAGCAAACATTTTATTAAGATCGTTTAGATGATCGGACATGTACAGTGATTTTACTAGCATGTCATCTACATAGACTTCCATAGTGTGACCTATCATTTTCTCAAACATCTTATTTACTAACCTTTGATAGGTCGCACCAAAGATTCTTCAATCCGAAAGGCATCATCTTGTAGTGATGAATTCCTCGGCGAGAGAAAAATGAGGTATTTTCTTCATCTTCTAGGTGCATCCGTATTTGGTTGTAACCCGAGTATGCATCCATGAAGCTCATCAGCTCGTGTCCGCCGTGGCATCTACCATGTAATCGATATTCGGGCAAGGATAAACTGTCTTTGGGGCATGCTTTGTTGAGGTCGGTAAAATCCACGCATAGGCGCCATCGCCATTGCTTTTCTTTACCAAAACAGATTGGCGACCCATCGGGGATAGAGGGCTTCCCGGATGAATTGATTGTCTAGTAGCTTGTTAACCTCGATCTCGAGTGCTGCCTGTCTATCAGGGCCAAGTTTGCGCCTTTTCTGGATGACCGGGCGGAACGTTAGATCAATATTGAGGCGGTGGCACGATGCTTGGGGTCAATTCCTGGCATGTCTGCGTGAGTCCATGCGAAGACGCCAAGATTATTCCCCAAAAATTCGATCAACTCACTTCGATATGGTTCTCGGGAGATCATGACCAATACGTAGTTGGCGCCCCGCTTGGCCTTCCGACATTGATTGTATCAACCGTTTCACATCGGGTTCCGCTCGTTTTCTTTTCTTGCTTTGCCCCTCCTTGATTTGCGGGGGTAATTGCCTTCGGCCGGCTCGTTTTCGATTGCGGCTCGCTTCTTCCATCATTGGCTCCTTCCCAGGTGCGCCCTGGATTATCCTCTGAACGATCACCGCCGCTCGGACTCCTCCCGGGCAAGGGATTATCTTGTGTGGTTCCTTTGGTTTGCCCTTATTCCACCACATTAATCTCCACCGGTCGGAGTTTAAGAGAGCACTCTCGTGACTCCCTTTGATTCCCTTTATGTATAGCTTCGCCATCGACGTTGGGAATTTTATACAAAAATGATATATTGAAACGACTGCTTTGATATGATAAAGCAATGGCCTCCCAATGATGGCATTGTACTCCGAATCGGCATTGATTATTTTGAATGTTGTCATGACAGTCCGTTTATGCAAACCTTGTCCCATTTGGATGGGCAAATCAACTTCTCCGAGCGGGACTATCCTTCCTCCTCCAAACCGAGAATGCTATCGTTACATGGACGGATATAACTATCATCCACGTTTAATCTTGAAATGCTCGGACGTAAATGGTGATGAATAGCTTCCGAGTCAATTAAAATTCTGTGAACCGGAATACCCAGAATCGGTGCCGTGATGACCAGAGGGTCAGAATGAGGATGGACCACCTGGTCGGCATCCGCATCCGAGAACACAAAGTGGCCGGTGGGTTGGCCTTCCTTGATTTCGGCCACCCGAACTTGTCTTTCGGCATTGGTTGCCTGTCTAACATCGGCTTTTCTTTTCTGTTGGAGCGTCTATCCTCCATTGTGTTGGTATTGATCCGATCGACACTTGACATCATGAGGATTTCCTCTCCCTGGTTTTCGGTGGGGCGGCGGCAGAGAGAGCTGGATTGATTACGCGCTCCGGGTTGACGCTTGAGCCAATGCCGGTGGGGCCGTAGCTCATGACGCGTACCTTTTAAGACCGCCTATTTGAACAACCCGCATAATTTCCCTAATTAGATCTCGGCACTCAAGATCGTGACCTATCGATTTATGATATGCACAGAATCGACGCGAATCTAATTTTGACGGCTCAATTTTCGAGGCCGAGCGGGAGGTAACAAATTCAGACCACGTACTTCATTCCATATGGCCGATGGAGTATGGGTCAAAGTACTCCTTAGCGCGGCGACTTCGGCTCTCGCCTCTTGGCGAGCTCTAAATCCGTAGTCGGATTTTTCCGAGAATGGCCGGAATCCCGACCCCGACCCAACTCGGTTCTTTCCTTCCGTCCTTTCTTACGCCCCCTTGTCGGTGCTCGGGCGGTTACTTGCCATGGCTTCTTCCGCACAAAATATGGCGTTCGCGCGGATCGAAATTCTTGGTACGAGGTCGCCCCGATTCGTGGATAGAGTAATTGAACCAAGTCTCGGGGCTAGTCCCACCATGGTCGCGATCAAAATGGCGTCATCCGACACCGGCTCCATCTCTCGAACTTGTTTATTGAACCGAGAAATATAACTTTTCGGGGCTCGCCCTTCCCTTGTTTGATGTTTACAAGGAGTCTTTAGCGCGGCTCGGACTTTGGACGTTAGGAAATGTGTCGTAAAGGCGGAGGCCGATCCCCATGCTTGAATGGATCCCCGTGGCAGGTCCTAAACCAACGGTGGGCTCGGCCGCCCAAAGTCGGGGAACGCCCTACGAGAGGATGGCATCGCTTGACCGTATAGTTCCATCCATGCTAAGTACTTGTGAACGTGAGTAGTCGGGTCGGTTTCCCATTATAGAGACCGACTGGGGATTTTCAACTTTGGCGGTAACGGGATTGCCAGGATTCCAGGGGAAAATGGCGACGGACGGCCGGCCGGCTCATTACTTGGGGCGGTCTTCGAGACTGTTCGCCATCCGGACCGCCTTCCAATTGCTCGCACGACGGCGTAGGCGGTGTATTTCTACATCCGTTCGCCATAAGCTAGGGCCTTGGACCTGATTGACCTGAAGTTGCTCCCGCTCATCCGGAAACCCGAGCCGGAACTTATCGATCGAGCCGGGCGAAAGGGATCAACTCGGTCGCCGTCCGGCGAACACCGAGCGGGCATGACGATGTCGCGTTTGCTCGGAAATGATTCTCGCTATGCGACTTTGCTCCTCCTCATCTTCTCTCTCCGTCGCCTTCTTGTCATGACGGACATGTTCATTACCCGAATCGCTTCTTGGGCTTCATGGTGGGGAAGTCCGGGAATTTGAGGATTAATGTTAACATTTAGTTGTGGGTTGAGTGGGTTAGTGTTTGCAAGGAGTGGAGGAGGTGCTTGAGAGTTTGTGGTGGCGAGAGTTTGCGATATAAGTTAGTTCATTTGTTGTACAAAAGTTGGGTTGGCAATTAACTGAGCAAAAGGAAATAAAGTAGTGCTTCCTGCTTCCGTTTGGAGCATATTGTGGCCATTTGTAGTCTGGCCAGGTTGGTTGTTCAAATGTTGTTCTTCAGTCAAACGGGCATTTCTCGACAGTTGACTCATTTTTTCTATTACCCAAAAAGTTAAGTGTCAAACTTTACCTGGTTTTTATTTCACTTGCTTTTGACTGGAACTTGGACTGGACCAATACGGGCCCTCCTTCTAGCGCCAATTTGTTGACGTGCGTTTTGGTCAACATGTTGCATGTACAAGTCCTTTTTTCAAGGTCCAGAACAAATATTTTGTCAGCCTCTATGAAACATGTAAGAAACAATTATAAAACAGGGGATCATGTGATAAAAGTTTGTAGTAAATTGCTTTTAAATTTAGAGAAATAGTGTAGTTTTTCCTCATATACTCTTCAGTTTTTTTTTTGTCATCCTTGTAAATGTTGATCTTGCTTCTTTTCGATGTCTGTATGCCTAATCTTAAACTAATTAAAGATCTCACGTACTCTAGCAAAGTTGTTACTAGTAGGTCTTCCCCCGCTACAGTTGATGCATTCAATAATTCTACGATGTTGGAAGTCAATACAAAATATTTTTTGGTCTGACAGTGGAGTCGTGTCCATTTCTCGTAGCCGATGATGGACAAGTAAGCTCAAATTTTCTGAATTGAATTTGTTGTTCCAAAATTTCTTTTAGGGTGCTGAATGTGCAGTCCATTGGAATCAGTATTCTTGTTATATCAAAGTTAGTATACTCTCTATTTTCTTCCCATTGTCCATTGTGGCATACCACATCTGAGATTTTCTCCATGCAACTGTGGAATTCAATGAAAAGTTGGCTAAGTGAAATATATAAGAAACATACATGAAACAAGTATGAAACAACAAAGAAACAACAAACATGTTCGAAACATCAAAGAAACAACAAAGAAACCAACGCAAAAAATCAGCGGAAAATGGTATTTTTCAGGGATATGGGCTGAAAAGGTGGGTATTCATGTCATTTTCCCTACGTGATTCATTAAACACAACACTGCTCTTAAGTTGAATTCTTGTTAACTACAATGCTCGTTTGATTAGGGATGTCAATGGGGCAGGCGGGATAGAGGCGGGGGAGCAATCCCAATCCCCGTCCCCGCGGTCACGAGAAATCCCCGTCCCCGTCCCCGTCCCCGTCCCCGCAAGAGAAACGGAAAAAAACCTCTCCCATCCACGCCCCCTGGGATCCCCGCCCCACCGAGATTCCCGTCCCCATTTTATCTTTTTGCCAAAAACTGGTTTTTGTTAAAAAAATGATTTTTAATATTAAAAAAGATATTAATTATATAAAAAAAATTAATAAAGCACTCATTATACAAAATAAATAAAATAAATTAAAGATATTTTGATTTAGGGATAGTTAAAAAAAATACCCTTGAGGTTTGACCTAATTACAAAAAAACACAACTAAATTTTAAAATTACAAAAAGCGCCCTTGAGGTTTAATTTAGTATTAAAATTAAAAGGCTAACTGTAATATTTTTGTAAATGTGAAGGGGTATTTTGGAATATTTTTTGCTTACGAATGGGTAAATATTAGACACAATAAAATCTCAGGGCTATATTTTATAACTTAGAAAGTTAACTAGGTTTTTTTGTAATTACGTCAAACCTCAAGGGTAATTTTTGTAATTAACCCTTTGATTTATATATTTAATGTGGATATATTTACAATATATTATATATATTTAGAATATTATATTATATATTTAATATCCAATTCTCCGTGGGAACGGGGTGGGGATCCCCGCGGGGCGAGGAATATGATCCCCGTCCCCTCCAACGTGGAGAAGAAAATCCTCGTTCCCATCCCCACGGGGAAATGTTCGGGGATTGCCCACCCCGTTCGAGGCGGTTCCCCACGGGGTATGGGAAATCTCCGCCCCACTGCCATCTCTACGTGCGATGCATGGAGTGTAATATAATAGAGTATTGTATAATTCTGATATTAAGAAATAGATATATTGTAGGAATGTTAATTTGGCGGGGTGAGTGGATATCACAAGACCTAAACCCACCCCGACATTTGAACGGGAAATGGTGCATGTTCACATATCTTAAGCCGAACAAAAGAATGTATGATTTATTAAATAATAATTACTAAAATTATTTCATATATTTTTACAAAATATTATGTAAAAATCCAACAAAAAATTAAATTTTTATTAACATGAGAAGAATAAAACAAAAAATATATATTTGAAGCAAGTTAATACAACTATTAACAACACTTGTTAAGTTGTCTAAAACTTAAATAATTATATGTTCATTTTAATAATTTTCGATAACTAAATTAAATTAGAGCAATTGAGACATAGCTGGATTTATACCAATAAATAATTTTATACATTAATATAATAAATAAAAATAGAGTGTCATTTTTTTTTCTCAATAACAATATTGTTATACTCAAATCATCATTCTCTGAAAGAAAAATCATATTATAACATAAACGAATGAATAATAATTATTAACAAAGAAATATAGCACATTAAAAGAACAAATAAATAGCATTTTTCTTTATGTAATCAGTATTAAAATAATTTAGATGTTTATTGAATTTTTTGTATCCAATTTTTTATGTCGTTTATGTCTTTTATGTCTTTATGTCCGATGTTCTTTGGTTTATCTTTAAAATTAAGATCTTTTTCAATATTTTATATATCGATTTTTTTACCTTAATAGTATGATGAAATTTTGGTTAATCTTTTTTAGATGTATTTTGTTCTTCAGAATATCAATAACTTAAGAAAATATTTTTTACGTAAAAGGTAACGTGGATAAATTTATTCTTTCGTCTAAGAATAATTTTTTAGAATGGTTATCTGACTTTTATTCAAAAAAATATTGTTGTTGGTTAGATGCCTTAACGCTTGTCGTGTTTGTGCTCATTTGTGACAGTGTAATTACAAGTGGAATTGTATCAATTTTGTTCTTTTTTTATTTTCGTGTACTCATTTTTCAAAAATTAGCAATTTGAAACTTCCTAATGGTAGCATGAATGATGAATTCGGTCGCACTACCGTAAATAATGACAAAACAATTAGTATTTTACAAATTAAAAATCTAAATTAAAAAATGCAACAAAATGTACTCTTAGAACATTGTCTTGAAAATCACATTGCAAACCTAACACTTGATTCTTGTCGCAGTATAATGGTTTGTCATACACCAACCTTAGTTTGACAGCCCACCAAGTCTTATTCATGTCCAGGTTGCATACGAGAGTAATAAATTAAGTCATTGTTATTTCTTCTTGATTATAATCACGAAAGAGAGAACATGTGTTTGATAATGCAATTTTGAACGCTAAACAAAAAATGAATCGACATTACATATATATAGGCATGATGGCATTATGTTTAGGAAAATAAATCAATATATAGATGTAAATGTGTATACACGCTTAAATTATAATTATTATATTATTGTTATTATTTACATGCATTAGTTACAAATTATGATTTATTGCAAAATTTAGCTTGCTTATATTAATATGTTGATTCATAATATATATTTCTTTAACAATTTTTAATCAGTTTGGAATTCTTATTGATCGGAATATGCCTACAAATATAATAGATGTGTTTATCTTTAACTGTTAGTATTTAGCACGAATCTCTATATAAAATAAAACACCAATCAACATTAAATTGTTTGACTTCTAATATTAGAATCTGATTGATATTTCCAAAAAATAACTAATCATATATATATTTGTTAATAATTAGCATTATAGTGTGATTTGGTTATTTTTGGAAATTATCATAATACAATATATTTTATAATTGTATTTGATAGAGAATTATAATTGTAATATTATATTATCCGTTAGTTACATATTATGATTTCTAAAGAAAATTAGGAAATTTATCTATATATGTAATAAATTATAGCCAAGTTCATTATGTATATCTCCGTAACAATTTTTAATGATTTTGAATTTTTCTTTGACCACAACATCAGTACAACAAGAGGTAGTCTCCTTCAACATCCTCTCAACGCCATAAACAACAATCTCTGCAAAAAATATATAGAACACGGTTTGACAGAAGAAAAAAAAGACGATATATTTTATTAATTGTCGATTATTTGTCATCCATTAGATGCAAAGGAATTCTTCAATGGCAGAAGATCTTGCTTTCAACATGATTGATGAATGTTTTCAAGGTAATTCCTTACGAGATACTTGCTAAAAAATTTAGGAGAAAAAACTGAAACAACCATGGACGTCCAATCGAACCAATTGTATGTTTTTGTTGATGATTTATATGTTTAATATGCATATCTTGTATATGCAGTGTACAAACATTGTATACATAGTTTACATTTTTTCATATTGGCATTGTCTATAGATTGTATATTTGTTATTAGTTTGTATATGTAGTATATAATGTTAGTATAGTTAGTATATAGGTCTTGTATTTATAGGTTTATTTTTTTTAATTATTGCATATTTGTTCACAACTATTTTGCGTGTTTATTTACCATATCTAACTTGTATATAATAGTCAGAAGTGTTGTATATTTATAATATAAACTTGCATGTATGTTTATATTAGTTTCCTTAATTCCAGTTTGTTAGATTGAATATAAATTCGTCATTATTTTATTGTATGAAAAACTTGCCTTGCATATTTATTAAAAAATAAAATAAATGTATGTGAATACTTGAATTTCATATTGAATTAGTTAATTTTGATGTAATGAAAAAGGTTGAATATTAACTGAATATTATTGCATATTTATAACTCAAAAAGTTGCATCTATAAAGTATTTATTATGTATACTGTATACAACTCCTGGTATATATGAACGTAATTACAAAAATATAATAATGTGTATGAATATAGTTACATATCTGTATATATAGTACATCCATTTGGTATTATAATGCACTGTCGTTTTTTATGTCAGAAATTACAGAACCAACAAACAATCTCAATGGACGTCAACGGCTCGAAATCTCGCCGGGCTCAACTAAATATTGGATACCAGAGGTAGAACAAGAAAAGATTCAACGAGTGGGAATGCATTTCGCTACGTTGGAAACTGTTATAAAATTTTACAAAGACTATGGAGCAATTAGCGGATTCGACATCAGAAGGAGCACGACAAAGCGATTCAAGAACGAAGTAATTCATTTGCATTATGTTCTTTGCAATAGAGAAGGCTTCAAACACACAAAAAACAACATACCTATAGAACCTACAGATGAGCCCGAAAATAGCACTACACATGGGTCATGAAAGAGGACTTCAAACCGTGTTGGGTGCAATGCACGCTGTATTTTCGAGTACACCAGCACATGCGCATATAAGATACGAAGTTTTGAAGAACGCCACACTCAACCAATGGCAATCGATAGATCAAGAAATTTCTAAAGGTTAACAGAAATCTGAACTTCGGTCACCAGCAGTTTATCATTAATTGCACGAAGGCTAATATAGGGAGTTCAAAACAACACGAATTATTCAGGGAGATGGTTGGCGGATTTTCACAAATTGGAACGCTCAAGATTGATTTTAAAAACTTCAAACGAGACTTGAAAGCCTATATCTGCAGTGCAGGCGCACAGTTGGTGATAGACAAATTATTTAAACAAAAATAAATAAATCAAGGGATGGCTTTCGAATACGCCGTGGACGAAGATGAACAACTGCCACGTCTATTTTGGGCAGACCAAAGATCTATAAGGAACTACGCCATATTTGGAGATGTGGTTTCGTTTAATGCTATATACAATACTAACATGTATACTTAGTTGAAAGGATATGTATACTTAGCTGATTCGAAGTGTATACGTGGAGAAATTTACAAAATAACATGTATACTTAGTTGAGAGGATATGTATACTTGGCTGATTTTAAGGGCAAACGTGGAAAAATTTTACAAAATATCATGTTTACTTAGTTGATGGGATTTGTATACTTACTTGATTCGAAATGTACACATAGTTATGTTTTACCGTATATTTAATACAATGGGATCTGTAGTTTTTTCATTTAGAATTGTATACTTAGCAGTTTAGTTGAATTGTTTATATAATTGAGTGTCATTGCATGCGAAAATGCATTTATGAAAATGTGATTATTGTGTATTATCAAACATTGAAACAACTTTTAATTTTACAAAAAAATCATGTTTACTTAGTTGATGGGATGTGTAAACTTAGTTGATTCGAAATGTACACGTAGTTATCTTTTACTGTATATTTAATGCAATGTGATCCTATAGTTTGTTCACTTACAATTGTATACTTAGTTTAGTTGAATTGTTTATATAATTGAAAGTCATTGCATATGAAAATGCATTTATGAAAATGTGATTACTGTGTATTATCAAACATTGCAACAACTATTAGTTGCAAAAAATATAAAATAACAAACTTGTATACAAGTATTATTATTCCGTATGCTTACGTTACAAACATGTGCAGGTACAAAATGGTTTTTGCTCCATTTACCAGAGTAGATAACCATCGCCGATGTGTCACATTTGGAGCTGGTCTTATATTAAAGAAAGACGAAGAATCATATACGTGGCTGTTCAGAAAGTTCTTAGAAGCTGTTGGTCGCGAACCTTACTATATAGTGACAGACCAATATCCGACAATGAAGAATGCCATTCAATCTGTGTTCAAAACGACAATTCATAGATTGTGTATGTGGCATATAATGGAAAAGGTTAGTGTTAAGGTCGGTCACGCTCTGTTCAAGGATAAAAATTTCAAAAATCGCCTAAATTTATTCGTGTGGGACACCAACATTTCAACACCAGAATTTGAGAGTCAATGGAATGATATTATGGCTGACTTTGGTCTAACATCGCATACATGGTTCACACATATGTGTGAGCTTAGAAAGAGTTGGATACCCGCATATTTTAAAGATGTGCCAATGAGTGGTTTGCTCAAAACTACGTCACGATCAGAGAGAACCAATAGCTAGTTTGGGAATTTTACAAATACTGGTTCGAATTTGGTTGAGTTTTTCATGCACTTTCAAAACGCAATGGAGTCACAGCGCCATGCAACCGATAAATTAGACCACACGTGTCAAACATCCTTTCCATAATGCAAGATACGACTAACCATAGAGAAGCATGCATCTTCAGTGTACACGCACACAATATTTTCGGATGTTAGCACGGAAATTGAACCATCCTGCTATGATTGCAGAATTATAGAGATAACTCATGATGCCACCAGGTGTTCCTACAAAATTAAAGACAAAACAAATAGCATATTTGATGTCGTAAATTATAAGACGGAAATAATGATAAAATGCAGCTGCAAAAAGTTTGAACAGATGGACTTAGTGTGTTGTCATGTTTTTGTGATCCTAAAGGACTATCCGGAGATTCCTAGGGAGTCTTTAGCTTAGCGATGGATGAAGTCTACATCAATCACACCACACACAAGAGCCAGTTATCGATTTTCGCCGCAAAGAGGAGACGAAGCCGCAATCACGCTAAACAACCTTTGGTCCGATTTCCCTGTTTGCATTGGTCTAGCGCAAGGAAATATTGATAAATTATCAAATTTATCACATCTTGTATCAGAACAAAAGGTAAAATTATTAAAAGATCAGCAACATACACCATCTGTGGGAAGCAAACAATCAGTAATGGAAACATATTGTGGCTCAACCTTGCAGCTTGATATTTCTGTATTACCACCGAAACAAGAAAAAAACAAGCGCATCGGTAGTAATGTGAAAAGTAGAATTCAAAGACAAACAGATAAATCCATCAAAGCAAGCACAAAACTCAAAAGAAGATATAGAACCTGTGGTGAGATTGGAACACATAACAGCAGAATGTGTCCAAACCGCAACACCACACCATAGTAGAATGATTTTTTATTGAAAAAAGTGTTGGGTGAACAATATGTTCGTGTTGGTTTATCTTTTATGTCAAAACAATATGTTACCTGTTAATTTATCTTTTAGATTGGTTTTCTCTTATCATATACGTATTGCACAAAAAATTACATCAAAAAACTATTTAACTAAGTATACAATTCCAATTGACCAAAGATACAGCTCTGCTAGTCTAATTAAACAAAATCACTAATAATACGTCTAGTAATACAATTCAACTGATCCAATTATATAGGTCCAGTGTATAAAATATACAATTCCAGTGACCAAAGATACAACTGAACGTAACTAAATAAACAGGTCCACTTGTAAAATAGTACTTATATATCTAGAAATACAATTCAGCTGGTTTAATTATACAATTCCAGTGTATTAAATATACAATTCTGCATAACTATTTATACAGGTCAACTACATTTGTTCAATAATATACATGCAACTCCATTTTTAAATTATATCTATATCAATCTAATATAAAACATGCACTGAACTAAAAAAACAAAACCATTGAAATACCTACATAAACTAAGTATACAATTCGACTTACCTAAGAATAAATTCCACTTAACTACGTAGAAAAGTAATCTAAACTACATACACAACTAACAATACGAATCAATTGATGCACTTATACAAATCCGGTGCATTAACTATGTAATTTAATATAACTGGGAAAATGATACAATGTTACCCCATGATAAAACAGTATTCCACTGCGCAAAAACACAAGTGCAAAATACCTTAATAATGTGTACAACCACTTTTAAAACACCAAAACATTACCAACAAAACATGTACAATAGTATGTCGATACCATCACTACTAGTTTCCAAAGACTAAAATAAAAAGCCCCAAACTATTCCATCAATGAAAAACGAAAAAACTTCTACATTGGCTTCTTGCCAGTCCAATGCTTCTTGCATTCAACCAAATTCTTATCCCTTAACTCATTCATGTCATCTAAGAAAATAGCACCAGTGTACTTGGAACGAAAAGTACACATTAGATTGGCATTGTCCTTCTGTAAACCAGGTGACCATCTTCTCAAACCTCCCCCATATACGTTTCCATATGCCGCATTGCAAAGATTCCACAATCCACCTTGTTTCGTGCATCTCTCCATGGTAGAGCTATTCTTGTTGGACTAAGCTGCAATATCTCCTGTCCCATCTGCTCACAACCTCTGCTGATCAAGTACTGGGAGAAAACACGAACCTGAAACAAAAGAAACAGATAATTAATGAATGTATACAATTAAACTGAAGAACTATGCATTTAAACATTCCTAAGTACACAAATCCATTGAACTAAACACACAAATCCATTGAACTAACTAAACATTTAAACATTCGTAATTATTCAAATAAACTGAACTAAATAAACAAATACATTGAGCTAACTATACAATTAATCATTACTAAGAATACAAATCTCACCAGATTTACAGGCACATCTTCATACTTGTCACACTTGGTTCCCCCAACCGATGAATTATCCAAAATATGCATATTCTTCCTCTTCATGTCGAACACAATAACAAAAAGGTGTTCGCTCTTACATATTGGAAAGAAAAACTAGATAAAAGGAAAAATATCATTCTTAAATCTGACAGACTATCATCAAAAAAGCAAAATAGAAAAAAAATGAAAATAACTGTTATAGATTTTAAAGGAAATAAAAAAATAGATACCATCTCAAACGCCTGCAACTTCGTTGGATTAGCATCACCAAGCTCGGCATCAAGACTTTGAGAAAATAATGCAAAGGTTCTACTATCATCATTTGCCTCTGTAGTTGTAACAATGGAATACAACTACAGGAAATGTGGCAAACACATACACATCCAACAATTAATTCATACAAATATACTTAATTAACTATACATTTCAATATTACTAACTATACAAATCCACTAAACTAAATAAACAAATCTATTGAACTAACTATGCATTTGGACATTCCTAAATATACAAAACAACTGAGCTAAATAAACAAATTCACTGAACTAACTATACATTTAAACACCGCTAAAAAAACAAACCCTCAAAAAAAAAAAAAATAATACACTTGAACTAAGTAAAAATCTATTTGAATTAAGTAAACAAATCGACAAGGCCAAAGTAAACAATTTTCACTTTGAATAAACACACAATCGAGGCGTAAAAAATGGAGAATATTACCAACGAAATACAAACATGCGCGTGCAATTATTTTCTGAATACGTGCATTGAAATTTAGTGAAAATTAAAAATGCAGGTACCGTTGAATATGTGGTAGCAAAAAATCGATAAGGCGAACTCTTGCTCCTTAACGACTCTTTTGCATTCAGAATCTTTATCCACGCATCAATAAGGGATACACTCAGATAACTTACAGGGCGCATCGTCACAAAGTCTTCCCTTGTTATGATCATGTCGCCAGCATTGAAAATCACCTCATCTCTGCAAAATAATGTCAAAAAAAAAAATAAAAAATCGGTAATTACAATAAAATTTATAATATATTTTAGCATGAAATAAAAAATTACTTTTCAGCTTCTGGATTCTCAAACAACCACTTCACAATCATAGTCTGCTGCTCGTTTAACTTAGACATCACATCAACCCGTCTCTCAACAAATGGGGACGTCAATGTCTCAGTTTTCTTTTTCTTGCGAGGTTCATTTCGCCGATATACCGGCATCTTCTCGCTATTCTTGTCTAGTAACTCATTGCTATCCAAAACCACATCCATCCCACCATCAACATTCAGATTATTATTTTCCTACAAAAACAAAATAAACTAAAATAATAAACATATACAAACAAAAATTAAAAAAAAACATGCAGAGAAAATGAACAAAAATATTACCCCAACATCATCTACAACCAAAGCATCAGCCTCCTTCTCCTACCCAACCTGCTCATCCAACATACTCGTATCCGCACCCTTTTCATAAAATCGAGAAGTCTCAACAACAGTGTCCCATTTATCAGTGTTGTGTTCTTGGGTTAAACCAAGACTAAAACTAGGCTTATCACCATTTCATTTCTCAAACTCGTCCCGCTTGCATATAGCGGCTTCCATCTTCTCAAGCAGAGCTATATTTTCAAGATTGCTCCAGAATGCTTCCGCTTGCTGACTCTCACTTCCAACTAGATCCTCTCCACCACGTGTGCCCTCAACTTGAACAGTCTTGTAACATATCAAATTCTTAGCAACCACCCCAATTTTAGAAAATTTAGGCACCAACGCCACTGTAGGTCCCAAGGGGTGTGAGTAAGGTTT
The DNA here is from genome assembly GCA_016081115.2 of Rehmannia glutinosa. Classification (NCBI taxonomy): domain Eukaryota; kingdom Viridiplantae; phylum Streptophyta; class Magnoliopsida; order Lamiales; family Orobanchaceae; genus Rehmannia; species Rehmannia glutinosa. Next base: position 56,001,732 of record CM071930.1, read on the forward strand.
AGAAGGGGGGTTGAATAAACCTTATCAAATTCTCGATTTTAGTCCTTTTAAAATTACAACAGAGTTGACTCAAACAAATGTGTCCTTGAGGGACAACTAAGTTGGTTATTCAGCTAAGTTAGCCACTCAACAAACTCGATAGAGCTGTTGATAGATAACTAGGCTGTTTAACCTAAACTTAACTTGACTGGTTTGGTTTTATCAGCAGAAGACTTAACACCCTTTGATTAGATTTAAGCTTGTTTTAAACACTTAATTTTAGTACTTGGTTATTAATCAGTTGGATAGCAAATATGATTCTAACAGCAGATATAATGTAAATATACACGAAGATAAATGTGTTGAAAGTAAATGACACAAATATTTTTATAGAGGTTCGAAGATGGGGTAATTCTTCTAATCCTCTCTTCTCCAACTCCTGGAGGAATCCACTAAGCAACAGATCAATTTACAAAGTGGTGAACAGTCTGGAGACAACCTTGATCACACAGATGGCTTCTCTTGCGACTCAGCTTCTTCACAGGGCAACTGCCTTGCTACTTCAGCTCACTTCTCAAGTTCTTGGATTTGATCACGAAGCCCTCTAACAAACTTGATACTGGTTCGACCTTGAACCTTCTACAATCCTTCTTGGAAAGTAGACCCCTTTTGATTCTTCAAAAGTATCCTCTTCAACAAATTTAAAGTTGTCTTTCCTTCAGAACTTGTGTTGGATCGATTTTCTTCGAGTTTCAGGCTTGAGGATTTTCTTGAATGTACTTGAGAATATTGCAGGTTAATTGCTTGCATAATGCTTGTTTGTTCGTGGTTCAGGTAGTCAAGGTAACCTCTTCTCAATAACTTCCTCAACCTTTTATAGTGCACATTTGAAATTTTGCCCGTTGAAGAGATAGGATGATTTCAAATGTCACTTTTGTTCATTGGCTTGTCTTGTTGCAGTCCTTGATGCTGACATTTCCTCGTATTAAATGTCTTCGCAGCATAGCAGGTGCCTGACACAAGGTTCAGTGCTTCCCATTGGTTTATTCCTTTTGCACAATTAAGGACTAACACTTTAGACGATGACTTTGACATATTACTATATTGAGCAATATTTTTGACTTTAATCAACGGATCTAAGTCAGTTGTCTTGACTAGACTGCTGTCTTTACCCCAGGTGACTTGAGTCAGCTCCAGTCATTAGATAACTCAATTGTCACTTCAACTTTTAGACTTGGCTTCTTGAGTTGACTTGACTGACACTTCTCACAACTATTCCTCAGTTGACACTCCTTCAGTCGAGTCCTTGACTTCCTTCTTGGCCATACTCAGACACACAACAGAGTCTTCAATCCAGTCCGCAGTTGACTTCTTGTATTCCTTGGCATAGCTGACTTGACATAGCTTTCTCAGCCCTATCTATTACAATACAAATTACAAGGAAATGGGGTGCCAACTTTCTAGTTTAAGTTTTACATGGTATCATCAAAATCTACTCAATAAATTTCTTAACAATTTCCCCCTTTTTGATGATGCTAAAACTTAAAAACATTCAAAGAAAGTAAACAGCAAAGATACATACAGACAATGCAATAACAAAGAATGTATGCTTAAAATAGATCTTTTATTGATCATAGCATTCTTGTCCTTTACACATCTATTTACACTTGGTATCAGAGCAATATACAAGTATACATGTTAAAACATAGTATATCTAACCTAAGATACATGGATACATTCAGAGTGAAAGATTACAGGAAAATTCACTAAGTTTATTACAGAAAACTTACATGAATGTATTTACAATAGTAATACATGAAGGGGTTTGCATCAACACTTCAACGCCTTCACTGCTTCCTTCCTCTTTCTTCTTCAGCTCTCTTGTGCTCTTCATCATCATTAGCTCTCTTTTTCTCTTCTCCTTCTTTCTTTTTCTTCTTTTCATAGGCCCGTTTGGAAGCATCGTCCCTTTGCTTCCTCGCGAGCTATTCTCTATTCTGCCTTTCATTCTCTTCTTCTTGTCTTCTTACTGCTTCAGTGTTCTTCCTTGCCACTTTCGGTTGGCTAGGTGATCATATCCAGCCCAGTAGATCAATCCTTTCTTGTCAAGATCTACGTATTCTACGTACTTGGGTTTTGGTCGAGGTAGGGAACCTCTTCCACCACTACTTCTTCCTCTACCTGACTCAGCTCTTTCTCTACCTCTGGGTGTGTATTGTACTGGGGTCTTCGCTTTCGGTGAGTGATGTTGGAAGCTCATTGCTTTTCAGCCTTCATTACACGATCTGCTAGACCTTTCTCCCAATACAAATCCCAGGCTTGAGCCAGAGCCATTCCTTGGAAGTAGCCTTCTGATTCAAGTGTTTTGAACTCTTCAACCTATCTAGGCTCAGATACATCATCAGGTATAGAATCCTGATCTTTCCCACCTGGTAGGCCACCAAATTGTTTCATAATCTCCTGACCGCGAGCATCCTACTTTTAAGTTAACTCCTCAAACCCTGCTTCAATGATCTTTCTTTTGTCTTCCATTGTTACAGCAGTGTGCTCGATTGGTAGGGTCATAGGGAGTTTGTTGAGGATGGAGGCAGTAACATGACCTTGCTGAGGGGTTTCAGCATACATCAATTGCAATTGCTTTGAACTTCCTTCCCCCTCAACTGTATCTTTCTTCTCAGCTGCGTCTTTCTTCTCAACTGCATCTTTCTTCAGCTTCTCTTCTTTTAATCTCTTGAGGAGCTCCTCTTCCTCCTTTTTGACATCATCAAAAGAGAGAGAAACCCCAAGGAACATACCACTAAGGATAAATTCCAGTTTGCTGAGCGTAGAGTTGTGCTTGGAGTCTGCTGTATCATATGCGGCCCGAAACTCTGTGCGAGTTGCCTTAGACTCGACTGTGATAAGATTCATTTCAACCATGAGAATGCTGAATTTGCCATTCATGGCATTCTCGAGTCTTAGAATTTCATTCTTGTGAAATTGTTGGAGCATCTCCATATCTGTTTTGTGAGACTGGTTTAACCTTTCAATATACTCCTTCATCCTTTGCCTGATCATGGAGTTGTCAGCACTCCATACGAGAATTATTCCATATAAGGCTTTGAAATAGCGAACTTGCTCGATTCTCATTGCAGTCTGCTATTGAGTCTATTCCTTAATCCGCACCACAATCCCTCTCAAATCAGTTGTAAGAGTGGCATCACGATTGTGCAGACGTAGATCCAGAGAGGCCTGATGTCTTTCTATCTTCTCAATCTCCTCACAGATCTTCTTGAAGACTTCACAAATCTCAGCTGTCTCACCCGATTCAGCAGTTGGCCATTCTACGTCGAAATTAAAGTCTGCTGGAACAATTGTGTCGGTGGGAATGATGGGATCTTCTCGGACAATGTATTTCCTTTATTTAGCAGCTATCTCTTCTTCTAATTCAGGCAGGTTCTTGGAGAAGGGAAACATGTCTTGAAAGACATCATCGTGCACATATGGGATGTCTTGTTGATTTTGTGCCTGCGATGACTCAGCTCCGTGTGCCTCTGTTGTGGCAGCTTCATTGCGATTGTCCCAGTGTGGGAGCTGTGAATGAGCTAGTGGAGTCGTTTCTTCTTTGTAGCTATGGGAGCCTGCTTGAGATGACTCGGTTCAGTGGGGCTTTTGTGATGTTTTGCCCGGTGATCGAGCCTCATTGCCTCGAACAACTTTCTCTCGGTCTTAGTAGATTTTTCTAAATGAATTACTGGTCCTCTTTGTATCATCAGCGTCATCGGATGATGATGAGACTTGTGGGGTTGGCTCATCATCAAAATTAAACATCATGCGAGCCATTTTCTCACTGATCTGGCTCTTAGTTTTGAGAACATCCTCAGCTGTGTCCGTAGGATTTGCAAGCGGAGTGGACTCAGCTTCATCTTTTGACCCAAAAAGAATGTATATATGTGCTCTTGGGAGTCATGAAGGGCGCTTATCTCTTTTTCTGCATCAACGCTCTTTAGTGGATAAATGTTATGTGCATCTGGACCCTTACCCAGGGAAGTCTCAACCTCCCTTGGGCCTTCAACACCCCCAGTAGACTCAACTGCTGCGAGGCCTTCAGTGTTCCATTCGACAGTCTCAACTGTCTTAGGATCTACTACATTCCCTTCGACAGACTCAGCTGTCTTAGGGTCTTCTACATTCCCTTCGATAGACTCAACTGTCTTAGGGTCTTGGGCGATGGCATCTAGAGGAGTCTCAACCCCTTGGATTGCACTTTCTGTGCCCAGAGTGTTAACTCCCGAGGCATCACCATCATATGCCTCAACTGTGATAACAACGTCATTGGCCTTCAAAGCAGCTGACACTTCAGCTGGAACCGACTCAACCATCCGAGCTTCGTCAATGTCACTCTGCTGATGTTCACTTTCTTTCTCAACTTCGCCTCCTTGCTTCATAGATGAGTCTCCCACAACAACCTCCAATCCTGCTGTGGTGGGGAGATTTTCCCCCTCAGCTGGCGCACCAGCTGAGTGACTGATTGTGGGGTCACTCTTCTCTAGAGGCATGGCTTTTTCCGTTGAGTGCTCAGTCGCTGGGGCAGGTGAGAGAACACATTCTTTAGGGGTTAGCTCAGCTTGGGTGCCCAATTTCCCAGCTTCATCGCCATCTCCCTTGGATCCATCCTCTGATTGCACAGGGGACGTGGCTGCAACAATAACGGATGCAATGTGCTGTGCCACTCCAAGAGGATCAGTTTGCAGAAGAGTATGAGATGACTCTCCTGGACCTTCTAACAGATGTTGCTCGTGCATGACTTTGGATTCCTGCAAAGCTTGCTGCATCTCCAACTTCTCAACTACAGCAGCAGGATCCATATCCTCATCACTTTCTGAGAGCACATCAAGATGTGTGTGAGTATGCTCGTGAGGGCCTGTAAATTGGAACATCATAGATTTTTCCGAAGCTCGGGCTTGCTCGGCAACTCTCTCATTTTTTTCTTCTTTCAAGATGCGGAGGATATCCATGCAGTTGTATTCATCTAGGGCAGATTGAACGTCATTTCTGCAGAGGAATCGGAGAAGCTCTTTTTCTTCTTCAATAAACTCAGGGTGAGTGAACTACACCCTTGAGTGATCCAGCTTCCATGCTCTCCATTCCCTCAAGCGACGTTGAATATCTGGATAGACTGGGGAATACATGATTACATCATCATCATCATCATCTTCACCTTCTCCTCCAGTTTCTGGAATGGGAGGTAAGAGACCTTGCTCTTCCTCAGAAGCAGCAACATCATATGTGGGCGGGGAGACAACTTTTTCAACAATAGGTTCAGTTGTATCAGCTGCTTCTTTCTCCTCAGCTGTCTTCCTCACAGCTGGGTCTTCGACTGATATCTGTTGATCATGTAGGTCCCAAGGGGTGTAAGTGTAAGGTTTAGAAGGGGGGGTTGAATAAACCTTACCAAATTTTCGATTTAGTCCTTTTAAATATTCGAGTTGATACTTACATTTGTGTCCTTGGTGGATGATCAATTTAGTTAATCAAGTAGAGTTATTCTCTAAACAGACTCAACTAAGTTGTTGATGGAATAACTCATTTGTTGGGTCTAAATTAACTCAATGTGGTTTGTTTTATTGGAAGACTTAACACCCTTAAGTTTGGTTAAGCAAGGATTTAGTGCTTGGTTTAGTACTTAGAAATTATCAAGTGGATAGCAAATTTATCACAGATTTAAACAATTAAGATGCGGGAATTAAAGTGATGAAATGTAAATGACACAATGAAATTTTTATAGAGGTTCGAAGATGGGGTAATTCTTCTACTCCTCTCTTCTCCAACTCTGGAGGAATCCACTAGGTATTGATCGATATACAAAGTGGTAAGATCCGGATACAAGTCTTGATCACACAACCGACTTGATCCTTTGGGACTCACTGGAGACGCCTTGATCACTCGGTGGCTTCTCGCAAACGACTCGGCTTCTTCACAGGGCTTTGCCTTGCTACTCTGACTCACTTGCTCAAGCTCTTTGGATTTGATCACGAAGCCCTCCAAAAGCTCAAGACTTGGTTCGACCTTGAACCTTCCTACAATCCTTCGTGGAATGTAGACCCCTTGATTTTTCAAGTATTTTCCTCTTCAACCGATTGAAGTTATCTTTCCTTCACAGGTGAGTGTTGGATTGATGTTCTTCGTAGTGTAGGCTTGAGGATTGAGAATATTTGATTTTCTAATAATTGCTTGAACGTTTTGGTTGGTCTCTAGTCCTTCTTCTCAAAGTCATTTCTCGGCCTTTTATAGTGATCTTTCAAAAATTTGCCCGTTGAAGAGATAGGCTTATTTTTTAAAGTCACTTGCGTCGTTGGCTTGTCTTGTTGCGATCCTTGGAATTGCCATTTCCTCGTATGAATTGTTTTTCACCTTTTGAGTTCGACACGGTGTAGTGCTTCCCATTGGTTCATTCCTTTTGCACGCTTCTCGGGGACCGAGCACTCGAGAAAGGTGGTATGGAGATATTACTTGTTTAAGTAATTCTCTTGATTTTTGTGCAACGGATCTTTTTGATTATCTCGACTTGATCGCATTTCTTTGCTTTCCCAGGTGACTTAGAGTCGACTTCCAATCATGGATGACTCTTCTTGTCACTTCAACTTGAGACTTGGCTTTTCTTGAGTTGACTTGATGATACTCCACTGCATCTCGATCTCACTTCTTGATAGAGTTCCGTCTACTCTTCTTTGCCATACTCAATTTGTCTCGCAATGAGTCTTCCTTCTAGTCTTGATTGTCTTCTTGCATGTTAGGGCGTAGGCGACTTAACTCGGCTTGGCCGCCCTATTTATTACAATGCATTTTACAACAAAAAATGGGGTGCCAACTTCCTATTCTAAGTTTTACATGGCATTCATCAAAATCTAAACAATAAATTTCCTAACAGATCACCATCAACAGACTTTGCAGATGCAACAATAACTTCAGGAGATTGCACTTCTTGATCACCAACAGTCTCAGATTCTTTCTCCGGCTGGGAACCGGATTCAACTATTTTCTTTTCAAGTTCAGATCGCCTGAACAACCGGCAGAGGAACTTCTGGATCAACATCCTCTGGTTCCTCAAAAGTAAACGCTTTTGGGCTTTTCTTATAGGCAGCTGCCTTTCTTGTCTTGGCAGTCCTCTTCTTCTTAACGATAGGGGAGGGAATATGGTGTTCCTCCTCTATCTCGGCTGTGGGGGCTGGGGTCTCGGCTGCGTGGGCAAGTGACCTGGCTGCAGGGGCAAGTGCTTTCTTTGGCTTGGCTGCGGGGGCATCTCTTCTTCGGGGGAGGGGTCTCAGCTGATTCTTCAGGGTCAGCTGAGTCCCCCTCACTCGTATCAGCTTTCATGGCATGGACTCTTTTCTGGGCACCGAAGAGGTTTGCCCTGAATATTTTCTTATTCACGTGAAAGGGTTTGCCATGACGGAGAGCAACACCCTTCACTTCCAGCAAATGGCCAATCACAAGGCCATAGCCCAAGGAACATCCAAAGAACCCGTCCTTCTTGTAGGTCCTGTTCAATACATTCTGGAAGAGTCTGCTGTAAACAAACTCAGCCCAATTGACCTTCTTTCCTTTGCATGATCACAGCCATCACGATCAGCTTAGTTTTGGACAACTGATTGAAGCTTCCAAACTACATGTCAACATATTTGGAGACGACGTCCATCAACTTGTGATAGTCGTCCTTCAGCAGCTTCTTGTCGGCTGTGTAAACCACTTTCACAGCACACTCAGGCTTGGCAACTTCATTCCAAGCTGCAGCTAAGTCGATATCTGCCTCCGAGATGTCCTTCAAGCCCTCCGCAGGCAACAAACAGTACTCAACAAGGTCGTTTGCACTGAGTTTTATGACCTTGTTGTGGATGAAAGATTTGATTTCGTCGTCCTGCACTTCTACATTTACGTGGAACATCGCTACCTCCTCAAGGTAGGTATAAGAGTACTCCATCGTCAGAAAAACTTTTAGACCAGACTTCTCCAACATTTCACCTATCTTCAGAACCAGGATTTCATCAACACCCTGTTTAATCTTCCCATCGAAATCCACTGAAGAACTGGAGTGGATTTGCTTCGAAAGCTTCACATAATCACACAATGGAGCCATTTTCAGAGATTTTTACCGAACGAAAAACTTTCTTTGAGAGAACTTAGGGTTTCAGAGAGAAAAATGCTTCTTTGCTTTAAAGATGAACAGTTCGTGTACTGAGAGAAATGCAAAAATTCTGTATATAAAGGACGTGAGAGGACACATTTTGGATTTTGAAATTTTTTGATCAAAATCAACGGCTAAGATTAAAACGTCAAAACCGCATTTGATTCCTCGCATTTAATGCAGCAGAATTTATATCCAACCATATGGCTTACTATGTAGCTTTTATTGTGACTGTCATTATTACGCTGACGTCATCCTTAAAAACATTCCCGCTCAATTAAAACGACTGTGTTTTTGTCACTTAGCTCATAAATGATTCAGCTTATATCAAACGTGACTTAACTCTGCTTCTCTCCTCTTGTGAAGTAACTCAGCTGTCAGCTAACTCGATACAGTTGACTTCCCGATAAAGCTGTTTCATTTGGCTAAAGTGTGAAACTTGCTCTGCTTTGATTTTCTCATCTTCTTTCTCTGTTGATTGAGTCTCCTGAGTTTCAACTCAGCTCAATTAACCCTAACTCATTCTTGAGTTCTTCAAATCTTGATTCACATAGAGGCTTTGTGAATATATCAGCTAACTGCTTATCAGTTGAGATGTATTCTAAGGTGATGTTTTTTTTTTTTTTAACAGGATCTCTTATGAAATGATATTTGACATCAATGTGCTTTGTTCTTGAATGCAACACATGATTCTGAGTGATTGCAATAGCACTAGTGTTATCACACATAATTGGAATCTCTTTTTCTTCAATATCATAATCTCTTAGCTGTTGTCTCATCCATAAGACTTGGGCACAACAATTGCCCGCAGCTATGTATTCTGCTTCAGTTGTGGATGTGGCTATTGAATTTTGTTTCTTACTAAACCAAGAAACCAATCTATTTGCAAGCATTTGACATGTACCTGAAGTACTTTTCCTATCAACTCTACATCCATCATAGTCTGAGTCTGAGTAACCAATTAACTTGAATCCACCTTTCTTTGGATACCATAAGCCAACTTCCTGGCATCCCTTCAAATATCTTAGGATTCTCATAGCTGCGATCAGTGGCTCTCCTTTGGTGTAGATTGAAATCTTGCACATACACCTACCGCAAAGGTGATGTCTGGCCTGCTGGCTGTTAAATAGAGCAATGATCCATTGATTGCTCTATATCTGGTTTGATCTACAGCTTTGCCATCTGCATCCATGTTCATCTTGACTGATGTGTTTATTGGAATTTTCACAGAAGACTTCTCTTCCATACCAAATTTCTTCATCAAATCTCCGGTATATTTTGTTTGACTTATGAAGGTTCCATCCTTCAATTGCTTGACTTGAAGTCCTAGGAAGAAAGTCAGCTCTCCCATCACGCTCATCTCAAATTTGCCTTGCATGAGGTTTGAGAACTTGTCACACAGCTCTTTATTTGTGGAACCAAAGATGATGTCATCCACATATATTTGAACAAGCAGTATACTCTCTCCATCTTGAATTCTGAAGAGTGTTCTATCAATTTTGCCTTTGGTGAATCCATTGTCAGTTAGAAATTGAGATAATGTATCATACCATGCTCTGGGTGCTTGTTTCAAACCATATAATGCTTTCTTGAGCTTATAGACTTTATCTCCAATAGTGTTCTGCTCAAAACTACTTCTTCCTCTAAAATTCCATTTAGAAATGCACTCTTCACATCCATTTGATACACAGTGAAGTTCTTATGTGCAGCATAAGCAAGAAACATCCTTATTGCTTCCAATCTTGCAACATGAGCAAAAGTTTCATCAAAATCTATACCCTCTTCTTGGCAATACCCTTTGGCTACCAATCTTGCTTTGTTTCTTACAATAGATCCTTCCTCATTCATCTTGCTTCTGAAAACCCATTTTGTGTCAATTACATTCGATGGTTTGGCCCTGCACCACTTTGTTTCTTTCAAATCGATTGACTCTTCTTGCATGGCTTGAATCCAATGTGTGTCATCCAATGATTGAGACACATCTTTAGGCTCTATCTGGGAAATAAAACAAGTGAACATTGCTTCATGCTGTGCTCAAGATCTGATTCTTATGCCATCTCTAACATCTCCAACAACTAACTCTGGTGGATGGTCTCTCAGCCATTTCACATCAGGTTGGAGTAAGTTTGCTGGATTCAGCCATCTCGCGGCTAAGTTGTCTTGAACAGCTCTTTCATCCTCAATCAGTTGTAGAATTTCCAGTTGTCTTTGAGATTCAGCTATCTCATCTTCATCTGGGTTGCTTGCTCTTACTTCAGCTTCAACATAAGGACTCTTCTGTATTGTTGGCTGATTCAGCTTATCAGCTAACTCTTCAATGTCTTCTCCATTTACATTAGGTTCATCAAAAACCAAATGGATAGACTCTTCTATAACCATAGTCCATTTGTTCAGCACTCTATAGGCTTTGCTCTCAGCTGAGTATCCCAAAAAGATACCTTCATCAGCTTTACCATCAAAAACCTTTAAGTTATCTTTGCCATTGTTATGGATGAAACATTTACATCCAAATATCCTGAAATATCCAACATTTGGCTTTCTCCCTGTCCAAATCTCATAGGGAGTCTTGGTCAATTGCCTGTTGATCATGCATCTATTTTGAGTATAGCATGTTGTGTTAATGGCTTGACCCAAAATCTCTTAGGCAATCCACTAACATGGTCCTTACGAACTTCCTTGAGAGTTCTATTATTCTTCTTTCAGCCACTCCATTCTACTGTGGAGTTCTTGCTGTTGATAACTCATGAGCAATTCCATTTTCAACACAATACTGAGTTATTATCCCATTAACAAACTCAGTTCCTCTCTCAGATCTTATCTTTATAATGGTTTGGCTCTTTTTATTTTGAACTCTTTTCATCAGCTGAGGTAACTTCTGCAAAGTTTCCTTCTTTTTACAAATGAAGATTGTCCATGTATATATTGAGTAGTCATCTACCACTACCAAGGTGTATTTCTTTCCACTTATGCTGGCTGGCTCAACTGGACCAAATAAATCCATATGCAACAGATGTAATATCCTTGTGGAAGAAGAACTTGGCTTATCCTTGAATGAAGATTTTATTTGCTTTCCCATTTGGCATGCATCACATACACTTTCTTTCTTGTACACTGAGTCTGGCAATCCTTCTACAAGATAACTCCTTGCAAGCTTGTTGATTGTCTTGAAATTTAGATGACTCAGCTTCTTGTGCCACACCCAACTTGATTCAGTTGTGCTATTTGCTAGCAGACAAGTGCTTGGTGTAGTAGAAGAGACCAATCTACCACATACATATTCTTTCTGTCTTGATCTTGCGGCAAAGACAATTTCATGTGATTCAGCATCTTTGATCTGGCACACTCCCATGTTGAATCCTACAGAGTTGGCTGATGCTTAACAAGTTGAAGTTGAGGCCTTCAACATAAGCAACATCATTGATTTCCAATCCATTCTTCCTGATAGATCATGTGCCTTTGATTTCCCCTGGAGCTTCATTTCCTCCAAATATGACTTTTGCACCTCTAATCTCCTTGAATCTTGATAGGTTTTTCTTGTTTCCTGCCATATGTCTGGAATATCCACTATCCATGTACCACGTTCCTTGGTACTCAGCTGTTCCTTGAACCTGCAATCAAGGAAATCAAATTTTAGGTAACCATACTTACCTGGGTCCTGAGGGGTTAGTGCTATAAGATGATCCACCAACCTACAGCCAAAGGACTTTACTCCAAGAGGTTGCCATCTATCAGTGCCATAATCATAGTGCACATTAGCAAATTGCTTGGGGGTTTTAGGTTCATACAACTGTCTTCTTTGTTTGTATGCCTATGTGTGTTTTAGCAACTGCTTTCTTGAGATAGTTGTGATAATTCTGAGTGTAGTGCTTTGGTACATATGTGTCGACATGACTCTTTTGCCTTTGGAACGACCTTTGCCGAGTTTTAGGTCTTTCCCATCTAGGCTTGTATTCCATAGGCCTTTGTTGATGTTTCACATTATTATAATCATCATAGTTTGGATAGTTTCTACCATTCCCATCATGTGTGTTTCTCTGATGGAACTTCTGAGGTTTCTGGTAGCATGTTTGCTTTTCACAGAGTATTTTCTGTTTGGAGTTTCTTGAGGAACTCGGCTGAATTTCTTCTCAGCTGTCCTCTCAGCATACTCACATTTTTGAGGCAATCACATTTTTGAGATCATTTTCCCTCTTTTCTATAGAAGCTAACTCTGCTATGATCTTGGCATTTTCAGCCTTCAGCTTAGGGTTCTCATCAGCTATGTGACTCAGAGTACTCAGCTCTTTAGTCAATTTTGTGAGATTTGGCTTTTGTCGGTTTGTTTTCTCATTTAGAATTGTGTGTGAGGATTTTATGTGTTCAAAATCTTTCATCATTTTGCCTAATGAATCATAAAGATCAGTGGGTGATGAAGTGTGTGTATCACAATCACTATCACTTGAATCTGAATGAGATGAGTTAAAGTGTACCTCACATTCTTGATCAGGTTGATCTTGTTCTTTAGCCATAAGGCAAATCATAGCCTCTTCCTCAGAGTCACTTGAGTAGTCGGCACTACACTACTCTCTCGAGTCCGCTTCTTTAGATTTGGCTATCAAGAGATCTCTGACCAACATGACTTTCTTCTTTTCTTGTCTTCTTTTCTTGTTGACTGGTGCATAGGAACAATCAACTGCAAAATGTCCTGGTTGTCTGCAGTTCCAACACAGGTTCTCAGCTCTTTGATCAGCTCTTTCTATTGTTGGATTATCAGCTCTCTGATATTCAACCCTTTGAAGTTCAGCTCTCCTGGAGGTTTCACCCTTGTTTCTTTTATAGTTTTTATTGAAGAACTTGTTGAATCTTTTAACCATTAGGGCAATTTCCTCTTGGTCTATGGCTTCCTTAGGTTTAGTTCTCTTTCCATCCTTGGCCATCAGTGCAACTGTCTTGGGTACAGCTGTCTCTTCTTGCTCTTTTCTTCTCAGCTCAAACTCATAGGCTTTGAGGTCTGAGAATATCTCATGGTTAAATGTTCTTGAGAGGTCCATTGAATGTCTCAGGGCCATAGTCTTCATTTCCCATTCAGCTGGGAGACTTCTTAAGATCTTCATACACATTTCCTTTTGTGTATACTCCTTCCCAAGAGCTGAAAGCTCATTTGTGATTTCAGTGAATCTGGCATTCAGCTGAACCATGGTTTCACCTGCAAGCATTTTGAAATTTTCAAATTTTTGAACAAAGAATGAGACAATTTATTTTCTTTAATTTGTTCTGATCCTTCACAAATTAAAGTCAGTTTATTCCAGATTACTTTTGCAGATTTGCAAGATTTGACTTTATTGAACATGGCTTTGTCCAATGTCTTGTAAAGTATGTCCTTGGCCACATTGTCTAAGTTGTATCTCTTCCTATCTTTATTTTTCCACTCAATCCTTGGTTTTCCAACCATGGCTGGTCTTTCCTCAGCAGCAGCTTCTTTTCCTTCAGCTGCAGATGCTCTTATTGCAGCCGTTCTTATTGCGGCCATGTTCCCTTTAAGTATTGCAGTGGCCCATCCTCTATCACAAGCTACATTTCATCATGTAATACAGATAGATGAGCCTGCATGCGAATTTTCCAATCATCAAATTCTTCAACAGTGAACATAGGAATGCGTGTCAGATTTGATTCGATGATAATAAATTTGCTTAAAATGAAAGATTTTGAAAATACAAATGTTTAAAACCCTTTTGAAAAGATAAAGATCTATTTCAGTAACCAGTGCGGAAGGCTCAATGAACCAACCGCTCTGATACCATTTGTAGGTCCCAAGGGGTGTGAGTAAGGTTTAGAAGGGGGGGTTGAATAAACCTTACCAAATTCTCGATTTTAGTCCTTTTAAAATTACAACAACAGTTGTGTCCTTAAGGGACAACTAAGTTGGTTATTCAGTTAAGTTAGCCACTTAACAAACTCGATAGAGCTGTTGATAGAATAACTTCGCTGTTTAACCTAAACTTAACTTGGCTGGTTTGGTTTTATCAGCGGAAGACTTAACACTCTTTGATTAGATTTAAGCTTGTTTTAAACACTTAATTTTAGCACTTGGTTATTAATCAGTTGGATAGCAAATATGATTCTAACAGTAGATATAATGTAAATATGCAGGAAGATAAATGTGCTGAAAGTAAATGACACAAATATTTTTATAGAGGTTCGAAGATGGGTTAATTCTTCTAATCCTATCTTCTCCAACTCCTGGAGGAATCTACTAAGCAACAGATCAGTTTACAAAGTGGTGAACGTGCAGAGACGACGCTTGATCACACGGTGGCTTCTCTTGCGACTCGAACTTCTTCACAGGCATGCTTTGCGCTACTCTTGACTCACTTCTCAAGTTCTTGGATTTGATCACGAAGCCCTCCAACAAACTTGATACTGGTTCGACTTTGAACCTTCCTACAATCCTCCTTGGAAAGTAGACCCCTTTTGATTCTTCAAAAGTTTCCTCTTCAACAGATTTGAAGTTGTCTTTCCTTCACAACTTGTGTTGGATCGATTTTCTCCGAGTTTCAGGCTTGAGGATTTGCTTGAATGTACTTGAGACTATTGCAGGTTAATTGCATGGTATCATCAAAATCTACTCAATAAATTTCCTAATGACCACAGACGGGGCATCTGAATCAAGGAAATAATTTCCACCACATCGGAAGCAAGACAAGCAATCATTGACTTAATTTTCGCAATGTATTCCTGCCAATAGACAAGTATAACTAATCAAATTTGATGAAATATTAATATTTTATGTAAAGCATATAAAAATAAAAGAAATGATAAAAAAAATATAAATAATGTATACATAAAGCCAAGTATACAACATCTGTAAACTAAGGATACAACATATGTCAACTAATTAAACAAAAAACCTGGGCTATGCATAATAAAAATGCTACACATAAAACTAAGTATGCAACATGTATAATCTATGTATACAAAATATTAAACTATCCATGTAAAATAATTACACATTCTCTTCCCCAATCAGAATATGCAAATCGATATCTAGTTCAACTAACTATACAACAAATTTACACTATGTATACATTATAGATGAACTATATATGGACTACAAAATAAACTAGACATACAACATGTGTAAAATACTTATGCAAAACAAATAAACTATGTATACATAACAACAAGTATACAATATCTCGTAAACTAAGTATACAACATATATATGTCGACTAAATATAGTAAATCGGGTTATGAACTATAAAAATGCTACACATAAAACTACATATGCAACATATGTAATCTATGTATACAAAATACTGAACTATCCATACAAACATAATTACACGATCTCTTCCTCGATGAGATAATGACCGAGAATATTCAAATCAATATATAGTTAAACGAATTATACAACAAATGTACACTAAGTGTACATTAAAAATGAAATATATATACAGAATTTGCCCAAAACACAACAATGAACTTAATAATGCCATTTTATATACCTGCCCACTGCCGCCTGCCGACGAAGTCCCAGGAAGAGATGACTGTTTCCCTTAACCAACGACCAATCCCTCCAACTGAGGTTGCAATGGAGCCCCTCCCCCCAACATATGGTCCGTCCACATATCCCTGCCCAAAGCCACCATGTTGGAACTCTCTATAAATTCTTTTCTTAACCTTTTCCATGGTCCATGAAGTAAAGGCCGGTAATGTCCTCGGCGCATCTCTCCCTAAAACACTAACTTTATCCAAGTAAAACACTTGCAAATACGAATAACATTGTGTATGTAACAATACAATAATACCTTAGAAAAGCACATTAATAAATTATAAAAGGGCAATACAAAAGCAAATTACCGTTAACAACAGCACCGGGCCGTTGAACTCAATCTTGTTCGTCTCATCCCATTTAACTTTTTTGGATATAAGGGTGTTCAAAGTGTAATCCCACCAATTAAACTCCCTGATTTTGGAAACATCGTCAAGGCAATTCAGAATAAGTGGATTAATGTATCCACACTGTAAATTTCCAATAATTACGTTGTCGACAAGCATCACAAAATGCCTTCGGAATATGTCCCCACCATCTACACACTCCATCATTCTCACAGCTAAATCACATAGGATTTACTCTCGGAAATTCGGAAAAATTGTACGCCACTGGTCATACAACGAATATTTTTTCTTCTTCCCAATAACCACATCACCATTAGGGAAACCCAGAACCCTACCAACATCTTCCCTTTCAATATGAATACGCCTACCATCCTCAAATACCAGTTCACTACTTAATGCGTTGAAGTTTTCAACTAACTAATACATAAGCTTTATATTAAAATCCTCGATTTTCAAAGAAAGTAAACTGCCAAAGCCCATCTCAATGACTGCAGACTTCTGTGCAGGTTCAAGAGAAGCAAGAGCATCTACAAGAACCTTTGGTTTCGCCCTTATTTGCGTTCGGGGTATGGTGATCAATCCTTTGCCTTTTTTAGGATGCTCGTCTCCGAACTCTCCTCCTCACCACTACCAACATGTCTTTCCTCTTCTTCGCTTGACATTTTATTAACCACAACTCCTGCTTAAAAAAAAATACAAAAATTCAGCTATCAAAAGCTTTATGCAGCAACCTGTTTACATTCCACTTAACATTGTATATTTAACTTAACATATCTCGTATACTTAGTGTTTTGGCACGATCCCCATAAAAAAAAAACGCAATTCATATATCAAAACTTTATGCAATGTACTGTTTAAATCCCACTTAAATATTGTATATTTAACATAACTTGTCTGTATTCTTGGAATACACCAAAATCCCCACATAAAAAAAACAAGATTCATATATCAAAACTTTATACAGCTTTTTGTTTACATTCCACTTAATCTTGTATATTTAATATAACAAATCTGTATAAATAATATACACCACAAACCCCACATAAAAAAAACAAACAATTCATCTATCTAAATTTTATACAATTTTCTGTTTACATTCCACTAAATGATGTATGTTTAACATGGCATATTGTTTGATAAATGGTTTTATCATGATTTTGATGATTTTGTTTTTATACCAAAACAATGGTTTTAAAGGTTGTCCAAATACTCCTAAATGATTTAAAATGGTTTTAATATTTTCCGGAGTATTTCTTCAAGTTTTATTTTCGACAAAATTGGACAACACTTTTAATGATTTTTTGTTAATATATTTTTACACCAAAACAATGTTTCTAAATGTTTTCCTAATACTCCCGATTGGTCTAAAATGTTTTCACTATTTTTCGGAGTATTTCTTGAAGTTTATTTTCGATATTAAATTGGACAACACTTTTGTTTTGAGGTCAACCGGTCGCCGTATAGGGCAACCCGTACCTGATAGTTGTGCAAAACAGAAAACTTCATGTTTGCAGAAATTGGTGAGGGTGACCGATCACCCTATAGGGAGACCAGTGACGTCGATCGGTCGACCTATAGGGCGACCGGTACCTGAAGGTTGGTTAAAATTTGCAAACTTCTCTGTTTCGATTTTTTGAAGAGAGCAACTGGTTGGACTCTAGGGTGACCGGTCGGACCCCCCATCGATCGGTCGCCCTGCGTAAAAATGTGTTCTTATTTTCAAACGCCTATTTGTGCGCGACCGGTTGTGCAGCAGACAACTTTTCCCTAAATTGTGGGATTGATTTCTAACAGCTATAATCTTGATTTTAATTGCAATTTTTTTGTAGATATCAGATTCCAAGAGGAGCCTATCAAGGATCAATCATCTCCTATAAATAGAGGAAGATTTGAAGCACAACAACAAGAGAGAACAACACAACACAACAAGATATACTCAAGCAAACACTTGGTCTTCTATTGTCATTATTCTTGTTGTAATTTGCCTAGCTTATCACTTTCACATCCTTGAGATCTAGGCTATTCTTGATTACACTTGCACTCAATTGTATAATTCATTATCGAGTTGTAATCTTGGATTCTTGGGTAATCATTCAACACAAGATATCCTTGTGAGTGTTCTTGTGGTAATGGGTGATCTAGGTGTTAGGTGTGAGAAGATTGTGGTAATCTTCTTGTTGAGGTGTTGAAGAATTTGGTATTCTTCAAGGTTGAAGATTGTGGTAATCTTCACAAGGTGCTGTTGGAGATTGTGGTAATCTTCAAGAAAAGATTGTGGTAATCTCAAAGGTGGTGTTGAAGAAGAGTGTGGTGCTCTTCAAGGTATTGTTGTAAGTTGGTGTTGTATTAATTTTGGTACTTAATAAAATCTTTTTTCTTTTTGAAATCCATCCCGGATATACTGGGGTGGTAGAGGATTAGGCCCTAGGTGGGTTGAACCTCTATAAATCGACGTGTGTTGTTTACATTCCGCACCTTTATTATTGTCTTTGAGCTTTCGGTTTGAAAAAGAGGGTAAAATCGAAAAGATGGAGATAATCTATTCACCCCCCCTCTAGATTATCGTAGCCGCTTGGACTTACACATATATGTATACTTAGTATATAGCATCTGTATACTTGTCGGTGGGGATGGGTTTCAAGTATCAACTACTTGTTTTTTTTATATATAAGCACACCAAGTTTATTTTTTTGAGTGAAAAAATGCAAAATTCCTACAAAGAAAAACCACTGAACAAATTCAAAATAATCGAATAAAATGCGAAAAAGATCTTCATTTTCTAGTAAAAAAGGCAAAAGAAGCAGCCAAAAATACAAAAAAAAAAACCTTCAAGCCACAAAATTTACGGACGTCGGAACCCCACCCTAAAGCTTCTCCACGAAATCGAGCTCCTTCAACCACCAAAAATACTTGGTCGCGACAAGAACAAATGGGAATGTGGAGAGATTTGGAAAAATATTTGAGAAAAAAATATTTTGAGAACAAAAAACGGGCACCAATTCCCTAGCTCCCTTCTTCAAAAATCGAACTCCTTCAACCATCTGGATTCCTTGGTAGAGACGATAACCGATGGAAGTAAAAATTTGAGAGAGACACTAACTTGAGGGGAGAAGACCGACTGGATTTTGGGGAAAACTGAGATATAGGGTTTCTTTGCAAAAGAGAAACCGTTCAAGGAGGGACAAACTAAAAGGGATCAGTTTTTGAAAAGACACGATTGGAATCAATGAGTTTTTTGCTCCTAAAAATCGGGTAACTGATAAAATGAAAGATTATGTTTTCCTTAAAACAAGCTAATAACATGTGTTTTCTTAAAATTGGCTATATGTAAAAATACAATACGACCCTTATAATCCAAAAATAACAAAAAGTAATCTACACCATTAAAAGTTTTAAATCAAAAAACTAACTAAAAAGTCTCATTTGAACCAATCCCTATATATATATATATATATATATATATATATATATATATATATATAAAAACGTCTTAGAAAATTTTAGGTTGTGCTTGGATATAGAATTTTTTTACCCTCAAATATTATTGTTTACAAAAATTTTCAATAAATACACTATTCACTCACTCTCATTTTTTCTCACTTTTCTTATAGCAATCACATCTAACCACTTTCCAAAAAAAAATCAAATCATTATTACTCATTTTCCCATTAGTTCTACTGTTGACTCACACACATATATTTAACTAATAATCATATTCAATAATTATTTTACTATTTCCATATCACATCATCTTCCATCATTACATTTTAATTTCATATGCATTCACATTTCCGAAAAATCTTTTATTCTCCCTAACAAATTTTGCGTACTATTCTGACCCTCTAACAGAAAGAAAATTTTCAAAATGAAAGTATATCCAATCCTAGCCTTATGGCCCTTATCCTCCTAAATTACTAAGAACTTCTAACCATCTATTTGTGTTGCAGGCTAGGCATAATCCATTATTATAATATTTTTCTATAAGCATGCAAATAGGACACATATTACTCCAATTACATCTGCCTTAAGCAACAATGTAAATTTTAATGTTTGAATTGTTCAAATTTGATTTGAGAAACGAAATAAGTTAAAATAAATGCAGAAAGTTTTACTCATGAAACTTCATCAGTTTTACTAACCATGAGATAAATCAATCATGCATCTAGTTCGATTCAAATTTAGAAGACACATATATTCCCGCGCAAAAATCACATAAAAATATACAAGAAATTTTTATACTGCCATTGAAATTAGTTGTATGGAACTTTAAGAAATTTGAACCTCTACAATCTTTATTTAACAACTTATGTATAACTTATAGGAGACAATAAATAATCACTTGACAAGTTCTTCTTTCTTGCCAGCTTCTTCCAACTCTCTTAGGCTCCCAACTTTTTGTTCAATCTCTTCAATCAGCTCTTCGCGCCACAACTCTCCTCTTGCTGTCTCCTCAATGTCTTCTTGCTGCACAACACGTTGTTTTTAGATTTTCAGTCCTGTCACTCTAATACTTTTAATGCTAAGGTCGTGTTCAGATATTAAAAATGTTACTCACTCTCCAAAGAAACATGTTAAAAACTATAGTCTATAAATTAGCCCAAACCTTAGGGTCGCATAAACTTATTCGTAAAATATGATTTAACATTTGTAAGTTTAAAAAACATGATATAAATACAAAAAAACTTATAAAACATTTTAAATAACCTTTGCAAACAGACTTTTCATTCTGAAAATAATAACATGTGAATTTATAAAGAACAAAGCTGCAAGACCAAATTTTGCAACGAATAAAAGCAAAAAATGCCTTAAGCTAGCTGTAAAATCCTACCAAAGTATTAATTAGTACCTTCTCATAAACCCAATGTCCAGTACCATCTCCTCCATCTTTTCTGTAAGCTTCTGAATCATAGTACGGATCCTAACCCATAAAACACCAAACTTCACTAATTAAGCAATTAATTCATAGTATAAAAACTGAATTCTGATCAAATTTTACTACAAAAAAAGTAACCAAAAGATAGACAAAGGAAAAATAATATATTTACCTTTGTGGAACCAAAGAAACAACATCCCCAACATGTGAACATTATGTACAGTGTGTCTGTTAAAGGAATTGTGACAAAATCCAATTTCAAGAAATTAATTAAGATTAAAAATGAATGGAAAAAATACACAAAAAAAATGAAGAACTCACAAACATTCTTCATGGCTTGGTCACTAAGGTGCCATATTGATTTGTGTGTGATTAGGTCTCTTTGTCCTTCCATGTGTTCAACAAGAACTGCCATCAATGGCCAATCAGGCAATGCATTAACTCTAACTCTGGATGCCCTCTGGCTGTTCTCACCTTCAATCTATTAGCAATCAACAAAACAATATTAATTAGGAATAATTGGAAAAAATACCTCTGACATGATCATATGTTTCTACTTCGCAAATTGGTTTTTGTGGAGGGGGTTACAAACTTACAAATACAAATATTAAGGAGTATTTGTAATTTTAAAAGATAACTAGATTTTTTTTTAATAATTATATTAAACTACGTACAAGAGTAGTACTTATAATTATCCATACTAATTATTGTTCTAGAGTTAAAGACAATGGAGCCCAGAAATAGAGCCTAGGATTCTAGTTGGGGTGGGGTGGTGGTGGTTGTTGGTGGTGTTAATAAATTAATTTGAATAATAACACCCAAATTAAGCCCAAATTAGGTCCATTAAGGCCTTAAAGCCAAAACGGAGCCCAAGAGGACCCTGTTATTTGCCTATAAATACGGTCAATTCTCTATATTCTGGAACTGATTTGAACGTCGGATGGTCTTTGTTTGACAAATTTCTAACATCTCTAACGCTTAAAGTATACAATGACCCAATGATCAATTTGTGTTCGCGGAAGTTTAACTATTTGAGTGATACAACATTATATATTTTAGGTATAATTACAAAAATACCCCTGAGGTTTGGGCTTATTACAAAAAAATTCAGATATGTTTCAAAATTACAGAAAGCCCCCTCAGGTTTAATTGTCTTAAATTTAAGGGGTAACTATAATATTTCTTTAAATATCAAGGGGGTTTTTAAAATATTTTTTTGCTTATAAAAGGGGAAGATGTAAGCGGAATCAAACCTCAATTAAGAGTTTTTTGCAATTTTCAAAAATTTCTGTTGTTTTTTTGTAATTAGCCCGAACCTCAGGATTTTTTATGTAATTGTCCCTTATTTTATTTTGAAAATAGATATTTTAAGTCTGAATATCCTGTGCATTTAGCAACTTCAATCTATTAGAAGTCAACAAAGCATTAGTAACAATATTATCCCTCATTCAAGAGTTAAGAAAAGGAGCCCAAGAATGGAACCACGATGCTCTGGCGATAAAATATATATAAAAATATATATTTAAACTCATACGGGACGACAAATTTCAACAATCTCTTAGCATTTGAGAAATGTGATAATAACTATTTTAATTCACACAAATATAAAAGATCTTCGGTAGGTCTCTTGTGAGATGGTGTGACACCGTGATATTTTTAAGGTAACAAGTGATACTTTTAGTGTAAAAAGCGATACTCAAATTAAAGTAAATACACTAATTTAAGTGTAGTTAGACAAATATCACTTTTTACACCAAAATATAACTTTTTACACTAAAAATGTCACCGTGTCACAAACTTTCACGTCTCACATAAGTTTTTGCGAAAGATCTTTAGCAATTGATAAATGTGATAATAACTATTTTAACTCATACAAATATAAAAAATCTTTAGCACTTGAGAAATGTTATTTAACTATATTTCCAATTATACAGAGTATATGGCAAATGAAAGTAGCTTGAACTTCAAATGCAAGATAAAATAGATGGCTTATTTACCAGATGCCTGCTTTTGCTAAATCTTGAACTTGAGCATTGCCGTAGCTGAGGCAAGAATGAAAACAGAATTAAATATTCAAATCAAATTAAAGAAGCTGATATTTTGAGGCTTATGAACTATCTGATGAGTATTATTTGGCAGCAAAGAAATTGGGATATGAATATATATGCTTACTGATTTTGAAAAAGAAGTAATTTCGGCTTTCGTTGTTTGTATTGAATTATGTTTGATGTAAGGCTTAATTGGAAGTGTGAAACAAGTGAGAGTTTCAGCCATTTTCTAGGATTGGAATGGGAAAATATTGCTGAAAATGCTGTTATTTTTTGACTAACATTGTTGCAATTTGTTGTTTGTAAGAGGGAAATGGATAAGACAACCATTTGTATCCACCCTTGAATTTGTACAACAAAAATCTGGATTTATTGGATACGGGTTCTTTTGTTTCTGTGTAATTTGACGGTATTGTCCTTGGACCCTTGGTATCCTACTATCCTTTGCCAGTTTAGAAAATTTAGCAGGGGTTGGGGGGGGGGGGTGGCATTCGTGTCCATTGTCCACCACCATCAAGAGTTTTTATGACTACTAATCCATTTATCAATTTTTGCATAAACTGAAAATCTTAATACAAATCTGATTTTGTTGTTTTCAGAATTATCTATGCTACAATATATATTTCTGAAACTTCAGAAACAAGATTTTTGTCTAAGTATTTAATCCATTAAAATTAAAATTATCATTGATAAACTTTTATCAATTTAGAACCTATATAAAGAAAAAAATTCTATAAAAAAATTAACGCATTAAATTTATTAATCTGAGAAGCTAATGGTAATTTTATCGCATAATTCACTATAAGAAAACAGTCAAATTCCAACAAAAATAATTTAAACGGATTAACAAAATCGTTGGAATTTTTTAATTCCAACAGAAATTCCAACACAACAACAAACTATTAAAATATTCAAACAGTAATTCCAACGGTAAATAAAACTGTTGGAATAAACCATTGGAAAGTCCGCTGGAATTTAAAATTTCAACGAAATTCAAACACCATAACAAAATAATTCCAGCGATAAACAAAAGTATTAGAATAAACCATTGAAAACCGTTGGAATTTTTAAAATTCTAACAGAAATTCCAATGCCAAATAAAACTATTGAAATAAACCAATTGGAATTTTTAAAATTCCAACAGGAATTCCACAGGCAAAAGGCAAATAAAACCGCTGGTCGCTGGAATTTCTGTTGGACTAAATTCCAATGGTATAACTCCATTAGAATTATCGTTGGAATAATCATTGGAGTCTTTTCCCCAACGATTGAATGTTCCAATGAATAATTATGGTTAGAAGTACCGTTGGAATATTTTTCGTTGGAAATTTTTTTTGGAATTTTGTTGAAATCTTCAAAGGATTGTTTCTGTTTGAAATTCATTTTTTTCTTGTAGTGGTTGTAAGATCTTGGTGGTGTTAGTGTAAAAGTTAACTATTAATTTCTTTTATATAAAATGTTGATGCATGAAATGATGATTTTTTTTTAATTTTTGATAGAAAGTTTTTAAATCGATCTTCGGGCTACAGAAGCAGAGAAGCTTATTTTAGGCGCTTATTATTGTTGAAATGAAAGAAGCCATAAAGTACTTGTATTCTTATTATGCAAAATCAAAAGTGAATTACAAAGAAACAAAGGGGAGCCTTATATAGGCAAATAGAAAATCTAACCCTAAAAGGACTAAAATCTTAACCATAAAAGGACTACACTAAAATAAGGAAACTAAATATATATTATATTTCAACACTCCCCCTCAAACTCACGATGCAACCGCAAGAAGCATTGAGAGTTTGTCAAACAAGAAATGAAAACGCGGAGAGGAATGTGCCTTGGTAAACATATCATCAATCTGCACAGAAGAAGAGACAAAAAGCAATGTGATGATACCAGTCTAATAATAATGTCAAATAATATGGCAATCAATCTCAATATGTTTAGTCCTCTCATGAAAAACTGTATTGCGGACAATCTGAATAACACTCTTATTATCACAATGCAGCGGAGTGGGACGATCAAGAAAAACACCTATATTTGCTAGCAACCAACGTAACCAAACTATCTCACAAGCAGTAGTTGTCATGGCGCGATACTCAGCTTCTGTGGAAGACCTACAACCACATCTTGTTTCTTTCTCTTCCAAGAAATGAGAGAGTCACCCAGAAACACATAAAAACCAGTGATAGATTTGCGATCTGTAGGATCACCAGCCCAATCAGCATCAGAGTATGCACGCAGCTCCAGAAGAACTAGACGGAAGTAAAAGACTCAAACCGAGTTCCCGAAGATATCTAAGAATACGCGAGCAATGACCCAATGAATGTAGAGGGAGAAGTAACAAATTGACTAACCACATGAACAACATGTGCAATATCTGGACGAGTAACTATGAGATAAACCAAACTGCCAACAACAGTACGATATAAACTGGGATCTGACAAGGGAGAACCATTAGAGGAAGAATATCGAGCATTAGTCTCAAGCAGAGTATCAACAATCTTGTTATCAGTAATACGTGCACGCTCAAATATATCAGTAATATACTTTGATTGAGACAAGAGATAACCCTATGGGGAAGAGGCAACCTCAATACCAAGAAAATAACGGAGCGGACCCAAATCTTTGATAGCAAAAGAACGAGCTAACGTAGACTTCAAAGTTTCTATACCATCAACATCATCACCAGTAATAATCATATCATCAACATATAAAGCAAGTAAAATACGACATTTTGTAGTACTTTTGACAAACAAAGCTGAATCATGATCACTTGGTCGAAAACCAAGAGACGTAACAACACAAGTAAACTTTTCATACCATGCTCTAGAGGCTTGCTTAAGGCCATAAAGAGCTTTACGAAGCTTACAAACTTCACCTGGTTGATGGGCAACATTAGGAGGAGGCTGCATATATACTTCGTCAACAAGATCACCATTCAAAAAAGCATGCTTTACATCCATCTGAGATATACCCCATCGACGAACCGTGTCGACTGCAAGAAGGGTGCGAATAGTTGTCATCTTTGTAACAGGCACAAATGTCTCCTCATAATCGATCCTATACTCCTGGGTATAACCCTTAGCAACCAATCGGGCTTTATATCTTTCAATAGACCCATCAGATTTGGTTTTGATTTTGTAGACCCAACGACATCCAATTGCATGTTTTCCCAGTGGTAAAGGTACCAAATCCCAAGTATGAGTATGATGCAAAGCAGTAAGTTCCTCAGCCATAGCATCCTGCCAAAGTGGATCATGAATCGCCTCTCTATAGGATGAAGGCTCAGAAATACAATGAAGAGAGGCAAAAAAAGAGACGGATGAATTAGAATAACAAGAGTAAATGAAATCTGGTAACTTAGTAGACTTACGAACACGTGTGGATTGACGATGAGCAACATCAGGAGCCGCAGTTGGAGGAGTAGACGGGACATCATCAGTAGCAGGAGAACCAGTCACATTAGAATCAGAAGTCAATGTACCAGAACCTGCAGAACCGTTAGTAGTCGACTCGTCACCATGAAAAGGATCAATATGAATGAGGTCGGACCTGGATATATTATGGGAGCCAGCTGGGACAGAAAAGAATGGAATATGTTCAAGAAACACTACATGACGCGAGATATATAATTTTTGGCTAACTGGATCAAAACAACGATAACCTTTCTGTCCTTCCGCATAACCAAGAAAAACGCATAAAGCAGACTACAGGGTCAACTTAGTACATTCAACTTGAGGTCGAAGGACAAAACAAGTAGAACCAAATACGCACAAAGACAAATAATCAGGAGCATACCCATACAACTTCTCAAAAGGTGTCAGACCCGAATTATGCAAAGTAGAAATTCCATTAATCAAATAGGTAGCAGTGAGAACTACTTCCCCCCAAAAAACACTAGGAACACTAGCAGACAACAAAAGAGCCTAGCAGTTTCTACAAGATATCTATGTTTTCTCTCTGCAACACCATTTTGCTTAGGGGTATCCGTACAAGATGTTTGTCATATCGTACCATAGAAGCAAGTAAAGTAAGAAAAGCATTGGAAGAATATTCCCCACCCAAGTCCCAACAAAAACACTTTATGGTGGTTGAATGTTGGGTTTTCACAAGTGCTCGAAAGTTGCAGAAGATGTTGAAAAAATCAGAATGTTGTTTCATAAGATAAACCCAACAATAACGTGTATAATCATCAATAAACGAAACATAATATCAAGATCCACCCTTTGTGTTGACAGGGGAAGGTCCCCATACATCAGAATGAATAAGATTAAAAGGCGCACGAGAAACAAAAATACTTTTATTGAAAGGTAAAGCATAAACTTTTGCCAGTTTGCAACCATTACAATCAAAAATATCATGAGATTTCAAATCTCCTAAGACACCAGTTGAAACTAAAAACTGTATACGAGAAGCAGACACATGACCTAAACGAGAATGCCATAAGTAAAAAACTGAAGACGAACGACTCAAACGAAAAGATGACAAATCCACACTAAAAGTTGTATCTTCGGTAATTTTGAGCTGATCCAAAACATAAAGTCCTCCTTGCTTATGGCCTGTCCCAATCAGCTTCTGAGACTGCGTGTCCTGTATAGAACAAGTAGAAGAAGAAAAGGAGACTAAATAACCAGACGCACATAATTGGCTAACCGAAACCAGATTCAAGGTGAGATTAGAAACATAATAAACATTAGGAATGGAAAAACAAGGTGTGACAATGGAACCAATTCCTGTTAATGCCATTGGAGTACCATCAACAATTAGAACTGACACAGATAGATTAGGAGACAAAGAGACAAAAGACGACATACTAGGTGACATATGATGGGAAGCTCCAGAATCTAAGATCCACAAGAGTGAAGACATACCTAAAGAATTGGAATGAGACAAACATATATTTGATGAGGCAGACATAACATGTGTCTGTGAGGCAATGAACTTTTGAAACTGCTCAAATATATACGGATCTAATGATGGTGCGGCGACTGCATTGCTCAGCGGAGGTGGTCTAGGAGACCATTGGGATGGTGATGGTGCTGGTTGCTGCTGTGGAGGACGTGAAACTCGTTGTTGCTGGAACCTAGGGTGCTGCTGCTACTATTGGGATCTCGGCTGTTGTAGTTTACCTTTATTCAATAACAGGGGACACTGAGCCTTCCAATGATTCTTTTGGTGGCAAAACACACATTTATCAGAAGGTGTCCTCGAATTCACCTGATTGGGATTATTATTAATCTTCTATTATGGTGTGGCAAAAACTGATGCAATAGATGTGGAAATGATCCCCTTATCAGCGTGAGTCTGAAGTCGTATTTCTCTAGCTAAAAGTTCAATGACCACTGAATCTACAGAAGGTAGTGGGCTTCGATGCAGAATACTACCACGCAACCTCTCAAAATCAGAACGAAGAGCCATCAATAATTTCACCAATCGTTGTTCTTCTCGACGTGTAACATAGGGCGAAAAAGCTCACAAATCAGCAGATTCAGTAAGCGACAATTGATCCCACAAATCTGACATAGCGGAATAAAAGTCCTCAATATTCGTATCCTTCTGTTTTAAAGCGCGAATATCAGCCTCCAATTGATATTTTTTGGCAAAGTTGGACTGTGTATACAACCATGCCAGATGGTCCCAAACTTCCTTCGCAGTCTCATACTTCGCCAACTGAGGCCCTATAGATTGCGGCGAATTATTAATCTAAGTAATAATCTTGAATTATCCACTTCCTAAGCTCCAAGGGATGCACGCCCGAACCAGGTTTCGTAGGTTTAACCTTTGTCCCAGTAACATAACCCCACATAGATTTACCTCGCAAATTTTTTTTCATAACATAACTCCAATACGAATAGTTTTCTCCATCCAATTGCACGCTAATTGCCTGAAGAAAGTCATCCTTACGAACAACCATGATGAACAGAAAAGATCCCTAAAACGTAACCCCAAAAACAAATAAAAACTAACCAAATCGGAACCCAAAACTAGCGATAACAAAACAAAATCAGAACCAAGAAACGAGCCAGAAAGAAAAAAATGAACTAAAAAATAATTTAATTGGAGGCTGTAAGCTGTGGCAAAGATTAAAAATTTGGCTCTTGATACCATGTTGAAATCAAAGAAGCCATAAAGTACTTGTATTATTATTATGCAAAATCAAAAGTGAATTAGAAAGAAACAAATGGGAGTCTTATATAGGCAAATAGAAAACCTAACCCTAAAAGGACTAGAATCCTAACCATAAAAGACTACACTAAAATAAGAAAAACTAAATATATATTATATTTCAACAATTATATGCATGTTAAAGTTTTAAACAAAATTCACAATAAACTTAGTTAATAAGATGAATATGACTTTTTCCCTCAACTATATATAGCACTCTTTGTCCACTCAAACTATGTTCAAGATATACACTTAGCCCACTAAGAGGGTGTTTGACTAAAGCTTATTTAAAGGTCTTATAATAAACTATAACATCTTATAAGATATTTTTGAGCTTCTAACATATTAGGTCACATAGAAAATGTTAATAAAATTTGTTTTGTAATTAAAAAGGTCAAAAATACATTAAAGAAGGTTGTGAAAATAAGATATTTCGTTTTTTTCTTTTTGTGTGGAAAAAATTGGCATCGCCCTACTTTTCTAAAAACAACTTATAATTATAAGTCCTAATAAGATATCATAAGTTCTTTTAAATAAAAATTTCCAAACAAAGTTTAAGAGCTTATAAGCTCTTAAGCAACGTGTAAGTTGTAATCCAGTCTTTCTATATGGTAGGGGTGGCAATTCGGGTCATAAGGTTGGGTTCATGTTTGGTTTCGGGTTGATTTCAAGTTATGCTTAAAATACATTAAAACTTAATTAAAATATAAAATAACCACGTTTAGATAAATTGGTAACATCGTGTCAAATTCGGGTTAGTCATGTTTGGGTTCAGGTTTCTCGTGTTTGTTCTCGGGTTTCTCTCACTAACTGGTAGGTGTCGAAACCAACATAATTTATTTGTAGTAGCGATGAGCAAGGTCGAATAAATAGAGATTGACTAGACTAAATTTGATGCAATTCACAAAACAATGAAAACAAAAAAGGGTTTTTTGAGATTTTGGAATGAACGAAGATGGAAAGAAGAAATAATACAATATAAATGAAGAATGAATCAGTTTATGAAATATTCAACCAAAGGAATAATCTCAAAAGTGGTTCATGAAATTGATCACTGATGCAAGAAGAATCCTTCAATTGTCTATCAAATTGGTTATGGTTATTGGTACGACCTAACAACCTATCTCTCCTTACTTGTTCGATATTTAGGATACGATCTCTAATTTTTCCCTAGCCAATAAACAATTCTAGATACAATCTTAGAATTTAATTTATCAACAACTAGCATCAAAATCTAGATAGACCACCAATTATAGCCAACAAACACACATGTATGTTCATTTAAACTAGATTATATATCTTCATAACATAAGTTGAAAACCATCTATATAATCAACTATGTTATTTGCCACAATAATTAGAACAAATAAACAATTACGGATTTAACGTTCTAACTGGCAATTTATTATTTCGACAATTAAACAAAGGATCTTGTTTGTTTCAATTAATCACAACAACCATATTCCACAATCACAGAAGATATATATATATATATATATATATATATATATGTGGATGAGATCTCGTGTAGCAGCCTCTTACCATGTGGCAGTGTGGATTGATCCCATCCATCCACACCTTTTAATCAATAATCCAGATTGCTATTAAAAATAACTGATTTATCAATTAATTAATAGGTGGAAATGACATAATAGTAACTAGCAAAATGTCATAAATCACGCCCCTAAAATCAAGGGATTGATTAATATCACGTTTCCATAACTGAAATTGTGCACCATTTTAATAGTTGAACTGTACAACATTTAATAACAGACCGTACATCAGTTTATATCTAAAAGTGTATCATTGTATAACTAATTGTACATCATCTAAAGGAACTATAAAGACAAAATGGTGTAACCATCTTCCCATTTAATAACTTAACTGTACACCATTTTATATATTACAGTGCATCATTGTATAACTAATTGTACATCAAAAAGAAATGCTTCGAATCATTGCTATTTGACTCGGACCTGTTCTAAAAAAGTCGAGGTATTTCGAATTGTTTGTTGACACGGACAAAGTCAGGGAAAACCTCTGAAATTATTTCAATATTGAACCTTGGACATATAAGAGTTCCGAATCGAATCTCTTAGCTGAACTGTGCATCATTTAATAACTGACTGTGCACAATTTTATATCTAAAAGTGCATCATTGTATAACTAATTGTACATCATTGTGAGTAAACCACAATTGAATGAAAAGTGAAACAATTGTAAAATCAAATCCCATAAAAATCACTGAGATTGAATGGTGTACAATTAGTTATATAATGATGCACTATTAGATATAAAATGGTGTACAGTCAGTTATTAAATAGTGTACATTTCAGCTATTAAAATGGTGCACAATTCAGTTATGGAAACATGATCTTAATCAATCCCTTGATTGTAGGGGCGTGATTTATGGCATTTTGCTAGTTACTATTATGCCCTTTCCACCTATTAATTAATTGATGAATCAGTTATTTTTAATAGCAATCTGGACCATTGAATAAAAGGTGTGGATGAATTGGATTAATCCACACTGCCACACGGTAAGCCCCTGCCACATTTGATCCTAACCTATATATATATATATAGCAAAAAGAAGAATAATCTATATATATATAATAACCAAGTCACTTATAAATAGTAATCAAAATTTTCCCCGCCTAAAACGTCTTTCTAAAATTAGTAAAATATAATTACAACATGTAAAATTAATTTTGATAATTAGTAAATTAATTCTGGAAAATCTATATGTATATATAATAACAAAGTATTATATAAAATAAGCTTTCCAAATCTATGTATGTACTGCATTAATTATTATATTTGTCTTTTTGTTTTTCTTTTATAAATTTTAATAACTTTTTCATTTTTGATCCCCTTTTGACGTATAATCTATCAAATTAATCTTATTTTTACGATCATCGGTTTGACACCCATATTGCATATATAAAATAAAAAATAAGCATAAAAAATAAAAAAAATAAAATATATTTACTAAAAATCTTATTTTGTAATGGCTACAATAATCATACACTTGGGCTATTGGACATCAATTTCTAAATTCATCTATTTTCGTAGTTGTGATATGTGTTACTTTTTATATGGGCTTAGCTCATTTTTTCATAATTATATAAATTGTATTTAAGTTTATCGCATTCAATTAAAATAATACTCACTTTATTTGAAGACAGTTGAGTTATTTATGAGCTTAGTGATAAAATGCAGTCATTTTCTGCGAGCGGGAATATTTTGGGCATGATATCAACAGTAATTATGGTGTCAGTGTAAAGCATCTACCTATTTAGCCTTTGATTGTATATAAATGTTACTCCATTTAATGCGGTTTCAAGCTTTTAATCTCAACCATTGATCTTGATCAAACTTTTTGAATTCTGAGAACCGTCCCCTCACATACCTTATATATCCAAAATCAAATTTCTCTCTCCTCACTTTACACTCATATCTCTCAAAGCAAAGGCAAAGTTTTTCCCTACAAACGTGCAAAAACCCTAGTTCGTCAACGTCAAAAGTTCAGGTTTTCAAGGTTCATTTTCTGAAATGGCTTCAAGTTTTGACTTCGTGAAGATGGCTGAGAAGATCCACTCGGGTTCAATCGTGGATTTTGAAGGAATAGTGAAGCCAGGGGTTGACAAAGCCCTTGCCAAGAAGATCACTGAAAAACTGGAGAAATCTGGCCTTAATGGATTTCTCGCGATGGAATTTTTGCACACTTACCTTGAAGAGGTAGCCATGTTTTACGTGAATGTTGAGATTCATGATGGAAAAATTAGGTCTTCTGTCCACAACACTGAGATAAAGATTACTGTTGTGGATTTGGCTAAGTACTGCCACCTTCCTTCATATGGGTTGAAGGAAGTCACTGAAAACGATATCAACCTAGCTGCGGCGTGCAAGGAGATTGCCAAGCCAGAGTCTTCTGCTAAGCCTGTTTACACAGCCAAGAAGTCGTTGATCAAAGAGGATTACCACAAGCTGATGGATGTGGCGTCCAAGTGTGTGGATATGAAGTTTGGCAGCTTCAATAAGCTGTCTAGGACGAAGCTGACTGTCATGGCTGCAATTCTAGAAGAGAAGAAGGTGAACTGGGTTGAGTTCATCTTAAGCCGAGTCTATTAGATTGTGATCAATAAGACTATTAATGATGATGGTCTTTTTAGAATTTCGTTGGGATATGACCTTGTGAATGGCCATCTGATGGAGGTGAATGGCATTCCCCTCAGGCATGGGAAACCCTTCCATGTTAACAAGAGAATGTTCAAGGAAAACCTCTCAGCTGCATAGAGGCAAGCCCATGCATGAAGAGCTGACACCAGCGAAGGTGAGTCAGCTGATCCTGTCCCCGAGGACACTAATGCAACTGCCAAGGCTCCTTCTCCAAAGCCTGTGCAGAAGAAGAAGAGAGTTGTTGCAACAAAGCCTGGCCCCACAACCGTTGAAGACCCAGCACCTGTCACAGCAGCCGAGATTGAGAAGGATCCTCTTGTACCTTCTCCAGTCGTAAGGAGCAAGCGCACAAATGTGCCTAGGAAGACAGCTGCATCTAAAAAGCTAAAGATGGGTGAATTAGCTTTTACATTTGAGGAACCAGAGAAAATGGAACCCGACGTTCCTTTGGTTAAGACTAAGAGAATGCGATTAGTAAGAAGATCTACCTTGGAAGTACCAGCCGAGTCTGGCATTGAAGCTGTGAAAGAGACTGGTGAAGTAGAGGAGCATCAGTCTAAGGAAACAAAAGGTGGTGAGAAAACCATTGGTGCTGTAGAAGAGTCTGTTGTACGTGAAACAGCTGTTAAAGAGACAGTTGTACGTGAAACAGCTGAAGAAAAAGAAATTTAGACAGCTGACCAGCCTGATGAGTTGGTTGTTGATTCCCCTCAAACTGATGCTAGAGTTGTTGAGGAGGAAAGGCTCCTCTCGTGCCCAATGTCGAAGATGAGGATGATGATGTGGTCATACTATCTCCAATGTGTAACTTGATGTACAAGAGAGGTTGAAAATATGGAGAAACTAGAAACTGAGCTATGCAAGAGATCAATTCGCATACCCAGAGTTTATAGAAGAAGAAGAGGAACTTCTAAGTTTCCTGGGGAACATTCTAGTCCATTCTACATTAGACTCGGATTTTTGCATGTCCATGCTCTTTGACACGAAAGACGAGGAGAAGTGAAGATCAAAGGCTAAGGCAATTGAGGAGGCAAATGAACCTCAGCCCTGCCATTTTGAAGGAGTGCCTGAAAGCGCCTTTGTGCCTACGAGCAACAATGACGATGAGTTAGAATCTGTTGATCCAGTAGAGAAAGCTGAGATGCAGCAAGCACTAAAAGAATCCAAAGAGTTGCACGAACAAATATTGAAAAGGGTCGAGGAGAGTCTTCTTCTGTTATGATTACTCCTAGCCCAGGCATAATGGAGGTGGTAAGGACAATTGATACTACCACATCTCCCGTGCACTCCGAGGATGAAAATTCCAGGAAAAATGGCGATGAAGCTAAGGGTGGTGTAGAATAGGGCACCTTAGCCAAGCCACTCCCTGAAGAAGGTGTTGAGACACCTGCCCTAACAACTGATAACTTAAAAGGAATATCAGCCAGTAAAGACAAACGATAAGAAAATCTTGCGCAGTTTTCTTTATGTATAATGATGGTTTACTTTGACTTCGTTCAAATCCATTGGAACGAAAATAACCATGAATCTTGCTAACCAGGCTCGTGGTATTTGTTTTAGTCCATATAAGGTTTTTTTGAGTCGATAAACTTTTTCTTCCTTGCCTTTGATAATATAGCCACCAGGTTGCTGTACGTAAACTTCTTCTTCTAAGCTACCATTGAGAAATGCGGATTTAACATACAACTGGTAAACTGGTAATTTCAAATGCGTAGCTACAGCTAGGACAATACGAATTGTCTCCATTCGGGCGACCGGTGGAAAGTCTCTATGAAGTCAACACCAGGCTGCTGAGAATACCCTATGTGACTAGTCGAGCTTTATGCTTGTGAATTGAGCCATCTTCCTTCTACTTTGTCTTGTAGATCCATTTGACCCCAATCACATTTTTCCATCGGGAAGGTCCACAAGCTTCCAAGTATTATTTTTTGCAATGTTAGCAATTTCATCGTCCATTACTACTTGCCAAATTTCCTTTTTGCAACTTCTTCATAAGTTTGGGGTTCACTTGCAAAGAGTACTATATCACTTGACTCATAAATTTCCCTCAAACTTCGTACCTTCCGGATTGGACTTTCAAAATCTGAGTTGAGTTGGTCATGGTGTCCTGATGAACTGGAGCCTGGACTGAAACTTGTGCTTGGTTGATCACTTGAACTTGAAGTTGCAGGTGAATAAGTGATTGGTATTTCCATCTGATGATTAGCTTTCCAACTCCATGCTCCCTTTTCATTAAAATTCACATCTCGAGAGATAACAATTTTGTTTGTCTTCGGGTCTAGTAGACGATATCCCTTGGACTCGTCACTATAGCCAACAAAGATAAGATTTTCTCCTTTTCCATCGAACTTTTCTCTCTGTTGAGATGGAATGTGCGAGTAGGCGATGCAACCAAAAACTCGACAATGATGCACCTGAGGCTTTCTTCGGTACTATGCTTCATATGGAGTTTTGTTGGGAACTGCCTTCGTTGAGGATATATTTAGAATATAGACTACTGCGTTCACGGCTTCTACCCAAAAGCTTTTTGGAAGTCCTTTTCCTGTCATCATGTTTCGTGTGATTTCAACAATTGTACGATTCTTCCGCTCCGTGACTCCATTTTGTTGTGAGCTATAATGAACTGTGAACTACCTGTGAATTCGATTTAATTCTTTTTTTAATAATCCATAAAAGGATTTTCCAATGAATTCACCTCCACGATTTGTGTGCAACGTCTTAATTTTTCGATCACTTTGATTTTCCACCAATGACTCGAATTCCATGAATTTTGGAAATGCATCCGACTTTTGTTGCAAAATATAGACCCACATCATCCGAGTATAATCATCAACTAATAATAGAAAATACCTATTATTATTTAGGGATGATATTTGTGTTGGTCCATATATATCTGCATGCAAGATCTCAATAGGGGCTCTGGCTCTGTAGGAAATTTTTATAAATGGTTGGTGATGTATTTTTCCCATAATGCATTCTTCACATGGAGTGTCTTGATTCGGAATATGAGGAAGACCGAAAATCATGTTTTTCTTCTTCAATAGATTCACGCCTTTGTAGCTCAAATGTCCGTACCACAATGCCAAAACTTGTGATCTTCATATGTGGTGCTTTGTAGTAGAAGTTTCTCAAACAATGCCAAATTAAGAGGGAAAACTTTATGTGAGCTCATCTTAATTTTGGCCATTTTTAGATCCTTTCTGCTTGTCAATTATGATGCAACAATCATTGTTGAACTCTACATTGTAATTTTTCTGCAGCAGCTGGCCAACACTTAACAAGTTTTGGGTCAAATTTGGTACAAAAAAGACATCTTTGATGATGTGAGTTTTGCCGCTTCTTGTCTAGAATGCAATAGCTCATTTTCCAGTTATCTTGTGTAATTTGAAATCACCAAGCTTTACTTTTGAAAAGTATGACTCATCAAGCCCTACGAATATTTCTTTATTCTCGGACATGTGACTGCTACATACCAAACATTCTCAATTTTTTGAGAATTTAGGGTTGAGTAAAATACCTGGCCGGTCTCATCTTTTTTAGTGAAATTCACCACTTTTTTCGGGCAATTATTTTGATACCAACAATCATTTTTAGAGTGGTTTGTGTTTCTGAATTTCTTGCCTTTATTCCAGCAACTCTGAGTGTCGTGGTCATTCCTTCTGCAAATCTAGCAATACAAATCCGAGTTTTGATTAGACGATATTGAATTAGTATTGCCTCTTCTTCCTCAACTTCAAGATTGAAAATTTTGGTATCTACCACGACCTCCTCTTCAAAATGGATCGACTTACCTCTTGATGCACCAAATTGATTCTTCAAAATTTGCCAAACATTCTTTAATATTTTTAACACTAGTAATATGCGGAAGAATGAGATATAAAAATTGTTCGCATTAAAACACTCCACTACTCATAATCTTTGCCAACAAAGATAGAAACACCTTGTTTGGAATATATGAATTCTAACTCATTGTTGCTAGTGGAAGCCATTTTAGAATATGAAGATATCATGCAAAGGGTGGCTCTGATACCACAAATCTGTTGGGTGTCAAGATAAAAAAAGAAGAAGAATTAATAATTTGGAGAGTAAATATTTTATTGATTGCAAATATCACAATGATTTTCCAAAGTTTATGCACTAAAGCCTTTGGAATATATCACTCAATTTTTTTTTAACTCTCTGTAATGTTTTTCTTCGTCTCACTTCACTCGTGTTCACTGCCAACAAAAGACTAAAGCTTATTTATGGGCATCATACATGTCAGCAGATTAACCTTGGCACTTAAGTATTTTGACTGCCTTTTAGTTCTCCTACCAACACGGAATGTGCCTTACAAATTTCCATGCACACATTTTTCCAATTCAAAAAATTGTTCCAATTACTTGATGAATCCAGAAAATTCCAAACATTATTTGTGGTTGAACTTGCTGACCATGTTGAATCCGTGTGGCTGCTCCATTAAACTTCTTAGAAATTCCAAATTACTTTTTAACGCCCTCCACACTGCACACTAGCGGCAACCCAGCGATGACACGAGGGCAGTAACGCGGGAAACACTGACGCCGATCACTACAAGAAAACTACTGATAGAAATCACCAAAAAGACACCGGTTTTAAGACTTTTCTGGTGTCTTTTCCCCTGTAACAGCGTTTTCTAAGAAACCGGTGTCTAATTAGCGCTGTCTTTTGATAATAAACAGTGGTTTTCCAAAACTGGTGTGTATTGTGAAAAAAATCCCCAAATCGACCTGGTTTTGGCATCGAATTTATGAAACCGCTATCTATTTATACAAATTATTTTAGATTAGACAGCAGTTGTTTTAACATCGTTCTAAAATCGGTGTCTTTAATTATTTAGAAACCAGATGTTTAGACACCGGTTGCAAATCCGGTGTCTAATCATATATACTTATTACACCGGTCTAATAAACCGGTGTCTATTTACATAATTTTTTTAGGGTTATTTACATATTTTTTAAGTTAACTAGTCTCTAATTGTACCAAAACCAAATCTCCAAAGTCGTACGTCTTCCTCTAAAAAAAAACGTTCTCCTCGGCAGCCTCTCTGCCCGCCGCTCGCGCAGCGCCGGCCGTGCACGGGCGCTTGCACACCGCCTAAACATTGTTGCTCCATCACTTCGCCAATACCGCCACTGTTCCACCACCCCATCGCCGCCACTAGTCCGCCACTTCTACCGGTGTGGTTTTTTGTGCTTGCTTTCTTATATTTTTCTTTAGTTTGTGTAATTTTTTATTTGATTTGGGGTTGTGATAGGGTTCATTCTTGATTATGGTCTTGTGAACAATCCCTGGTGTTAGGGTTACGTAAAGTCGACTGGATTTTAAATTTTATATGAAGCTTTGTTACAAAACTAAAGAAATTGAAAACATTTGCTTGGTGAATTTGGCAACTGGTTTTGCAATTTTGGAATTGAAAAATAAGTTTGTGAATTTTCATTTATTCTCATACTTACAATAAACAGTGTAGACCTGAGAAGATTCTGTTATTGACTTCCATTTCCTGGTTCTTTTATTCTCATACTTACAATGCATTAAGTTCCCAATTTTTTTTGAAGCCAGAAAAAGTTCATCAGATAGTTCATAAGCCTCAAATTCATCTTTTTAATCTTATAATTTAATAATTTTTTACCATTAAGGTTCAGTCTAGTTACAAAAGAACTCAACTATTTTTTAAAATTACAAGTAAATTTATTTGGTCTCTTTTCAGTGCTTGTTTAGCAACTTTAAGGTTCTATAAAGTGGTTGGTTTGCAGTTGGTGTGTGTCTGTGGAGCGGAGGCAAGCCTTTGTTTTCAGATTTTCATTATTGTTATTTAAGCCCTCTTCAAATGAATTAGCTTTTGATGGAGTTTGATTCATAAGTTTATATGGTTCGTGCAGGATTTGATTAATAAGTTTATATGGTTTAATTCATAAGTTTTTATGATTCATAAGTCCTCTGCCAGCTTCTCCAATTGGTCATTTTGAAAGGTTAGCCGTTTTACAATTTTTTTCTCTCCGATTCACCAATTTGTGTTTGCTAACTATCTATCTAACTCTTCATTGTTGTATGTGTAATCTACACTACTAAAAACTCATGTATATTTTCAGGTGTAAATTTTTTGCATTGTTGTTACTCTATAGTCACTATTTGGATTTTGATGTTCTAAACTATTGTGTCATTCTGGAAAATTCAGTATTAGCTTAAGAACTTTTGTGCAGTTCCACACTGGTCTTTTTCTGAAATATGCTCGCACCTTGGTTTTATAAATAACTTGGTTTATCTCATGTTTGATTAGTATAACTTTTCTCTCAAGATGAGAGTTATGTTATTTCTGTTAGCCATCTTGGTTGAAGAACTTGTAATTTAAAGGTATTTATTTTATGTTTTTGGTGAATGAAGGATTGATGTACTTTTGATTACTTAGAATTATGTTTTAGGTCGCTGCTGCCAAGGTTCAAAATCTTCTGGTTTTTGGAAGAAAGAAAGAGGCTTTACAATGTGCACAGGAGGGTTAGTTGTGGGGTCCTGCCCTTGTTCTTGATGTACAACTTGGTGATCAAGTTAGTTTATATAAAACGCCTCATTTCCTTCTGGCTAATAAATCAGATAGAATGCTATCTTGGCTGTTTATATGCATCTTTATATTTTTAACTCTTCGGTAAATTAATCCGATGCAGTTCTATGCTGAAACTGTCAAGAAAATGGCACTTCGCCACCTGGTAGCAGGATCATCTTTGCGAACCTTATGCCTGCTAATTGCTGGTCAACCAGCTGATGTCTTTTCAACGGATAGCACGGCTGTTAGTAGTATGGCTGGTGCTGTAAATATATCTCAGCAACCAGCGCGGGTATGAAAAGGATGCTTAAACATGATGAGTTTGTCTCGCTTTTATGTCTTGTTATGACTTAGCAATTTCACCCTAACAGTACTTGTTTTTTAAGAGTGTTTTGATGAATATGTGGTGTTATATATCACAAAAGCTTTGCTTTGAAAGTTTTTGATATATATATATATATATATATATATATATCCCAGGTTTCTGGTTTCAAAAAAAAAAAATATCCCATGTTTCTTAATTTCAATATTTGGTGAAAATGACGTTAAGCTTGAAGTGATTATTCGCTTGCTATGTTTATAATACTATTTCACGGTTTGGTGCCAATGGCATGTTGGATGACTGGGAAGAGAATTTGGCGATGTAACTGCAAATAGAACAAAGGATGACGAGCTAGTGCTCATCCATCATGGCAATTGTTTGTGGAAGGAAAAAAGTGATGTATGTTCTGCTGTATTTTTGTTAGTAGTATTTATTTTCTTATTTTTGAAAGTTCCTTCATCTTACTAATATCTAAGTTTTTTAATATTTTGAATGATTGTTGATCAGATAATTGCTGCTCACATTAGCTATTTGGTTGTGGAAGCCAGCTTTGAGCCATATTCAGATAGTGCAAGATTGTGCCTTGTTGATGCAGATCACTGGAAATTCCCACGGACGTATGCAAGTCCGGAAGCAATTAAGGTTTGGCACAAGTTACATCATTTGGTTATTCTTTTCTTCTAGTTTTCAAAATACCTAATCCAACTACCAAGGGCCTTGGGCAGTCACCTTGACAGGAGTTCCACATAATTGAACAAATCGAAATGGAAGAACAAGAATTGTA
The DNA here is from genome assembly GCA_016081115.2 of Rehmannia glutinosa. Lineage (NCBI taxonomy): Eukaryota > Viridiplantae > Streptophyta > Magnoliopsida > Lamiales > Orobanchaceae > Rehmannia > Rehmannia glutinosa. Next base: position 56,042,680 of record CM071930.1, read on the forward strand.
TAAAAGATAAAATATCAGACTTAGAAATGTTATCTCATAATCTGTTCCACTCTGGATTTAACTTCCTTTTCAACCATATAAGATTGTGTATGTGTTGGCAGAAGGTGGGAGGATATCGGAGGCATTAAAGTACTTCTCCTCTACCTCAATTTTCTTTTAAAAATTGTCTTTATTTTCTCAGCATAATTGTTTAATGTATGTACTGTCAAGCTGCATTAAAATCACTTTTCTCTCAAGGAGAGCTACCAAACTTAGCTTCTCATGTGGATGACTTTTGTTTCAAAAAATCTAACTTTGCTTGTCCCTGCTAGTAATTGTTCTATACCAATATAATAGGAAAAATTATCAAACAAACAAATAGTTAATAATAATATGTTCCTTGTTTTTCAAATAATAATAGTCGAAAGTAAGATTTGTTTGTTTCTTTGTAACTTGTCACTGTCTGTATATTTTGTGGAAAATTGATCATGTTCCAGTAACTTGTCATTTTTAAAGAAGTTAATATTTTGGTTACATTACGAAAACACAGAAAACTCCTGTTGAAAATTACAAATACCCTTTAATCCTAATATTTTTGATGTGTGCATAATTCACTATGATTAGTTGCTGAGAAGGGTTGGTTCATTAATGGCTAAATTATTCAACTCTGTCTGTATGTTTGTAGGCCGAGAAGAATGAGCTTCATGACGAGAAACAAAGGTTAAAGGCTAAGAAGGAGAAGCTTGAGCATTTTTGAAAGCTTGAATGACAGGAGCTATGTTGATCATCTGGATTTTGTTGCATTTAGTTGAATGTATATAGTATTTTTGTAGGTTGATGGAATTGGATTATGAATTTGTAGTTGCTTTATCAAAAGAAAACTTTGTTACTAGTACTTTTTGTTGGATTGGTGACTTTAGTATTAATGGATTTTTTTGTTGGTTGGTGGAATTGGATTTCATGTTTAATTGGTAGTGAATCTACAACCCTTTTAAAACTGCTTCTAAAAACATTAAGACAGCGGTTTCGAGCCGATGTCTTTGAATTAAACGACACCGGTTTAAAACCGATGTTAACAAGTGATGTCTATTCACCACAGACACCGGTTTCGAGATAGTGTCTTTAGATAAAACGACACAAGTTTAAAACCGGTGTGAATAGCCGATGTCTATTCATCAAAAGACGTCGGCTCTAAATCGGTGTAAAAAACATAAACTTTTAACATCAGGGTCTTAGAAAGCGGATATTTTATCTCAAAAGACAGCAGTTTAAAACTGGTGTCTTTAAAGGAAACGACAGCGGTTATCAGTCGCTTAACACCAGTGGCTCAAACAACGGTTGTATTACTAATAGACAGCGGATTAAAACTGTGAAGCCCCGATTTTTCCGAGCTTATAATTGATCCTTATTGTTGTTTATACATTTGATCGACTATTTTACCGCGTCATTTTGACGGGTAATTATTAATAATATATACATTTTGTACTTTATTTCATTTTATTTAATTATTTGTGATCATGATCTTTATTAATTCTATTTTTGCATTTGTGATCACTTGATTGATCATTATTACTATTTTTGTATTTATTAGTCACCTTAGAATTTTAAGAGACTATTTATTTTAGAGACTTTTACCTTATAGAATTAAGATTTTGATTTAGATTAAGTCATCATGAGACTTATAAGTGATCAAGGAAATCACTAATTATTTTGGAGATTGATATATTTCATCTATTATCACCAAATCTGGGGAAACAAATATATGGAATTACCATAAAGCCCCTAGTATGGACGGCCATGATGACATTTTTGGAGTAAAAATATCATCCAACTCTTGTACACCTACACCTTATATTAGTCATCTTGTGTATAATTATACCATTAATTCAAACATTAATTCTTTATTATTAATTTTGCCAACATGTTGGAAGTCTTCCAACATTCCTTCTCATTCCATACATTGCCCATACCTTTGACCACCCTTTTGTCCCCATGCAAGAGACAATTTGCAAGACAAAAAATTGAACAAAAAAATTCCTCTCCCCCCCCCCATGGTGGACGGCCATAATGGCAAATTTTACACAAAAATTTATTTTTCATCCAACACATATTAATTCTCAAACCTTTTCTCCTCCTCTCTAATCTCTCTCTAAAAATCCTTCACATCTTCAAATCTTCAAACAAAAATTCATTCATATCTTCAAACCTTCAAACACCAACTCTTCACATCTTCAAATCTTCAACATAAGTTCTTCATATCTTCAAGTACCACTTCTTCACATCTTCAAAAATTCAAACACAAGTTCTTCACATCTTCAAGCCTACCTTCAAACCTTCAAGAACAACTTCTTCCTAACATCTAACATACTTCTTTCTTCAAACATCTAAACCAAAACAAACAATCTTACCACTTAAACACTAAAAATTCGAACACCCCTATCTCAAGGTAAGAAATCTCACTCCTCAATTCAACTTAAATTCTTACTACTCCTCACCTTCTCTTTTTAATATAAGCTTGAATTTTGGACTTTGAGGTACTTAGAAGACCACTTGGAGACATGCATGCATGGTGGTGAAACTTGAAGACTTGAAGAAGAACTAGTAGAAAAAATTGGACTACAAGGTAAGAATTGGACACTAGAACCCTTCTTTCCTCTTCCTTCTATTTTCTCAAATTTTAACACCCCATTTTCATTTTTGAGAAATAGGGGCTGACCTTAGGTGATTTTGGAGTTGAACCAAAATCTCCAAATTTGAAGCTCCAACTAGTTTCAAATCACCCTACTACACAAGGTAAAGTGTAGTCTTTCCAATTTCCTTATCTCCTTCTTTTCTCTTTAATTTTTCTCTCATTTTTCTAACTCCAAATTTTTGATATTTCTTGACTTAGGGGCTGACCTAAGTGACCTCATCCAAAAATTGTGAAATTTATCCTTTTATTTCATAATTTTCCAATTTTAAGGTGGGTGGAAAAATACTTTCCAACTATTAGGTGTTTTTATTAAAATGCATGTAGAAGTTTTGATCATGAGCCTTGAGATGTATAATCTATGTATTGCATGTCAATTTTATATATCAAATCATGAAAATTCTCAAGAGTTGCTCAAAATTGCCATTTATTGAATTTTAGGTGCATGCATGTGCAATTTAATGTTCTATTTGATGAATTCTTGTATGTATTGGACATGCATGTGTATGATCTTTAAAATCTATGTTTTGGATGACTTATAACCTGGACAAGTCGAGCATAATTGATTAAATTTCAATTTTGAACTTAAAAATGCAAAAATGGAAAGTTGGTGGACTAAATTGCAAGAAAATGAAAGTTAAAGGACCCCTCTGCAAAATTTCGAATTTTAGGACTATACTGAGGTTCAAAAATGACTTTTGGACATTTTAATATATTTTAAGAGTTTTAAGATAAATAAAATCAACCTTTAAAAGCCCAAAGACTAGATTGTAAAATTTTGAAAGTTTAAGGGCTACTTTGCAAACTGTACCAGACCTTAATTATAAAATTTGAAATTTTTACTCTTAAGGTACTGTAAATGACATATTTTAAATGTATTCCAAAAATCCAAGTGTTTAGGGCTTGGAAAGTAATTTTCTAAAATTGAGGGACTAAAGTGTAAAATACTAAACTTGAGGACCCAAATGAAATTTCCAGGACTTATGCAGCCCATGCACCTGGAAATACTAACTTAACTATAACTTAATTATATTTTGGACCCAAGGTTCAAATGTCATGACAATTGGACCCCTAAAAGCCTTAAAGGCAATTATTTCAAAATGGGACAAAAATGATATTTTCAAAAGTTAAAGGACCTACACATATTTATTTTAAAAACTGCTTTTGTCCCAATATCACACTAATCTTAATGACATTTTCCAACTGGAATCACATTAAAAGCCCTTCCGGTTTGTGAGTTCCGATTATGTTAAACTTAAGGTCCGAATTGGCAATTTTTACAAATTTGGGGCCAATGTGAGAATTTTACAAAATCTCGACCTCAAATTTTAAAAACCTGAATCTCTGGAAAATTTGGAGAATTTAGGAACTGGCCGCTTAATTTTTCAAAATCGGTATATTTATTTATTCAATTTTTAACCCCAAAAGTGTTGGTTTTTACAAAACGGGGCAAAATTACAATTTTTCTTTTATAAAGGACTTAACTCAAATTATTTTCTCTTTTACTAAAATAGCCCTGGGCCCTCTGACTTGGAGATTTAATTAAAGTATTTTACTTTCCCAAAAACCCTTGACTTATCGGATCAATTTGATCGATTAATACCCGATCACGGAGCGACTTCCTCGCCTTGCGATTTTGAATCTATAACGGGATCTATGTTCCACCTAATCTTTCAAGATATCGAAGGTTGCTTATCCTTCCGATAATCATCTTCATCCAAAAACTCCACCAACGCCATAATTGACACTCGCGTTTTTCAAAAAAAAAATTCCTGAACTGCTTCCCTGAATCAATAATACTCATTTGCATGGTTGTTGATCGTGTACTTGTATTTACTTTCTGCCGAGTCAACTTGGTGTGTCGAGCACACGTCGGAATGGATACGTCGGGGATGGAACCAAGGCAGCTCGGCCGCTATTCCACTCTTCCGGCCCCATCGTCCTAATCCCGCAATTGAGGGACGGAGTTTGTCCAAGGGAAGCGGGTCGTAGTACCTGAGATATAATCATGATTATGACAGATCCGAGCCTTGCAAGCTCCACTGTGGATTTTGTCTTTGCCTATGGAGCGATAAGGTGCCGGTCTTGGACCATCCTGCCTTGGGAGTTACAAGGAAGAACGAAGGAATCGCTGTCTGATCCACACGATTCCGGAGTTATCGGACCCGTTTGGTTGGCGCTACAAATCCGTATGCAACCGCTACTTGTTTTGCATTGGTTGGCGCTACAAACCCGTACGCAACCATTATTTGCCTTGCATGGGATTGGCGTTACATTTCCGTACGCAATCTACTGTCTTGACTGAATCACATAGTGACTGTGTGACCACGAACTGTTTTCTCAAACTGTATAAGTATACTACTTAAATATATTTATCACGACGCTTGTGGACTGTTTGTGGAATCATGCATCATATCTCACGCGTTTTCACACAACTGATTTTCTCGCATTAACTATATATATCGCCACACTTGCACACGATCACCCCATCCACTGAGATTTATGTCTCATCCCCTCCTGTTTTCTAACCTTTAGATGGGGACTATGTTGAAGATCTCGAACCGGCCACAGATTGATGACCCTCGCCCTGCCTGTCGATCTTGCACCTTTTTACTGATGATTGTTCTTATTTCATGTACTTCTACTGATGTCGGACTCCCGTTTATCCTGCTACTCTTTTCTCTCTTTGACTGTAATTTAAGGGCGTAGGACCCTTGACGTTTAAGATTTGGATATTGTACTTTACCTTTTGTTTTAGTTTTGGCATGTAAACTTATTCAGGTTATTATGTTGGATGTATTTGGATTTTGTTGGACCTTAAGTTGTAATTCGTACTTATGTTTATTTTATTTCCGCTGCTATTTAGACTCTGTTTCATTGGGTTCTCGTTGATATTTGTCTAGACTGTTTGGTTATTGTATTTAAGTTGTGGATCGTCGTCGCGTCCCGTTTGGGGCGTGACAGTTAGAGTGGTATCAGAGCTCGGCTAGTAAGATGGAAACTTACACCGAGCTGACCCAGGATAGGACCCTCGGTCTGTGTTTTGGGTAGTACCGCGACTTGACTCATTAAGTGTGAAATCGATTTCAAATTGGCATAGAATCGTCTTATTGATGTTTGAACTAAGTTAGAACGCATATTTTGAGTTTTCATAGTCATACTTGTCTTGACTTAGTTGACTCTTGACTGACTTTCTTGTTCATTCTTTCCTTATTCCCTCCTTATCTTTCCTTTACCTTTGGTTGATCCGCCTTAGTTTGTTTGATCAGGATGGAGTCGGCGCCACCTTCTTGGTGGGATGTTTTTCATGCCCGTGCCGAGTGGGAGTACTACCGGGCACTCGCGATTCACTGGCACCAGGAGAGTATTTGAGCGACCTCGGGCTACCCGAGGAGCGCCGGTATGAATGAGGGACGACACGCGCTTGGCAAGGAACCAAGATGAAAAGAGCGATTTGACCACTATCATTAAGGACCGCGACAACACCATACGAGCGCCTGGATAATGTGTGAGAGAAAATGAAGAGGGCAAGTGACGGCCGCCAGAAATGGGAGATTGACGCCCGCCTATCCCGCGACACCGTCGAGCGCTTGGAGGAGACCCTCATCAAGCAGATGACGGTCATAGAGGATCTTACACAGGCCCTAGCTCAGAGGCGCGCGCCTTTGGAGGCGCTTTGGCAGCTAATGGTCAGCCATTGCCACCGCCCGAGGTGGAGCCCGTACCTGACACCGAGGAGGATCCTGAGGAGGATCCAGTCGACATCGGAGAGCCTGAGGCACTTGAGGCTGCTCCACTTGATGAGGCTCAGGGATTCGAGCAGTGGTTAGACTTCATGGATTGGCCCGAGGTCGAGGCGCCACCTCAGCCCGAACCGGCCCCGATTATGGACATAGCTGCGAGTGACGATGATGGCGATCTCACTGATTAGTTAGCTTGATTGTCAGTTGTACTTTCATTATTGTAGACGCTTATTCCAGTGATGTACCTTGCTTTCTGTTGTATTAGATTCAGTTGTATTTTGGTTCAGAAGTATCTTTGACTCGGTATTACTAGTGTTGTACTTCATGGGTGTATTCAAGGTTTACATTAATGAATATACCTCATTTTGGATGTAGGCGATTTAGAAATTTCTTGATTTGAAGGCTATAATGCCCCATTATGATGAGACATGGAGGATATAAGGTTATCACTTGACAGTATATAATTGGGTCATATGATATATTATAGAAGTTAGATGCCTAATGATATTACTTTAGAGAATGATTGTGTGGGAATTACTAAGTATGATTTACCGATGATGTGCCATTGTGTTATTCTTTCTAAATACTTCTACGAGCTTAAATAAGCAAATTTTTGACTTGTTGTTTGGTATCGTGGATAAGATACGTCAAGGATATGACGATTATAGGGTCTCAAATTGTCACTAAATATTTTTTTAAGTTATGATATCTCATTTGTGAATTAAATTTGGGATAATGATTATCTGTGAGTATTCGGAATATTATGGTGATCTAGGCACTCACATGATATAGGAATTTGATTGATTTTGACTTAGTTATTGAGTACTAAGTATTGATTAATTTCGAAGGAGACGGATAATAGTATTCTATATAAAGTATATGAGATGTGCACATTTATCTGGAATAATCAAGGACCTTATGGATATGGGAAATTGAGATTGCTATCAAGATTTTAGAAGGAGCGACTCATATGATTACAACTTTGGAAATAACTTATTAAATGATTACTGAGGTCTTGACTATTATATGTTGATGGGTGGAGATTATGGGTTTATCTTGCACTTATAGCAATGAAATCTACTACCAATTGTTCGAGGAAATATACCACAATATGAATAGGTGTCGACTATTTAGTTAAATCGACTCTATTATTATGAGTATCACTCTCTTAGGTAAATGAAGTATTGACTAGCTGTGACAAGCAAGGATACATTCGGGATTTGAATTATAAGAGGTATGTTTTGAACTAATAATTGTGGGAATAGTACATTAGAATGATATGTGGAGTAGAAATGATTGGTTAAGTGATAATCGAATAGTGGTGCAAATGTTACGGATCACATGAATAGGGTACTATGAATAATGTCTATTACAAGGTGATGACAAGAAATTTTGCGTACCACTAAGGTTGTTAGAGATATTTTTGCAGAATGATTATTGGAAATTGGCTGATGGGAATTTGGATCGAATATAAGCGCCTCTAGGCCACCTAAGTTTTGATATTGAGGATGGGATAGATCCTTCATGAATAGATACAATAAGTATGAATCTCATCTAGAATTTGAAAGGAATTATTTCAGAAGAGGATTCCCGAGTGAAAATGGGAACACATAATGATGGACTTCGTGACGGATCTACCAAAGACCAGAGGAGGCCATGATGCTATTTGGGTAGTTGTAGACCGACTCACGAAACCTGCACACTTCTTACCCATCAAGAAAAGCGATAGCTTGCGAAACTTGCTTGTGATTTAAATCCAGAGATCATTCGACTGCATGGAGTACTAGTTGACATAGTATCAGACAGAGACCCGAGGTTTGTCTCCAGATTTTGGAAGTGCTTGCACGAGAAGTTGGGTACCTCGCTAAGTTTCAAAGACAAGAAGACATCCACAAACCGATGGACGATCGGCGAGCGAACGATTCAAACCTTGGAAGATATGTTGCGAGCCTGCACGTTGGATTTCCAAGGAAGTTGGGATTCGCACTTACCATTTTCCGAGTTCGCCTACAATAACAGCTATCGGGCCACGATTGGGATGGCACCCTACGAGGCATTATATGGGCGAAAATGTAGATCCCCACTACACTGGGAGATTGATGACCAATGGGCTCCGAAAGAGAAACGAAAGTCGCCCTTGATTCCAAAGGTCGACTTAGTTCAGGAGGCCATGGAGAAGGTCAAGCTGATCAAGGAGCAGATACGCATAGCTCAGAGCCGTCAAAAGAGTTACGCGGACAAGAGAAGAAAGGATTTGGAATTTGAAGTCGGAGATGAAGTATTCCTCAGACTCTCACCATGGAAAGGATTGATCAATCCGAAGAAAGGAGGCAAGTTGAGTCCGAGATATGTTGAACCTTACAAGATTCTACAGTGGATCGGGAAGTTAGCCTATCGACTCGAGTTACCAGCACCATATGCGGGAATGCACGACGTATTCCACGTATCAAGATTGAAGAAGTATCAACCAGATCCCGAACACATCATCACTCGTGATACGCCTCCTCTAATGGAAAATCTATCCTACACCGAGAGGCCGATCCGGGTCATTGATCAGCAGATGCGACAGTTGCGTAAGAGATAAATTCCGATGGTTAAAGTGGTGTGGCAGAACCACAACCGAGACGAAGACGCAACGTGGGAGCTGGAAGAAGACATGAGGAACCAATATCCAGAACTATTCTGAAGAGAATTTGGGGACCAAATTCTTTTAAGGAGGGGAGGATGTGAAGCCCCGATTTTTCAGAGCTTATAATTGATCCATATTGTTGTTTATACATTTGATCGACTATTTTACCGCGTTATTTTGACGGGTAATTATTAATAATATATACATTTTGTACTTTATTTCATTTTATTTAATTATTTGTGATCATGATCTTTATTAATTCTATTTTTGCATTTGTGATCACTTGATTGATAATTATTACTATTTTTGTATTTATTAGTCACCTTAGAATTTTAAGAGACTATTTATTTTAGAGACTTTTACCTTATAGAATTAAGATTTTGATTTAGATTAAGTGATCATGAGACTTATAAGTGATCAAGGAAATCACTAATTATTTTGGAGATTGATATATTTCATCTATTATCATTAAATTTGGGGAAAAAAATATATGGAATTACCATAAAGCCCCTAGTATGGACGGCCATGATGACATTTTTGGAGTAAAAATATCATCCAACTCTTGTACACCTACACCTTATATTAGTCATCTTGTGTATAATTATACTATTAATTCAAACATTATACACATCATCTCTTACATTAATTCTTTATTATTAATTTTGTCAAAATGTTGGAAGTCTTCCAACATTCCTTCTCATTCCATACATTGCCCATACCTTTGACCACTCTTTTGTCCCCATGCAAGAGACAATTTGCAAGACACAAAATTGAACAAAAAATTCCTCTCTCCTCCCCCCCCCCCCCATGGTGGACGGCCATAATGGCAAATTTTACACAAAAATTCATTTTTCATCCAACACATTTTAATTCTCAAACCTTTTCTCCTCCTTCTCTCTAATCTCTCTCTAAAAATCCTTCACATATTCAAATCTTCAAACAAAATTTCATTCATATCTTCAAACCTTCAAACACCAACTCTTCACATCTTCAAATCTTCAACATAAGTTCTTCATATCTTCAAGTACCACTTCTTCACATCTTCAAAAATTCAAACACAAGTTCTTCACATCTTCAAGCCTACCTTCAAACCTTCAAGAACATCTTCTTCCTAACATCAAACATACTTCTTTCTTTAAACATCTAAACCAAAACAAACAATCTTACCACTTAAACATTAAAAATTCGAACACCCCTATCTCAAGGAAAGAAATTTCACTCCTCAATTCAACTTAAATTCTTACTACTCCTCACCTTCTCTTTTTAATATAAGCTTGAATTTTAGACTTTGAGGTACTTAGAAGACCACTTGGAGACATGCATGCATGGTGGTGAAACTTGAAGACTTGAAGAAGAACTAGTAGAGAAAATTGGACTACAAGGTAAGAATTGGACACTAGAACCCTTCTTTCCTCTTCCTTCTATTTTTTCAAATTTTAACACCCCATTTTCATTTTTGAGAAAATAGGGGCTGACCTTAGGTGATTTTGGAGTTGAACCAAAATCTCCAAATTTGAAGCTCCAACTAGTTTCAAATCACCTACTACACAAGGTAAAGTGTAGTCTTTCCAATTTCCTTATCTCCTTCTTTTCTCTTTAATTTTTCTCTCATTTTTCTAACTCCAAATTTTTGATATTTCTTGACTTAGGGGCTGACCTAAGTGACCTCATCCAAAAATTGTGAAATTTATCCTTTTATTTCACAATTTTCCAATTTTAAGGTGGGTGGAAAAATACTTTCCAACTATTAGGTGTTTTTATTAAAATGCATGTAGAAGTTTTGATCATGATCCTTGAGATGTATAATCTATGTATTGCATGTCAATTTTATATATCAAATCATGAAAATTCTCAAGAGTTGCTCAAAATTGCCATTTATTGAATTTTAGGTGCATGCATGTGCAATTTAATGTTCTATTTGATGAATTCTTGTATGTATTGGACATGTATGTGTATGATCTTTAAAATCTATGTTTTGGATGACTTATAACCTGGACAAGTCGAGCATAATTGATTAAATTTCAATTTTGGACTTAAAAATGCAAAAATGGAAAGTTGGTGGACTAAATTGCAAGAAAATGAAAGTTAAAGGACCCCTCTGCAAATTTCGAATTTTGGGACTGTACTCAGGTTCAAAAATGACTTTTGGACATTTTAATAAAGTTTCAAGAGTTTTAAGATAAATAAAATCAACCTTTAAAAGCCCAAAGACTAGATTGTAAAATTTTGAAAGTTTAAGGGCTACTTTGCAAATTTTGAAACTGTACCAGACCTTAATTTTAAAATTTGAAATTTTTACTCTTAAGGTACTGGAAATGACATATTTTAAATGTATTCCAAAAATCCAAGTGTTTAGGGCTTGGAAAGTAATTTTCTAAAATTGAGGGACTAAAGTGTAAAATACTAAACTTGAGGACCCAAATGAAATTTCCCGGACTTATGCAGCCCATGTACCTGGAAATACTAACTTAACTATAACTTAATTATATTTTGGACCCAAGGTTCAAATTTCATGACAATTGGACCCCTAAAAACCTTAAAGGCAATTATTTCAAAATGGGCCAAAAATGATATTTTCAAAAGTTAAAGGACCTACACATATTTATTTTAAAAACTGCTTTTGTCCCAATATCCCACTAATCTTAATGACATTTTCCAACTTTTAAAAACTACACATATTTGTGAGTTCCGATTATTTTAAACTTAAGATCCGAATTGGCAATTTTTACAAATTTGGGGCCAATGTGAGAATTTTACAAAATCTCGACCTCAAAATTTTAAAAACCTGAATATCTGGACAATTTGGAGAATTTAGGAACTGACCTCTTAATTTTTCAAAGTCGGGATATTTATTTATTCAATTTTTAACCCCAAAAGTGTTGGTTTTTACAAAACGGAGCTAAATTACAATTTTTCTTTTATAAAAGACCTAACTCAAATTATTTTCTCTTTTACTAAAATAGCCATGGACCCTCTGACTTTGAGATTTAATTAAAGTATTTTACTTTCCCAAAAACCCTTGACTTATCGAATCAATTTGACCGATTAATACCCGATCGCGGAGCGACTTACTCGCCTTGCGATTTTGAATCTATAACGGGACCTATGTTCCACCTAATCTTTCAAGACATCGAAGGTTGCTTATCCTTTCGATAATCATCTTCATCCAAAAACTCCACCAACGCCATAATTGACACTCGCATTTTTCAAAAAAAAATCCGAATCGCTTCCCTGAATCAATAATACTCATTTTGATCTGGTTGTTGCTGTACTTGTATTTACTTTCTGCTGAGTCAACTTGGTGTGTCGAGCTCACGATCGGAATGGATACGTCGGGGGATGGGAACGCAACTCGGCTGCTATTCCACTCTTGGCCCCATCGCCCTAATCCCCAATCGAGGGATGGAGTTTGTCCAAGGGAAGCGGTCGTAGTACCGAGGTATAATCATGATTATGACGGATCCGAGCCTTGCAAGCTCCATGGATTTGTGGATTTTGTCTTTGCCTTTGGAGCGATAAGGTGCGGTCTTGGACCATCCGCTCGGGAGTTACAAGGAAGAACGAAGGAATCATTTCTCGATCCACACGATTCCGGAGTTATCGGACCCGTTTGGTTGGCGCTACAAATCCGTGCACGCAACCGCTACTTGTTTTGCATTGGTTGGCTCTACAAACCCGCACGCAACCATTATTTGCCTTGCATGGGATTGGCGTTACATTTCCGCACGCAATCCTACTGTCTTGATGAATCACATAGTGCTGTGTGACCACGAACTATTTTCTCAAACTGTATAAGTATACTACTTAAATATATTTATCACGACGCTTGTGGAATGTGTGTGGAATCATGCATCATATCTCACGCGTTTTTTCACACAACAATGATTTTCTCGCATTAACTATATATATCGCCACACTTGCACACGATCACCCCATCCACCGAGATTTCTGTCTCATCCCCTCCTGTTTTCTAACCTTTAGATGGGGACTATGTTGACGATCTCGAACCGGCCACAGATTGATGACCCTCGCCCTGTTTGTCGATCTTGCACCTTTTTACTGATGATTGTTCTTATTTCATGTACTTCTACTGATGTCGGACTCCCGTTTATCCTGCTACTCTTTTCTCTCTTTGACTGTAATTTAAGGGCGTAGGACCCTTGACGTTTAAGATTTGAATATTGTACTTTACCTTTTGTTTTAGTTTTGGCCTGTAAACTTATTCAGGTTATTATGTTGGATGTATTTGGATTTTGTTGGACCTTAAGTTGTAATTCGTACTTATGTTTATTTTATTTCCGCTGCTATTTAGACTCTGTTTCATTGGGTTCTCGTTGATATTTGTCTAGACAGTTTGGTTATTGTATTTAAGTTGTGGATCGTCGTCGCGTCCTGTTTGGGGCGTGACAAAAACTGCTGTCTATTGGCATTTTTATAGTAGTGGATGGTCGCGGTGCTCCACGACAGTGCACAGCTGCGTGCGGACATCCTTTACCTCCTCTCTTTCTATTTTTTTTTTATGTTTTGTTGTTGGGTTATTGAGAATTATAGTTGGTGGCAACTCCGTATTTTCCGGCAACTGGTGGCTTGGGGTAATGCGGGTAGAGGGAAATAGAAAAGATCAGATGTTGTTAGGCTGAAATAGTTTAGAATGTTTAACCTTTTTCTTGATTTTGCAAGCAATGAAGATAAAATGTGAAGAATGGGTTTTTACAAGCAATAGTTTGAACTTTGAAACAATCCATATAAATTTAACCTTGGAAAAATATGCCATTCATTACACTATGCCTTTTTAGATTCATAACTGACATGTGGACTTTGAAAGACCAATTATTGTACTACAAGAAAAACAGGTTTTTTGTGACAACTTTTTGTCGTCACGAAAGACACAAAATTGTGGCAAATAGATTTTTTCGTGACAACAAACCGTCTAAAAATAGCGGTCACAAACAGTGGGTGGCAAAAGAATTATTTGAAACATCACTGTCGTCACAAAAACATTTGTGACAACTGCCATTGCAAAAACTACTTGCAACGAAAATTCGTGGGATATGTTTGTATGATATTTGAGACAATATGTTGTGCAAATAGGCGACGCAAATAGGAAGAGTATTTGTAACGACACTGTCGTCACAAATACTACTTAATTTTGTTAGAGCTTAAACATATTTGAGACAACACTGTCGTCACAAATACTACTTAATTATACTAGAGGTTAAACATATTTGAGACAACACTGTCGTTACAAATACTACTTAATTATGTTAAAGGTTAAACATATTTGAGACAACACTATCGTAACAATAACTCCAAGTTTAATTATTTTTCAATATTCTGAATTTTATATATTTTTGTTTTTAAACCTGTTATAAACCTGTAGCACAATATATCATGTATCCCTATATAGCAAACACAAATATTATAAAACTCAAGTTCAATATTATCCATAAACAACAAAATATATGAAACATAAGTGTATTAAAAAAAATTGGTGTTAGAGTCGAAGTTAGCACGAACTAGGAAGAGGAATATTCTATCGAAGTCATAGGCCAAGCAATTAGACTAATCTTAAGTCATTCTCTCCCGCACCAAAAGGTAATAGTCCTAATCATCTATGTATAATATCATCATGGGGGGGAGGGGGAGCGGGTGTAGTTGCTGGAGTTGGGACTGAAGATGAAGCTGCAATACTTGAAGATGACGATGGTGGAACACCAGCACGTCCAAACCTCGGTAGAGACACGCCTGGATGCAATTGAACTATGAGATCATGGAGGGCTGTGTAGGCATTAATTACTCAACTCATCCAATCGTTCAACCACCTCCTGATGCTCTCGTAAGGAAACTGTAGCGGTAGCATCAGGGGGCCTCGATGATGCTGCATGTGGTAGGGTGGGTCCAACTCCACAGATATGTCCTCTCCGCAGACCCAACACCTCCTGCATAAGAGCTATTTCATCTACAGGACCTGAGGCTGCATCCGCCCCATCGGAACCAGATGCTTCCATCTGTGTGGCTCTCTCCTCCAGACGATGCTACATATTTAAGAAGTGAAACTATATATAAATAACTGCAAGTGTGAAATTAATCAAACATGAAATTACAACAAAAAATACTTACATAAGTCTCCTCAGCTTGGAAATTCACCTAAATCCCTGCATGTGTATGCATTTCTCTCCAATTCTCAAGAACAAGTTGAGGCTCATGCGTCTACGTGTTGGCCTGTCCAACCATAACATAACAATTAACAATATATCAACATACACTCCAACAAATGAATTTGTTTATACAAGCTTTACACAATAGAAAAGGCCAATAAAGTGCTCAAAAGGCAGTGAACGTATTTTGAACTAACAAATACAATCTGTTTGTTATGGATTATTATGGTGTTTTTAACATTAAAATTATGCTATGCAATCTACATGCAGCTAACCTTAATATTAATAATGCAGACTAATTATGAGAGACTACATAAAGTAAGCACTTACAGTGATCGAGTATTACATATTCAAGATCAACTGATTGCTCAACTGATTGTGCCAGGTTGTGTACGGACCCCTCTGAAGACCACCAGTATTCATGAAATAACAAGCTCAACCCACAAAAGCAAGGTAGTAAGGCTACAGGGAGTGAACAAATTGAGATTCAAATGACAGAAGTAATTAATAGCTGCAAAGCTTAACAAATTCTTGTAAAAGAAATAGCACAAAACGAAAACCTTGTGACGTAATGATAAAAGGATAACAGCAGGTAACTCAGCTTGGTATTCAAACTAGAATCTGATGTCTCAAGGAAACAATTGATAGAACATCAAGCTTTTATTATTAAAATACACTAGGCATTTAAAGAAACCAGCAGGCTGGTAGCTAAAGACTGTTATTACTGTTCAGGAAGAGAAGGGGGGAAGGAACAGGCCTCATTCTTTCTGAGTTGTCATATATACTGATATACATACCACATTCTATTACTTGATAACTCAGCCACGGCACAGTTTAGGAATATTTCTACCCCTTGGGTGCCAAAACATTGACTGAAATATGCCATAGGCATGACATCATGATTTACATGACAAGAAAGACAAATTAAATTTTTAATCTTCCATAGAATAGGAAAAGTACAGCATACACATCAATGCCAATATTCTGCTTCTAGTTTCAGACATACAAAAGTCATATATACAGCAGAACCTGAGAAACTAACCTCGAAAAAGGTGTCACCATATCTTGAGAAATTAAGGTCTGAAGATTCAAGGACCTTTGCTATAAGCTCCTGCATAACAGACATTACATCAATTATCACTTAAAAGTTAAAAATCCTGCATCGTCCCTGGTGGATAAGGGCTCTTAGTGATGCATTGCATCCAGCAAAAGGCAGTCAAGGAAGAATAATCTGTAAAACAAAAAATCATAAAAAATATAGAAGTACCAGATCACCGGCATCATCCAAATAAATCTGGACCACTGCATCTGAGAATGCTGCAGGGTCCAGTGGCGCAGCAATATTCCGTTTGCGGGTCTTAATCCGCGTGCCTATGTAATGAAATCATAGGGACAATACCACACATCAAAACAGATGAAGCTGAGGAAGCATCAATGAAATTCATTAAATGTCAGTGAGCACCATATCCCATGTGTTAGTGAGAAAATTCATAATAAAGTCATAGATAATGCAAGTTTTAGACCATTAACCCCACCATTCGTGCAAAATAAATATTTTAGTTTTTTTTCTTCTTTCTAATGTGACCAAAAAGGGCCAAAGAGTTATGGTGAACAGTATCATCCCTATTGCTTTCTGGAATTCCTTTCACTTGGGTCAGCAGTTGACAAGCTCTAAAGTAGCTACTTTAATTCTTCGATTAGGAAAAGAGAAGCAGCTACTTTACGTGTCTGATGATGCAAGAATTGGCATTTGGCCTTCCACAAGTGGCAAACCCTGATTCGAGTGAAATATGTAAGGAAAAACCAAATTAAAGAAATACATAATACCAAGCAGTTTCTGGGAATGCTGATTCTTGTGTTGTAGAAATTTCACAATATTCATTGCAGAACAGAGGAAGAAGGGCGATGTTTTTTTTTTTTAAAAACATCTCAAACAAAAAAAAGTGATAAAGGTCATAAAAGAAGGTAACCACCAAGGCATCAAGTGCAATTTAAGAGGGTTGTTTATTGTAAAACGTTCCATTGAATAAAATTCTCTCTTTGTTTTGACTGGAAGCAGAAATATGTTAAGAAATTCTAAATTCACATAACAAATATCAGTCATCTTTGAATCCACAAAATTGTATCTTAGACTGACAAAGCACATAATTTATTCTTATATACACAACAATTACACCTTTCACACCACAGACCATATTGGAAAAGAGAGTTCATCATCATCATTTGATGACTCATCATATTGGACCAGTCTAACAAGATCACCATCACTCAATATTCCTTCTGCAGAAATTGTTATTCTGATTGTCAGATTGTGTTATTCAATTTCCTATCATTTGATGACTCATGTAAGTTCTAGATTACTCCTAGGACCGTTATAAATATAGAAAGGCTGTAGACCTGCAATTATGATGAAATCAAAAATCTTCATTAACCAAAATATCTGATATGAATTCTATGGCTTCTCGTTGGAATTATATTTCCTTCTTCATGATTTTATCTACTTTTCAGCAGACCATATCTATAAGCTTTAACCGATGGATCCTTCAGAAGTGGCTCAACTTTTACAACTTATCAGCAAGATAAGACTCCATTTTATCCACAAAATTCTTCAACAATGAAAATGTAAATTTTAGTCATCTCCAAGAAAATCACACAAGGAATGTAAAATATCTATTATCATTGTACCCCAAAAATCTGAAGTCCTATAATCA
This sequence comes from Rehmannia glutinosa, assembly GCA_016081115.2. NCBI lineage: Eukaryota > Viridiplantae > Streptophyta > Magnoliopsida > Lamiales > Orobanchaceae > Rehmannia > Rehmannia glutinosa. The sequence goes on from CM071930.1 coordinate 56,060,589, forward strand.
GCCATAACAAGTCAATAACACCATATATGCATTCGAAAAACCCACTATACCATACATTTAGCAAAAAACAGAACAAGTTGCTACACATTTAACATAAAAAATGGCTTATCAAGATTTTGCTATATCCATACCGGATTGGAGGTGCTTATTTCTAGATTATGAACCTTATTATATGCCCAAAAGAACTCTTCCAACATATAATTACAGTGAAACATAGAAATATCTACTACGAAGGACCTCTTGTAGTAGAGTTAAAAAATAAAGGAATAGCATTAATGAATCTTATTTCTAGATTATGAACCTGAAGGCTGCAGATTGGAGGTGAATAGCAGATATATATATATATATATATATATATATATATATGGCAAGTTCATATGCAGCTATATTAGGAGGCATAGGAGGTGCAATAACACTAATAGGCCTAGTCACTTTAGTAGTGTGTTTCTTGATTTTCCATTTCAGAAATTTGCCTAATATATTGGGAATCATGAAAAGAGGTGGGCCTAATGAAGCAAGGCAATTCAGAATGGAAGAGCTGGAGCAAGCCAGTATGCAGTTCAATGAGAGTAATCTCATTGGAACTGGAATTTTTGGCCTTGTTTTTAAAGGATTGCTCCCGATGGAACCATTGTCGCCATTAAAAGGCGAACGGTCGTCCTCGGCAAGAATATATTGAAGAGATAAGTGTTTGCAAACTATTTTTTCTACCTAAAAGCTGAGAATCACTTTTTTTTTTTTTCGAGTAGCACAAATGCATTTGTTCTAACATCGTCCCTTTTTGCATAGCTATGATGAATTTCCTACTTTGATATTCACCTATAGGGAAGAAAATGTCATGACATCTAAAATCCACCAGAAAAGAAATTTAATGGTTTCTTGAATAACATATTTTTTTAGTTCTCTAGAATTAAAAGAAGAGGAGGGGGAGGGATGCTTGGACTGCTGTTGGTGCAGGTGGTGACCGAGTACTACCGGCTCGACAGAAAGTCGCCCGTCTCGGCGGGGCTTATAGCAGCTAATACACTCATTTACTTTCGACCCTCATTTCTGGATCCAGTTCTCCCCACCCTCAATCAAGTTTGGTTCAATCCCTACCTCATTCTCAAGGTAACCAATTCTATTTGACCTGCCACCTGTTCTTTCATAAATTTATAGCAGCTATACAAAGCATGTTTTGTTTTTGCTCTTCTTTTCCCAATTGCTGTTCTTCGTATAATGATATTTATCCCTCAGATGTTTCAGATGTAAATAAACCATCATTCTCCATGAATTTGTGGCATCTTCAGATGTTTCAAATATCATAAGATCAGAAAACTTTATCCCTCACGGAAATCATTTCTAAGGCAGATAAATTGAAGACAATAATCATCACTCAGCCAAGATTGACCTTCAAAACAGCTGCCTATTTTAGTTGAAAAGCACCTCACAACCATTATTGAAATGTAACAAAGTAGAAAGATCTGAGGAAACAGATCAATGATATTTGTTCATCGAATAATCTTCTCAGTTTCACAAATTTTCCATGATGTCAAGCACCTCACAACGATTATTGAAACACCGAAAGTAAAAATAAACATATAATTCATGAAATAACTATATCTCTTCAAAGCCCTAACCTGAAATCCAAATCTAGCCCAAAAGAATCTTCATCATCTTCAACTACGATTGGGTGGTGGGGAACCTGTTGATACAAAGATAGGGAAAATAAGAGACACAAAGACAGAGAGAGACGGCAGCGGCGAACTTGCACAGAGAGCCTTGCGTGGAGGATAAGATTGACTGAGTTTGGGAATTGCGGGAAGGGAGATACGACTTGCACAGAGGGCGGGTGTGTAGAAATTGCGGGAATTTTAGTAAGATATTAGGGACGACTCAGGTGTCGATACTAAAAGTACTCTTTTTGTTACGATTGTGTCGTCGGAAAAAACCAAAAAGGTTTTAGCAGCAGGTTCCAAATAATTGAACATAAGAAAGAATACATTTAGAGATACCGATGTCAAATGCTTATCTATTAGTGACGATTAGTTTAAATAATTCTTCACTAGAAGTATTCATGACCCCTTTTGTTACAAAATTTATTTGTCATGACATGTCGTCGCTAATACTTGGCTTTAGCGATTAGCCGATAACATGTTGTTGCTAATAATATCGTTACATTAGACCATTTTTGTTGTAGTGGCATAATAAAAAATAAAATCTTTACTATAATTAAAAATCTGATTAATTAAAATTTAAGGGTTAAACTAAATTGATTCTGCCCCAAATTATAAAAATTAGTCATTTAAATTCCCAAATTGAATCTAATTATAAACCCTAATTTGATTTCATCTCTAATTTTATGGGTATTACATGATACATTATGAAAAAGGACTAGAAGTATAGAAATATTATTCCTAAAAATAAAAAGATAAAACACACGTAAAAATTGAAGCTGTGAAAACATTTGCATAGAGGCGGATTTGTAATTGCAAAGAGTTTTGAATCGACATTTCAATTGTTTTTCGTTGGATTTAGCACAATTTCAGTTTGTTTAGTGCATAAACAAAAAATCATTGAAGTACATAACTTGCGTGAGTCGTTATATCGTATAAAGCAATTACCTTGCCGACATTTGAAGCAATTCATATTATGTGATCTTAAGGTATGAGCTTTCCAAAAGTATTATCCCAGGGTGGTTCTTCTAATTCTAGTCCTTAACATATATTCAAAGGACACTCAATGATATGAATGTCAAATTGTTGGTCACTTTGTAAAGTGAATGTACCTCAAGGTAATGCAATACATATTCAAATATTTTTTCTATGAGTTCATGAGGCGGACAGTTACCAGAAAATTTATTTCTTAATTTAAAAGTTGTTTTGCCATTTTGTCGCATTTAATTGCGTTGTTTTTGGTAGTGTTTTTCACCCACTTAGCAAGGTTAACTGGCTTATTTAAGTCCATACCATCATTATCTTCCATCTAGGTATGACACGAGAAGGGTTGTATCCAACATGACAACATTGGTCGAAATAGAATCCCTAGTTTTTGGGTTTCACGTGCAATTCACGCGCGACTTTTACTAGCTATAAATATGCAATATATGAGATTTATCCTCAATTTGTAATAGTAACGGACTAAGTTGATATTTTAAACTCCTCCCGAATCATTTTTGAACTACCTCTTATTTAGTTACGAAACTAATTCTATATTGTTTTACCAAATAAAAAATGGGTAGCGTGGAAGATAACACTACATGAAAAAATGGGTAGCGTGGAAGATAACACTACAAGAAAAAAAACTATTTCCATATTGTTTTTCAAACGTAAAATATATGTCGGTAAATAGAGATATTGATGGAATCTAAGCGATGCTATAATTGCCGTCGTTAAACTTTAACTACAAAAAAAGCATCCGTGGCTATATCTTTAACAACGGAAATATCTATCATTAAATTTCCATAAATCCATCGGTAAATCTCCATAATTTGTTGTTAACTTCTCTACCAACAATGTTTTCTAACAAATGTAACGACAAATTACTAATGGATATTCATCGCTACATTGACGACATAACCTTTCCTTCATTAATTTGGACACAAGAATGACGATTATTTATCCATCGTTGACTTAAGGCATTTATTTAGCCACATATTTAGTTTCCATCGCTATTTAATTGATAATAACTTTTTTAAATACCATCCGTATTTTTTAGAAATATAAACATGTATTACACGATACACAATATAAATCTAAACAGAGCCAAACACAAATAATGCACAAAATCCTAAAATAATCATAACATGTTACAATATTTTAAAAAACAACTCATACTATGTATATTTATAAGTTAATGCATAATTACAAGTTCTAAACAAAGAAATATAAAACATAATAAACTCTAGCGATCACCTTGACTGCCAGTATCATCAGGATGAGTAGGTGGCTGCACGGGAAAGGCACATGTCCTATGTGGGGCATCACCTCCAACATCGACGAGAGCTGATCTTGGAGACGTGCCTTTATATAGGCCTCCACACGGGCCTCCATGTCATGATAACTCTGCTTAAACTACTCATATAGCTCCTCCATCACATGTGTCCTAATGGCGTTCTAAGCTATGTATTATGTGTCAGATGAGTGAGCTAGAGACATGAAAGAAGTAGCGTTGCTCCCGAGGCCACAAATCTGCTACTTCTTGGCTTTGCCAATTACCTCCACGTACAACTGCGAAATGTCCATAGCTAGGGGCTCACTCGACTACCCAGTTGCCTGTGTAGCAACATCTACCTCATCCTGCATGAAAATTTTCATATTACATTTTTTAAAAAATTAGATGAATTAATGTTATTCTAACATCATTTACAGATATCATTTACAATAATTTCTTAAACAAGATTAAAACACATATTTATGCTCGAAACTAGTTACATATAACACAATCTAGAAGCAACAAGTGAAATAAAAATCATCTTCCTACAAAAACCATAGTGGCCGAAACTTTAAGCCCAAATTTTTTTTTTTGGGAGGAGGGGGGTTCTCAACTTCATGTATTCATTATCAAAGTTCATTTCTAAGGTTGGTTCTAGTATAGGATCTTCCTCCTAAAGCGCTTTAATTAAAAGACAAGAATTAAAGAAAAGAGATGAAGAAAATTACCTTTGAAGCTCTCTCGAAGATGGAGGATTTTTGGGTAAGTATGAGGGTGTAAGGGTGAAGTGAGGATGATAGTGATTTTATAAAAGTGCAAGAGTGCTTGGGGTGGGAATTAAAAAGTCCACTTTTCCCTCCTTTCAAAATATCTTCAAGATAATTAAAACTCGTCTATCGTAAATAACATGACCACTAATAATGATAAAATGTGAGGTAGTAATAAAGTCTCTAATTCCCAAAATACAAGTAAACAATTTAGTGAAAATCTCCGAAAATTCACTTAATTGGTCTAAAATTTTGATCTTAAAATTTTAAGTCTAAGACTCCATTATAATGTCCATAATATGACTTTGAGATATCAATTCATGCTCTTTTTCATAGTTAGGGCACAATCGATTTCCAAACGCTCCAAAAATATAAAATACATAAAGCGAGTAAATTACATATTTGAATTTAATTATCTAGATATTTGATGCAACATTATTCATGAATATTAAATTAAAAAAGCTCGAGTAATTTTAAAGGGTTGAGTCATCACATAAACTCCTTATATTGCTTGCATTTTAATGTAAACAAAATAATGTAAAACCACCACAAATAAAATATAGGTCTCATTTTACACATGCACATTTACAAAACTGAACTTCATGAATTACCTAACAAAATACACTAGTACAATATTCGTCCACCATCCAAACCATTTCATATTCTAATATTCTTCATCATATTATCCATAATAGCCTCTCCAATAGTTTGCATCATTTTTGTGCAGATTTTGCACCATTTTAGTGCAAAATACTTTATCTCCAGCAGTTTGCACTAATTAAGTTATTCACTAAAAATGAATATTTCATAATATTCTTTGTTTTATTCATTTTGATCTTTATTTTTATTACTTTAAAAATAAAATTACTGAAGCAATTTTATTAAATATAATATTAATGAGCATGTAAATTCTGAAATAATACCAAACAATTTCAACAAAGTATCCCCTATAAATTGACCCTGCTACCGAATACAACATCAATATATTCTAAGTTCAACAACATCAACATCATCAACAATCCAACTCAACATCAACATCATCAAGAAACCATCATCAACATCATCATTTTTATACATGCAAGAAGAATTTGGTAAACATATATCAATTGTATGAAATTTCATTAATGTACCTTAAACCCCTCGAAATAATTTTCCTTGTGAGTGGTTGACAAAGTCTTCAATGCGTATCCATCAAAATGGAGAAATCGCTCGATGATCCTCGTTATATGACCTGAGCCCTTATTTCCTGGTAACAACCTACACATATAAAATAAAATAATATAATAACATAAATATATAAACAAAATAACAAATGTTTAATGAATGCAAATATATATTACATAAATATTACATTTCATTCTATACATGAATAGTCAACAATTTGTTGTCTGTAGATGGCATTGTAGCAACAACTATAAACATTTTAGGCTGAAGGATAAAGATGGACCACCATGCTCTGCAATCTCACATGGCGTTGTGTCTGGCGTAGTATCTACTAAGCCTATAGCACGCCTAGGAAACAGAGGATGAATAGGCGGCCACATTGGTATAAATGTATGTGGAGCTACAGAAGATTATAGCTGGGATGTTGAAAGACCTTCTATTCATCCATGTTATGCTCGCTCATGTCCTCCTGCTCGTACACCTCTACTAACACCTCTACCTCTACCTCTAGCAATCTGAAATTAAAAAGAACAGAATATAATAAATGTTCTAGTTAAGTTAAGTAAAAATTCCCTAATTCGTTTTAGAACCATTGTTTTTCTAAAAAAGGGAACTCCATATGAACCTTAAGAACTAATGATTTAATTCACTATAAAGATAAAAGAACTCCATATATTGCTAACACTTAAATTTAAACAAAATAATGTAAAACCACCACAAAGAAAATGTAACTCTCATTTTATACAAGCACATTTACAAAAATGAACTTCATGAGTTACGTAAAAATTAATACACTAGTACAATATTCATCCACCAATCAATTGACTTCATTTCTTCACATTATTCATCATACTATCCATAACAACATCTCTTGCAGTTTGCATGATTTTTGTGCAGATTTTACACTATTTTAGTGCGACATTTGCTCTTTATCTCCGACAGCTTCCACTAATCAAATTCTGCACTAAAAACAAAAATTTCACAGTATTCTTTATTTTATTCACTGAATATTGAGTTTTATTACTTTAAAAATAAAATTACATAAGCAATTATATTAAATATAAAGTTAATGAGATTGTAAATTCTGAAATAGTAACAAAAAACTTGAGCAGGAGTCACTTATAAATTGACTATGCCACCAAAAACAACATCAATATATTCTAATTTCAAAAGCATCAACATCAACATTATCAATAAACCAACTCAACATCAACATTATCAAGAAACCATCATCAACATAAAAATATTATACATGCAAGAGGTATTTGATTAATATATAATCAATGTATCATAACTAAAATTCAAATTTCATTAATGTACCTTAAACCCTCGAACAAAATTCCTTGTGAGGAGTTGTGATTTTTCAATGTGTATCCATCAAAATGGAGAAATTGCTCGATGATCCTTGTTATAAAAAATATTAAATAATATATTAACATAAATATATAAACGAAAAAAAAAACAAATGTTTAATGAATGAAAATATGCATTAAATAAATATTACTTGTCATTCTCTGGATGAATTGTCAACAATTCGTCTTGTCAGATGACACATTGTAGCAACAATCGGAGACATTGTAGGCTAAAGGATGAAGACGGACCACCATACTCTGCAATCTCATGTGGCATTGTGTTTGGCGTAGCACCTGCTAAGAGGATGAATCGGTGGCCGCAATGGTGTAAATGTATGTGGGGCAGCAGATGAGGATGGTTAGAACATCAAAGGACCTTCCCCTTTCCATGTCCTGCTCGTTTATGTCCTCATGCTCGTCCATTTCCACTGACAACTCTACCTCTACCTCTTGCAATCTGAAATTAAAAACAACAAAATATAATAAATGTTCTATTGAGATTAAGTTTTAAATCTCAAATTCTTTTTAGAGGCATTTAAAAAAAAATAATTCATATATTGCTTGAGAACCATTGTTTGAATTCTCTATAAAGATAAAGAAACTTCATATAGTCTTACACTTGAATGTAAACAAAATAATATAAAACCACCTCAAAGAAAATTTAGCTCTCATTTCGCACAAGCACATTTACAAAAAGGAACTTCATGAGTTACGTAACATAATTTAATACACTAGTACAATATTCATCCACCATTCAAATCACTTCTATTTTCACATTCTTCATCATATTATCCATAACAACATCTCTAGCAGTTTGAAACATTTTTGTGAACATTTTGCACTATTTTATGCGAACCGTGACTCTTTCTCTGACAAGTTTCACTTCAAATTGTGCACTAAAAACGAATATTTAATAATATTTTTATTTTATTTATTTATTCTTTATTTTTATTACTTTAGAAATAAAATTACAGAATCAATTTTATTAAATATAATATTAATTAGCATGTAAATTCTGAAATAGTACCAAAAAACTTCAAGAGAGTATCCCACATAAATGAATCAAGCCACCAAAAACAACATCAATATATTATAAGTTCAACAATATCAACATCATCAACAATCACTCAACATGCAGAAGGAATAATAAATCAATTGTATGAGCACTAAAATATGAAATTTCATTAATGTACCTTAAACCCCTCGAAATAATTTTCCTTGTGAGCAGTCGACTAATTCTTTAATGCGTATCCATTAAAATGGAGAAATTGCGTGATGATCCTCGTTATATGACCTGAGCACTTATTTCATGGTACCTCTACACGTATAAAAAATTAAATAATATAATGACATAAATATATAAACAAAATAACAAATGTTTAATATGAATGAAAAATATATATTAAAACAATATTACTCGTCATTCTCTACATTAATTGTCAACATATCGTTGTCTGTAGATGGCATTGTAGCAGCAACTATAGACGTTGTAAGCTAAAAGATGAAGACAGACCACCAAGCTTTGCAATCTCACGTGGCGTTGTGTCTAGCGTAGCATCTACAAAGTTTATAGCACCCTTATACTTTAGGTGAACTAGATGAGGAATAGGCGGCCACATTGGTGTAAATGTATGTGGAGCTGCAGACGATGATGGTTGGGACGTCGAAAGACCTTACACTCATCAATGTTTTGCTCGTTTATGTCCTCCTGCTCGTCTACATACCTCTACCTCTAGCAACTTTAAATTAAAAACAACAGAATATGATAAAAGTTCCTCTTCGGGTTAAAATTTTTAAATCCCTAATTCGTTTCAGAACCATTGCTTTTTTTTTCCAAAAACAAAACTTCAATATATTGCTTGAGAACCATTAGTTTAATTCAGTACAAAGGTAAAGAAACTCTATATATTTCTTACACATGAATGTAAACAAAATAATGTAAAACCGCAACAAAGGAAATATAGCTCTCATTTCAAACAAGCACATTTAAAAAAATTAACTTCACGAGTTATGTATATAATTTTATAAACTTGTAGAATATTCATCCACCATTCAAATTAAACTACTTACGATCTTAACATTCTTCATTATATTATCCATAATAACCTCTCTAGCCGTTTGCATTATTTTTGTGCAGATTTTGCACTATTTTAGTGCAAAATCTGCACTCCATGGCCGACAATTTACACTAATCAAATTCTACACCAAAAACTAATATTCCGTAAAATTCTTTATTTTATTCATTTAGTCTTAATTTTTATTATTTTAAAAATAAAACAACATAAGAAAGTTTATTTAATATAACATTAAATATTTTTTATTTTTTTAAAATTTATAAAACTCAGAAGAAAAAAGTTAAGTTGAATGAAATTAATGCAAAATTAAAATAGAACTTCATAATAATATTGCAAATGAAATATAAGTTAAATATTATATCATACGTTTTATTTGCATTTTCAATAACCTTCTTTGTGAAGCCCCGATTTTTTCGAGCTATAGTTGATCCTTATTGTCGTTTATACTTTTGATCGACTAATTCTACCGCGTCATTTTGACGGGTAATTTTTAATAATACATATATTTTGTACTTTATTTCATTTTATTTAATTACTTGTGATCATGATCATCATTAATTCTATTTTGCATTTATGATCACTTGATTGATCATTATTACTATTTTTGTATTTATTAGTCACCTTAGAATTTTAAGAGACTATTTATTTTAGAGACTTTTACCTTATAGAATTAAGATTTTTGATTTAGATTAAGTGATCTTGAGACTTACAAGTGATCAAGGAAATACTAATTATTTTGGAGATTGATATATTTCATCTATTATCATCAAATTTGGGACAAAAAAAAAAATATATGGAATTACCACATTGCCCTTATAGTGGACGGCCATGGTGGATATTTTTGGAGTAAAAATATCATCTAACTCTTGTACACCTACACCTTATATTAGTCATCTTGTTTATAATTATACCATTAATTCAAACATTATACACATCATCTCTCACATTACTTCTTTAATATTATTTTTGCCAACATGTTGGAAGTCTTCCAACATTCCATTCAAACCAAGTCTCGCCCATACCTTTGACCTTCAAATTGTCTCCCATGCAAGAGGCAAAATGCAAGACACAATTTGAGAAAAAAATACCTCTCCCCCTCCCTCACTAGGTGGACGGCCATATGGCCAATTTTTGTCAAAATTTCATCACATTTTCATGTAACACATTCATCCCCTACACAAAATCCTCCTCCTTCTCTCTAAAAACTCCCAACTTCTCTCTACTCTTCTTCTTACTTTCTTCTTCCATACTTAGAAAAATTTTCAAGAATTCTCTCCTTATTTCTCACAAAAATCGAACCAAACCATACTACAAGGTAAGAAATTTTATCTTCAATCCATTTTTGATATCACATAGTTCATCTCTTCCACCTTCTTAACTTAAGTTTGAATTTGGTTTGGAGGTACATTTAGAAGACCTTGAAGATTAGAACTTGACAACATTTTTGAAGAAGGACTTCAAACTTGAAGAACAAATAGTAGAGGAATTTGGACTACAAGGTAAGAATTGAGTACTAGACCCTTCTTTCCTCTTCTTTCTAATTTTTTCAAATTTTAACACCCCTTTTTCATTTTTGAGAAATAGGGGCTGACCTTAGGTGATTTTGGAGTTGAGCCAAAATTTCCAATTTTTAAGCTTCAACTAGTCTCCAAACACCTACTACACAAGGTAAAGTGTAGTCCTTCTCATTTCCTTATTTCCTTCTTTTTCTCCTTAATTTTTCTCTCATTTTTCTAACTTCAGATTTTTGATATTTTTTTGAATTAGGGGCTGACCTAAGAAGCCTCATCCAAAAATTGTGAAACTATCCTTTTATTTCACAATTTCCAATTTTAAGGTGGGTGGAAAAAATATTTTCCAACTTTTTGGTGTTTTGATTAAATGCATGTAGAAAATTTGAACATGAGCCTTGAAATATATATAATCTATGTATTGCATGTCAATTTTATGTATCAAGTCATGAAAATTCTCAAGAGTTGCTCAAATTTGCTATTTATTGAATTTTAGGTGCATGCATGTGCAATTTAATGTTTTAATTGATGAATTCTTGTATGTATTGGATATGCATGTGTATGATCTTTAAAATCTATGTTTTGGATGCCTTATAACCTGGAAAAGTCGAGCATAATTGATTAAATTTCAATTTTGGACTTAAAAATGTAAAAATGGAAAGTTGGTGGACTAAATTGCAAGAAAATAAAAATTAAAGGACCCCTCTGCAAATTTCAAAATTTGGGACTGTACTCAGGTTCAAAAATGACTTTTGGAAATTTTAATAAAGTTTTAAGAGTTTTAAGATAAATAAAATCAACCTTTAAAAGCCCAAGGACTAGATTGTAAAATTTTGAAAGTTTAAGGGCTACTTTGAAATTTTTAAAACTGCACCAGACCTAAACTTTAAAATTTGAAAATTTTACTCTTAGGGTACTGGGAATTACATATTTTAAAAGTATTCCAAAAATCCATGTGTGTAGGGCTTGGAATGTAATTTTACAAAAATTGAGGGACTAATGTGTAAAATGCTAAACTTGAGGACCCAAATGAAATTTTCAGGATTTATGCAGTCCATGCACCTGGAAATACTAACTTAACTATAACTTAATTATATTTTGGACCCAAGGTTCAAATTTCATAACAATTGGACCCCTAAAAGCCTTAAAGACAATTATTTCAAAATGGGACAAAAATGATATTTTCAAAAGTTAAAGGACCTACACTTATTTCTTTTAAAAACTGCTTTTGTCCCAATATACCACTAACTTTACTGACATTTTCCAACTGGAATCACATCAAAAGCCCTTCCGGTTTGTGAGTTCCGATTATTTTAAACTTAAGGTCCGAATTGGCAATTTTTACAAATTTGGGGCCAATGTGAGAATTTTACAAAATCTCGACCTCAAAATTTTATAAACCTGAATCTATGGACAATTTGGAGAATTTAGGAACTGACCTCTTAATATTTCAAGGTCAGAATATTTATTTATTCATTTTTTAACCCCAAAAGTGTTGGTTTTTACAAAACGGGGCTAAATTACAAATTTTCTTTTATAAAGGACCTAATTCAAATTATTTTCTCTTTTACTAAAATAGCCCTGGACCCTCTGACTTGGAGATTTAATTAAAGTATTTTACTTTCCCAAAGACCCTTGACTTATCGGATCAATTTGACCGATTAATACCCTATCGCGGAGCGACTTCCTCACCTTGCAATTTTGAATCTATAACCGGACCTATGTTCCACCTAATCTTTCAAGATATCCAAGGTTGCTTATCCATCCGATAATCATCTTCACCCAAATACTCCACCAACGCCATAATTGTCACTCGCGTTTTTCAAAATTTTTTCTAAAACTGCTTCCCTGAATAAATAATACTCATTGCTGGTTGATTGCTGTACTTGTAATTACTTCTCGCCGAGTCAACTTGGTGTGTCGAGCTCACGATCTCGGAATGGATACGTCGGGGATGGAACCAGGCAACTCGGTTTGCTATTCCACTCTTCCCCCATCGCCCTAATCCCCAATCGAGGGACGGAGTTTGTCCAAGGAAGCGGGTCGTAGTACTTGAGGTATAATCATGATTATGACAGATCCGAGCCTTGCAAGCTCCTTTGTGGATTTTGTCTTTGCCTATGGAGCGATAAGGTGCGGTCTTGGACCATCCCGCCCGGGAGTTACAAGAAAGAACGAAGGAATCACCGCCTCGATCCACACGATTCGAGTTATCGAGACCCGTTTGGTTGGCGCTACAAATCCGCACGCAACCGCTACCTGCTTTTGCATTGGTTGGCGTTATATTTCCGTACGCAACCATTATTTGCCTTGCATGGGATTGGCGTTACATTTTCGTATGCAATCCTACCTGTCTTGACTGAATCACATAGTGCCTGTGTGACCATGAACTGTTTTCTTGAACTGTATAAGTATATTATTTAAATATTTTATCACGACGCTTGCGAACTGTGTGTGAATTCATGCATCATACTCACTCCTTTTTATATAACTGTTTTCTCACATTAACTATATATTGCGCCACACTTGCACACGATCACCCCATCCACTGAGATTTTTGTCTCATCCCACCTGTTTTCTAACCTTAGATGAGGATTTCGTTGAAGATGCGGAATCGGCTCTGGATTGAGACCTTGTACTACACTTGTTGGATTTGTTACTTCTTCTTGTTGTTGATTGGACTCTTATCTTGTGTTGTTGTTGGACTATTGTATTACTTCCTATTCCGGTTTGTAACTAAAGGGCGTAGGACCCTTTGACTTTAAGTTGCTATATTTGGTTGATCTTTGGGTATGTAATTTTGGATGATGGATTGTAGACTGTAAGTTGTATTCGTACTTGATATTTATTTCCGCTGCTATTTAGACTCTGTTACATCGGGTTCTCGTTGATATTTGTCTGGACTGTTTGGTTATTGTATGTAAGTTGTGAATCGTTCGTCGCGTCCCGTTTGGGGCGTGACACTTACATCCTATTATTTAAATCCCACATCTTTCTGTTGGCGCCAATGCTCCAAATACCATATCTCCTTTGGTACACAATCTAGCCTCACTAAATAATTTTTCTTTTTGAATCTACGAATCAGATCAATGTAGCACTTACCTGCACTGCGCATGAAAGCATCACGCACCAGACTGTCAATGACATCGTCCCACCTACAATGTTTCTACAAACATGCCTGAATATATTAGTAATGAGAATTTAGATTATTGAATAGTACTAAAAACATTCAACAGAGTATCCCCTATAAACTAACCATGCCACCGAAAACAACATCAACGTATAAAAGTTCAACAACATCAACAAACCAACTCAACATCAACATGATCAACAAACCAGCATCAACACCAACTTTTTTATTCATGCAAAAGATGTTTTGTTAACATATAATCAATTTCCCCTCAAAAAAAAAAACATATAATCAATTTTATGATCACTAAAATATGAAACTTCATTAATGCATCTTAAACCCTTCGAAATAGTTTCCTTGTGAGCAATCGACAAATTCGTCAATGTGTATTCATCAAAATAGAGAAATTGCTTGATGATCCTCGTTATATAACCTGAGCACTTATTTCCTAGTACCAACCTACATGCATAAAACAATTAAATAATATAATGACACAAATATATAAACAAATAAAAATTGTCTAATGAATGAAAATATATATTAAATAAATGTTACCTATTATTCTCTACATGAACTCAACAATTTGTTGTCTGTAGATGGCATTGTAGCTGCAACCATGGACGACGTAGGCTAAAGGATGAAGACGGACCACCAAGCTCTGCAATCTCACATGGCTTTGTGTGTGGTATATCATTGCTTAAGTAATAGCATCCTCTAGTTGAAATAGAGGATGAATCGGCGCCCACAAATATATGTGGAGCTGCAGACGATGGTGGTTGGGATGTCAAAAGACCTTCTCCCCATCCATGTCCTACTCGTATATGTCCTCCTGCTCGTCCTCCTATACTGACACTCTACCAGTAGCAATTTGAAATTAAAAGGAACAACATATAATAAATATTGTATTCTGGTTAAATTTTAATTCCGTAGTTGGTTTTGGACCCATTGTTTTTTTTTTAACAAAAGAAATCCATATATAGCTTTAGAACCATTGTTTTAATTCTCTATAAGATAAAGAAACTCCATATATTGCTTACACTTGAATGTAAACAAAATAATGTAAAACCACCTCAAAGAAAATTTAGCTCTCATTTCAGAGAAGCACATTTAAAAAATTGAACTTCATGAGTTACATAACAAAATATAATACACTAGTATAATATTTGTCCACCATTGAAACCAATTCTATCTTCACATTCTTCATCATTTTATACATAACATCTATAGCAGTTTGAAGCATTTTTGTGAACATTTTGCACTATTCTAGTGCAAGATCTGCACTCCGTTTCTTACAAGTTTCACTTCAAATTCTGCATTAAAAACGAATATTTCATAATATTTTAATTTTATTCATTTATTCTGTATTTTTATTACTTTAAAAATAAAATTATAGAATCAATTTTATTAAATATAATATTAGTTAGCATTAAATTCTGAAATAGTACCAAAAAACTTCAAGAGAGTATCCCACATAAATTGATCATGCTACCGAAAACAACATCAAAATATTCTAAGTTCAACATCATCAACAATCCAACTCAACATGCAAAAGGAATTTGGTTAATATATAATCAATTTTATGATCACTAAGATATGAAATTTCATTAATGTACCTTAAACCCTCGAAATAATTTTCCTTGTGAGCGGTCGACTAATTCTTCAACCCATATCCATCAAAAAGGAGAAATTGCTTAGTGATCCTCGTTATATGACCTGAGCACTAATTTCCCGGTACCTCTACACGTATAAAATAATTAAATAATATAATAACATAAATATATAAACAAAATAACAAATGTTTGATGAATGAAAACATATAATAAATAAATATTACGTGTTATTTTCTACATGAATAGTCAATAATTCGTTGTCTGTAGATTGCATTGTAACAGCAGCTATAGACGTTGTAGGCTAAAGGATGAAGACAAACCACCATGCTTTGCAATCTTACTTGGTGCCTGGCGTAACATCTACTAAGTTTATAGCACCCTTTAGGTGAAATAGAGGATGAATAGGTGGCCGCATTGGTGTAAATCTATGTGGAGCTGCAGACAATGATGGCTTCAGAACCATTATTTTAATTTACTATAAAGGTAATGCGACTCCATATATTGCTTACACATGAATATAAACAATTTTTTTTAAAAACTCCATATACTGCTCGTCCATCTCTACCTACCTTGACGAGTAGCCATCTGAAATTAAAAAAATAGAATTTAATGAAAACTCCATATATTGCTCGTCCATTCCCTAGTTCTTTTAACAACAATTGTTTTTAGAAAAATAAAAACTCCATATATTGCTTTAGAAGCATTGTTTTAATTCGCTATGTAGATAAAAAAAAACTTCCTATATTTCTTACACTTGAATGTAAACAAAATAATATAAAACCACCACAAAGAAAATATAGCTCTCATTTCACACAAGCACATTTACAAAAATGAACTTCATGAGTTACGAAACATAATTTAATGAAGTAGTACAATATTCCTCCACTATTCAAACCG
Source organism: Rehmannia glutinosa (assembly GCA_016081115.2). NCBI lineage: Eukaryota > Viridiplantae > Streptophyta > Magnoliopsida > Lamiales > Orobanchaceae > Rehmannia > Rehmannia glutinosa. The sequence goes on from CM071930.1 coordinate 56,077,007, forward strand.
CTTCATATCTTCACAATGTTCATCATATTATCTCCAACACATTTCACTAATTAAATTCTGCACTAAAAATGAATGTTCCATAATATTCTTTATTTTATTCATTTAATCTTAATTTTTATTACTTAAAAAAATAAATTACAGAAACAATTTTATTTAATATAATATTAATTATATTTTATATTTTTAAAATTAATAAAATTCAGAAGAAAATAGTTAAACTAAATGAAATTCATGCAAAATTTAAATAAAAACTCATAATAATTTTACAAAGGAAATATAAGTTAAATATTATATCATACGTTTTATTTGTTTTTTCAATAAACTTAGGTCATATTATTCAAATCGCACATCATATTCTATTTGGCGCCAATGCTCTAACCAGCATCGCCAGTCTCCTTTGGCACACTATCCAGCCTCCCTAAATCAATATTCTTTTTGAAGCTATGGATTAGATCATTGTAGCACTTAGTTGCTCGTTTGGTGAAAGCATCATGCACCAGTCTGTCATTGGCCTTGTCCCACCTACAATGCTTCTACAAATATGCCTAAATATATATCATTAACGAGCATGTAATTTGGAATAGTACCCAAAAAAATTCAACAGAGTATCCCCTATAAATTGACCATGCCACCGATAACAATATCAATATATTCGAAGTTCAATAACATCAATATCAACAAACAACTCAACATTTACATCATCAACAAACAACATCCACATTAACATTTTTATACATGTAAGAGAAATTTCGTTAACATAGAATCAATTGTATGAGCACCAACATAGGAAATTTCATTTAATTTACCTTAAACACGTAGAAATAATTTTTCTTGTGAGCAACCAACAAATACTTCAATGCTTATCAATCAAAATGGAGAAATTGCTCCTTGATCCTTGTTTTATGACCTGAGCACTTATTTTCTTATACCAACCTACACGTATAAAATAGTTAAATTAATATAATGACACAAATATATAAATAAAATAACAAATATTTGATGAATGAAAATATATATCAAATAAATGTTTACCTGTCATTCTTTACATGAATAGTTCATTGTTCGTAGATTGCAACAACTATCTATATAGATGTTTTAGGGCCACAGGATGAAGACCGAACACCATACTCTACAACCTCACGTGGTGTTGTGCTTTGCGTAGCACCTGCGAAGTCTATAACATCCTCTAGGTGAAATAGAAAATGAATTAGCAGCTGCACTATTGTAAATGCATGTAGGGCTGAAGACGAGCATGGCTGGGATATCGAAGTACCATCCCCTCATCCATGCCCTACTCGTCGACCTCCTGCTCATCCACCTCTAACTTTACCTTTAATAATTTCAAATTAAAAAGAATGTAATTTAGTAAATTTTCTCTTCAGGTTAAGTTATAATTTCATAGTTCCTTTCAGAACCATTGTTTTTTACTACATATATTGCTTTACAACCATAATTTTAATTATCTATAAAGATAACCAAACTTCATATATTGCTTACATGTGAATGTAAACAAAATAATGTAAAACCGCCCCAAAGCAAATATAGCTATCATTTAACACAAGTACACATACGAAAATGAACTTCATGAGTTACCTAACATAATTAAATACACTAGCACAATATTCCACCATTTAAACCACTTCACATTTTCATATTCTTCATCATATTATCTGTAACATCTCTAGCAGTCTGTATCATTTTAGTAAAATTTTTGTACTATTTTAGTGCAGAATCTGTATTACATCTCCAATAGTTTTTACTCAATTCTACACTAAAAAGGAATACTTCATAATATGCTTTATTTTATTCATTTAATATTTATTTTTATTACTTTCAAAATGAAATTTTATTTAATATAATATAACAATATTTTATATTTTCAAAATTAATTAAACTAAGAAAAAAATGTTAAATTGAATGAAATGAATACAAAATAATTAAAAATTCACATAATATTGCAAAACCTAAATTAATTAAATATTATATCATATGTTTTATTTGTATTTTCAATAAACTTATATTATATTATTCACATCTCACATCATATCCTGTCTGGTGCCAATGTTCCAACCAGCATCTCCAGTCATTTTTCTTTTTTAAGTTATGGATCATATCACTGTAGTACTTAGCCACTTGGCGCATGAAAGCATCACACACCAGTTTGTCGATGGCTTCATCCTACCAAACATTCTTCTACAAATATGCCAAATAGATATGATTAATGAGCGTGTAATCTGGAATAGTATTAAAAAATCAATAGAGTATCACCTATAAATTGACCAAGCCACCGGAAACAACCAACTGAACAACAACATCATCAACAAACCAACTCAACAACAACATCATCAACAAACCAACATCAACATCATCAACAAACCAACAACAACATCAACATTTTAATGCATGCAGAGAAATTTGAGTAACGTATAAACAATTGTACGATCACTAAAATTTGAAATTTCTTCAATGTACCTTAAACTCCTTTATATAAGTTTCCTTGTGAGCAATCCACAAGTTCTTCCATTCGTATCCATCAAAATGGATAAACTGTTTGACGATCCTCATTATATAACCTAAGCACTTATTTCCCGGCACCAACTTACATGTATAAAACAATTAAATAAAATAATGACAAAAATATATAAACAAAATAACAAATGTTTAATGGATGAAAATATATATTAAATAAATGTTACATGTCAATCTCTACATGAATAGTCAACAATATCATTTTCCTTAGATGGCATTATAGTAGCAGATATACACATCGTAGGCTAAAGGATGAAGACGGACCACCATGCTCTGGAATTTCACGTGGCGTTGTGTTTGGCGTAGCACCTGCTAAGCCTATAGTATCTTCTAGGTGAAATAGATGATGAATCGGCTACCATACTGGTGTAAATGTATGTGGAGCTATAGAAGATGATGGATGGAATGTCGAAGGACCTTCCCATCATCCATGTCATGCTTGTCCACATCCTCCTGCTTGTCTATCTACTGACCCCTGTACCTCTACCTCTAGCCACCTAAATTAGAAAGAACAAAATTTAGTAAATGTTCTACTCAGGTTATGTTTTAATTCCCTAGTTCGCTTTAGAACCATTGTTTTAGTTCTCCATAAAGATAAAGAAAACCCATATCTTTGTTTTACAATTGATTGTAAATGAATAGTGTAAAACCACCACAAAGAAAATATAGTTCTCATTTCACACAAGCACACATACAGAATTGAACTCCTTGAGTTGTCTAACATAATTAAATACATTAGTACAATATTTGTCCACCATTCAAACCAATTCACATCTTCACATTCTTCATCATATTATCCACAAAAGCATCTCCAACAATTTGCACCATTAATTTTGGGTGTTGATTATGCACTATTTAGTATAGAATGTGCATTTCATTTCCAGCAGTTTGCACTGAATTCTTCATTAAAAAGAATATCCACACTATTCTTTATTTTATTCATTTAATATTGGTTTTTATTACTTTAAAATAAGTTATTTTATTTAATAAAATATTAATTATATTTTATATTTTCAAAAATTAATCAAACTCATAAGAATATGTGAAATTGCATGAAATTAATGTAAAATTAAAATAACAATTCATAACTATATTTCAACATAAACATAATTTAAATATTATATCATACCTTTCATTCTTATTTTCCATAAACATATATTATATTACTCAAATTGCACATTATATCCTGCCTGGCGATAATGAATATGATGCCTCCATTTTGCTTTCTGTAACTTCGTGGTTTTGTTCTGAAACTATGTTTAAGTTCTTATCTACGGAATTATTTTGATTTTAAAAAAAGATTATCTTTTTCGGATGCATACATACGTTTCTTACTAAAAACTTCATCAATAAAAAAATCTATTGAAAAATTTTGATGAACAAAAAAATTGTCGCTAAGTTTGTCCATCCCATAAGTTTAATGATGATATGCAATCTGTAGCTAATTGTCCATCGTAAATCCATCACTTTGTTTTGTCTCTAATTTTGGCATGTAGTGAATTTTGCATATGATAAATGGTAAATATGCATGCATTTATAGGTATATTTTGGTGCATAATTGATACATTTGCATGGGTATTAAGTGTGTTTAGGTTAGTTTCTCTTGTTGGGCGTGATACTGCGTATCTTTATGTACTTTTGTAAGAAACAGTGCTATATTTGAAGGATATTAGTAGAACGACCCGGACCGGAATATTAAGATCCAAAGGACGAATGAAAACGAGAAGGGAAGAAGCATGGATGATCGAACAACAGGGGATTGCTTTCGAAAATGTCCAAACTCGTCAACAATTTTTAGCACTGGCAAGGTTTAGTATTTTGGCCACAACTTTCTCTAAACAATTGATATTGAGCTGATTCAAGATGCTATGAAAAGCTAAGAGAAATGGATACAATTTTCATGCAGACCTCAAGAGCTAATTCAAATGTTTTCCATTCACACCACCGTGTAAAATTGACATGACCTGCCAGTGTGAAATTCACACGATCATGTGAAAATTACTCTACCGTGTGAATTGTATTCTTCGATTTACAGAGACTGAGGAACATTCACACGACCGTGTGAAATGTTATGCGCATCGGATTCTGTTTCCTTATTTCGCGAGGACCCTAAAGGTGATCCTGAAAGGCAACTATAAAAGGGAAAATTAGACCTAACAACTGACACAATTCATCTGGGAGATAAAAGAACACATCTAGAGAGAGAAAACAACACATCTAAATAGAGATTTTGGAGAAACCACGCAAGAGAATTAACAACGAAGAAGCACGAAGGGTTCAAGAACATGAAGATTGATTCTTCCACGCAATGGGAATTCATCATCATAGTCTAGAACTTGTTTTCCATCTTTTCCGTGTCGCATATTTTGTTTAATGATTTGTCTATGAATTTGCAAACAATTGTTAAGCTAATTTCGTGTTGATTCTATGACTTGATACAGACTGTAGATTTGATTCATGTTTGATTTTGTTTGTTTCATATGAATTGATCTCACCATCTATTTGTGGTTTCTTGTGCTTAATTCTTGTTGATTACCTAATAATTAATTCACATGTTTAATATGTTGGTTCATAATTCGGGAGATGAGTTCCAACAACACATTAAAAAAGTCAGAACATAAATAATTGTAGAGTCGGGAGACTTATGATGTTTATAGGGTTAAATACTTGATTGGTTATACTTTTTGGAGTTGGTATTGATTGTTGAGTAAGGATGCTAGAAATTTAATATTGATCTACGATTTGCTCGCTTCGAGAGAGGAAATGAACTAGGATAGGATTTGAGTCCATATATAAGGTTCAATTGGTTCTTGGTGAACACAAATTGGGTATAAATTGATGAAGCATGTCGAAATCATAGTCCTACGATCGCCTTTCTTTGATGGTTAAATCATGCGCGTGTTCATAGTTTATTTATTTTTGCTATTTTACTTATTTTTAATTGTTAGATAATCCAATCATTATTTTATTCAGATGCTTCAATAAAATTGGAACTAATATGATTTCCACACTTTATGTTTTAATCAATCCTTGTGGAATACGACCTTGCTTGACACTATATATTATCTACGTCGTACACTCGCAGTTTAGCTTAAAAGATTTTAGCAATCAAGTTTTTGGTGCCGCTGCTAGGGATTGAATTAATCAACATAAATACAATTATAGATAGTTTCAATCTTAATTGGAACACTTTAAGTGCTTTATTTTAGTTTTAATTTTAGTTAAATTGTTGGGTATTGATTTTGTTATTGTTGAGTGCAGATAGTTAGAAGCAATGGCAGAGGAAGTGAATCGTGGAAATAATGGGAATAACGAGGACCATCCGATAATACCGCTAGTAAATGTCAATGGGCAAAACTTGGAAGTGAAAGGAGCACTGAGACGTGCAGTTAGAGATTATTTCCAGCCCGAAGTAAATCTACGATATGGTGGAATTGCTCACCAACCCATTAATGCGAACAACTTTGAATTGAAGCCATCACTAATTCAAATGATATCATAAAATCAGTTTGGAGAGAGAGTAGTTGAGGACTTTGATGCGCATCTGGTGCAATTTCTGGAGATGTGTGATATGATTAAGTTGAATGGTGTATCTGAAAACGCTATTCGATGTCGCCTTTTCGCATTCTCACTACGCATAAGGCTAAAGGAGGACTTTCTTCATCAACACCACCGCCGCTAATTGGACAAAATTGAGCCGAGAAATTTTTAGCGAAGTACTTTCCACCAAGTAAGACATTACAACTAAATAGTGAAATCGCACAATTTAGACAATTGGATTATGAGTCATTGTATGAGGCATGGGATCGATTTAAGGAGTTGCTGAGGAGATGTTCACAACATGGGTATCCAGAGCAGGTGCAATATTTTATAATAGTCTAAGCAGCAACACAAGGACCATTATTGATGTTTCATCTAGAGGTGCACTGGTTGGAAAATATCTGGATGAGGCACTCAATTTGCTAGAGGAGATGGAGAATAAGAGTTATCAGTGGCTAGCGGAAAATGAAATTAGGTGTAATACAATAGGTTACTCCAAGAGAAACAACAATTGCAAAGGAAGAAACAAATTTCGTTGGACAAAGTAACATTGATAATTTTTAGGGGAACCAAACGCTTACTCATTATCATTCGGGGCTATAAAATCATGAGAATTTTTCTTACGCTAATAACAAAAATATTTTGCAGCCACCACAGGGTTTTAATTTAGGAAATCAGAGTCGAAACGAAACTGAAGAAAAGAAGCCAATATTGAAGGATATGCTCGCCTCATTTATTGGAGAAATGAGAGCAAGACTTAACAAAGATGAGGCAAATATAGATCAGATTGAATAATAGGTTACTCAGTTGAATACAAATGTAAATGCTAGGTTGAAATCTTTGGAAACACAAGTAGCTCAAATCGCAACAGCAGCAGGAAGCCTACATAAAAAGAGCAAATTCCCAAGTGAAACTGAAATAAACCCAAGGGAGCAATGCAATGCCATTCATATGAGGAGTGGTGCAGAATATGAGAGCCCGAAGATATCGTGAGACAAAGGCGAGAAAGAAAGAGATGAGCAACCTAAAATTACTTTTGTGCCCGTAGGGCCGAATATAGAAGTTCTGATTCCATTCTCACAAAGAGTTCAGAAGAGGAAGTTGGATATACAATTTGTAAAAGTTTTTGAAATTTTCAAGAAAATACATATCAATATTTCTTTTGCGAACGCATGGGAACATATGCCGAATTATGCGAAATTCTTGAAGGCGATGATGGTATGAAATGGTGAACTTGACAGAGGAAAGCAATGCTATTATTAAAAGGAAGCCACCTCAAAAGCTTAAAGATCCAGGGAGTTTTCTATTCTTTGTGAAATTGGAGGTTCTTGCTTTAATAAAATGTTATGTGATTTAGGAGCAAGTATTAATCTTATGCCTCTTTCAATTTTCAGGAAACTTAGATTAGGTGAAGTGAAGCCCACATCTATCATTTTACAATTGGTGGATCGATCTGTGACTTATTCAAAGGGAATAATCGAAGAACATGTTAGTCAAAGTGGATAAGTTCATCTTCCCGGTAGACTTTATTGTGCTAGACATGGAGGAAGATAACGATGTACCGTTGATTTTGGGATGCCCATTATTGGCTATGGGGAGAGCACTAATTGATGTCCATAAAGGGGATTTGACGTTGAAAGTAAATGACGAGCATATCCTATTTTTGATCTATAAGACAAGACATCTCCAAGAGGATATCAAATTCAGCGAAAGAACATGTATAAAAAAAAGAAGTCCGGACAAATGCACACGACCATGTGCCTTCACACAACCTGCCCGTGCAATTTGACTTGGACATGAACAATACACATGCACACGGGCGTGTGAATTCACATGACCCGGTCGCGAGAACTGCTCCCTCACATATGGATTTGAAGAACGAACTCCCTGCTTCACCGGAACGTAAACCTCTTCCGGACAACCTTCATTATGCATTTTTGGGCACAAGCGAGACCCATCCAATGGTGGAAGAGCTTCTTTTTCCCCTTGAAGGTGCAAAATCGCATGAACACTTTGAAGATTTTCAAGCGAAAGTATTAGAACTGATGAAAAGAATGGAACAATGGCAAAGTGGTCAAGGCCACTATCCTTCACCACCTCCGCCATAGTAATCGATGTAAGTACTTATCCTGCTTTCCTTTTCTATTGATAACTTCCTTGTATTTTTTGGGACGTCAAACGATTTAGGTTTGGGGGGTTGTCAAGAATGCGTGATAGTGTACTGTTGCATATTTGCATATCATATAGGTTGCATGTAGATTCATGTAAATTTGTATAAGTTTTGGTTTTATGTTTAGTAAGCACGTTTATCGCTTTAGCATGTTTATTGCTTTTATGTGAATTTGATAGAGTCATGGAATAAGAATGGAGTGTCTTTTGTGTGTTTTTACTGTAAATACTGGATTTTATGAGGAGACATACTTGGTGAGCATGTATGATATTTGAGAAAAGTTTTTTTTTTTTTTTTGCTTATTTGGTATTGATTAAGAAAGTTGAGTGTTTGGATATGTTGTGAAAAATAAGCCTGAGAGCTTTTGTGCCTATTACTGGTTTTATCATATGCAGTCATATTTTTGCGGAGTGTGTCATTCGTCTTGTTTGAACTCTAGAACTTGCATTGGTATCTTTATTGAAACCACATGTGCGCGCAATTTTCGAAAATAATCCAATGCTATTTTTGTTTAAGCATGTTAGCTTAAAAGCCTACCTATGAACACATGATTCCCTAGTTAGCCAATTTGAGGCTTAGCCTTGATTTATTGTTAGCCACATTTTGAGCCATAACTTGACATATCTTTGTCCCAAAACTCGAGCTTATAGAGATGAAAACATTGAGGAAAAGTGTGGTTTAATTTTGAAAAGAAGATTGGTAAAAGGGATGAGAGGTGAATAGGTGAAGAAAAGTAGCTCGGAAAAAAAAATGACTGAAAAATATTGAGCCTATATATATATATATATATATATATATATATATATAATCGAGAAAATCGAGCTTATGGCAAAAGAGAAAAAGGCAATATCCAAAAAATGAAAAAGAAAAAAAAAGGCATGAAGTAAGAAGTATTGAGTGAAAATAGAGTACCAAGTTAAAGCTTCTTAGAAGAAGTGGATTGGTGATTTGGAAATGTTGGTACTTATAAGTCTATTTGCTCAAGTTGAGTTACTTAATCAATATTTTTCCTACCTTAACCAAAGTGCCTTCATTACAACCAAATGAGAAAGTCTTTTTTGATTCTTAGATTGTGCATACTTGAGTGGTATAGATATGAGACAATTTGCAAGCTTATGGTAGTTCTACATCATTGAATTGATTTGAGAGTATACACATCCCTATTACTTTGAGAGTGTGAGTAATACACTTATCTGGTGAGTCGCGATGTCGAACAATAAGTATTGATTATGACTAATTTCCAATTGAGAATTTTTTGAGAATGAGTTATATGTTTGCTAAGGAATGGATCTTAATGAGATTTTATATTTTTGGTGTTCTCAGGTTGTGTAATCTACCCCATTGCATGTGATTATTTTTTTTTATTTTGCTCGAGGACGAGCAATAATTTAAGTTTGGGGTGATTTGATAAGTGGTAAATATGCATGCATTTAGAGGTATATTTTGGTGCATAATTGATACATTTGCATGGATATTAAGTGTGTTTAGGTTAGTTTCTCTTGTTGGGCGTGATACTACGTATCTTTATGTACTTTTGTAGGAAACATAGCTATATTTGAAAGATATCAGTAGAACGACACGAACCGGAATCTTAAGAGCCAAAGGAAGAATGAAGACGCGAAGGGAAGAAGCATGGACGATTGAACAACAGGGGATTGCTTTCCAAAATGTCCAAACATGTCAACAATTTTCAGCACTGGCAGGGTTTAGTATTTTAGCCATAACTTTCTCTACAAAATATCAAATGACCGTGTGAATTGTATTCCGCAATTTACAGAAACTGAGGACTATTCACACAACCTGCCAGTGTGAAATTCACACGACCGTGTCAAATGTTACGCGCATCAAGTTTTGTTTTCTTATTTCTCAAGGACTCTAAAGGGGATCCCAAAAGGCAACTATAAAAAGGAAATTTAGACCTAACAGCTAACACAATTCATTTAGGAGATAAAAGGACACATCTATGGAGAGAAAACAACATGTATAAATAGAGATTTTGGAGAAACCACGCAAGAGAATTAACAATGAAGAAGCACGAAGGGTTCTTCAAGAACGTGATGATTGATTCTTCCACACAACGGGAATTCATCATCATAGTCTAGAACTTCTTTTCCTTCTTTTCCATGTCGTATATTTCGTTTAATGATTTGTCTATGAATTTGCAAATGATTATGTTAGGCTAATTTCGTCTTGATTCTAGGACTTGGTGCAAACTGTGGATTTGATTCATCTTTGATTTGGTTTGTTTCGTATGAATTGGTCTCACCTATCTACTTGTGGTTTCTTGTGCTTAATTCTTGTGGATAACCTGATCAATAATCCGCATGTTCAATATGTTGTTTCATAATTCGGGAGATGAGTTCCAAGAACAGATTAAAGAAGTCACGGCATAAATAATTGAAGAGTCGGGAGGCTTATGATGTTTATGGTGTTAAATACTTGATTCATTATATTTTTGGGAGTTGATATTGATTGTTGAGCAGGGATGCTAGCAATTAAATATTGACAAACGGTTTGCTTGCCTCATGAGAGAGAATAAACTAGGATAGAAATTGAATCCATAGATAAGGTTCAATTGGTTCTTGCGAAACACAAATTGGGTATACATGGATGACGCATGTCGAAATCATAGTCCTAGGATTGCCTTTATTTGTTGGTTAAATCTTGCGCGTGTGTTCATAATTTATTTGTTTTTGCTATTTTAGTTAGGTTGAATTGTTAGATAATCCAATTATTATCTTATTCAGATGTTTCCATAAAATTGGAACTATTATAATTGCCATATTTTATGTTTTAATCAATCCTAGTGGAATACGACCTTACTTGCCACTATCTATTAACTACACCGTACACTTGCGGTTTAGCTTAAAAGATTTTAGTGATCAGCATATTTTCCAAAGTGTGAGCACACTCAATTTAAATGTGTTCAAATCCACCATATTCTTTGCATTGAATCCTTTTGTTTTTCTTTGGGACTTCACTTCCTTTGTTCTTTGGCTTCATTGATTTTTCAAAACTTTTGATAAGATGAGTAATTAACTCATTCAACTTATTGATTCTCTCGATTTTTGGTTTATTCCTAAAAGGAAAATAGGATCTGTCAATGAGTTGAGGGCGTGAAACTGAACATTCTTCACAAAAATGGGACATGTTAGCAACAAATATAAAATAGGATCTCACTAATAAGAATTAGTATTAGGCTCTTGATGACAACTTATTGAATATGTTGGCCTATTTTTTTATCAATTTTTCAATTCAAATCCTGGATGTTTGAATGCGTTGTTATAACATTAACTTTTTAAGTGTTGTAGCACTTTATCATTCAATTATATTAATCAATGTTATAACACCTAATTAAAACACTCACAATAGAAACAAAAATAACAGCAGGACTTTTAACGTGCTTAGATTTCTTGATTTTAATACATGATGCCACACCCACCCAGAGAGAAAGCAATCCACTAATTAGAAACAACAGTTATTACAAATACAATTTATGGTTTTACATAATTTAAAGACTCACTTTTTAAACAAAGACCATTCTTTGTATTAAACTAATTCTCCGGATATTTTTCTCCAACTTCGGCAGTGCTGAAATCTTCCAACTCCAAACGCCTTTGGATGGTTGAATCAATCCACTCCAGTAGACCTTCGCCTTCTTCTCATTGAGAATGAATTGCGTAGAAAAACTTGTCTCACTTTGAATTACTTGAGTGGCACTATGTAGTTCATCCACTTAGTTTTTTCAATGTTAGATACTTGAATATATACAACTATCTTGTATGTCCAATCCCCTTAAAATTGAGTCATTATTTCCTGCATATCACAATTATCATTCTTGATTCTTTCCTTGTCCAAAAGATCCTGCAAGATCTTACACTTTCTAATAAAATCAAATCAGATTAATTAAAGGCATTTAATCTCTCCAAATCAACCATGAAATCTTCTTGATTCTTTCCTTATCCAGAATGATATTATAAGATCTTATTCTTATGTAATCAAAACAAATCAAAACTATTAATTAATTATCATAATAAAGTCAATTAAAATCAATTAATGAGTAAACAATCTGGTTAAAAATTTGGGCAGATTCAGTCACGTTGGTGTTGTACAAGGATATTACAACACTGCATGTAACACTTACCAAAGTTGAACCATTTTACCAAAATTGCCAACTTCCGACATTAACATCTTGTATGTAGGTGTCTTTGAAAAACTGAGGGTTGTGATAGCAAGTCATGACCATGTTATATATTCCACATTCATCAAACCATAATCAATATGAGAATGCATGAGTTGCGTTTCACATGATATCGTATTTAGAGTTCATTTACTAAGGCTTTATAAATAATGTAACCATATTGAATTCATTCATAAAATACTAATATAGTTCAAGACCTTAACTAGCACACCATATGCACCTGACTCCAACCTTTTCTACCAGGTTACTTGCCTCCAGACCGTGCAACTCTTGTGCATAAAAAGCCTTGATGGTCCCCAAGTGATTTTTTCTCTTAACTTTTTTCTTTCTTCTAATTTTTCTTTGCTTATTTTTTCCAATATTCTCGTTCATATGTTTGATTAAATAATATTTTTCCTTCCTTCTAGGAAATGAAAGTTGTTAGTCAATTTTCTTTTACACGAAATAAGCTCTATCTTTGACAATGAGTGCTCCAAAGTCATTATGCGGGAGGGGAGTCAAAGATGCCACACCAACTTCTTATTAAATTTATATATAATAGCATTGACAACTTTAAAAGTCGAATGAAATGCAAGTGAGAGACATTTTGTTTTTTTTTTAAGTAAAACCACCTAGAAGACTAGGTGGGTGGCCAAAAATCCTCGTTCATTGAAAACAAGAATATGAGTAATGAGTTACAAAATGAAGAAGGAATCAATGAAATGTCGATGCTATATTATGAGCCATTCAATATGGTTTGCATCGGAACAATGTTTGGATTGAATCTGATTCTATGGCTTCTATATATATAGCTTATTGCCAAATCTTCTCCTTTTCATTGGGAAATATCTGATTCTATCCTCCGTATTCAAGATCTTCGAGTTAAGCTTCATACCGAAATTTCTCATATTTATAGAGAAAGAAACGTTGTAGACTTTACCTTATCACCTTTGGGACCAACAGTGTTATAGCTACATCAATTATGCCGTAAATATTGGTTTTGAAGATCTATTTATAACTAGTAGCGGAACAACTTTAACATCACAATGCACATAAAATGAACATGAAAAACCGCTATTCGACTTATTTAACACCTTTCATCTATTTTGTGCTAGAAAACTAACATCCTTATATATGGCAACAATGTGGATTTTAACCACTCAATAAACTACTATATTTTTAAATATAATATTAATTACAAATTCACAATACTTATTCTTATAAGATTTATGACCTATATTTCCTATAATCTTCAAAAGTTTATTTTTAAATACGACCCAACAAATAGTAAACTAGCACCACATACTCCAGGAACATCTTAAAATAACATGATCTTATATCAGCATATGGTATATTAAATAAGCTTGACATACACTATCTATGTCAGATTAGCAAGGTTCATTATATATGTAATTTTATATATTTTCAAAAGACAATAGTTTCATTAGTATATTTATATATTCAACTTGTTTAGTATACAATACAAAAATAATATTTGAACTTAAATATTCATCTTGTCATGTAAAAGTAAGTTTTCAAAGTCTGCATAAAAGTGCCAACTTTTGAACCATACATATTGTCCCTATTCGGAAGTATGAGTTTTCTCAAGAAAGTATTATCCTAACTTGTTCGTCAAATTTTAGTACTTCACATATATTCAAAGGACACTATAAAATGAAATGTGAAGTTATTGTACTGACTAATTTTTGAAAAGCAAATGTACTTGAATTTTTTGGCAATCAATATGTATCTCCATTTGATTTAAGGGGCAACTTTCTGATATACACGCCCATAATGGTTAGTAGGTCATGGTCACTGTGATTATTGGAGGCGATGCAATCCCTACAAGTTGATGCATCACAAGTAATGCAAGACTGATTCAAATCTTTTTTTCGTGACCTATGAACTGGATATTAATCGAAAAGTTTCTTTCCGAGAAAGTTGTCAATCCATTCTAGCATGTTCTCATATAAATGGTTGTATTGTCAACCTGCAAAAAAGACATATATGACAATGTTATAAAGTTCAGATTGATTGATAAAAACCTATAACGACATGGATGTGCATTATTTGTGCTCAGATAATCCTGTGCAATTATTGAAGTATAATGTAAGATGCAAATTCATGTTTATATTTTTTTATGTTTTCTTAATCAAGGAAAATGTTTGCTTATTCTTCATGAATAAACAAACTCTTAAAACAAAGATTTTAAGGTGTGGTGCATGAGATATATTACAAGATTTTAAGGTTGTTACTCGATAAAACATTAATGTCATTTTACCAAAGAGATCCTTCAATCTAATTTTTGGGATAATATATACACACACAAGTTTTCCAAACCGAAATAAATAGTTGATAACAATTTCATAGAGAGGTTAGTTGAATTTTTGTCTTATTTTAAGAGTGACGAAGTCATAAGAAAATTGAAGGTTCCACTTCTTGAAATTTTACAATAAAATCCTACTAATACAAATGAAAGGACATGTTAAAACCATTGCCATAGGCATACTGGTTTGAATACGCTAACTGATTATATAAAAGAGGGAAAAAATTATAACTTTTGCAAATTCTCTTCCTTATACAAAATTTTCACCTAAAATCACGTTGTGGTTAAAAAATTTCTATGTCAACATTACCTAACATAGTTTATTAGATTGTCTGTATTTACTTAACTCACTTGAAACTTGTTTTACTTGGTATTTAAGAATATTTTATTCAAAAATAATGCAACATAATGTATATTGTGCAATTTTTTAATTTAGTATAAACAATTGTTTTTACAATATTTATGAATTTTCAAATAAAACATAGAATTAGGTTACAAGAAATCTTGAAAACAAATAATAGAAGTACATTTTTTTGGTGAAAGTAAATATTATGAAGTATTTACTACACCAAACTTAGAAGGACAACTTTGATATGCGTTAGCATGAGTATAGTGTTTGTACAACCATTTTCTTTATCATATGTAATCATTGTTGTTAATATTGTTATGCGATTCTTTGTATTTATTTGTCTCAATTTGGTTCATAATATATCAGTACTTTCAAGTATAAATAAATTGGACTTGTATATTGATAGATTCCTTAAAAAAATCACATGCAAAATTATTTATAAAATTATGTACAAAAATTTGAGGGTCTCGAAATCATTCTTATGTTTAAAGGAGAAAAAAAATTATCATTCATCTATTCACATTCATATATATTTATTTTTGTTCTTAACAATTAACACTCTATATACTAAACGAAAATTGTATTGTGGTACCTATAAATGAACTGATCAATTTCCTATATGTATGTAGCACACATTTAATGAATCACACATTTCACCAGAACTTTATGATTTCTTTCATTTTCCCATCAACTTAAAAACTAAAACTAAGATTAAATAGAATCAGAGTTAATAAATTTTAAATAAAAGTGATCAATCAACTACAACATAAGTGACATAAGGTAACACCAAAATAATTATTACCTAATAGCCAGTTATTATTAGACAATAGGTAGCACTTTTATAGTGCCCGAGCTACCTAGTCTAAGGTATCAATTTTAATAGCTTTAAGTGACACATTTTCTAAGTATTACATTAAGTCCTCCATTTGAAACACTTTGAAAAAACACTTCTAAAGTTTTATGTATGAATCTTATGTAGCACTTTTTAGTAGCACTATGTCTTTAATTTTTTCTTGTAATGAGCATCAAACCCAAGACCTGTTATGTGTGGAGGTGGCGATTTGCCACTAAGCTAAGTTAGTTTTTATTACTTTTTTTTCCTTTGAATATTATATTATTTACTTTATGTATTAAAGGTTATATTATACATTATATGTATTAAAGATTATATTATGTAGTATATATAATAAAAATAAAAATCATATTATATTATATATTTAAGGATAAAAATAAAATATAAAAAGATATTATAATATTAATGTATCAACTAATTAATTTTCCATCGATATATAAAAATCTAAAAATATAAAAATAATTTACTAACCGATAAAAAATTCCAAAGATAAAAAACAAAAATAGTATAAAAGTTATTTATCAAAGGAAAAAATATTAAGTAATTACCGACATCATCAATTTTTATTGGTAAAAGTTTTTTTGAAAAGTTAAAAAAATAATAAAAAAGTTACCGTCGATGCTGATTTCCTCAATTTTTTGTCGTTATTATGATGGAATTAATTACCTCAGTAAAAAATTTAAAAAATTAAAAGAAAAATCAAAAGCTTTATAATAAGAAAACAAATTTTCAAAAAAATAAAAAATAAAAAACATAGTACATGACATCTGCAACTTTTATGTAATTAGTGACTGCTTTTGTCTTCACCTATTTTATAATATCAATTAACTAAATAAATCATTGTCACTATTTAATGAAAACGAAATAATTTTGTGTTGCCCAATTATAGCCAAAACATTGTTACAATTAATTAAATATGTGTTACCTAAAGTATTGTTTAATTAAAGTGATATCTATTTATGTTACAAAGAAATAACAAAATAAAATGATATTTAAAAAAGTGCTATTTATTAAAAATTGTTACATATGACTGTTACATATTGATAAAGTACATCAAAAGTGTTACAAATGTGTGTTACATAATGTCCCTTATGTAAAAGGTGCTACAATTTCGTGTTACTCGATGTCATTTATGTTGAATCTAACATCTTTTTCGAGATTTATTCCAAGATGTTCATAATAATATATTTTTCCAAATGCATTTTAGCATGTTTAATTTTATTACTGTCGATATATATACAATATGTGTCTTACATGAGGATTCGAGTACTATGATTAGACCAACAATTATCTTAATAACCATAATCCTATATAAATTATTTTTACGTCATTTCGAATGCATAATTCTTGTAGTGAAACAACATGCCAAACATGCATTCTCTAGCATTTTCCCAGCATTGTTATATGCTTTCACAATTCAAATGACAATTTTTATTCATATGATTCACATTTAAACTAAAATTTTTTATTCTTTTTTAACAATTATATTCTTTAGTTTATAACCAAAGATGTTTTTCACTTTGAAAAATTAAAAGAATAGGTAAACCTCTTTTCAACCAAGAAATAAAATCCCATACAGAAACAAAGATTACAATGCGTACATGCACATTTATGTCCAAACTTCAAATGCTCATTAACAGAACTGATTATTGTATAAGTAACATGTTTTAGTATGAATATAAAAAGTACATTTTTCAATCGTGCATGAAATTGCAAAAAACAAAAAAATTGAAAATAGCTTGATCATGTTTGTGTTTGTGGAGCCAGTAGACCAAACGAGAAAAAAAAGTGAAAAAGAAGTAAACAACTCGGAAGGTGGAATACTAATATGTCAACCTTTAAGGAAAAATAATAGTAATAACTCAACACTAAACATCTACATTAATGAGAACTAGCAATTCAATAAGAAAAATGACAAGGGAAATCCAAATACTATTATATGAGTCATTTGCACTTCATCAATTCAGTATTTGAACCTCCATAGTAAAGCATGTTTAACAAATCTCAAATGGTTAAATTTGTTTGAAGTGCCCTACGAGGCACTCCTTTCCTGCTCCGCTTGCGGTAATTTACCGGTCGTTCAACCTCCCATCTTTTTGAAGTGCCCTCTCAAAATCGCATAGAACACGAGGGCCAGGACTGGATAACACCGCTCCTTTCAGACAATACTCGCACCTGAAAAATAATAAGTACATTAGGAAATCAATACTTATTCAAACAATCTTAAGTTTTTGACGAGTATCCCCTATTCTCCTTTCCAAGCCAAATTTGACTAATTCATGATTAAATATTAGTATAAACTCTAAATATAAGGTCCTGAATCCTAACATGATTTCAATGATACTAAAAACTTTCCATGTTTTCATCTCTATCCCAATTTTAAAACGTAAGCATATTAAGCTATTATTACTTAGTGTAAAAGGAAAATCTTATTTCCTTGCAAATAATAGAGCAGAAAGAAAATTGGGCGTGGTCATGCAGTTTCCTCTTACATAAAAGACAAGCTCCTTCTCTACCAATGAGAGCTCCAGAGCCATTATGTGGAAGGGGAATCAAAGATACCACCAACTTCTTATTACATCTATAAATTTGCAATTAAAGTTATATGAGACCAATGGATAAAACATGATTAACAATTTTATATAGTATTTAGAAGGAGAAAAGATTATAAACCTTCAAATGAAATTGGGAAACTTAAAAATTTGAACCAAATAAAGTTGAAAGGCATAGATCTCATGTTATATCTTAATTGCATTGACATGCTTTTTTGTCAGCAAAACAAATGCTATAGAGCTCAAAGAAATTCTATAGTATTATTAAAATGTCATCTTATCTCGAAGATTATGGAAAAATGTTAAATACTTGAAGTACAAGAGAAAAAGGGAAACAATAAATTATGGTATGAAATTGCACAACTAAAACATTTCAATTTATTTGGCAAAATTTTAGCAACCTAATTTGTTGTATATTTCTCTTTTCTAACAAAGTAAATACCTACATCATTTGTTGATATAAAAATTGGTTCTAATTATAAACTAGTAATGGAACAACTCTGACATCTCAACCTATAAAAGATGAATATAATGACCCAGAATTGGACTTATTCCACATTTTTCATCTATATTGTGCTAGAATACTAACATCCATATATAAGATAAAAATGTGGATTTTAAGAACTTAACAGACTTCTTTAAATTTATCATATTAATTACAAAATCACAATTACTTATATCTAATAACTTTTATGGTGTATATTACTCATGGACTTCAAATTATTGTTTTACAAAATAGGACTCATCATGTTATGAACCCAAGAATATCTTACAAAATATAGGAGTTTATATGTTGGATTAAATAATAATTTATCATATTAATTACAAATCACAATTACTTATATCTAATAACTTTTTTGGTTTACATTACTCATGGACTTCAAACTATTGTTTTACAAAATAGGACTCATCATCTTATAAACCCAAGAACATCTTACAAAATATAGGAGTTTATATGTTGGATTAAATAATAATATTTATGTTAGATTAGCTAACTTGATTATATTTCATATTTTAGATATTTCAGAGTTCAATGATCTCATTGCGTTTAACAGAAATTTATTTGTTAAGTATATCAACATAAATAAATAAAAATTATATTCCTTTGTATGCAAAATATTTCGAAGTACGCATAAAAGTGCAAACTTTTGAGCCATAAGTATTGTCTCAATCCCAAAGTACGACTCTGAAACAAATATTATCCTACTAGTTCTCTAATTTTAGTACTTGACATATTCAGAGGAGATAATTATTTTTAACCACCCCAACTTTACCCCTTTTTACACTTCGCAACCTAGACTTTTATTTTTAACCTTTTGCATCCTGAACTACGAAAATAATTACTCTTTGCAACTTTTGGACCATTTTGCCCCTAGGATTTTATTCTTTAATAACAATAGTTTTAGTTATCCCTTTAAACTCTAATTTGTTGCAGATTGCTCCATAAGGATAAATATATTGCATTATACAATAATCAAAAAGTTTTCACTCCCTAATCAATTTGTTTTTCGGATTTTTCGAGAAATAAGAACCCGATTTTTTCACTTGTTTTGTTCGTGGCATTGTTACACCTACTTAGATCCGTCTCTATTCGAGAGGTTTTAGATGGATCATGTCAGGGTTTCAGCCTATAAACTCAACAAGACATACTTCTATCAAGATCTTATTTCAATTATTTATCCGTATACAAATTGGGTCTTTAGACAGAAAATGAAAATAGTCCATTACGACCATATCAGGCCCAACATGCTTCCGTAAAATTAATAAATCCCTTAAAATTCATACCTCTTTTGACCGAAACAACACCGGGTTAAGTGGTTCGCAACACCACCAAATCGGAAAATTATCGCCCCGGATCGTTTGACAAACGGCTCCTCCTCACTGTTCAACCTCACCTCGGGAAGATGATCCGCAAGTTATCCGACTCCTTCGTAAATGCTCAAAGATGACCTTGGTTCGTTTCCTACTCCAAGGCGTAAAAGTAATTCTTCAAAGGGGATTGATCAATAGTACATCATGAACACATGTTGAACAAACAGCCTTTATTTTATTAAGAACTTTAAAGAAAATTTATTACATTAGTAATCTCCTTTTGGGAGGAGAATACTTGTTTAGCCTCTCATGTATGAGGCTTGCACTTGAAAATACATAAAAACTTAAAAACTGAAACACTCCAAATATTACAAATTTTTCTCAGACTTTATTATAAGAAAATTAAGGAAAATGTTCGATGTCCTCAGCTTCCTTCAAATCCTGCAATTTATAGAGGTAAGTCCGGACTTGAAATTCGGACTTCAAATCTTGTTTAGATGTAAGACGTCACTGCTTACGTCATACTCCCGAATTATTACTCGCAAATTGTCTTTCTTCTCTTTCGCGTGACTCAGCCCATGTGATGGTTGTCGGGAATCTTTAAAAAGTTGGTTTGCGTGGTCCCCAGGAAAATGCGTCTTGTGAGTGGGCCCTTGTCCTTTCGGTGTATGGTCCTGTCGGTCGGGTTTGGGTCGGAAACCTTTCCCAAACTCGGGTTCCTTCGTTCGGGGCATGCTTGATGATCCAATCGATCCAACGGCCAACATGCGCCATGTTACAGAATTTCCGGTAAGTTTCTTTGCTCGGAATCTTATTTTCCCGAGAATTCTCCTTTTGGTTTTGAAGAGTTCTTCCGCAAATCCTCGTGGTTGATCCATCATCGAATTCAAAAGGAAAGATCCATTCGCCGACGGAAGAACTTAAATGGATATTTGACTTTGTCCATTTCGATTAGACAAACCCAAAGACCCCATGCTCGTCTAGTAGAAGCCGTCTTGAGAAAATGCTCCTACTAACACCGGTCCTTCTTTCCGGTGAAGCCGCTTTAATGTATTTTAAAGCATTTCCATCCGGTCTTCTTAGCTTGATGAAATGAAAAGCTTCATTAAAGCCTTTCTTTCTTTGGTTCAGAGCCGCACCGATAAAATACAGTTCAAAATATCCCTCGGCCAAATGTGGATTATTGCCCAGGTCTCGTAAATCGCTTCCCCAATCCATTTCGGTAATTTTGAAATTTCGGGAATCCTGGTGACACGGTATAGATTGAAGCTAAGGCTCCAAAAGTATACCATTCTCGTACTTCATTTGGATGACTTCCTGGTTTCATCCAAACTCGGGATACTTTCCGAGATATCAACCATTGTTTTTTCCGGGTTAATACCTTGTCTTGTAACTAGTTTCTCCCATTTGCCGATATACCCGCATAGGAGAAATCTTATTCTCGTCGAGTTTGAACCTTAGATTTGCCTGTCGTGGCCTAAGATTCAACTCTCCCTCTTTACCCCAGAGGTGTCTTTGGGTTGACTTGAAGACTCGGGTTGTGACACCGGAGCTTCAACATTCGTTCTGATTTGTACACCCTCGGGGATGCATCACCGCAACACTTGTGATTATGGTACTTGAATCCATAACCTCCGGGTTAGAGCCCCGTACTCTCTCGGCCCCTTTTTGCACCGTAGGAGATGCGGCTGGAAGAAGAGAGGCCCTTGCGGCGCTAAGAACAATTGTCCTTGAGCGAACCGACATGCTCGTATTTGACTAGAAACGGATTTCTGGTCACTGTTGAAGTCGTCCAAAGAACTTCACGCATTGAGACATAACGTCCCAAAATCTCGTTCTAGACTCTCCAGGTTTTCCCGAGATGTCTTACTCGTTTAAGGACGCAAAGAACGCGCGTCCTTCCATCTCGTGTCAAGAAATCTGCAAGAATATTTTCATGAGATTTTATAATGACAATATCATAATCATAATATTGACATTCAGCTTGCCATCTAAGTAATCGAGCCTTTTCTCGGTTTTGATTCAATTTTTTTTTGAGAAAAGCCTTGACACTTGAATTATCAATTTTTAAAGTAAACTTTTTAGCCAAGTAAAAATAGAGGCCATTTTTAAAAGCCTTTCGATGCAAAGAATTCTTTCTCGTTAATATGCCACCGAGTTGCTTCACTAGGGGTGAATAAACATTTGCAATATCCGCATGGCACTTCCTCGTTTGGTGTGACTTTCGTAAGAACCGCCGCCCACCAATCATCACCGGCATCCGTGTAAAGAAGTTCATCCTCGTCTTGGGAATCGCAAGTTTTGGAAGCTTTTACAAACTTCTTTAAGTTGCTTAATTCCTTCTTGATGTTCATCTTCCCATTTGAATACTACATCTTTTTTTAAGTAATGGGCTAAACACCTTCGTAGTATGCTAGATTGTTAATAAACATTCCAAAGAAAATTAACAACTCCAAGAAAACTCAAGTCGCTTCTTGTCTTTCAAAGATATCCGAAATCCTGTATCTTTTCCACAATATGATTCTCGTAGAATAATTCCAGATTCATCGATTTCAATTCCGAGGAATTCAACTGTCTTGTTGCGACATCGCCTTCTTTTCCCAAAGCACTAGTCCTTCTTTGTGACAAACATCTGAAAATATTTCCAAATGTTTGAGATGCTCCTTCATGTTCTTTGATACGATTAGAATGTCGTCGATATACACGAACATGAAACTGAAATAATCTTTGAAAAGATTATCCATCTTTCTTTGATATATCCGGGGTGCGTTAGCTAATCCCATAGGCATCCCTGTGGTGTAGAGAAAGCTGTAAACTTCTTACTTTCTTCCTCCATCTTAATCTGGTAGAATCCAGACTTGCAATCGAACTTTGAGAATATCTTGGCACCTTTGATACTGATTAACCGGATGTTCTCTGGCTTGGGATATAGTATCGTCGAACTCCAAAATGTTATTAATTCCTTTGTAATTAATAACAAGTCTTCGCTTTCCTCTTTTGATTTCTCCATGGTTTCGACTAAGAACCCTGGATCTTTGTATGGAGAAACTCCTGGTGAAATTAACTTAAGGTCAAGATGTTCCTTAAGTATCTTTTGCATATCCTCACGATCTTCCTGGTTCATAAGGATTGGTTTGAATCTTACGAACTCGTACTCCTTTCCAGGTTTAACCTTTAAGAAAGCTTTAAGCTCGTTCTTATCCCACCAAGCCAAAGGATCTTCATTGTAATTCCTTTGGATCTTCTTCTTGATATCCTCGAGTGATATTTGTTCTTCTATGGTTACATCACTCTGTGGATTCTCCATAAGACTCATCCATAATTCTGCAATGGCTTCTGGAGTGACTCGTTCTTCTCCTTGTACTCGAATGAATACAAGTTATTATCCCATATATCTTCGATCCTTCCGGATGGAACCAAATTGTCTATAGGATAATAAAGCTTCACCAAATTTCCTTCGATCCGCCATTTTTGGATTGCGAAGTTTGGCTTCATCACCACGCTTGCTGCGCGAAAATTAATGGGCATTTTTACGTAAAAGGCTTCCCCAGATCTTTGGACAATAATCTTATGATCACATAAGGTTGTGAAAATAAGTCTTCTCGTCTCGTTCTCTTGTGTGAACCGCTTGAATGTTTGTAGGAAATTATTTCCCAAAGGCAAAATATCTCGCACTGTAT
The DNA here is from genome assembly GCA_016081115.2 of Rehmannia glutinosa. Taxonomy (NCBI): domain Eukaryota; kingdom Viridiplantae; phylum Streptophyta; class Magnoliopsida; order Lamiales; family Orobanchaceae; genus Rehmannia; species Rehmannia glutinosa. The sequence goes on from CM071930.1 coordinate 56,100,998, forward strand.
CATGGAAATAGATTGGTGGCGTTTTCACTTTGTACCATGGGGCATCGCGCGCCTCCGATCATGATTTCTCGCTTGTTTAATTCCCTTATTAAGGATAAGAATCCTCTTAGAGAAATCTCTTCCGCAATAGCTGGTAAATCTTCTCCAATTTCTTTAGGAAAAACATCCCGCTGCAAAGTACATATTCCATTTTGAATCAATATAGGCGGCGAAATACTCGGCCTTGTATTGACATATAACATTCCAATAGAAATGTATATGGAGAATGGACTAGTGGTCATCTCGATTCTCAGTATCTTTTATTAGCCACCGTGAACTCCATTCCGTCTTGTAATCTTTCCCAAGGTTTATGCTCCTCAAGAAATTCAACTCCCAAAAGTATTAATTGTTCCGGGATTTTTCCCGCAACTCCCGAGATAGTCACTCGATTTCACCTATCTTCGAGGCTTCCTTGATACCTTCCCACTATAGGTTGTTGGAGATAATCTGAGAACATCACAAGGAAAAATATTATCCTTTTGAGTGATGTCGAATATTACTTCAACTTCTCGCCATCTCGGACATTTCGGCTCTCCTGCTGTTTTAAAAACATCGGGGATGCGCTCGAATCGCATTTCTTGGTCTCCTTTCTTCCCAACTTTGCTACTCACCATTCTCGTCTTCTTTGCCGGAAAGACATCCTTCTAGGCTCAACTCGAGACTCCGACTTTTGTTGAAGATCTGGTTGATCTTGAATTATCATATCAATCTCCTTAATAGTTGGAGATTCAATGATTTTCGGTAACACCACCCTGGCAAAGTCCTCAAAGATTCTTGGGACTTCAATAAATTCCTTTCTCAAGAATACTTGAATGATGGGTATTCGAGAGAGCATAGGAAATCTTGTATGTGATCGAGTAAGGCCTGTTTCCTTCTTTCATCAAATCGACTCTTTTGAAATCTTGATGAAGGGTTAGGACTCTCATCAAGTCTCGATCTCCCAAATTGTATGCAATTCTAGGATAGACATTGAATGCTAATTTCCCCGCATACAAATTTTTCAGAACCGCTCCAAGGCATGAATCCTTGAGATGCGAGATTCGCTTGTCAAAGATAGCAAGATTAAGAGGCGAATCTATTCCTTCTTTGAATGTTGCTTTAATAATTACTCTTATGGCTCCGATATGAATCCATGAGAGTGTGTTTGCAACTTCTCTTTTAACTTTGCTTTTGATCTCTTGTATTTCTCTAATAGGGACCAACTGCATCTCGATCAGGTTACTGGTAAACTCCATCGGAATAGCAAATTCTCCGGTTGTTACCCCTGTGGATAATTTGGTGTTTTCTGTTACGAAAACCAATCTTATCCAAAGCCTTTTCCATCGCTCCAATTGTAAATCCATCATAGATTTGAAGCTTTGGATCTTCCTTCATAATTCTCATAAGAAACCGTCGTGTGCGAGAGGAATCCTGACATATCCTCCCCGATCGTCTGTTGAAGAATTTCTTCTTCACTCGATTCCCGAAAGTGAGTCACTTCCATCATCGAATAGATTTCTTCTTCATAGATGCTTTCATCCGAGGGAATATCCTCAAATTGATACACCGTATTAAATCCCGATAATAGATGACTTCTTCGATTTTTGGTGTGGCCTCGAACCGTCTCGACTCGTTTTTGATTGTCCGGGCAATCCGTTGAGATATGCCCTCTTGCTCCGCATGTCCAAAGAATTACAGTCTTTGAAACTTTCATTAGCTCTAGTGTGAGCACGCCCGAAAGTTCTTCTTCTTGGATTTTTCTTTGGTACTTGCTTGATTAGAACCCGATGATGAGGCTCTACTCCCGCTTGGTAATCGGTCTTTGCCCCGATTTATAGCTTCGGGCTTTTTGTTTTGACGAGAACCTTCTAGGTCTCCATGAAGACTGTTTCTTTTGTTGTTGCTTCCTCGGCGGTATGGATGGCTTCTCTCCTTCTTCTTCTTGTGCCGCCTTGGTTGACCTCCCACAATGTTGTTGGGATATCATTATCCACACAACATAGAGGAACCGCTTTGTTAATTCCTCTTAATCTCTTGTAATTCTCGCACAGAGCCGCTTGATAGCACCATTCGGATAACTTGGCCTTTAGGAAAGACATTTTTCGGCCACGTTTCTACTTGACTCCACCCTTGTATTCCCCGATAAGCATTTCTCTCCAGGGGACTCGGAATTTTGGCAAAGAATAGTCATTTTGGCAACTTCTTTTCCTCAATCTTAGATTTCCACCAGTATTCGGTGAACAACTTGATATATTCAATATGACAAATATCCAAGAACTCAAGGCTATAGAGGGCTTGTTTATATTTCTTTCTTTTTCATCCTCTAATCCTTCGAAATAACCTCGTGCCGATGAATTGGATTTTGAATAGTTTCGCCATACCATCGACAATTCCTTTAAGTGATTCCCCGATGTGACCGAACTTTTCGTACTAGCATCGGTCATATCCTGCAATCTTCACCGATCCTTCAAGACTCATTTCAAGGAGTAAAATGAATGAATCCTTCGAGATCGAGGGTTCTCTTTGAAATTCTCATAGTCAAGCCCATTCATCAATGAGAACTTCTTCTGTTTTTAAAATCGGGATGTCCAGATTTAACATCAACCCATACGGATGTATTGGGTCGAGGTGCGATCTTCCATAAGGCGTCGATAAACATTTGGCCTTCCGGTAAGTTGTCCGGTTCCCGCAAGAGGTTTCGACCTCCCGTCCCTCGAAAGTGGATCACTCCCGGTCGTGAAATCCCCAAAGATGTGGCATCCTCTCGTCCCGAGCTCCATGATGCGAACCCGCACTTTCTTCGACGTTAGGATTAATGGTGGCGGTGGTGGAATTGGTCTACCTTGTGGGTCATAGGTAACCAAAGGCGATTCTCACCGCATTCATCTTTAAATCTACAATACCTAATCCCGCCGAAGGATTCTCGCGGGTCATGTAGATCTTTAAGATTCATCTTTTCAATATCCATCCTTTTAATTTTTGATGGATTTTCCTTTGATTAGAGCACCGTCTTCTGGATTTCTCTAAGATCTTCGGAGATCTTTGATTTGTCTGGAAGTATCTCGTTCCACTCAGGTACTCCATCAGGAATCATTGTTCTGATGGGAATTTTCATGAACCGTTTCTTGAAGGTTCATCAAGTGAACATATAAGTGCGGTTAAGCATCCAGAATCGCTATAATATTCTGCTCGCATTTTGCATTGCCTTAAGGTTTCCCGTCGGCTCCTGCCTCATTCCTTTTCTTCATGTTGGTATTCCCATATATAAACCCTGTCAAGGTGTTCTTGTGGAAACATCGGCAAATATTTGACGATATGTCTGTAAGGGGTACATCTCGGACATCGGTCCGGATCCATAATCTCGGAGTAATTTTCTCCTCACCAATTGTTAATTACATAAATATAATAAATTTAACTAAAAGTTCTTAATAAACCTAGGCTCTGATACCATTTTCGAGGATCGCAAGACATCGCAAGACCTTTGGGAGTAATCAAAGAAAATGCAATGAAATTTATCGTCCAGGTTGCAAAGTGTAACAACTTTAAAGTTTAGAGTGTAAACTACAAACCAACTTTCCTGAAACCAGGGGTAAAACCGGAATTTTATGCAAAGTGTAAAATTTTGTAGAGTTTAGGTTGCAATCAGTAACTTTTCAAAGTTCGGGTTGCAAAGTGTAAAAACCCGTATAGTTTGGGTTGATTAAAAACGTTATCCCTATTCAGAGGATACATTAAAATTTAATGAAAAGTGAATTTGTTGGTTACTTATGTAATACAAATCATGTACTTCAATATTTGTGCACTCAATATGTTTCTCCATTTGATTTAAGGGCACACCATTTGGATAAACGTGCCTGCAGATGGTAAGTAAGTCATGGTCGTTGTGATTACCAAAAGTGATACAATTTCTAGACGTTGACGCATCACATGTAATGCAATACCGATTCAAATCCCTTTTCTGTGATCCATGACATGGACATTTGCCGAGAATTTTTGTTCCTAGTAAGTCGTAAATCCATTCTGGCATATTTTTGCGTTGGATTGCATTTTCAACCTGCAACATGGCATATAAACATGTTATAAAGTTAATATCATTTATAAAAACTTATAACTACATGCATGTGCATTATTCGCGCATTATAACTACATATGATGAAATTGCGAAATTTCAGGGCATAATCTTTGCATTTTATTACGCATGACAGGTGCTTGTTTATTTATTCTTCATAAAGAAATAAACCATTAAAACAAAGCTTTAAGGTGCAATTGTTGCATGTTGATTACAAGATTTGAGCTAAAATATTATGTACTCGATAAATATTAATGTCATATAAATCAAAGAGAATATACACATGGTGTTTGGAAAGATATTCAAATGGGAAGTAGAGGAATGATATAACCTTGACATGTCATTAGTAAATCGATCATTCAATCCCTTTTTCAAAGGTCATTTTTTCTTTGATCTACAAATTCAAGGCATGCTTGAAGTTTTAAGTACACTAATTTTCTGAAACTTGCACATATAGTTTGATTTTTATAAAAAAATCATTTTTCCCACTGACACGGCAAAATAAATAATTCGAATATGTTGGTAGGACTATAATCTGGATTTTATTCTAAGAATATATATAGCTGATGTGGTGCTTATGTGTCTATATATTCTTTTATAAAATAAAAAAAAACAACAAATCATGTGTTACCTAGAAAACAAATGGAAACGAAAAATTGAATTATATTTTATATTTATTTTTTCCATTTGTAAAATTTCAAAAACAAATTATGTTTTTTCTTTTCTTCTTCATCTTCTTCTTTTCCTATGCATTGCCGATACCACATACCTTCTTTTCTCTTTTATTATAAAAATGACAAAGAAAATATTTTCAAATTGAATGTTTATGCTTAGGTTTTTGTACTCCTCCTAAAATTTTAATATAAGCAATTCCTTATATATATCAAGAAGTACCGAAGTGCTCATATCACAAAGGAAGAGAAATATCTCAAAACTAAATTCGTTGCTCGCGACAAAATTTATTGTCAAATAGCACTGAACCACTCTTTCTATTTTTTGTAAATTATCATTTGACATTTTACGTAAAGGACACGACACGAGGGGTCCTAAACATAAATGAAATAAATTTTCTGAAATTTACTTTTTGCTTCGTTGATGTTTAATTCTTCTATTCATTCAAAATTTTCTAGAATAAACTAGTATCTTATTGTGTTGCATTTTCTCAATTATGTTACCAATTATAAGAAAAAATTTCATCAAATGTACATCACACCATAGTTGGTTATTTCAAAAAATTTAACCCTATCTTTCTATTGGTTTATCATAGCAATAATTACATACTTTCACAAATAGAGATTATTAACAAGCTCAAAGAAGTAATTGATTAAGTCTATCATATTCACTGAATGCTTCTATAGTGTGAAGCATTTCAACATTGTAAAACATGAAATACTTGTGCATACTGCTTTCGCCGCATGACTTCAATGGAGGAGTTCGTCTCGAGAATTGGAAACACTAAGTTTTAAAATATTTCTCAAAACTAAATTTGTCGCTTGCGATAAAATTTATTGTCAAGTAGTACGTAACTACTCTTTCTAATTTTTGGAAATTATATATCATTTGGCATTTTTCGTAAAGAACACAATACAAGTGATCATAAACATAAATGAAAAGAAAAATTTCTAAATTTACTTTTTTTGCGCGTTGGTGTTTAATCTTCCATTCATTCCAAATTTTCTAAAATAAACTAGTATCTCATTTTGTTGCATTTTCTTAATTATGTTACCAATTACTAGAATAATTTTCATCAAATGTACATCACACCATAGTTTGATTTTTTCGAATAAATTCAAGCCTACCTTTCTAGTGGTTTATCATGGAAGCAAGAATTGCAATTTTAGTTCCATACTTTCAAAAATAGAGATTATTAACAAGTTCAAAGAAGTAGTTAATTAAGCCTATCATATTTACTGAACGCTTCTCTATGTGAAGCGTTTAAACATTGTAAAACATGAAATACTTGTGTTGACGTGCGTTTTGGTCAACAAGCAGAAATATGTAAAAGATTTAACACGTGGAAATGAAAACGTGCGTAACGTATGTTTATTTCTGGCTAATTATGCCTTTTTTGTATATTGCCGAGCCGGAATATTGGGGTCGGTTTTTCTTATAATTGGTTACAATTGCCCTCCTTTTCTTTCTTCCTTTTCCGACTCTTTATACCCCTTTGAGTAAGTGGGTTTACAATAGTCATCTTTGCACTAACTATTCACTAATTAATAAAATAGTTAAAAAACGACACATGTCCCTCTATAGTTGTGCATATCAGACAAAACTTGCCACTTGTCGACTTCTCTTCATGATTCTCTGACATGTGGCAGTTTCTGGTACCAATAAAGTGTTCAGCATGGGCATGTGTTTATTTTTACGAAGTTGCATCGCGCGCGCGTTTCATCTCGAAACTTGGGCTCGGGGCTCGGGGCTCGTGAGCCGTGTTGCGGTTGGGCTCGGCGGTGTTGGGCTCGTGAATGGGCGAGCCTAATTCGTGACGTGTTGTTGTACATCATTGTTGACGCCACCGTAGGTCACCTATTCGAATATGTGTCGGTGATGACGTGGATTAATTTTTCACAACTCGGCTCGGGTATCATCAAAGGCCCCCAAGTTTGATTCCGAGAGAAGAACTTCTGAAGTCGGAGTTAAACTTTAATGCTAATGATGAACAATTAATGGGGAAACGGATTTCTCAAAGGTTTTGTTCTTTCCTGGTACCTGTCGCGTAGCAATTAATGCTTGAAACGGCGCATTAATTGGGTTGCCATAATGACAGACACGTGGCGTCTTGTGGTTGGACAATTTTGCGCAGGAACCGGAAAAGGTACGTCGATTAATCGTCGGCGGCGTGGGGACGCGTTTTTTGATATGTTTGACGGCTTTTAAATTTTTAAAAGGCGTGTCTTTTTCGAAAAATCATCGCGCCTATCGAGGAACCCTATCTATAAATACCTTCGTTTCCCTTCATCATTCACTTTCGCAACCATTAACCTTTGAGCTAAAGCAAGTAGAACCGAAGCGAGAATTTTCGGTCGGCTTTCCAAGTTCGAGACTTCAAACTTAGGTATTTTTTCCAAATACTCTCCCTTTACCTATAAATGTCTTCTTTTGAGGATAGTAGGAGTCGTAGTTATAGTGTAGAGGTTGAAATCGAAGATCCCCCTCGAACCTTCTTTCTTTCTCACCAAAGACGGCCATCACCACCTCATAGTCCGAGTGTCATTCGGATATCTTCTCCGGACTCTTATCGAGGTGGAACGTCTTTAGAGCGGACGCATACTATCTTCGATCCGACGCTTGATGTGATTTGCAGAGAAGGAACGGTGTATCAACCCGGATTTGGAACAAGAGAGTTCGGTGAAGAATCACCGAGTGTTGATTTTAGACGATTACCCAGTCGGAAGAAGAAAATATGGACCCATTGGAGCCGTGAGCGTGATAATGTAGAGCGGGTAGATGAACCATCCGGCGATTCAGGGCGGAGAGGCCGCTAGGGCCCGTAGGAGGCCACCGTAATGGCGACGGTCGGCATGGAGGAGGTCCTCGTCTCCGTGTTGAGCCTCGGTGACGCCGAGTGACATAAACGATATCCCGAGCATGTTAATGATTCGGGAGGTGGATGAATTCCGTGAGGTACCGTATTCCAAGTGGTATCGATTTTTGGGTACCGGACGGCACGGAAGTTCCCAAGATCCACCGGCGGGTTGCATATTTGTATTCGCCCTGACCTTTTATATGGTTTGAGGTTTCCCCTTTGCCGGTTTTCCTTACGCGGTGGTTTTGTAAGTGGGGAATGCATCCGGCCCCAGTGCACCCGATTTCTTGGGGGATCATCGGCCTCCCGGTGATGTTTCACCTGGAAAAGTATCCTCGCCCCAAATTTAAGGAGATGAACGAGCTCTTTGTTTGGCGAGCAACTCCTTCGTCTCGGGCCAGCCCGTCCGGGTGGTATTATGTCTGACCTGATCGGGGTATCCGGATGGTTTAGTAGAAGGTCTCCTTCTTCTCTCGAAGGAGTGGAAGGATAAATGGTTTTGGGTGGGGCGAGTGGCAAGCTCGCGTGGGAGATGGAGAGAGGGAGGTTGTTCTTCATCCTCCATCAAATTTTGTTTTTGGTTATAGTAAGTCTTACCTTTTTCCTTCCTCTCGCTTTTTCTTTGTTTATTGTTTCCTTTTGTAATTGTCTTTTCTTTTCACTTTTATAGAGAACCAAGGGCGCCCGGGGCCTGTCGGTTACCTTTGTTCGAAGGTGGAAAACATCCAGGCTCGGGGCATAATGGATAGGCGGATTGAGAGGTTGGCTACCGAGGCCAACTTAGCCGCAGCTGGTTTGAGGTCTGCCTTGCCCGCCGAACCCGAGGACGAGGGGGCGGCTCGGGACGAGGTGGCTGAGCGGGAGGTAGAGGTTGAGAGAGAGCCTCAACCGAACCCTCCCGGTAATGAAGAAATACGGCCCCATTCTCCAGGGGAGCAGCCGGTGAGGACAGAGCAAGCTACGCCGAGTACGGCCAGCCCTGTAGGCAGATCATCTGCGCCTGTAGGGCCAACACAGACTCCAGAGCCGCCGAGTGCGGCGGCTGTCCGAGGTAAACACTTATGTTTTTCATATTTCATTTTGAAACATCTTTCTTTTCTTTTGATCTTCTGACGACGGTTGCTTTGTGCAGGGCGTGGCTTAGACTTGCGTGCACGTCTTCGCAGCGTGAGGAACACGGCTGCGCGACGAACTCGGGCAGCTGCCGATCGACCTGCGGATGTGGAGGCGGCTCGGAGAGAAGATATCCGGGCCGGAAAACGTCCTGCTGACGGGGTGCCGGAGGCGGTGCAGCCTCCTCTTCAAAGGAGAAGAGGAATCGTGATGGAGGAGCCTGATCAGACCGAGGGGGTTGGTCGAACGGTACCGAACATCCCGAAACGACCCACTGAAGAGGGAGGTCCGCGAACTTTTTCGGATGACCTCGGGGGAAGGTCACTTCATCCCTCCAAGTCAAGTGAGGGATGAATATTGCGGGGATGATCGGACTACGCCCTCGATGGTTTGTGGAATTCGTTCATTTGTGCCACGCCGACGCGGAGGAGCAAACGAGAGTTCTACTAGGAGGCAGGTCGGGCCGCGATGAGTGTTCGGCTCGTGCCTGGACAAAAGGCATCGAGCAGTGCTGCGCCGGAGACAAGGCCAAGAACAAATTCAATATGCTATGGCCATGTCCGGGCGGATGATTGGCTCTTATGGCATGCGGTTGGGGAACCCGCGAGTTGGAGAAAAAATATGCCGACCTGGAAAGGCGGCACGGGGATCTCGGGAGGCCTATGCTACCTCCAAGGGGTGCAAGAATCTTTTAAGACTCAGCGGATGAGGCTACGGCTCGGGCCAACTCGAGAGAGAGAGCTGCTGCGAGGGCCGAGGCGGAGCGAGATCGGGCCCGCAAGGTGAAGAAGAGCTTAGGGTTAAGGTCGTCGCCGAGCCGAACGTCTTGCCACGCCGGCCGAGGAAATGGAGAGGCGTCTAGCCGATGTACGCAGGAGGCTGAAGAAGCGCCCGCCGCAACCGAGGAAGTTCGTAGAGAGGCCATTAAAGCTTACAAAAACTCCGAGGAGTATGCATTCATGTTAACTGTGGCCATGCGACCCTTCCGAGAAATTCTTGATTTGATTAATGGCGGGCGTCTTCTTTGCTCGACTTGAGGAAGACCTGGCCCTCCCGGGAGGTGATCTCGATACCCTTCGGCCGAAATTTGCGAGGCTTCTAATGCGCAGGCTCTCCTCCTCCGGACGTGGAAGAAGTTGGTTCCGGTGGTGCCGTCGAAATTCCGCCCCGCTCATTCTTGATGCTTTTATATGTACCCTAGGTAGGTAATTTGGCTTCGTGCCTCGAGATGTAATGGGCTCCGGCCTCCCTTATGTAATTATTTTTGAAGTAGAAATGAATTGTTATTTTCATTTCCTGTGTATGTGTTTCAAGCTTTTTGTGGATGCTCGGCTTTTTCCTTTTTGTAAGATTGTTGCCTGTCTTCTTTTTTCCTCTTATTTTCCCAAGTACGGGGCTCGGTTTTGATCTTACGAGTAAGGATCGCCGCCTTTAATCGATTCTTGTACTCGAGGATATAAACCTGTCCTTTATTTTGTTTCTGAAATTTTGTTTATGAAACGAGTCTTTATTGCGCTCGGCGCATAACTGAGTCCTTGTTTTGTACTTGGTACGTGGCCAAGTCTTCACTTTATGCTTGGTGCGTAACCAAGTCTTGATTTCGGTGCTCGGTGCATAACCAAGTCTTTATTTTGTGCTCGGTGCGTAACCAAGTCTTGATTTTGTGCTCGGTGCGTAGCCGAGTCTTGATTTTGTGCTCGGTGCGTAACCGAGTCTTGATTTTGTGCTCGGTGCGTAGCCGAGTCTTTACATTGTGCTCGGTGCGTAACCGAGTCTTGATTTTGTGCTTGGTGCGTGGCCAAGTCTTCACTTTATGCTTGGTGCGTAACCAAGTCTTGATTTCGGTGCTCGAGTGCATAACCAAGTCTTTATTTTGTGCTCGGTGCGTAACCAAGTCTTGATTTTGTGCTCGGTGCGAGCGAGTCTTGATTTTGTGCTCGGTGCGTGAGCGAGTCTTTATTCGTGGTGAGTAAAAACTTCGTTTTCCTTTAAAGAGCTCACGAAATACCGGATGAAGGGATAATTCTTTGGAATCCTATCGGATCGTAGATCGAGATCTTTATTGATAATACCGCCAGGTATGCTACGTTCCATGGATGCATAAATTTTTTTCCACTCAAATATTCTAGCTGGTACGCCCACCGGATAAGCGTGGCTGACCGAAATGGGCCCTCCCAGGGTTGGCTTCAATGGGTGGGTTGAATGCCCGTTATCTTTTTTTAATACAAGATCGCCGACCTGAAATCTTCTTTCCTTTACTTTCGAATTGTAGTACCTTTCACTCCTTTGTTTATACACTTTGCATTTTCATCTCAAGATCGCACCTTTTTTTCTTCAAGCGGTCTAGCTCGGCTCGGAGCGGCCTCATTACGATCTTCTTCAAAATTTGCAGTGAAAGTAGGGGCTCCAATCTCGACAGGAATCACCGCCTCTGCTCCATAAGCTAAAGAAAAAGGTGTTTCTCCAGTGGCCGCTCGATGTGTCGTTCTGTATGACCATAGTACGCCGGGTAGTTCCTCCGGCCAATTGCCTTTAGACTCTCCAATCTCGCCTTCAACGTATACTTGAGTATTTTATTAACGGCCTCAACTTGTCCGTTCGATTTGGGGTGGTATGGAGTTGAGAAATAGTTTTTATGCGGAAACTTTCACAAAATTTGAAACCCGGTTGTCGAATCAATTTCCCATTGTCCGTAACAATCGAATGTGGTATCCCGAATCTACAGATAATAGATTTCCATACAAAGCTCACGACCTTTTCTTCATCTATTTTTGCCAAAGGCTCCGCCTCGGCCCATTTTGTGAAATAATCCACTGCCACAATGGCATACTTGACACCCCCTTTGCGGTGGGTAGTGATCCGATGAGGTCCATTCCCATTTGGCAAACGGCCATGGGCTAAATACGGAAGTAAGCATTCGAGGATGATATCGACTGTGGTGCAAACCTCGGCATCTCTCACATCTTTTGACGAGGTCGGTTGCGTCCTTTCTCGGGGATGGCCGGTAGTATCCTTGCCGTATTAATTTATAGGCCAACGTTTGGCCCCAGCGTGGTTGCCGATATTCCCTCATGAACCTCTCGAAGTGCATAATGCGATCTGTCTCGGAAAGGCAAGCGTAGGAGTGGGATGGAATATCCTCGTTTGTATAGGATGCCGTCTACTAGTGTAAACCGAGCCGCTTGAGTTCGTAGCGTTCGGGCCTCAACTTTGTTTTCGGTTGAACTCCTTTCTCTAAGTATTGGATGATTGGGGTCATCCAAGTGCATTCGACGGTTTGGTCGTATATATTTTCTTTGCACCGAGTGACGGGCGCATAATAGTGTGATTGTGACATCCGTGATGGCATCCGTCCCTGGATCGAGCCGAGCCGAGCTAAGGCATCCGCTTGCATGTTCTCGGCTCGGGGCACATGTAAGACTTTTGTTTTAAAGTGTGATAATCTCTTCTTGACCAAATCCGGATATTGTGCAATTTTTTGCTCTTTCGCCGACTTCGCGTTGATTTGATGAGCGACCAACCGAGAGTCTTTGTGCACCAATAGTTGTTTCAGGCCCATAGAGGTCGCCATATCTAAGCTCGCTAGAAGCTCATATTCGGCCGTTGTTCGTTGCGGGAATCGGGAAATTGTGCGGCCGAGCAAAGAGCATTTTTCATTTGGATCGATTATCACGATTCCGCCGCTTTCGGCCTGTAGTGGAAGAACCGTCAACGAATAATTTCCATTCTTGGTCTTCATTGACTTCCAATTGTATGCAAGACGTGAATTCGGCCACAAAATCGGCTAAAGCCTGTCCTTTTATTGCAGTACGTGGTTCGTATATAATGTCAAATTGGTGAGTTCGACGCCCACTTAATCATTCGACCGGAAGTATCAGGTCGATGTAACACTTGTTTCAACGAATAGTTCGTCAATACTATAATCTTGTGTTCTAAGAAATATGGACGGAGTTTCCGCGCCGCGGTGATCAATGAATAAGCCAACTTTTCCATTGGTGGGTACCAGGAGCTCGGCATCATGTAACGCTTTGATGGTGTAATAAACTGGATGTTGAATAGAGCCGTCTAGCCTGATTAACACCGAGCTGATAGCGTATTCGGATACTGCCAAGTACAAATACAAGTCCTCCCCTTGGGTCGGTTTTTGTAATATAGGGATTGAAGATAGGTGTTGTTTGAGGATTCAAAGGCCATCTCAGTGCTTGCTCGGTCCACTCGAAATTTTTGCTTTTCTTTATAATTTCAAAGAAAGGTTTGCACTTGTCTGTGGACCGAGAAACAAATCGGTTAAGGGCGGCCAATCGGCCTGTTAGGCTTTGTACCTTTTTTACAGAGTTTGGGGATTCTAGGTCGGTGATGGCCTTGATTTTGTCTGGGTTAGCTTCGATTCCCCTTTGGCTGACCATATACCCCAAAAATTTACCCGAGCCGACCCCAAATGTGCACTTTCTCGGGTTTAACATCATCTTGTACTCTCTCAAAACAGCAAACATTTTATTAAGATCGTTTAGATGATCGGACATGTCTGATGATTTTACTAGCATGTCATCTACATAGACTTCCATAATGTGACCTATCATTTTCTCAAACATCTTATTTACTAACCTTTGATAGGTCGCACCAGCATTCTTCAATCCGAAAGGCATCATCTTGTAACAGTGAATTCCTCGAGCAGAGAAAAATGAGGTATTTTCTTCATCTTCGGGGTGCATCCGTATTTGGTTGTAACCCGAGTAGCGTCCCATGAAGCTCATCGGCTCGTGTCTGCCGTGGCATCTACCATGTAATCGATATTCGGCAATGGATAAGCGTCTTTGGGGCATGCTTTGTTGAGGTCGGTAAAATCCACGCAGGCGCCACTAGCCATTGCTTTTCTTTACCAAAACAGATTGGCGACCCATCGGGATAGAGGGCTTCCGGATGAATTGATTGTCTAGTAGCTTGTTAACCTCGATCTCGAGTCTTGCTGTCTATCGGGGCGAGTTTGCGCCTTTTACGGATGACCGGGCGGAACGTTAGATTAATATTGAGGCGGTGGCACGCATGCTTGGGGTCAATTCCTGGCATGTCTGCGTGAGTCCATGCGAAGACGTCAAGATTATTCCCCAAAAATTCGATCAACTCACTTCGATATGGTTCTGGGAGATCATGACCAATACGTAGTTGGCGCCCCTCGCTTGGCCTTCCGACATTGATTGTATCAACTGTTCTACTTGGTTCCGCTCGTTTTCGTTTCTTGCTTTGCCCCTCCTTGATTTGCGGGGTAATCGTCTTGGCCGCCGGCTCGTTTTTCGATTGCCGGCTCGCCTTCTTCCATCATTGGCTCCTTCCCAGGCCGGCGTCCTGGATTATCCTCCTGAACGATCACCGCTTTCTGCTCGGACTCCTCCCCGGGCAAGGGATTATCTTGTGTGGTTCCACTGGTTTGCCCTTGTTCCACCACATTAATCTCCACCGGTCGGAGTTTAAGAGAGCACTCTCGTGACTCCCTTTGATTCCCTTTATCTATAGCTTCGCCATCAGACGTTGGGAATTTTATACAAAAATGATATATTGAAACGGCTGCTTTGATATGATAAAGCAATGGCCTCCCAATGATGGCATTGTACTCCGAATCGGCATTGATTATTTTGAATGTTGTCATGCGATCCGTTTATGCAAACCTTGTCCCATTTGGATGGGCAAATCAACTTCTCCGAGCGGGACTATCCTTCCTCCTCCAAACCCCAGAATGCTATCGTTACATGGACGGATATAACTATCATCCACGTTTAATCTTCGAAATGCTCGGACGTAAATGACTGATGAATAGCTTCCGGAGTCAATTAAAATTCTGTGAACCGGAATACCCAGAATCGGTGCCGTGATGACCGGAGGGTCGAGAATGAGGATGGACCACCTGGTCGGCATCCGCATCCGAGAACACAAAGTGGCGGTGGGTTGGCCTTCCTTGATTTCGCCACCGAACTTGTCTTCGGCATTGGTTGCCTGTCTAACATCGGCTTTTCTTTTCTGTTGGAGCGTCTATCCTCCATTGTGTTGGTATTGATCCGACCGACACTTGACATCATGAGGATTTCCCCCTGGTTTTCATTTGAGGCGGCGGCAGGAGAGCTGGATTGATTACGCGCTCCGGGTTGACGCTTGAGCCAATGCTTGGGGTGGGGCGGTAGCTCATGAACGTACCTTTTAAGACCACCTATTTGAACAACCCGCATAATTTCCCTAATTACATCTCGGCACTCGTCGAGATCGTGACTATCGATTTATGATATGCACAGAATCGACGCGAATCTAATTTTTGACGGCTCAATTTTCGGAGGCCGAGTAGGAGGTAACAAATTCAGACACGTACTTCATTCCATATGGCCGATGGAGTGTGGGTCAAAGTACTTAGCGGCGACTTCGGCTCTCGCCTCTTGGCGAGCTCTAAATCCGGTAGTCGGATTTTCCGAGAATGGCCGGAATCGACCCGACCCAACCTCTTGGTTCTTTCCTTCCGTCCTTTCTTACGCCCCTTGTCGGTGCTCGGGCGGATACTTGCCATGGCTTCTTCCGCACAAATATGGCGTTCGCGCGGATCGAAATTCTTGGTACGAGGTCGCCCCGATTCGTGGATAGAGTAATTGAACCAAGTCTCGGGGCTAGTCCACCATGGCTGGTCGCGATCAAAATGGCGTCATCCGACACGGCTCCATCTCTCGAACTTGTTTATTGAACCGAGAAATATAACTTTTCAGGGGCTCGTCCTTCCCTTGTTTGATGTTTACAAAGGGAGTCTTTAGCGCGGCTCGGACTTTGGGCGTTAGGAAATGTGTCGTAAAGGCGGAGGCGAGATCCCCCATGCTTGAATGGATCCCCGTGGGCAGGTCCTAAACCAACGGTGGGCTCGGTCGCCCAAAGTCGGGGAACGCCCTACGAGGGAGGATGGCATCGCTTGGATGTATAGTTCCATCCATGCTAAGTACTTGTGAACGTGAGTAGTCGGTTCGGTTTCCCATTATAGAGACCGACCTGGGGATTTTCAACTTTGGCGGTAACGGGATTGCCAGGATTCCAGGGGAAAATGGCGACGGACGGTTGGGCGCTCATTACTTGGGGCGGTCTTCGAGCTGCTCGCGCCATCCGGACCGCCTTCCAATCGTTCGACACGGCGTGGCGGTGTATTTCTACATCCGTTCTCGCCATAAGCTAGGGCCTTGGACTCGATTGACCCTGAGTTGCTCCCGCTCATCCTGGAAACCTGAGCCGGGAACTTATCGATCGAGCTGGGCGAAAGGGATCAACTCCCAGTCGTCCGGCGAACACTGAGCGGGCATGACGATGTCGCGTTTGCTCCGGAAATGATTCTGCTATGCGACTTTGCTCCTCCTCATCTTTCTCTGCCGTCTTCTCGTCATGACGGACATGTTCATTACCCGAATCGCTTCTTGGGCTTCATGGTGGGGAAGTCAGGAATTTGAGGATTAATGTTAACATTTAGTTGTGGGTTGAGTGGGTTAGTGTTTGCAAGGAGTGGAGGAGGTGCTTGAGAGTTTGTGGTGGCGAGAGTTTGCGATATAAGTTGGTTCATTTGTTGTACAAAAGTTGGGTTGGCAATTAACTGAGCAAAAGGAAATAAAGTAGTGCTTCCTGCTTCCGTTTGGAGCATATTGTGGCCATTTGTAGTCTGGCCAGGTTGGTTGTTCAAATGTTGCTCTTCAGTCAAACGGGCATTTCTCGACAGTTGACTCATTTTTTCTATTACCCAAAAAGTTAAGTGTCAAACTTTACCTGGTTTTTATTTCACTTGCTTTTGACTGGAACTTGGACTGGACCAATACGGGCCCTCCTTCTAGCGCCAATTTGTTGACGTGCGTTTTGGTCAACAAGCAGAAATATGTAAAAGATTTAACACGTGGAAATGAAAACGTGCGTAACGTATGTTTATTTCGGCTAATTATGCCTTTTTGTATTTTGCCGAGCGGAATATTGGGGTCGGTTTTTCTTATAATTGGTTACAATTGCCCTCATTTTCTTTCTTCCTTTTCGACTCTTTATACCCCTTTGAGTAAGTGGGTTTACAATAGTCATCTTTGCACTAACTATTCACTAATTAATAAAATAGTTAAAAAACGACACATGTCCCTCTATAGTTGTGCATATCGCCAAAACTTGCCACTTGTCGACTTCTCTTCATGATTCCCGACATGTGGCGGCTCGTACCAATAAAGTGTTGACATGGGCATATGTTTATTTTTACGGTTGCCGCGCGTGCGTTTCATCTTGAAACTTGGGCTCGGGGCTCGTGAGCCGTGTTGCGGTTGGGCTCGCGGTTGTTGTTGGGCTCGGTAGCGGGCGAGCCTAATTCGTGACGTGTTGTTGTACATCATTGTTGACGTCACCTGTAGGTCACCTATTCGAATATGTGTCAGGCTGATGACGTGGATTAATTTTTCACAACTCGGCTCGGGTATCATCAACTTGTGCATACCTGCTGCATGTATGACTTCAATGGAGAAGAAGTTCATCTCTGAAAATTAAAAATACCAAGTTTTAAAATATTTTTGAAACGCAAATTGTAGATTGAGATGGTCATGAGAATCCATCAACAAGGGGTTCGGGACACCAAATGCAAGTTAAATTGAGTTCTTGAAGACTTTGTATTCGAGTTATTTAGTTTCTTGTATTTCTCTATCTTAGATTAGGTTTATTTCTGTTGTTTCGAGTCATTTGAGTGGCCAAATTCATGTTAAGGGCCAAGTATATTGAGTATAGAGTCGTGGTAGTTAATTATGTGTTGAAAGCAAGCATGACGATCGAACAACAAGGGGTTGCTTTCAAAAATTTCCAAACGCGTCGCTGAGTTTTCAAAGATCGACGAGGTTTAGTATTTTGGCTATAACTTTCTCTATAAAATTGATATTGAGCTAATTCAAGATGTTGTGAAAAGCTAAGAGAAAGGGATAAAACTTTAATGAGATCCCAAGAGCTAGTTCGCACATTTTGAGGTCACACAAACTTTCACACGACCGTGTGACAAAACCCACGATCTTCCACACGACTGTTGAAATTGTCACACGCCCAAAATAGAGAACATTTCACATGGGACCATTCCCACGCCCTTGTGAACTAATTGCACGGACGTGCGGCCAGTCTGCAGTCGAGTTTTTGGTTTTTAAGTCTGTTTTGTTTTCCTTATTGTTTTTAAGTTGCTTCCTAAATGGTTTAGGGTTTGGGACCCCTATATAAGGGTTAATGCTAGTTCTTTTTCATTACTCAATAAATTGAATTCATATTTTGCTCTCAAACTTTAGTGTTTTTCCAAGTGCTTCAAGATTCAAGCTTCTTGTTGCAATTATCAACTTATCAGGAAATAATCCATAATTGCTTGTGGTGTCTTCGCATATCGAGGTTTTTGCTTTTCTATACAACGGGTTGAGGTTTTCACCATCTTTAACCAAACTAGTGAAGATTTTCGGTTAACAACGTTGTGTTGTTTGGGTCGTATGCACGATTGTTGCTACGGTTCACATCAGTTTGTAATCAGAGCCATCTAGCAAGGTTAAATCTATCCTTGTTTATTGTTTAGATTTTCTCTGTTATCCATAAACCCTAGATCTTCAAGGGTACAAAAAATGAAATTTGAAATTTGCACAGAAATATCAGCGGGTAAAAAATCGTAATCTGCGTGCACAAAAAAAAAGAAAAATAAAAACTTTTGGAATTGGAAGTTTACAAACCCTAGTCTTCTAAATTCATCTAATTGAGATTTGTTGTTCGCGTAGTAAGTTTCTTGGTTTCCTGGGGCGTACTTGCGATTGACTGATTGGTTTAAATCATAACAAGTGTGAGTACTTGGACATTGTGAGTTGAGTGAAACCGGAGTGTATACACATGAGGGAGTGAACCAATCATGCCTGAAGAAACTGACAACCGTTAGATTTGAGTAACAAGTTGCATATGGAGGCACTTGCAAGCCTCATAAAGAATAAGATGATCGAGACATATGGGGATCCGAGTGATGCATGCACCGAAAATGAGGAACCTAGGGCATGGAGGCCTAGGAGGATCAAATGGGTGGGGATGTAATGCCCACATTTTTTTTAATGATTATATAATTTTATTTAATCATAATGAATGTTGGTATATTTAACACTAATGATTCATCTAGTGTTATAACAGGTGAAGAACGTGGGATCGGTGTGCTCGGAAGTTCATGTCAAAAGAATTATGACGGTATATATGGAACATGAGTTATATATATATATAATACTATGATGTGATGTGTGTATATATGAGAAATTACATATTATATTGACAATTATTATGTTAATCAAGAGTGATTAAGTGAATTACTTTCATGCACTTCAAACTCATATGTAGTATATGGACTTGATGATATGGTGTTTTAGATGCAATTTTGTGAACGTTTTCCCTTCTTACTTAAGGTGATTATTTGGAATTTATGAACATGGTATTTTAAGTACATGTCTTAAGCAGGGGCGTAGCCAGCCCGGCTGGCTACCCCTAGCCCAAATTTTTTTCCCCTCATTTTCCCCCTAGCTTAATTATTTTTTCTCTTTAAAAAAACACATATAAATTTTTTTTTAATTTTTTTTCCACTGAAAAAACGGGACAAAAAAAAAATTTGGGGTGTGCCGGGGGCCCCCCTGGCCCCCCCTATCTACGCCTCTGGTCTTAAGTATCTATAGGAACAAGAATTACCTTATTTGAATATGTAATGTATGAGATATACTCAAAACACTCAAACATGCCAAAACTGAAAATCTGTAAAACTTGACAGCAATATGTGCAACTTTGCAAACGTATTTTTACCATAAAATAAGTTTCTTATTTGGGATTTTTGAACTTGTTAATTTAGATACATGTCTTAGGTGTCTATAGGAACAAGAATCACCTTATTTTAATATGTAAATTATGAGATATGGCCCAAACACTAAGGCATGCCAAAACTGAAAAGCTGAAAAACTGCACAACAGCATTTGCCACTTTGCCAACGTATTTTACCCATTAAATAAGTTTCCTATCTGGTATTTTTAAACATGATAATGTAGGTACATGTCTTACGTGTCTATAGGAAGAAGAATTACCTTATTTGAATATGTAAAGTGAGAGTTATGGTCCAAATGCTAAAGCTTGCCAAACCAGATAATTCTGTGACAGCTTACTATATCATGTTGGTGTGGTTGTTATGATTTGTATAAAGCAAGTAAAGTGTCATGGTTGTTCCCTCTTTGAACCACAAAAGGTAATGTATATTCTCCATGATTAAATCACAATGAAGAAAGCAAGAAAAGTAAGGTCTTTATCTTATCAATTGGAACATGGCTAACAACTATCATTTGAAGATGTAGGGACCCTTTTTCAATACTTTAATAGATGAGACTTGTATCTAGTTATTTTGCTGAGAATACAAGGTTACATATATGAATAAGAGGTGTGTGGATCTGAAAAATTTAGAGAGCCAATAAGTTCCTTCATTCTAAATAGTTTCCTCAAAAATCTCTACATTAGCCCTTTCAAAGAATCAAATCCAACTCTTCACCAAAGTGTGCTTTTACTTCTTCATGCTATTTACCTTGAATTCAATGGTGCATAACATATATCTACACAAGAAGTAATCATACTAGTAGTTTCAACAAAGTTGCATCAAAGGATCTATTGGGTGAAACACTTTGCTTATACAAGATCTTGTAAGAAATAAGGTATGTATTTCCAAATTCGGATTTAATTGGTGAAATATTATGATATGCAAATTATTGCTTCTTGAGTACATTTATATTTTAGAAATACTTAGCTAAATGTCACATATGCTAGGTTAAATTTCCGGATCCTTGTAGTTATTGATGATCTATTAACGAATTTTCTTTTACCATTGGACATTCATTCATGAATCTGAAAACTTGTATGATCTCAAACTTGCGAAGCATGTGTAGCATGGATATGATTTTATTTATAGCTAAATTTGGGATATGTTATTCCTATATGAATTATTAGTATCCAGTAATTTTATTGGGATTTTATCTATCCCGGTTTGGAGGATATGGAATTTATAATCTAATATGTTC
Source organism: Rehmannia glutinosa (assembly GCA_016081115.2). NCBI lineage: Eukaryota > Viridiplantae > Streptophyta > Magnoliopsida > Lamiales > Orobanchaceae > Rehmannia > Rehmannia glutinosa. The sequence goes on from CM071930.1 coordinate 56,121,798, forward strand.
ACAGTGTATGAAATCCTGACAGTTTTTAGGATCCGTTTTGAATGATTATTTTGAACTATAAATGGATGATCATTTACTTTAGGAAAGTTTCGGGACATGTATATATGTGTTAGGTATAATTCTGCAAAGTTTTAGATTTATACGGTATCTAGGTTGTGAGTTAAAAATCGTTCTTTACAGTATGCCCAGACTAGAATATAAGATGCCTGTATAATTGTATTCATTTAGAAAATTTGAAAATCATGTTTTTCACATCTATTTTATAAAGGAAAAAATTTCTGATACTCTATTAGGATGTTAAGTATCATATTACTAATTTTTACATGAATTTAATATTTATATTATCAGATTAATAATTTTAAGTATGTATAGGTCAGAATTTCCAGATTTAGAGCATTAGGCTTAATCATGTAATAATGAAGTTTTATGAATATTATTTAGATCATTTATGAAATCTTATATATATTTATAAATGAAATTTTAATGTCTATATTAATTGTATGTGTTTCTCATGAAAATATTTGACATGAACATTCCAAGAAGGCGAGTACACCGTGATCAAGACGTTCATCACCCTTAAGTGAAAGGTTTAGTAAATAAACAAGTCATGTAAGTACATTCTCACCTGCAACTTGATTAAGTTTATGAAATGTTCTTTTTACAAAGTTACACTGATTTCAACATCTTATATTTGAGCATTTTCTATGAAAGGCATTTATGGCATTCTTTACAAATCGTTGATGAGCTTTTCATAAATGTATATGTATGTATCACGTAATGTAAGCGTTACACACCCAATGATGATGTTTGTCCCGCTAGGTGGACTTGTCCCGCAAGGTGGACTTGTTACGTTTGGTTTGGGATTAGCTACCCCTTTCCTTTCGTGACGGCGCGCTAATGATGTTAATGGTGTAACGCTTGGGCCCATAAAGATAAAATGAATTAATATGCATGTTTTTATTTATGCATAGAAAGAGATGCAAAAGTTATTTACAATGATCATGCTCATATTTATGTTTTCATGATAAATGCTCATACTTTGAAAAATGTTTTTGTGAGAATTCAATGTGCTTACTAAGCTTAATGCTTATAAAAGTTACATCACGTTGCAGATAGGAATGTAATGAGGATAACTTAAGTTGAAGTATATGAGAAGCGTATGTGCAACGATGTGGGATTGGAAACGGAATTACGCCAAGAAAGACATTATATTTTATGATGTCAAATTATGAAACTTATTTTCAATTTTATGCTTCCGCTATATTTTATTTTAAGATTGATTGAAAACCTCTTTTCAAATTGTATGCTTTCGCTATTTTCGAATTCAAACTCTTGGTTTGTGACATTTTAAATTTTCTCGTGATGATTTGTGTTTTCATGATATAATGGTCGATTTTAATATACTGCGAGAAAAAAAAAATTCAGTTTTATATTGTGTAATTTTTCTAAAATTTTTTTTTAAAAGAAGTTTAAAGTTAACGAGCCTTGTAGCGTCCATAAGGGGGCGTTACAGTTATGGTATCAGAGCGGGTTCCGTTTCCAATACACATGGCCATACGTTTACTCCATGGTTTACAAGTGAGTTTTTTTTTCTTAAATATTTTATGCATGATTAACAATTTTCTTTTAAAAAAAAAAAACAAAAAGTGGTGGAGCTACACTTTCATAACGTAACTTTGACTGTATTAAGAACTCTATTAAGCTTTACCTCTCTCGATGAAGATGAACTATGAATGATGATGAAATAAGAGGCATGTGTTGGGGTTGATCGACAATAGGACCTTGAAAGGTCATTCTTGATGATGGTAACATAATTCAAATTATTGTCGACTTCATAGATGTCTATAAAGCCAGTAAAGTGATATCAATTAGTTTTGAGCTAATAATAACGGAAGAGAAACTCGCTACGAACCTACACCAACTTCTTCTCAACCTCAAGAATAGGAAGTTGAAGGCCATATGGTTTATGTAACAATAAGATCCATCTCGTAATAACCCCTACTAGTTAGATGGATATATTTTTTAACCTATTGACTTTGAAGGATCTAGTGATCCCTTAATCATTGGAGCATGGTTGATGACAATAGAACTACTCTCAAATTGATGGGTTTTATTGAGTGAAGGAATTTTATGTGTGTCATGTTACTTGAGAATGGAAGCCTTAGTGAAGGAATTGAACAAGGAACAATGTCAATTGAATGACATGAGTGGAGTTTATTAAGGAGTTCAATGAAAAGTTCTTTTTATGAATATCAAAAGAAAACACTATGATAAGTTTAATGACCTTCATCATGGAGACATACAGTAATAGGTGAGGTGATGATACCCGCACATTATTTGTCAGCAGTTTCTTAAATGGTTATTGATAAGGAATTCTACATTGATCTCATTGTGTTGAATATGCATGATTTGGATATTATCTTAGGAACGGATTTCTTGGGAAAGTATAACACAATTTTCAAGTGTCAATAATAAGGAGTTAATTCGGAATTAAATAATTGATAAAGATGGATATTTTAGGAAATTTAGGAATGAAATCAAAGATATTTCTACCAGTGACGCCAAGGACATTATTTGACTAGTGGATGTATTGGATGTTTAGCCTATATAATTGACCAAGTGACAATAGATGAAGTTAGTGATTGATGTAGTGCATGGTTAGAGAGTTTAATGATGTGTTTTCAAAGGATTTGCTATGATTACCACAAAAAAATCAAATTTGAAATTGAGTTTATACTAGGCACCAATCGATTTTGGAAGCACCATATAGGATGGCCTTAACTGAGCTAAAGGAATCACATGCTCAATTAAAAGAACTCATTGACAAAGGTTTCATACAACCAAGTCATTCACCATGGGGAGCTCCAAAGAGTATTCGTCAAGAAGAAATATGGGTCTATGAGATTAAGTATTGACTATAGGGAGTTGAATAAAGTGACCATAAAGAATAAATACCCACTCCGAGAATTGATGATTTGTTTGACCAGGCCAATTAAAAGGGGTATCAGTATTTTCAAAAATAGATTTGAGATCTAGTTATCACTAGTTGAAGATAAGAGAAGTATATATTTCGAAAATAGCCTTTAGAAGTAGGTATGGTCACTATGAATTTATGGTTATGCCTTTTGGTCTTACAAACGCCCCATCAGCTTTTATGGATTTGATAAATCGAGTATTCAAGGATTATCTTGACAAGTTTGTTATAGTATTTATTGACGACATCCTTGTATACTCAAAAAACAAGTCGAGAAGAACATGATATACACTTGAGGATTGTGCTTTAGACATTGAGAGAGCATCGATATATGCAAACTTTTCCAATTGTGGGTTCTGGTTAGATGAAGTGTCCTTCTTAGGCCATGTGATATCAAAAGATGGAATTAAGGTGGATCCAGGAAAGATAAAGGCTGTTCTAAATTGGAAGCAACCTAAGAATGCAAGTGAAATTAGAAGTTTCTTAGGTTTAGCAGGTTACTATCGAAAGTTTGTGGAGGATTTTTCAAAAATAGTGTTGCCTCTGACTGACTTAACGCGCAAAGGAAAAAAAGTTTGAATGGACTGATACTTGTGATAGAAGTTTTCAAGAGCTTAAGAATAGATTAACTTCATCACCAGTATTGATGATTCCTGAAGGAGAAGAAGGATTCTCTATTTATAGTGATGCTTCAAAAATGGGATGCAAAATGATAAAGTGATTGCTTATGCCTCGAGACAGTTGAAGGATTATGAAAAGAATTACCCTACTCATGATCTTGAATTGGAAGGTGTAGTATTTGCATTGAAAATATGGAGACATTATTTGTATGGAGTCAATTTTGTAAGATTTATACTGAGATCACGAGCTTGAAATATTTCTTTACACAGAAAGAATTAAACATGAGGCAAAGACGATGGCTTGAATTAGTTAAGGATTATGATTGTGAAATCCTTTATCATCCAGGCAAAGCAAATAGAGTAGTTGATGCATTAAGAAGGAAATCATCAACAAAACTCATGGCGTTGCATGTTATCCCAAAACCTTTGCAAAAAGAGGTTATTGAGCTACAACTTGAAATAATTTTGAATCGTTTATCATCAATAACCTTGACCCCAAACATTTTTGAGCATATTCAAGCAGGTCAAGAAAAGGACCAACTTTTATCCAAAATCAAGGAAGAAGTAAAGACTGGAAAATGTCCGTATTTTTGTATCTCCAATGATGGAATTTTAAAATTCGAAGGACGACTTTGTGTACCAAAAGATTGGGAAATGAGAAAACAGATTATGTCAGAAGCCCATGAAACTCCATACTCCATACATCCAGGAGTTACAAAGATGTATCGGGACCTCAAACAAAATTTTTGGTGGCATGGCATGAAGAAAGATATTGCGAGTTATGTTAACAAGTGTTTGACATGTCAGCAAGTAAAGGTGGAACATCAAAAGCCTGCAGGGCAGTTGCAACCAATTGATATACCAGAATGGAAGTGGGAAGAAATTGCTATGGATTTTATTGTTGGGATGCCTAAGACGACTAATGGTTATGATGCCATTTGGGTAATTATCGATCGACTTACCAAGTCATCTCATTTTCTTCCAGTTAAAATGACATTTTCGATGGACAAGTTGGCAGAACTCTACATCAAAGAGATAGTTCGCTTACATGGAGTGCCAAAATCTGTAATTTCGGATAGAGATAGTATATTTACGTCTCACTTTTGGCGAAGTGTACAACAATCAATGGGTACCAAACTAATGTTTAGCCCAGCCTTTCATTCGCAGACTGATGGACAAACAGAACGAACAAATCAGATTCTTGAAGATATGCTTAGGGCATGTGCTCTTGATTTTAAAGGAAGTTGGTGCAAATACTTACCACTCGCCGAGTTTGCTTATAATAACAGTTATCAAGCAACAATAGGTATGGCCCCTTATGAGGCATTGTATGGGAGACGTTGTCATTCTCAATTCATTGGCATGAAGCTGGTGAGAAGAAATTGATAGAATCGAACATATCGAGAAGACGGATTTTGTGCAAGAGACTATAGAAGTCGTAAAGGTAATCCGAAAAAGAATTGAAATAGCACAAAGTAGACGAGAAAAAGTTACGCCGATATTAGGCGTAGACCGTTAGAATTCTCGGTTGGGGACTTCGTCTTCATTAAAGTTTCACCAATGAAAGGAATTATGAGGTTTGGGAAGAAAGGAAAGCTTAGTCCAAGATATGTCGGTCCATATATGATTGTTGAAAGAATTGGAAAAGTTGCTTATAAACTAGAATTACCTCAAGAGATGACAACAATCCACAATGTTTTTCATGTATCAATGCTCAAGAAATATGTTCCGGATCCTTCACATGTCCTTACACCACAATTGGTACAAATTGATGAGAGTTTGATTATGAAGAAAAACACACAACAATACTTGATAGAGGAGTTAAGAAATTGAGAAACAAAGAAATTCCTTTAGTCAAAGTATTATGGTCTAACCACAAAGTTGAAGAAGCCACTTGGGAGCGTGAAGAAGACATAAGAATATCCACATCTATTCTGAGTTTCGAGGACGAAACTCTTGTAAGGTGGGAGGATTGTAATGCCCACATTTTTCTTTAATGATTATATAATTTTTTAATCATAATGAATGTTGGTATATTTAACACTAATGATTCATCTAGTGTTATAACAGGTGAATAACGTGGGATCGGTGTGCTCGGAAGTTCATGTCAAAAGAATTATGACTGTATATATGGAACATGAGTTATATATATATATATATATAATACTATGATGTGATGTGTGTATATATGAGAAATTACATATTATATTGACAATTATTATGCTAATCAAGAGTGATTAAATGAATTACTTTCATGCACTTCAAACTCATATGTAGTATATGGACTTGATGATATGGTGTTTTAGATGCAATTTTGTGAACGTTTTCCCTTCTTACTTAAGGTGATTATTTGGAATTTATGAACATGGTATTTTAAGTACATGTCTTAAGTATCTATAGGAACAAGAATTACCTTATTTGAATATGTAATGTATGAGATATACTCAAAACACTCAAACATGCCAAAACTGAAAATCTGTAAAACTTAACAGCAACATGTGCAACTTTGCAAACGTATTTTTACCATAAAATAAGTTTCTTATTTGGGATTTTTGAACTTGTTAATTTAGATACATGTCTTAGGTGTCTATAGGAACAAGAATCACCTTATTTTAATATGTAAATTATGAAATATGGCCCAAACACTAAGGCATGCCAAAACTGAAAAGCTGAAAAACTGCACAACAACATTTGCCACTTTGCTAACGTATTTTACCCATTAAATAAGTTTCCTATATGGTATTTTTAAACATGATAATGTAGGTACATGTCTTAGGTGTCTATAGGAAGAAGAATTACCTTATTTGAATATGTAAAGTGAGAGTTATGGTCCAAATGCTAAAGCTTGCCAAACCAGAAAATTCTGTGACAGCTTACTATATCATGTTGGTGTGGTTGTTATGATTTGTATAAAGCAAGTAAAGTGATGGTTGTTCCCTCTTTGAACCACAAAAGGTAAGGTATATTCTCCATGATTAAATCACAATGAAGAAAGCAAGAAAAGTAAGGTCTTTATTTTATAAATTAGAACATGGCTAACAACTATCATGTGAAGATGTAGGGACTTCTTTTTTTTTTTTAATACTTTAATAGATGAGACTTGTATCTAGTTATTTTGCTGAGAATACAAGGTTACATATATGAATAAGAGGTGTGTGGATCTGAAAAATTTAGAGAGCCAATAAGTTCCTTCATTCTAAATAATTTCCTCAAAAATCTCTACATTAGCTCTTTCAAAGAATCAAATCCAACTCTTCACCAAAGTGTGCTTTTACTTCTTCATGCTATTTACCTTGAATTCAATGGTGCATAACATATATCTACACAAGAAGTAATCATACTAGTAGTTTCAACAAAGTTGCATCAAAGGATCTATTGGGTGAAACACTTTGCTTATACAAGATCTTGTAAGAAATAAGGTATGTATTTCCAAATTCGGATTTAATTGGTGAAATATTATGATATGCAAATTATTGCTTCTTGAGTACATTTATATTTTAGAAATACTTAGCTAAATGTCACATATGCTAGGTTAAATTTCCAGATCCTTGTAGTTATTGATGATCTATTAACGAATTTTCTTTTACCATTGGACATTCATTCATGAATCTGAAAACTTGTATGATCTCAAACTTGCGAAGCATGTGTAGCATGGATATGATTTTATTTATATCTAAATTTGGGATATGTCATTCCTATATGAATTATTAGTATCCAGTAATTTTATTGGAATTTTATCTATCCAGGTTTGGAGGATATGGAATTTATAATCTAATATGTTCACAGTGTATGAAATCCTGACAGTTTTTAGGATCCGTTTTGAATGATTATTTTGAACTATAAATGGATGATCATTTACTTTAGGAAAATTTTGGGACATGTATATATGTGTTAGGTATAATTCTGCAAAGTTTTAGATTTATACGGTATCTAGGTTGTGAGTTAAAAATCGTTCTTTACAGTATGCCCAGACTAGAATATAAGATGCCTGTATAATTGTATTCATTTAGAAAATTTGAAAATCATGTTTTTCACATCTATTTTATAAAGGAAAAAATTTCTGATACTCTATTAGGATGTTAAGTATCATATTACTAATTTTTACATGAATTTAATATTTATATTATCAGATTAATAATTTTAAGTATGTATAGGTCAGAATTTCCAGATTTAGAGAGCATTAGGCTTAATCATGTAATAATGAAGTTTTATGAATATTATTTAGATCATTTATGAAATCTTATATATATTTATAAATGGAATTTTAATGTCTATATTAATTGTATGTGTTTCTCATGAAAATATTTGACATGAACATTCCAAGAAGGCGAGCACACCGTGATCAAGACGTTCATCACCCTTAAGTGAAAGGTTTAGTAAATAAACAAGTCATGTAAGTACATTCTCACCTGCAACATGATTAAGTTTATGAAATGTTCTTTTTACAGTGTTACACTGATTTCAACATCTTATATTTGAGCATTTTCTATGAAAGGCATTTATGGCATTCTTTACAAATTGTTGATGAGCTTTTCATAAATGTATATGTATGTATCACGTAATGTAAGCGTTACACACCCAATGATGATGTTTGTCCCGCTAGGTGGACTTGTCCCGCAAGGTGGACTTGTTACGTTTGGTTTGGGATTAGCTACCCCTTTCCTTTCGTGACGGCGCGCTAATGATGTTAATGGTGTAACGCTTGGGCCCATAAAGATAAAATGAATTAATATGCATGTTTTTATTTATGCATAGAAAGAGATGCAAAAGTTATTTACAATGATCATGCTCATATTTATGTTTTCATGATAAATGCTCATACTTTGAAAAATGTTTTTGTGAGAATTCAATGTGCTTACTAAGCTTAATGCTTATAAAAGTTACATCATATTGCAGATAGGAATGTAATGAGGATAACTTAAGTTGAAGTATATGAGAAGCGTATGTGCAACGATGTGGGATTGGAAACGGAATTACGCCAAGAAAGCCATTATATTTTATGATGTCAAATTATGAAACTAATTTCAATTTTATGCTTCCGCTATATTTTATTTTAAGATTGATTGAAAACCTCTTTTCAAATTGTATGCTTTCGCTATTTTCGAATTCAAACTCTTGGTTTGTGACATTTTAAATTTTCTCGTGATGATTTGTGTTTTTATGATATAATGGTCGATTTTAATATACTGCGAGAAAAAAAAAATTCAATTTTATATTGTGTAATTTTTCTAAAAATTTTTTTTAAAAGAAGTTTAAAGTTAACGAGCCTTGTAGCGTCCATAAGGGGGCGTTACAACTAGCACAAGTTTTTAAGGTTCGAATACTCCTACGATGGATGATACACGTTACTCACAACATCCCAAAGTTGTGGAGAACAAGACTGAATCGGATAAGGCCAAACCATCAAGTAAATTTGATCTTTCTACTTATCGCACTAGATACATTGAGTGTTTTAAATGTCATGGGAGGGTCATAGGGCTCGTGAATGTCCGAATAGAAAAATGATGGTGATTCGGGCTAATGGTGACGTAGTGTCCGAAAATAAGGAGGAGCCGAATTATAGTGATATATCGGAGTTGGAGGAGGTTCTGGAGGTAGTTAAGCTAGCGAAGGGCGACGTGTTGTTGCTAGTGTCACATGGAATTTTGAATACTGAGCCGAAGTTAGTCGATCATGAGCAGTAAGAAAATATTTTTCACACTAGATGTATTAAGTCCTATTTCTCTTGTTTTGTAAACTGAGAGGCAAAAGTACAATTTGAACCGAAAGAAATGGAAGACAAATCTCAAACAAGTACACTGTCCAAAAGTGAAGGAGATAGTAAAGTTGATCTTTCGCTCATATTGGGAGTGTCAATTATGTCAAACAAGTACCAGAAGAAAACAAAAATGTTGGTAATACATGGTCTTCTAGCGTAGATGGTTGGACATCAAACAAGGTACTTTTTCATGTGTGGTGAGGTTTTAGAGATAATTATTTTTAACCACCTTAACTTTACCCCTTTTTACACTTCACAACCTATACTTTAATTTTTGACCTTTTGCATCCTGAACTACGAAAATAATTACACTTTGCACACTTTGGACGATTTTGCCCCTAGGATTTTATTCTTTAATAACAATAGTTCTAGTTATCCTTTTAAACTCTAATTTGTGGCAGATTGCTCCATAATGATAAATATATTGCATTATACAATAATCATAAAGTTTTTACTCCCTAATCAATTTGTTTTTTTGGATTTTTCGAGAAATAAGAAACCGAATTTTCCGTAACTTGTTTTGTTCGTGGTATTGTTACACCTACTTAGATCCAGTCTCTATTCAGAGGTTTTAAATGGATCATGTCGGGGTTTCATTTATAAACTCAACAAGACATACTTATATCCAGATATTATTTCAAGTATTTATCCGTATACAAATTGGGTCTTTAGACTGAAAATGAAAATAGTCCATTATGACCATATCAGGCCCAACATGCTTCCGTAAAATTAATACATCCCTTAAAATTCATACCTCTTTTTGACCAAAACACTACCGGTGAGATGACTCGCAACACCACCAGTCGAAAAATTAATGCTCCCTGACCGTTTGACAAACAGCTCCTCACTGTTCAACCTCACCCTCAGGGAAGATGATCTGCAAGTTATTCGACTCCTTCAGCAACTGCTCAGCACAGCCTTGGTTTGTTTCCTACTCCAGGCGTATGAAATAATTCTTTGAAGGGATGAATCAATAGTACATTATGAACACGTGTTGAACAAACAACCTTTATTTTATTAAGAACTTAAAGAAAAATTTATAACATCAATAATCTCCTTTTGGGAGGAGAAAACTTGTTTAGCCTATCATAAAGGCTATCACACTCTTGTACATAAAATTAAAAACTAAACTCTAAAATCGAAAACACTCTCCGAAATTCTAAACATTCAATTACGAAGAAATTTTATGTAGAAGACTCAGGGAAATGTTCGATGCCTCTAGCCTTCTGAAAACTCTTGTTTATATAGAGGTAGGGGCTGCCTCTATTCCTTGGATTCTCCCATCCACTTGCTGAAAGTAGTGGAATACTTTACTATCTTCACATGGCTCGGGTCCCTCCTTGTCTGGTATCCAAGGCAAGTTAATAAGACTCCAAAGCCAGCTGACTCTACTTTTTCCATCTTTTAGCTAGATTAAATCTTATGACGTCATTGCTTACGTCATTAACTTGAATTATCAGCATCTTGATGAGTTTGATGCCAATTACTAGATCTGACCCACTTTTTGTCTCTTTGCTGAGTGGGTTATCCTTGAGTCACATGTCTCCTTTAACTTTGTCGGGGAAAATACTTTTTTGGTGGTCCCCAAAACTTTGGATACTTCTGTAACATTTGTTCTCCGTCGCCGGGTCTTCTCCCATCAAATTTTGGCCGGAATCCTTTGCCAAATTCTGGTTCCTTCTGGTTTTGACATTCGGGACAGACCCAAAGTTCCCAATGGCCAATGTGTGCCATATTGCAGTATTTCCGGCGAGTTTCTTTACTCCCCGGCAGCTTGTTTTCCCATAGAAGATTTCTTTTTCTTTTCGAACAGATCTTCTGCAAATCTTGTTGTTTTTCCTGTCATAGTATTCAACAGGAATGATCCATTCACTGAATTTTGATAAAACTTGAACGGAAACTTGACTTTGTCCATCTCAGTGAGACAGACCCACAATCCCCACGCCCTTCTTGTTGTAATTTGATCTTCAGTGAAGGTCGTGGCCAATTGTACTTCTTCTGAATTAGCCTCCTTGATATTTTTGAAAGCTCTTTCATCCGGTCGTCGGCTTTGATGTAATGGAAGGCTTCATGTCCACCCTTTCCGACGGCTCTCTGTTCTTTGCACTTATGAAATACTGACTCCAATGTATCCCCTCGTTTTAGGCTATCATTGTTGGACCAAAGACTCTGAAAAAGTGACTTCCGGATCTACTTTGGCAATTTTGTGATCTCCGGGAAGAATTTGGTGAAGTAGTATAGATCGAGGCCAAAGCCCCAAACTCGTACCACCTCTTTACTTCTTCAGGGCTAGAATTTGGTAACATCCAAACCCTTGGATATTTTCCAGAAATATCGATCTTTGTTTTTTCTGGAGATATCCCCGCTTTTTGTGTCGGTTTCTCCCAATTTGCCTGATATTCCTGCCAAGAAGAAGAAACATTAATCTCGTTAATATCAATCTTAGAAGTGCCCATCATAGGCCTAAGATTGATCTCTTTGTCCTTTACCCCAGACGTGCTGGGTTGATGTGATAACTCAGGATTTGACTCTGGAGTATCAGTTTTTCCTTGTGCCAACATTTCTGTCAGCTTAGGACTTGTGCTAGAGGTACTGGAATCCTCTGCTACAGGTTGGGGAGCCCTGCTCTCTAAACGCTCCGTTTGCTTATTAGCACTACAACATAAATGACATTAGGTAACACTCAAAAAATGTTAACTAATGGCAATAAAATGTTATTATAGACAATATGTAACACTTTTATGGCGCTGCAGTTGCCTGTGCTACCTATAGTCAAAGATATCACGTTTATTAGCTTTTAGTAACACTTTTTCTAAGTGTTACATTAAGTTTTCTATTGGTAACACTTTGAAACAATATTTCTAAAGTGTTACATATGAATCTTATGTAACACTTTTTTGTAACACTTTTTATATTTGTAACACTTTAAAAAAAATACTTCTAAAGTGTTACATATAAATCTTATGTAACACTTTTTTTGTAGCACTTCGTAGAAATACTATTTTTTGCCACCAAGTAGATTGGAACCCACGACCTATTATGTATGGAAGTGGCAATTTACCACTAAGCTAAGTTGATTCTTATTACAACTTTTGCTTTGTTTTATATATACACATACACACAAACACATATATATATTATATGTATATATAATATATTTTATATAATAAATATTATATTTTATAATATATGTATTAAATTATATTATACACCGTATATATGAAGTTTTATATTGTATAGTATATAGTTTCGAAATCATATTATATTATATATTAAAGGACACAACAAATTAAAAATATAAAAAATATATAAAATAAATTTATCGATTAATAAATATTCAATCGGTAAAAATAAAAAATATATAAAAATATAAAATTAATTTACCAACAAATAAAAAAGTTCTAACAGTAAAAAAATTAAATAATAAAGAAAATAACAGAATAATAATTTACCGGCGGAAAAAATACCTAAGTAATTACCGACAACATCAATTTTCATTGGTAGTTTTTTTTACAAAAAGTAAAAAAAAAAAAAGGTTAACGATGAAATTGGTTTCCGTTAGTAAAAATTAAAAAAATAAATAAATAATAATAATAAAATATATACATGCACATTTCCCGTCGGCATTAAGACGGAATTAATTGCCTTCGTAAAAAATAAAACAATAAAAGCAAAACTAAAATACTTTGAAAAAGTAAACAGAAATTCAGTTAAAAAACAAAGTACATGATGTCTACAATTTTTAGGTTTGGTGACATCAATTAATTAAATAAATCTTTGACATGAATTAATGATAGTTATATAATTTTGTGTTACTAAAATATAGCTTAAAAAGTGTTACAATCAATAAAATATATTCTTGCCAAGAGTGCTTCTTAAATAAAGTGATACCTATTTGCGTTACAAAAGAAATAACAAAAACGAAGTGATACTTAGAAAGTGTTACTTATATAAAAGTGTTACATATAAGCGTTACATATTGATAAAAGTGTTACCTATTTGCGTTACAAAAGAAATAACAAAAAAAAGTGATACTTAAAAAGTGTTACTTATATAAAAGTGTTACATATAAGTGTTACATATAGATAAAGTGCTACAAAAGTGTTACATAAATATTGTAATGTAAAAAGTGTTACAAACATGTGTTACATATGTACCTTATGTAAAAAGTGCTACAAAATTTGTGTTACCTAATGTCATTTATGTTGTAGTGTAGCGGCCCGGAGAAGTGGCCCTTGAAATGCCGTTCTCAGCTGAGAGTGAGACCGGACACATGCTCGTATACGATCGGTTACTTTGTCCCGATCATTCTTTTGTAATTTCCCGGCCAAATCAGCATTGATGACCAGGGTATCAAATTCTCGGAGTAGGATTTCAAGCTGGTCTCCAAGATGTCTTGAAGCTGTGAGGATGGAATCAGCTTCAATTCCCTCCATCTCTTGTTAGAAAATCTGCAAGAACATTTTCATGAGATTTTATAATGACAATATTATAATCATAATACTGGCATTCAGCTTGCCATCTAAGTATTCTAGCTTTTTCTGGTTTTGATTCAATTTTACTTTTCAGAAAAGCTTTAACACTTGAATTATCTATTTTTAAGATAAGCTTTTTAGCCAGTAAGAATAAAAGCCATTTTTTGAAAGCCTTTCTGACTGCAAAGAATTCTTTCTCGTTGATATGCCACCGAGTTGCTTCACTGTCTGTAAAAAGACCGCTGAAATATCTACATGGCACTTCACCGTTTGGTGTGGCTTTAGTAAGAACTGCTGCCCACCAATAATCACTGGCATTTGTGTAAAGAACCAGTTCATCTTCATCCTGTGGAATTGCAAGTTTTGGAAGCTTTTTGCAAACTTCTTTAAGCTGCTTAATTCCTTCTTGATGTTCATCCTCCCCAAATGCATCTTTTTTAAGCAATGGGCTAAACACCTTCCTGTAATGAGCTAGATTGTTAATAAACATCCCAGCAAAATTAACAACTCCTAGAAAACTCTGAAGCTGCTTCTTGTCTTTCAGCGTATCTGGAAATCCCTGTATTTTCTCCACAATATGGCTTTGTAGGATAATTCCAGATTCATCGATCTCAATTCCGAGAAATTTGATCTGTCTTGTTGCGATCACTGCCTTCTTTTCCGAAAGCACTAATCCTTCCTTGTGACAAACATCTGAAAATATCTCCAAATGTTTAAGATGCTCCTTCATGTTCTTTGATGCGATAAGAATATCATCAATATACACGAACATGAAACTGAAATAATCCTTGAAGAGATGATCCATCTTCCTTTGATATAACTGGGGTGCGTTAGCCAATCCCATAGGCATCACGTTCCAAATATAATGTCCTTGTGGTGTAGAGAAAGCTGTGAACTTCTTGTTTTCTTCATCCATCTTAATCTGGTAGAAACCAGATTTGCAATCGAACTTTGAGAATATCCTGGCACCTTTGATATAGTTAACCAAATGTTCTCTGCTTGGGATATAGTATCCGTCGAACTCCAAAATATTATTAATCCCCTTGTAATTAATAACAAGTCTTGGCTTTCCTCTTTTGTTTTCTCCATGGTTTCTGACTAGGAATCCTGGACTGCTGTATGGAGAAACTCCTGGTGAAATTAACTTAAGGTCAAGATGTTCCTTAAGTATCTTCTGCATATCCTCACGATCTTCCTGATTCATAAGGATTGGTTTGAATCTCACGAACTCATACTCCTTTCCAGGTTTAATCTTTAAGGAAGCTTTAAACTCGTTCTTGTCCCACCATGCCAAAGGATCTTCATTATAATTCCTTGGGATCTTCTTCTTGACATCCTCGAGTGATATTTGTTCCTCAATGGTCACATCACTCTGTGGATTCTCCATTAGACCCATCCATAATTCTACAATGGCTTCTGGAGTAACTCGTTCTTCTCGTTGTACTCTGAATGAATACAAATTATTATCCCATATCTTCTTATCCTTTCGGCTTCCGAATTGTCTATAGGATAATAACGCTTCATCAAATTTTCTTCGCTCCGCCATTTTTGGATTGCGAAGTTTGGCTTCATCACCACGCTTGCTTGCTGCGAAAATTAATAGGCATTTTTTTCAAAATACTTCCCACGATCTTTGGACAATAATCTTATGATCACATAATGTTGTGAAAATAAGTCTTCTTGTCTCATTTTCTGTGTAAATCGCTTGAATGTTTTTAGGAAATTATTTCCTAGCAAAATATCTCGCACTGTGTATCATGGAAATAGATTGGTGGCGTCTTCACTTTGTACCATGGGTACCGCCCGCACCTCCGATCATGATTTACGCATGTTTAATTCCCTTATTAAGGATTAGAATCCTTTTAGAGAAACCTCTTCCTGCAATAGCTGGTAAATCTTCTCCAATTTATTTAGGAAAAACATCCGGCTTTGCAAAGTACATATTAGGCATTGAATCAATATAGGCGGCAAAAATCGACCTTGTATTCAAAGCATATAGCATTCCAATAGAAATGTATATGGAGAATGGACTAGTGGTCATTTGATTCTGTATCTTTTATTAGCCACTGTGAACTCCATTCCGTCTTGTAATCTTTCCCAAGGTTTATGATCCTCAAGAAATTCAATTCCCAGTATTAATTGTTCTGGGATTTTTCCTGCAACTCCTGTGATAGTCAGTTCAATTTCACCTATCTTCAGGCTTCTTTGATATCGTCCAACTATTGGTTGTTGGAGGTAATATAGAACATCACAAGGAATAATATTATCCTTTTGAGTTATGTCGAATATTACTTCAACTTTTCGCCATCCTTCTGGACATTTCAGCTCTCCTGCTGTTTTAAAAACATCTGGGATACGCTGAACTGTACTTGGTCTCCTTTCTTCCCAACGGCTGCTACTCGTCATTCTATCATGTTGGAAAGACATCCTTCTTGGCTCAACTCTAAGACTTCGACTTTTGTTGAAGACTGGTTGATCTTGTATTTTCATATCAATTTCCTTGATAGTTGGAGACTCAATAATCTATGGTAAAACCACCCTGGCAAAGTCCTCAAAAATCCTTGGGACTTCAATAAATTCCTTTCTCAAGAATACTTCTGAATGATGTGTATTCGAGAGAGCATAGGATATCTTGTATGTGATCCAAGAGGTCTATTCCTTCTTTCATCAAATCATCTCTTTTGAAATCTTGATGAAGGGTTAGGACTCTCTTGAAATCTCGATCTCTCGGATTGTATGCAATTCTAGGATAGACATTAAATGCCAATTTCCCAAAGATACAAATTTCCTCAGAACGTTCAAGGCATGAATCCTTGAGGTTTGAGATTCGCTTGTCAAAGATAGCCAGATTGAGTGGCGAATCTATCCCTTCTTTGAATGTTGCTTTAATAATGACTCTTATGGCTCCAATATGAATACATGAGAGTGTATTTGCAACTTCTCTTTTAACTCTACTTTTGATCTTCTGGATTTCTTTAATAGGGACCAACTGCATCTCGATCAGGTTACCGGTAAACTCCATCGGAATAGCAAATTCTCCGGTTGTTACCCTGTGGGTAATTTGGTGTTTTCTGTTATGAAACCCAATTTTATCCAATGCTTTTTCCATAGCTCCAATTGTAAATCCATCATACACTTGAAGCTTTGGATCTTCCTTCATGATTCTCATAGGAGTTTTATGAGAAACCGTCGTGTGAGAGAGGAATCCTGACATATCCTCCCTGACGGTCTGCTGAAGAATTTCTTCTTCACTCTGATTCTGAGCTGGAGTCACTTCCATCGTCAGAATAGATCTCTTCTTCATAGATGCTTTCATCTGAAGGTGTATCCTCAAATTGATACACCTGTATAAGATCTTGATAATAGACAGCTTGCTCGATTTCTGGTGTAGCCTCGAACTGTCTGAATCCTCGTTTTTGATTGTCTGGGCAATCCGTTGAGATATGCCCTCTTGCTCCGCATGTCCAGCAATTACAGTCTTTGAAACTTTCATTTGATCTGGTGTGAGCACGCCTGAAAGTTCTCCTTCCTGGTGTTCTATTGGTACTTGCTTGATTAGACCCTGATGAAGAGGCTCTACTCCTGCTTGGTGCTGGTCTTTGCCCCGTTTTGTAACTTCGGGCTTTTTGTTTTGACCAAAACCTTCTAGGTCTCCATGAAGACCTGCTTCTTTTGTTGTTGCTTCCTCGGCGGTATGGATGGCTTCGCTCCTTCTTCTTTCTGTGCCGCCTTGGTTGACCTCCCACCATTATTGGGATGTCATTATCCACGCAACATAGAGGAACTGCTTTGTTAATTCCTCTTAATCTCTTGTAATTCCTGTACAGAGCTGCTTGATAACACCATTCAGATAACTTGGCCTTTAGGAAAGACATTTTTCTGGCCACAGTTTCTACTTCCGCTCTATCCTTGTATTCTCTGATAAGCATTTCTCTCCAGGGACTCGGAATCTTGGCAAAGAATAGCTGTGCAGCTTCCTTTTCTTCAATCTTGGATTTCCACCGGTATTCGGTGAACAACTTGATATATTCGTTAATATGACAAATATCATATAACTCAAGGCTATAGGGGGATTGTTTATATCTCTTTCTTTTTTCATCATCTAATCCCTCGAAATAACCTATGCCGATGAACTGGATTTTGAATAGTTTTGCCATACCATCGACAATTCCTTTAAGTGATTCTCCTGATGTGACCGAACCTTTTGTACTAGCATCGGTCATATCCCAGGCAATCTTCACCGATCCTTCAAGACTCATTTCAAGGAGTAAAATGAATGAATCATTTGTAAGATCGAGGGTTTTCTGAAATTCTCATAGCTGAAGCCCATTCATCAATGAGAACTTCTCTATTTTTAAAATATGGGATGTCCAGATTTAACATCAACCCATATGGATGTATTGGGTCGAGGTGCGATCTTCTATAAGGCGTCTGATAAACATTCGACCTTCCAGTAGGTTGTCTAGTTCCCGCAAGAGGGTTTTGACCTCCTGTCCCTGAAAGTGGATCACTCCCGGTCGTGAAATCCCAGCGTGTGGCATCCTCTCGTCCCGAGCTCCATGATTTGAACCCGTACTTTCTTCGACGTTAGGATTAACTGGTGGTGGTGGTGGAATTGGTCTTCCTGCTGGATCATAGGTGACCAATGTTCCATCTCCTGTGTTCATCTTTAAATCTACAATTCCTAATCCTGCAAAGGATTCTGCAAGGTCATGTAGATCTTTAAGATTCATCTTTTCTATATCCATCTTTTTTAATTTTTGATGGATTTTCCTTTGATTAGAGCAATGAGCTTCTCCTCATCTGTCATTTTTCGTATAACTTTGGTTGGTTTCCCTTTTTGGTGTAAATAGGGTACTGTCCCGAAATCTATACACTTCTTTCCTCTGGAAGAACTCGGCCTTTCCTCCAGGTTCTTGACTCGTTTTTGAATATCATGAAGGAGTTCAAGAGTTTCCTTCTGATATTTCACCATCGACTCCATCTGGTTCTGGATCTGATGAACTTGTGCTGGTAGATGAATATGGCGGTTGCCATAATTCTGCATCGTCTTCTGGACTTCTCAAAGATCTTCGGAGAACTTACATTTATCTGGAAGTATCTCGTTCCACTCGGGTACTCCATCGGGAATCATTATTTCGATGGGAATTTTCATGAACCGTTTCTTGAAGGTTCATCAAGTGAACATATATAAGTGCAGTTATGCATCCGAATCGCTATAATATTTTGCTCGCATTTTGCATTGCCTTAAGGTTTCCCCGTCGGCTCCTGCCTGTTCTTTTTTTCATGTTGGTATTCCCAATATGAAACCTGGTCAAGGTGTTCTTGTGCATACATCATCAATATTTGACGATATGTCCTGTAAGGGGTACATCTCGGACATCGGTCCGGATCCATAATCTCGGAGTAATTTCTCCTCACCAATTGTTAATTACATAAATATAATAAATTTAACTAAAAGTTCTTAATAAACCAAGGCTCTGATACCATTTTCGAGGACCGCAAGACCTTAGGGAGTAATCGTAGGAAATGCAATGAAATTTATCGTCCAGGTTGCAAAGTGTAACAACTTTAAAGTTTAGAGTGTAAACTACAAACCAAGTTTCAGGAAATCAGGGGTAACACCGGAATTTTATGCAAAGTGTAAAATTTTGTAAAGTTTAGGTTGCAATCAGGAACTTTTCAAAGTTCGGGTTGCAAAGTGTAAAAACCCGTATAGTTTGGGTTGATAAAAAACGTTATCCCTTCCTATATTTCCAATATATTTATCTATTTTATTCATTTGAATTTTGCATACATTCTTCTAATTATTTTTGATAAATCAATTTTAAAGGAACAAATCAATGAATTGCATTGAACTTTTGTAGAAAACATTTAATTTATGACTACTTTATTTTTGCCTTTTAACTAAGTTTCTCAAAAAAAGAAAAGGTATTGTTCACTTTTTTCTTTTTTTGCCTCTTATTCCCAAAGACTTCATAGATTGAATTTGAGCACACATATATAAACAAAGCACCGATGAAACGAAGCTTGTGCATGAGGTGGTTAAGTTTGTACACAATAAAATAAAATGCTATTACCAAAAATTTACTAATATTGTAGTATCTGTAAATAATCAATTAATATCAGAAAGTTTCTTGAACTTGATATTCTAGAGAATAAATGTGATGAAAGAACAAAAATGATGTGAGATACAAAAATGTTGAGAAAAATATGCTTGGTTACGTTTTAAGAGAAGACAGGCTTGTGTATTCATGTACTTAAATGAAAGTGAGAATCTTGTATTATGTGTCTTTGAAAAACTTAGGGTTTTTGATCAAACCATAATCAATATGAGAATGCATGAGTTGCATTTGATATGATATTGTATTTGGATTTCATTTACTAGGCTTTATATATTATATAATGTAACCATATTGAATTCATTCATAAAATACTAAATTAGTATTCAAGCCGTTAACTAGCACATCATATGCACATGGCACCAACTTTTTCTACTAGGTCTACTTGCCACCAGACCATGAGGCTCTTGTGCGTAAAAAAACGTGATGGTCCCCAAGTGAGTTTTTCTCTTAACTGTTTTTTTTTTCTTTCTATTTTTTCATTGCTTATTTATTTTAATGTTCTCAATCATATGTTTGATTAAATAAGTATTTTCCTTCCTTTCTAGGAAATGAAAGTTGTTAGTCAATTTTCTGTTACACGAATAAGCTCCATCTCCGACGATGAGTGCTCCAAAGCCATTATGCTGGAGAGCAGTCAAAGATACCACACAAACTTCTAATTAAATTTATATATAATTGCATGGGACCTTTAAAAGTTGAATCAAATGAAGATGAGAGACATTTCAATTTTTTTTAGCAAAACCACCTAGAAGACTAGGTGGGTGGGCAAAAATTCCCGTTTGTTGAAAACAAGGATCTGAGGTATGAGTTACAAAATAAAGAGGGAGTCAATTTAATATCTATGCTAAATTATAAGCAATTCAATATGATTTGCTTCTTAACAACATTTGGACTAAATCGGATCCTATGGCCTCTATATAGCTTATTGCCAAATCTTCTCCTTTTCATTGGGAAGTACCTGATTATGTCCTTCTTATTCAAGATATTTTCATCTAGCTTCATACCAAAATTTCTCACATTTACAGAGAAGGAAATGTTGCAACGAATTGGTTTATATGCCAACATATATGTACATATTCCATTTTGGGAAAAACAAATATGATAGTGATTCAATAAATTCTATATTGATTAATAGTAGTTATCAAATTTTCTCGGGGATTATGTGAAGATGCTAAGTACTTTAAATGCAAGAGAAAAGACAAAAAACAGGAAATTCAAATTATGATATGAAATTTCACATCCAAAACAGTTACTTTATTTGCACAAAAGTTGAGCAATCTAATTTGATAATTTTTTCTCTTTTCTAACAAGGTTATCTAGCTAGCTACAACAATTATGCCGTAAATATTGGTTTTGAAAGATCTCTTTGTAAACTGGTAGTGGAAAGAAACTTTACATCATAATGCATAGAAGATGAACTTAACAACCCATAATTGGACTTATTTCACATATTTCAAAATTTTTGTGCCAGAAAACTAACATCCTTATATATGGAGACTATATATGAACTCAACAAACTACAATATTTTTAAGAATAATATTAATCACAAATTCATATTTACTTAATCTAATAAGTTTTAAGATCAATATTTCCTATAATCTTCAAAAGTTTATTTTTAAATACGACCCATCAAAAAGTAAACTAGCACCACGTACTCCAATTACAGGAGCTTATATCAGTATATGGTGTATTAAATAAGCTTGACATACACTATCTATGTCGATTAGCAAGGTTCATTATATATATAATTTTACACATTTTCAGAAGACAATATTTTCATTATAATTTTAAGATTTTCAAATTGTTTAGTATACAAGACAAAAATAGTATTTAAACTTGAAATATGCATCTTGTCATGTAAAAGTTTTCAAAGTATGCATAAAAGTGCCAAGTTTTGAAATATACATATTGTCTCTATCCGAAAGTATGAGTTTTCTTAAGAATATTATCTTAACGTGTTCGTCTAATTTTAGTACTTAACATATATTCAAAGGATGTTGGAAAATGAATTGTGAAATTATGGTACTCGTTAATTTTTGTAAAGCAAATTTACCTAAATTTCATGCAACAATCTTTTAATAGACATGCCCCTACATGGTTAGTAGGTCTTGGTCGTGTGATTATTGGAGGCGACGAAATCCCTACAAGTCGATGCATCACAAGTAATGCAATACATATTAAAATCTTTTTTGTCACCCATGAACTAGGTATTTATCGAAAAAATTCTTTTCCAAGAATGTTGTCAATCCATTCTGGCATGTTCACGTATAATTGGCTTGCACTGTCAACCTGCAAAAAGGAAACATAACAATGTTATAAAGTTCATATTGATTAATAAAAACCTATAACTACATGGATGTGCATTATTTGTGCTCTGATAACCCTGTGCAATATCAAAGTATGGCATAAGATGCAATTTCTTTTTTAATATTTTTGTTTATGTTTTCTTTGATAGAATCTGTGCCCTTACTTACGTGAAACAGAACAGATTCTCAAGGTGTTGGATGTTAATGTTGCAACACTGAATCAACCAACACAAGTACACAGCGGAATAAAAATAACACGGAGATTTTTAACGTGCTTAGATTCCTCAATCTTAATGCACGAGGCCACGCCCAGAGAAGAAACAATTCAATATTAGAGAACAAAGAGTTATTACAAATACGACTGGATTTACGAAAAGCATAAAGAATCCCTCTTTATCTAATACACCAACACTCGTATAAAACTAATATTCGAATCGATTCTTCAGAACACTCAACCTTGTTGGAATCCCTCCAACTTCAAATCCCTTGAACGGTTGAGTCGATCCACACCGTAGATCTTCACCTTCTTCTCCCGAAGAATAAGAGTATGTAGTAAAATGATTTCTTGAAGAAGTGCAAAATAAAGCTCTGAATATGCTTGTGCTCGATTACATCTTCAAGGTCTGACTTCTCTTCTTTATAGCCATCAAAAGAAAACCTATCCCTGATTTCAAGATGGACGGTTTCTTGCTAAAGGAAGGAGATCAGAAATCAAAATCATTTCCTTGTGGGTAAGAATCAATTACACAAGGAAAGTGATTAAAAAGGAAAAATTGGCAATCTAAAAATATGTTGAATCAATTAAGATAAACATTATCAATAATATCAGCAACATTCATAATATAAAGATCTTGCCAAAAATCACAACACAGAATCTGGCATAAAATCCGCCCAGATTCTGTGAGCTAGTGTTGCATTACCAGTGTTACAACACTAGAACATGCACTAAGCTAAACGGACCAAAATTGCCAACTTTAATAACACTAACAATCTCCCCCTTTGGCACTTTTGGTCAAAACAACACTTAACAGGATATATATAGAATACGACAATAGAAGTCAATAATGTAAAACCTGCAAGTTAGCACAATTCAGAAAAGCATGCAAACAGTTCAAAATACATCCAACATATTGTCCAAAATACTAGTCTAACAGAACTAGTTTAACACCGTTAATCATTTGAACAACAAAAAAACAAACAAGAACATTCAGAGATGTTGCAAATTCAATCAGAGCCACTTGCTTCCTTCGACTCCCCCTCCGAGTCAACTTCATGTTCAGATGGAGATTGAGACTCCCCCTCTGAAGTAGCATCTTCCGTAACGCCCACATTTTTCTTTAATGATTATATAATTTTATTAATCATAATGAATGTTGGTACATTTAACACTAATGATTCATCTAGTGTTAGAACAGGTGAAGAACGTGGGATCGGTGTGCTCGGAAGTTCATGTCAAAAGAATTATGACGGTATATATGGAACATGAGTTATATATATATATATAATACTATGATGTGATGTGTGTATATATGAGAAATTACATATTATATTGACAATTATTATGCTAATCAAGAGTGATTAAATGAATTACTTTCATGCACTTCAAACTCATATGTAGTATATGGACTTGATGATATGGTGTTTTAGATGTAATTTTGTGAACGTTTTCCCTTCTTACTTAAGGTGATTATTTGGAATTTATGAACATGGTATTTTAAGTACGAGTAGGTCTCCTGTAGGACCGTCTTACGGATCCTATTCCGTAAGACGGATCCCCGGATCCCGACCCGACCGCGACCCGACCGCGCCCCACCCAACGCCCCACCCCGCGGCCCAGCTCCCAACCCCCAGCCCAACGCACACGCCCACACCCAACTCCCAGCCCAACGCACACGCCCACACCCAGCCCAGCCCACCAGCCGCACCTCTTATTTAAAAAAAAATTGCTCCAATGCAGAATTGAACTCGCGACCTTAATATACTTAAGGTGGTGTTCTACCACTACACCACTAGAACTCATTGTGCAATTTTAGTATAACAATTTATATACACTCATTCATAAATATGCCTGTTAATTAAAAAAAATGAAAAATGCCTATAAATGTAAAGGCTAAGAACTGAACCCAAGTCTATTAAAAAATCTTGATACATTATCTCAATAAATGGATACTTATAAAAGTGTTACTTTAACTACATCATATTTATTTTTTATTTTTCCTCTTTTTTTGTTCCTAGTTTGTAACTGTAATAAGAAATATGATAGAGTTAAAAGTACCACTTTTATGAGTAAAAGTATCCATTTTTTGAGATAAAGTATCACTTTTATGAATTCAGTACAGTGACAAAAGAAAAATAAATATGACAGAGTTAAAAGTACCACTTTTATGAGTAAAAGTATCTATTTTTTGAGATAAAGTATCATGTTTTTTTAATACGGTCACATATTTTAATATAAAAAATCTTATTTTTTGAATATATAAGAATTAAAGTGTCAATATTCACCTTAAAAGTGACATATTTCTTATCAAAAGTATCACTATTTTAATATAAAGTATCAATTTTTTTTCCAGAGAATTTAAAATTTTAAAATGTCATTGTCCATCATGAAAGTATCATATTTAATATCAAATGTATCACTATTTCCAACATAAGTATCAGTTTTTCAATGTAAAAAACATTAGCTATGAGACTAGAATGAATACATCAAAAAATCTTATTTTTTGGATATGTAAAAATTAAAGTATCAATGTTCACCTTAAAAGTATCATATTTCTTACTCAAAAGTATCACTATTTTCGGATAAAGTATTATTTTTTATTCAGAGAATTTAAAATTTTAAAATGTCATTGTCCATCATAAAAGTATCATATTTAATATCAAATGTATCATTATTTCCATCATAAGTATCAGTTTTTCAATGTAAAAAACATTAGCTATGAAACTAGAATGCGTATATCAAAAATTCTTATTTTCTGAATATGTAAAAATTAAAGTATCAATGTTCTCCTTAAAAGTATCATATTTATTACTCAAAAGTATCACTATATTCAGATAAAGTTTCACTTGGTATTCAGAGAATTTATATTTCTAAAATGAAGGGATGATAATGAAGCTTTATATCCATGGTTATATTCATGGTTATACTAAATATGCACAACAACCACCATTGGTCCAGCGGTAGAATAGCACCTCTCTTTGGTTACAGACCTGGGTTCAATTCCCAGCTGGTGCAAATTTCTTAATTTTTTGAGTAAGAGGATCCAACCATTGGGTGGGGGGCGCGCCCAACTTGGGCTGGAGTTGGGCCCAACGGGCGGGTCGCGGGCGGGGCGGAAACTTGGGCTTGCGGCCCAGTGTGGCAAGTACTTGTATATTAGATGCAATTATTTATTTATTTTTTAAAGCGGGCGGGTTGGGGATCCGTCTTACGGAATGAGATCCGTAAGACGGTCTTATACAAGTTTTTGCCTTTAAGTACATGTCTGAAGTATCTATAGGAACAAGAATTACCTTATTTGAATATGTAATGTATGAGATATACTCAAAACACTCAAACATGCCAAAACTGAAAATCTGTAAAACTTGACAGCAACATGTGCAACTTTGCAAACGTATTTTTACCATAAAATAAGTTTCTTATTTGGGATTTTTGAACATGTTAATTTAGATACATGTCTTAGGTGTCTATAGGAACAAGAATCACCTTATTTGAATATGTAAATTATGAGATATGGCCCAAACACTAAGGCATGCCAAAACTGAAAAGCTGAAAAACTGCACAACAGCATTTGCCACTTTGCCAACGTACTTTACCCATTAAATAAGTTTCCTATCTGGTATTTTTAAACATGATAATGTAGATACATGTCTTAGGTGTCTATAGGAAGAAGAATTACCTTATTTGAATATGTAAAGTGAGAGTTATGGTCCAAATGCTAAAGCTTGCCAAACCAGAAAATTCTGTGACAGCTTACTATATCATGTTGGTGTGGTTGTTATGATTTGTATAAAGCAAGTAAAGTATCATGGTTGTTCCCTATTTGAACCACAAAAGTTAAGGTATATTCTCCATGATTAAATTACAATGAAGAAAGCAAGAAAAGTAAGGTCTTTATTTTATAAATTAGAACATGGCTAACAACTATCATGTGAAGATGTAGGGACTTCTTTTTTTTTTTTAATACTTTAATAGATGAGACTTGTATCTAGTTATTTTGCTGAGAATACAAAGTTACATATATGAATAAGAGGTGTGTGGATCTGAAAAATTTAGAGAGCCAATAAGTTCCTTCATTCTAAATAGTTTCCTCAAAAATCTCTACATGAGACCTTTCAAAGAATCAAATCAAACTCTTCACCAAAGTGTGTTTTTACTTCTTCATACTATTTACCTTGAATTCAATGGTGCATAACATATATCTACACAAGAAGTAATCATACAAGTAGTTTCAACAAAGTTGCATCAAAGGATCTATTGAGTGAACCACTTTGCTTATACAAGATCTTGTAAGAAATAAGGTATGTATTTCCAAATTCGGATTTAATTGGTGAAATGTTATGATATGCAAATTATTGCTTCTTGAGTACATTTATATTTTAGAAATACTTAGCTAAATATCACATATGCTAGGTTAAATTTCCAGATCCTTGTAGTTATTGATGATCTATTAACGAATTTTCTTTTACCATTGGACATTCATTCATGAATCTGAAAACTTGTATGATCTCAAACTTACGAAGCATGTGTAACATGTATATGATTTTATTTATAGCTAAATTTTGGATATGTCATTTCTATATGAATTATTAGTATCCAGTAATTGTATTGGAATTTTATCTATCCCGGTTTGGAGGATATGGAATTTATAATCTAATATGTTCACAGTGTATGAAATCCTGACAGTTTTTAGGATCCGTTTTGTATAATTATTTTGAACTATAAATGGATGATCATTTACTTTAGGAAAATTTTGGGACATGTATATATGTGTTAGGTATAATTCTACAAAGTTTTAGATTTACACGGTATCTAAGTTGTGAGTTAAAAATCGTTCTTTACAGTATGCCTAGACTAGAATATAATAAGATGCCTGTACAATTGTATTCATTTAGAAAATTTGAAAATCATGTTTTTTCACATCTATTTTATAAAGTAAAAATTTGTGATACTCTATTAGGATGTTACGTATCATATTACTAATTTTTACATGAATTTAATATTTATATTATCAGATTAATATTTTTAAGTAAGTTTAAGTCAGAATTTCCAGTTTTAGAGCGTTAGACTTGATCATGTACTAATGAAGTTTTATGAACCTTATTTAGATCATTTATGAAATCTTATAAATATATATAAATGCATTTTTAATGTCTATATTAATTGTATGTGTTTCCTATGAAAATATTTGACATGAACACTCCAAGAAGGCGAGCACACCGTGATCAAGACGTTCATCACCCTTAAGTAAAAGGTTTAGTAAATAAACAAGTCAAGTAAGTACATTCTCACCTGCAACATGATTAAGTTTATGAAATGTTCTTTTTACAAAGTTACACTGATTTCAACATCTTACATTTGAGCATTTTCTATGAAAGGCATTTATGGCATTCTTTACAAATTGTTGATGAGCTTTTCATAAATGTATATGTATGTATCACGTAATGTAAGCGTTACACACCCAATGATGATGTTTGTCCTGCTAGGTGGACTTGTCCCGCAAGGTGGACTTGTTACGTTTGGTTTGGGATTAGCTACCCCTTTCCTTTCGTGACGGCGCTAATGATGTTAATGGTGTAACGCTTGGGCCCATAAAGATAAAATGAATATGCATGTTTTTATTTATGCATAGAAAGAGATGCAAAAGTTATTTACAATGATCATGCTCATATTTATGTTTTCATGATAAATGCTCATACTTTGAAAAATGTTTTTGTGAGAATTCAAATGTGCTTACTAAGCTTAATGCTTATAAAAGTTACATCATGTTGAGATAGGAATGTAATGAGGATGACTTAAGTTGAAGTATATGAGAAGCGTATGTGCAACGATGTGGGATTGGAAACGGAATTACGCCAAGAAAGACATTATATTTTATGATGTCAAATTATGAAACTTATTTTCAATTTTATGCTTCCGCTATGTTTTATTTTAAGATTGATTGAAAACCTCTTTTCAAATTGTATGCTTTCGCTATTTTTGAATTCAAACTCTTGGTTTGTGACATTTTTAATTTTTCGTGATGATTTGTGTTTTTATGATATAATGGTCGATTTTAATACATCGAGAAAAAAAATTCAGTTTTATATTGTGTAATTTTTCTAAAAACTGTTTTAAAGAAGTTTAATGTTAACGAGCCTTGTAGCGTCCATAAGGGCGTTACGGTTATGGTATCGAGCGGGTTCCGTTTCCAATGCACATGGCCATACGTCTACTCCATGTTCTACAAGTGAGTTCTTTTGTTAAGAAAAAAAAAATTAGTTCTTGAGATACACTTTCATAACATAACCTTGATTGTATTAAGAACTCTATAAAGCTTTACCTCTCTCTATTAAGATGAACTATGAATGATGATGGAAGAAAAGGCATATATCGGGGTTGTTCGACAATAGGACCTAAAAAAATCATTTATGTTGATGTTAATCTAATTCAAATTATTGTCGACCTTCATAGATGACTATAAAGTTAATAAGGTGAAATTACTGATT
Source organism: Rehmannia glutinosa (assembly GCA_016081115.2). Lineage (NCBI taxonomy): Eukaryota > Viridiplantae > Streptophyta > Magnoliopsida > Lamiales > Orobanchaceae > Rehmannia > Rehmannia glutinosa. The sequence continues at coordinate 56,150,762 of CM071930.1, forward strand.
TTTGAGCTAATAACAACGGAAGAGAAACTCGCTACGAACCTACACCAACTTCTTCTCAATATCAGAAACATGTAGTTGAAGCCCCTATGGTTCATGCAACAATATGATCCATCTCACAAGAGCCTCTACTAGATAGATGGAAATATTTTAGACCTGCAGGCTTTCAGTTATCTAGTGATCCCTTAATCATACGAGCATGGCTAAATACAATAGAAACTACTCTCAAATTGATGGGTTTTACTGAGTGAAGGAATTTATGTAGGTCACGTTACTTGACAAATGGAAGTCTCAAGAAAGAATTGAGCTAGCAACAATGTCAATTGAATGACATGAGTATAGTTTATTAAGAAGTTCAATGAAAAGTTCTTTTTTTATGAATCACAAAAGAAAACACTATGATAAGTTTAATGACCATCATCATGGAGACATACAGTAATAGGTGAGGTGATTATACTCGCACATTAGTTGTCAGCTATTCCTTAAATGGTTATTGATAAGGAATTCTACATTGATCTCATTGTGTTGAATATGCATGATTTGGATATTATCTTAGGAATGGATTTCTTGGGAAAGTATAACACAATTTTCAAGTGTCAATGGTAAGGAGTTAATTCAGAATTAAATAATTGATGAAGATGGATATTTTAGGAAATTTAGGAATGAAATCAAAGATATTTCTATCAGTGACGCCAAGGACATTATTTGACTCATTTGGAAGTATTGGATGTTTAGGCTATATAATTGACCAAGTGACAATAGATGAAGTTAGTGATTGATGTAGTGCATGGTTAGAGAGTTTAATGATGTGTTTTCAAAGGATTTGCTATGATTACCACGAAAAAAAATCGAATTTGAAATTTAGTTTATACTAGGCACCAATCGATTTTGGAAGCACCATTTAGGATGGCCTTAATGAGCTAAAGGAATCACATGCTCAATTAAAAGAACTCCTTGACAAAGGTTTCATACAACCAAGTCATTCACCATGGAGGGCTCTAGTAGTATTTGTCAAGAAGAAATATGGGTCTATGAGATTAAGTATTGACTATAGGGAGTTGAATAAAGTGACCATAAAGAATAAATACCCACTACCGAGAATTGATGATTTGTTTGTCCAGGCTAATTAAAAGGGGTATTAGTATTTTCAAAAATGGATTTGAGATCTGGTTATCACTAGTTGAAGATAAGAGAAAGAGATATTTCGAAAACAGACTTTAGAAGTAGGTATGGTCACTATGAATTTATGGTTATGCCTTTTGGTCTTACAAATGCTCAATCAGCTTTTATGGATTTGATGAATCGAGTATTCAAAGAATATCTTGATAAGTTTGTTATAGTATTTATTGATGACATCCTTGTATACTCAAAGAGTCGAGAAGAACATGATATACACTTAAGGATTGTGCTTGAGACATTGAGAGAGCATCAATTATATGCAAAATTTTCCAAATGTGGGTTCTAGTTAGATGAAGTGTCCTTCTTAGGCCATGTGATATCAAAAGATGGAATTAAGGTGGATCCAGGAAAGATAGAGGCTGTTCTAAATTCGAAGCAACCTAAGAATGCAAGTGAAATTAGAAGTTTCTTAGGTTTAGCAGGTTACTATCAAAAGTTTGTGGAGGATTTTTCAAAAATAGCGTTGCCTCTGACTAACTTAACGCGCAAAGGGAAAAAGTTTGAATGGACTGATACTTGTGATAGAAGTTTTCAAGAGCTTAAGAATAGATTAACTTCATCACCAGTATTGATGATTCCTGAAGGAGAAGAAGGATTCTCTATTTACAGTGATGCTTCAAAAATGGGCCTTGGTGCAGTTCTAATGCAAAATGATAAAGTGATTGCTTATGCCTCGAGGCAGGTTGAAGGATTATGAAAAGAATTACCCTACTCATGATCTTGAATTGCTGTTGTAGTATTTGCATTGAAAATATGGAGACATTATTTGTATGGAGTCATTTGTATGATTTATACTGAGATCACGAGCTTGAAATATTTCTTTTACGAGAAAGAATTAAACATGAGGCAAAGACGATGGCTTGAACTAGTTAAGGATTATGATTGTGAAATCCTTTATCATCCAGGCAAAGCAAATAGAGTAGCGGATGCATTGAGTAGGAAATCATCAACAAATCTCATGGCGTTGCATGTTATCCCAAAACCTTTGCAAAAAGAGGTTATTGAGCTACAACTTGAAATAATTTTGAATCGTTTATCAGCAATAACCTTGACCCCAGACATTTTTGAGCATATTCAAGCAGGTAAAAAAAAAAGGACCAACTTTTATCCAAAATCAAGGAAGAAGTAATGACTGGAAAATGTCCGGATTTTTGTGTCTCCAATGATGGAATTTTAAAATTCAAAGGACGACTTTGTGTACCAAAAGATTGGGAAATGAGAAAACAGATTATGTCAGAAGCCCATGAAACTCCATACTCCATACATCCAGGAGCTACAAAGATGTATCGGGACCTCAAACAAAATTTTTAGTGGCATGGCATGAAGAAAGATATTGCGAGTTATGTTAACAAGTGTTTGACATGTCAGCAAGTAAAGGTGGAACATTAAAAGCCTGCAGGGCAGTTGCAACCAATTCATATACCAGAATGGAAGTGGGAAGAAATTGTTATGGATTTTATCGTTGGGATGCCTAAGACGACTAATGGCTATGATGCAATTTGGGTAATTATCGATCGACTTACCAAGTCAGCTCATTTTCTTCCACTTAAAATGACATTTTCGATGGACAAGTTGGCAGAACTCTACGTCAAAGAGATAGTTCGCTTACATGGAGTGCCAAAATCTATAATTTCGGATAGAGATAGTAGATTTACGTCTCACTTTTGGTGAAGTGTACAACAATCAATGGGTACCAAACTAATGTTTATCACAGCCTTCCATCCGCAGACTGATGGACAAACGGAACGAACAAATCAAATTCTTGAAGATATGCTTAGGGCATGCGCTCTTGATTTTAAAGGAAGTTGGTGCAAATACTTACCACTCGCCGAGTTTGCTTATAATAACAGTTATCAAGCAACAATAGGTATGGCCCCTTATGAGGCATTGTATGGGAGACGTTGTCATTCTCCAATTCATTGGCATGAAGTTGGTGAGAAGAAATTGATAGAATCAGAACATATCGAGAAGACGGATTTTGTGCAAGAGACTACAGAAGTTGTAAAGGTAATCCAAAAAAGAATTGAAATAGCACAAAGTAGACAGAAAAGTTACGCTGATATTAGGCGTAGACCGTTTGAATTCTCAGTTGGGGACTTCGTCTTCATTAAAGTTTCACCAATGAAAGGAATTATGAGGTTTGGGAAGAAAGGAAAGCTTAGTCCAAGATATGTCGGTCCATATATGATTGTTGAAAGAATGGGAAAAATTGCTTATAAACTAGAATTACCTCAAGAGATGACAACAATCCACAATGTTTAGTATCAATGCTCAAGAAATATGTTCCAGATCCTTCACATGTCCTTACACCACAATTGGTACAAATTGATGAGAGTTTCAGTTATGAAGAAAAACCCACAACAATACTTGATAGAGGAGTTAAGAAATTGAGAAACAAAGAAATTCCTTTAGTCAAAGTATTATGGTCTAACCACAAAGTTGAAGAAGCCACTTGGGAGCGTGAAGAAGACATAAGAGCAAAATATCCACATCTATTCTGAGTTTCGAGGACGAAACTCTTGTAAGGTGGGAGGATTGTAACGCCCACATTTTTCTTTAATGATTATATAATTTTATTAATCATAATGAATGTTGGTACATTTAACACTAATGATTCATCTAGTGTTATAACAGATGAAGAACGTGGGATCGGTGTGCTCGGAAGTTCATGTCAAAAGAATTATGACGGTATATATGGAACATGAGTTATATATATATAATACTATGATGTGATGTGTGTATATATGAGAAATTACATATTATATTGACAATTATTATGCTAATCAAGAGTGATTAAATGAATTACATTCATGCACTTCAAACTCATATGTAGTATATGGACTTGATGATATGGTGTTTTAGATGTAATTTTGTGAACGTTTTCCCTTCTTACTTAAGGTGATTATTTGGAATTTATGAACATGGTATTTTAAGTACATGTCTTAAGTATCTATAGGAACAAGAATTACCTTATTTGAATATGTAATGTATGAGATATACTCAAAACACTCAAACATGCCAAAACTGAAAATCTGTAAAACTTGACAGCAACATGTGCAACTTTGCAAACGTATTTTTACCATAAAATAAGTTTCTTATTTGGGATTTTTGAACATGTTAATTTAGATACATGTCTTAGGTGTCTATAGGAACAAAATCACCTTATTTGAATATGTAAATTATGAGATATGGCCCAAACACTAAGGCATGCCAAAACTGAAAAGCTGAAAAACTGCACAACAGCATTTGCCACTTTGCCAACGTATTTTACCCATTAAATAAGTTTCCTATCTGGTATTTTTAAACATGATAATGTAGATACATGTCTTAGGTGTCTATAGGAAGAAGAATTACCTTATTTGAATATGTAAAGTGAGAGTTATGGTCCAAATGCTAAAGCTTGCCAAACCAGAAAATTCTGTGACAGCTTACTATATCATGTTGGTGTGGTTGTTATGATTTGTATAAAGCAAGTAAAGTATCATGGTTGTTCCCTATTTGAACCACAAAAGTTAAGGTATATTCTCCATGATTAAATTACAATGAAGAAAGCAAGAAAAGTAAGGTCTTTATTTTATAAATTAGAACATGGCTAACAACTATCATGTGAAGATGTAGGGACTTTTTTTTTTTTTAATACTTTAATAGATGAGACTTGTATCTAGTTATTTTGCTGAGAATACAAAGTTACATATATGAATAAGAGGTGTGTGGATCTGAAAAATTTAGAGAGCCAATAAGTTCCTTCATTCTAAATAGTTTCCTCAAAAATCTCTACATGAGACCTTTCAAAGAATCAAATCAAACTCTTCACCAAAGTGTGTTTTTACTTCTTCATACTATTTACCTTGAATTCAATGGTGCATAACATATATCTACACAAGAAGTAATCATACAAGTAGTTTCAACAAAGTTGCATCAAAGGATCTATTGAGTGAACCACTTTGCTTATACAAGATCTTGTAAGAAATAAGGTATGTATTTCCAAATTCGGATTTAATTGGTGAAATGTTATGATATGCAAATTATTGCTTCTTGAGTACATTTATATTTTAGAAATACTTAGCTAAATATCACATATGCTAGGTTAAATTTCCAGATCCTTGTAGTTATTGATGATCTATTAACGAATTTTCTTTTACCATTGGACATTCATTCATGAATCTGAAAACTTGTATGATCTCAAACTTACGAAGCATGTGTAGCATGTATATGATTTTATTTATAGCTAAATTTTGGATATGTCATTTCTATATGAATTATTAGTATCCAGTAATTGTATTGGAATTTTATCTATCCCGGTTTGGAGGATATGGAATTTATAATCTAATATGTTCACAGTGTATGAAATCCTGACAGTTTTTAGGATCCGTTTTGTATAATTATTTTGAACTATAAATGGATGATCATTTACTTTAGGAAAATTTTGGGACATGTATATATGTGTTAGGTATAATTCTACAAAGTTTTAGATTTACACGGTATCTAAGTTGTGAGTTAAAAATCGTTCTTTACAGTATGCCTAGACTAGAATATAAGATGCCTGTACAATTGTATTCATTTAGAAAATTTGAAAATCATGTTTTTTCACATCTATTTTATAAAGTAAAAATTTGTGATACTCTATTAGGATGTTACGTATCATATTACTAATTTTTACATGAATTTAATATTTATATTATCAGATTAATATTTTTAAGTAAGTTTAAGTCAGAATTTCTAGTTTTAGAGCGTTAGACTTGATCATGTACTAATGAAGTTTTATGAACCTTATTTAGATCATTTATGAAATCTTATAAATATATATAAATGCATTTTTAATGTCTATATTAATTGTATGTGTTTCCTATGAAAATATTTGACATGAACACTCCAAGAAGGCGAGCACACCGTGATCAAGACGTTCATCACCCTTAAGTAAAAGGTTTAGTAAATAAACAAGTCAAATAAGTACATTCTCACCTGCAACATGATTAAGTTTATGAAATGTTCTTTTTACAAAGTTACACTGATTTCAACATCTTATATTTGAGCATTTTCTATGAAAGGCATTTATGGCATTCTTTACAAATTGTTGATGAGCTTTTCATAAATGTATATGTATGTATCACGTAATGTAAGCGTTACACACCCAATGATGATGTTTGTCCCGCTAGGTGGACTTGTCCCGCAAGGTGGACTTGTTACGTTTGGTTTGGGATTAGCTACCCCTTTCCTTCCGTGACGTCGCGCTAATGATGTTAATGGTGTAACGCTTGGGCCCATAAAGATAAAATGAATATGCATGTTTTTATTTATGCATAGAAAGAGATGCAAAAGTTATTTACCATGATCATGCTCATATTTATGTTTTCATGATAAATGCTCATACTTTGAAAAATGTTTTTGTGAGAATTCAAATGTGCTTACTAAGCTTAATGCTTATAAAAGTTACATCATGTTGCAGATAGGAATGTAATGAGGATGACTTAAGTTGAAGTATATGAGAAGCGTATGTGCAACGATGTGGGATTGGAAACGAAATTACGCCAAGAAAGACATTATATTTTATGATGTCAAATTATGAAACTTATTTTCAATTTTATGCTTCCGCTATGTTTTATTTTAAGATTGATTGAAAACCTCTTTTCAAATTGTATGCTTTCGCTATTTTTGAATTCAAACTCTTGGTTTGTGACATTTTTAATTTTCTCGTGATGATTTGTGTTTTTATGATATAATGGTCGATTTTAATACACTGCGAGAAAAAAAAAATTCAGTTTTATATTGTGTAATTTTTCTAAAAACTGTTTTAAAGAAGTTTAAAGTTAACGAGCCTTGTAGCGTCCATAAGGGGGCGCTACATCTTCCTTCGCACTCGACTTCCAATGCAATACAACAGGGTGGCTTGATCCATAGTGACTGAAAAGGAATGCTTTGTAGGAGTCCAGTTACAAAGTGCAATTTTGTGAAGGAGAGTGTACTTTTTGGTCAAGTCTTTGGCCTTAAATTTTTCTTGCGTTCCCGGCCAAACTTCTTTCACACCCCCACTTATTTCTTTTGCAATTGCATCCATGTCAGATGGCAGATCCAAATCATTCGCATTATTTCCTTCCAAAACCGCATTAATATTCGCAGGAGTAAATGAGTAAACCTTCCGTCGAACCCACACAGACCCATACTTAGCAGAGTTGTGATCAGTAAATCTCAAAGGCAGGTTGCAGTAAAATTCCCTCTCACAACACGATCAACATACTTACCAATGTGAGTAACAGAACCAAGAAGATCTATGTTCCCAAGGAGAGGAAGAATACCAAATTTAGCATGATCATCCATTTTGAGAGGCCTTTCACATAGAATTTCACGCTGAACAACACTCTCCCAAAGATTTTTATTCTCAGTAGAGTAAAAGGCGGAAAACTGACCTCTGCTGGCCTCTAATTCGGAGTCAGAGGGTTCATGATGAGACTCTTCAGAATCAGTGTGTGAACTTGGGGTTGCATCACTGACATTGGCACCCTCATTAGTGTCCATTCCGGCATCATCGTCCGGTGCCAAGTCCAACTGGCTGCTTTCACTATCGGACGAAGAGGTATCCTTAGAGAGTTCAACAACACTAGTATGAAGAGGGAGGTTTACCAGAGGGTCTTCCCATGGAGTTTCATCTTCCGAATCAGTGAACACCATTTGTCGAATGATCCTCTTGGAAGGTTTCAGAGATGTGGTCGCTCGTTTTCTTGCCACAAAGGCTTCCTCCTCATCTCCCTGGTCAATGGGCACACCATTTTTCCGTTTTCGAAAGTATGTCCTGGCGAAACATTGATCTGCTGGTTTCACCCGTGATGAGGGAGGCGACAACCTAGATGGTTGATTGACATTACCCATGGATAAAATGTCCTGTTCTATGGCTGCAGGATGTACACTCTCAACGGCCCCAGAAGAATTAGGGTTAGTTTCAACAGGTGGGGGGTTGTTTAAATCCACTCCCAGGAGATGTCCCTGAGAGGTAGCCACACCAGAAATGGCACTACCAGCGAGAAGGACTTCTTGTACGCGAACCGGGGTTTCATAATTAGGGTTTCCCCTGTTTCTTCTCCGACTTGCAACTTCTCTCAACTCTCGTAGGATCTGTTCTCTTGTTCGAACCATTGGGAGAGAATCTGAAAACAAAAACGAACAAGCACAAGATACTATGGAAGATTTGGGTAAGACGAGAGCAGATCAAGAAACCTAAGAAGGAAAAGAAGAATCACAAAAGAAAAACTTCATTTTAAACACAAAGTGAATGTGAGTATATAGACAAAAGGAAATAAATAACTTCCTTGTATAGGGAGATACACTTGGTGGCCAATGTGGAAGTTCCCAGAAAAAATCCCAACTGCAAATTTTGAAATTCAAAATATTTTTGGAAAAGTCCCATAAGTCAAGGTGTGCATTAATTCAAGAATAAGGACAGATAATCAATACCTTTTATAATCAGAGACAAATTTAAGGAATAAATCATTTCCAAAAATAATACACCACATCGAATCAAGAGAGAAAATATTTTCCACAAGCCCAAAAATGATCCTGAGGGATGTCTAGAATGATGAGTTTATTTCGACAGAATAAAAAGGCCTCGGACGTTTCGGTCATGCGGTAACCCGAGTGTTGTACCACCTTTTTCAAGAACACCACCATACAAAGTCAATGGATCAAAATCCTTTTCCCATTTAATAAATCTTTTGAGTGAAAGGAATCAACAGAAAAACAATTAGCCAGTCGGTAGCTTTCGCTCCAAAAACATGGGTAGCTCTTTCTCGAGAAGATCATTACAAGATTCAAGCATATAAAAGAACAGAGAATGGTTCACAATCTGAATAGCTTTAACACACAATGTAAGGGCGACTTTTTCCACAAAGGCTCAAAAATAAATACATCTTTCACATGGGAAAAATCATTCGCATTTTGCAATCGACCCACAATTGTTTTTAGCGTAAAGTTCATCAAAGGAGTACTCAATAGGGTTACAACAATAAAACAGAAAAGCCAATGAAATGATCTTAAAAATGCAAAATGTCTAATGCACAAGAATAAGATCAAAAAGAGGTTGCAACACATCAAGAAGGAGAAATGATGCACATGGTGTTGCAACACTGAAACCCACACTTTCTCGAGAGAGTACTGAGACACCCGCAGATCAAGTTTTGCAATTAAACCTTTGGAAGTCTAGGGCTTTGGTGAAAATATCGGCAATTTGATTCTCAGTAGTGACAAAATCAATGGTAACAATTTTATTCTCAACCAAGTCTCTAATGAAATGGTGTCGAATATCGATGTGTTTAGTTCTAGAGTGCTGCACAGGATTTTTAGAGATGTTTATGGCACTTGAATTATCGCAATAAGCAGAAGAATTTTCTCTTCAATCCCATAATCAGCCAACATCCTGTCTCATCCATAACATTTGGGAGCAAGAACTTCCCAATGCAATATACTCAGATTCAAAGAGCGGTGGACAAGGAAATACAATTACTTTTTCATCGTATCAGAAACAAGATTGTTCCCAAGGTAGAAACACCCTCGGTGGTGCTTTTTTCATCATCGACATCACACCGCCCAATCAAAGATCACTAAAACCAGCCAAATTAGTGTTAGTATCAAAAAGAGTACAAGATACCAAGATCAATGATCCCATTAATATAACGAATGATTCTTTTCACTGACTTTCAAATGGGATTCTTTGGGACATGACTGATATCTAGCACACACACGCACATTATTGCTAATATCAGGTCTACTAGCAAAGTGAGATACAAAAGACTCCCTATCATACTTCTCAGAGAGAGTAGGATCAATAGGGGTACCATTTTCATCTTTGGATAATTTATCATTAGTGCCCATGGGAGTTTTCATGTGCTTTTTATTGTCCGCCCAAATCTTTTGACAAGGTTCTTGGCATACTTGTTCTCGAGTGATAAAAATACCTTTGTCAAATTGTTTAACTTGAAGCCCAAGAAAATAATTCAACTCTCCTACCATGCTCATTTCAAACTCAGAAGACATGTAGTCAACAAACTCATCAAGTTTTTGTTTAGAGGTTGATCCAAACACTATGTCATCAACACAAATTTGAGCAATGGTGATACCATTACTAAATTTTTGGATGAATAGAGTTTTGTCAACACTTCCCCTTTTATAGCCTTTATCACACAAAAACGTAGTCAACCTTCAATACCAAGCCCGCGGAGCTTGCTTCAACCTATATAGGGCCTTTTTAAGTCTAAAAACATGGTTGGGAAAATGGGGATTTTCAAAACCTTTGGGTTGTTCAACAAACACTTCCACATTCAAAAAACCATTTAGGAAGGCACTTTTGACATCCATCTGAAACAATTTGATTTGAAGAACACAAGCAAAAGCAAGCAAGAGTCTTATGGACTCAAGTCAAGCACGGGGCAAAAGTTTCATCAAAGTCAACTCCTTCCACCTGTGTGTAGCCTTGAGCCACTAGCCTAGCTTTGTTTCTAGTTACGTTACCAAGTTCATCAGTTTTGTTTTTGAAAATCCACTTGGTTCCTATAACATTAGAATGTTCAGGCCTAGGAACAAAATCCCACACATTGTTTCTTTCAAATTGTTCAGTTTCAATTGCATAGCATTCACCCAATACTCATCAACAAGAGCTTCTTTAACATTTTTGGGTTCAATGAGAGAAGTAAAACAAACAAATCTTACCATTTCCCTGTAATTTACCTTCTCTTTACCTCTTGTCTTTATGCCTTCTGACACTTCCCCAATTACTTGATCCATGGGGTGGTTTTTCTTTTTCTCGCTTGGCGGTTCTTTCCGACTTGATCGAAAATGTCGAACTCAGGCTTCATTTGCTTCTCGACTCAAGATCACCATCAAGATCGCTGGCGGTGCATGACCAGGTGTTGTAACATCAATGGTTTCACCTTCAGCTGACCACTGTTGGACTCAAAGATCTCCCGCTCCTTCTTCATCTTTGTCTCTCGAATTTTCGCAAAATCTTTAGTATCGTCCATCGCAACATTTATAGATTCAATGATAGTACGAGTTCTCATGTTGTAGACTCTATAGGCTCTCATCATGAGAATATCCAAGAAAAATTCCCATATCACTTTTCGAATCAAACTTACCCAGATGTTGTCTGTCATTTAGAATATAACAAACACATCCAAACACATGAAAGTAACCGATGTTGGGCTTTTTACCTTTCCAAATCTCATAGGGTGTCATATTAGTACCGGACGTAAATGAACCCTATTAATGATGTAACATGCAATGCTCACGGCTTGAGCCCACAATTTAGGAGAACTTTTCTTGGAGTTAATCATAACACATGCCATCTCTTGGAGAGTCCTATTTTTTCTTTCAACAACTCCGTTTTCTTTGAGGGGTAATGGGAGCAGAAAATTCATGAAAGATTCCAAGTTTTTCACAAAAATTAGAGAAATTAGCATTCAAATTCTCTACCGTGATCACTTCCGATTCTTTCAACATTAGACCCTTTTCATTTTCTCGGCCTAAGCACCAATTTTTTGAAAACAGTGAAGGTGTCGGATTTTTCTCTAATAAAGTCAACCCAAGTAAACCTGGAGAAATCATCAACACACACAAACACATATTTCTTACCTCCTATGCTTTCGACCTGCATTGGTCCCATAAGGTCCATATGCATAACTTCCAGACAATGTGAAGTGCTGAGATGTTGCAACACCTTATGTGTTTCCCTCTTCTGTTTTCCCAATTGACATGGACCACATACACCAGAATGATCTTTATCAAGTTTAGGGACTCCTAACACAGCCCCTATTTTAATAAGATTCAGCATACCACGAAAATTCAAGTGTCCCAGTTTTTGGTGCCACAATTCAGTGTTACTCGGGAGGGATTTATTACACACAAGAGAAGTGTTGAAACACTAAACATGTTCCTCTATCAGATAACAGTTATCAGAGGACCTATTACCTTTCAAAATGCATTTATCAGCTTTGTCAAACACATCACATACATTCTTATCAAATTTTACAAGCAAATCATCGTCGCAAAGCTGACTGATACTAATAAGATTGGCTTTTAGTCCTTCAACATACAACACATTTTTTAGAGAAGGAAGACCTGACACATTCAAGGTCCCTTTTCCCAAAACTTTGCCTTTAGCACCATCACCAAAAGTAACCAATCCATTCTCATGTTTTTCAAAATCAGTCAGCTTTTCCACCTCTCCTGTCATATGACGAGAGCAACCACTGTCAAAGTACCATGATTCAGTCACATTGGCTTTCAAAGCAGTGTGAACAACATAGCAAGAGAATTCATCCTTCCTCACCCAGATTTTCCTGGGTTTGTTTGATAAATTGATTTTAAAATGAGGAGTGTTTCTTTGCTGATGTTGGAACACTGGAGTTTGCACCCTGCCTTGCCTATAGTGTTTCTGAAGACGATAACACTTAGGTCTTATATGGCCAGGACGGTTGCAATAGTGACATATAGGAACAAAAACATTGCTTGTTTTTCCATTGTGACTAAATGATGTTCCTTCTTTAACAAAAATTTTTTTAGAGTTTTTCTCCTTTTTAGCATAGTTTTTGTTAGTATTGAAACCAAAACCAATACCTGCATGGTCTTGTTGGTTTTTTCCTTGAGAGAGGATTTCATCTAATCTACCCTTGCCTGCATTCAACTTTTTTACAGAAGTAGCCATTTCACTGAGGTCTTTCTTCACTTTGTCAAGTTCTTTTTTTTTCTTTCGGATTTGCGATCTTTCGAACTTTTTATAACATCACCCTTGAGTGCCTCTTTTTCAATAGTAAGAGACACTACCTTCTTTTCCGAGTCTCATTGGTCTTCATTGACTATTAAGCATTTTTCAAGCGCTTTTTGGTATACCCTTCTAAGTTCTTCTTCATCTATTTTCGGATTCATCCTCGTAACTCCCATTATCGACTCTTTTTCCTCTGCGGGAAGTACGAGAAGTTAGGCACGTTTCGAGAAAAAGGAAAGTTAGAGTTATACCGTTTGGTGTAGTAACACGAAGTAAAGATCAGGGTGCGTTTGTTTACAACCAACCTCTTCCTTTGTAACAGAGAAGGCAACTTGATTGCTTACATCCTCTTCTTCTTCTTCTTCATCTGGTTCATCATCGCTCCATGAGGTGGTGAATGATTTACCATTCTTCTTCTTCAGGGTATTTGCACATTCGGCTTGAATATGTCCAAAGCCTCCACATTCCCTGCGTTTTATGCCTTTTCCACTGTCATTTTGCTTTCTCTGAGGTCCAGAATTCTTTCCTGTTTTGGGGAAATTCCCTCCCTTGTTTGCCTGTTTAAACAGTTTGCTGAAATTTTTGGTTAGTAATGCGAATGATTCTTGAATTTCTTTTCCTGTTTCAAGAGTCAATTCATCTGATGTTTCAGCCTGAAAAGCGATCTCCCTGCTTTTTTCTTTCTTATAACTTGCCTCCTTGAGTTTCTCCTTTCTTGTTTCTTCCAGGTTCATTTCAAAGGTTTGAAGGGACCCTATTAGTTCATCAAGTTTCATCTCTGACAGAACCTTTGATTCTTCTATAGCAGTCGCTTTGTAGGCAAACCTTTCAGGAAGAGACCTTAAAACTTTCTTGACAAGCTTAAAATTAGAGTATTTTTTTCCCTAAGGCATAGGACTCGTTTGAAATATCACAGATTTAGAAGTAAGCATTTGTAGTTTAGACATTCTTACAGCTTCAGTTCCTTCGTAGGCAACTTGCAAGATGCCCCATGCTTCCTTTGAGGTTTCACAGGTAGAGATCAGTTTGAATCGATTTTCATCCACAAAGATCAAGATTGCATTGAGTGCTTTTGAGTTTGAATTTGCTAATTGATCCTCAGCAGTTGTCCATTCAGTTTCTTTCTTCGGAACATCCTTACCATCAACAAAGTGGCTAGGAGGTGTCCAACCAGTTAGGATAGATTTCCATGCACGTTCATCCACAGATTTGATGAAGGCTCTCATCTTTGCTTTCCAGTAGGAGAAATTAGTTCCAATGAGAAGAGGTGGTCGCGAAATCGAGCTTCCCTCACGATAGCTGTCCATGTTAGTACAGATAAAAATAACAGGATCACATTAATAAGGATTAGTGGAAGGCTCTGATACCAAATGATAGAATCTGTGCCCTTACTTACGTGAAACAGAACAGATTCTCAAGGTGTTGGATGTTAATGTTGTAACACTGAACCAACCAACACAAGTACACAGCGGAATAAAAATAACACGGAGATTTTTAACGTGCTTAGATTCCTCAATCTTAATGAACGAGGCTACGCCCAGAGAAGAAACAACCCAATATTAGAGAACAAAGAGTTATTACAAATACGACTGAATTTACGAAAAGCATAAAGAATCCCTCTTTATCTAATACACCAACACTCGTATAAAACTTGTTAGGAAATTTATTGTTTAGATTTTGATGAATGCCATGTAAAACTTAGAATAGGAAGTTGGCACCCCATTCTTGTTGTAAAATGCATTGTAATAAATAGAGTGGCCAAAGCGAGTTAAGTCGGCCTATACCCTAACATGCAAGAAGACAATCAAGACTAGAAGGAAGACTACGACGCGAGACAATTTGAGTATGGCGAAGAGGAGTAGACGGAACTCTATGAAGAAGCGGTGAGATGCGGTGAGTGGAGTATCGTCCAAGTCAACTCAAGAAAAGCCAAGTCTCAAGTTGAAGTGACGAGAAGAGCCATCCATGATTAGAAGTCGACTCTAAGTCACCTGGGGAAAGCAAAGAAATGCGGTCAAGTCGAGATAATCAGTAAAAAGATCCGTTGTACGTAAATCAAGAGAATTACTTAAACAAGTAATATCTCCATATCACCTTTCGGAGTGCTCAGTCCCGAAGCGTGCAAAATGAATGAACCAATGGGAAGCACTACACCGTGTCGAACTCGAAAAGGTGAAAGAACAATTCATACGAGGAAATGGCAATTCCAAGGATCGCAACAAGACAAGCCAACGATCGAAAGTGACTTTCAAAAATAAGCCTATCTCTTCAACGGGCAAATTTTTGAAAGATCACTATAAAAGGCCGAGGAGTTTATTTGAAAAAAAAAACACAAGTTCTGAGACCTGAACCAAAAACGTTCAAGCATTTATTAGAAAATCAAACATTCTCAATCCTCAAGCCTACACTACGAAGAACATCAATCCAACACTCACCGTGAAGGAAAGATAACTTCAATCAGTTGAAGAGGAAAATCTTGAAAAATCAAGGGGTCTACATTCCACGAAGGATTGTAGGAAGGTTCAAGGTCGAACCAAGTCTTAAGCTTTTGGAGGGCTTCGTGATCAAATCCAAAGAGCTTGAGCAAGTGAGTCAGTAGTAGCAAGGTTGCCCTGTGAAGAAGTCGAGTCGCACGAGAAGCCGGCTTGATTGAGTGATCAAGGCGTCTCAGATCGAGTCCCAAAGGATCAAGTCATTTGTGTGATCAAGACTTGTATCCGGACTTACCACTTTGTATATCGATCAATACCTAGTGGATTCCTCCACGAGTTGGAGAAGAGAGGAGTAGAAGAATTACCCCATCTTCGAACCTCTATAAAAATTTCATTGTGTCATTTACATTTCAAAGACTTTAATTCCTGCATCTTAATCTGTTTAAATCACGCTTTGATAAATTTGCTATACACTTGATAATTTATAAGTACTAAACCAAGCACTAAATCCTTGCTTAATCAAACTTAAGGGTGTTAAGTCTTCCGCTGAAAAACAAAACCACAGTTGAGTTAATTTAGACCCAACAACCGTGAGTTATTCCATCAATGCTCAGTTGAGTCCGTTGAGAGACTAACTCTACTTGATTAACTAAATTGGTGTCCATCAAGGACACAAATTGTAGTATTAACTAACTGTATATTTAAAAGGACTAAATTGAAAATTTGGTAAGGTTTATTCAACCCCCCTTCTAAACCTTACACTTACACCCCTTGGGACCTACAAGTGGTATCGAGCGGTTGGTTCATTGAACCCTCCGCACCGGTTCTTGAACTAGATCTCCAAACTTTTCAAAGTCCGCTTTAGTACTTAAACTTTCAAAATTCTTTTTATCATTAAAAGTTATTATCATGGAAGCAAATTTGACACGCATCCTTATGTTCACTATTGAAGAATTTGATGATTGGAAAATTCGTGATGCGAGGCTCATCTATCGCATTACATGATGAGATGTGGATAGTGATAGAAGATGGGCCACCGCAAATCTTAAAGGTGAACACAATGTAAAGAAGAGTGCACAAGGAGAAGAGGATGTTGCTCCCGGACCATGGTTGAAAAACCAAGAATCGAATGGACAAATGATGACAGAAAAAGATACAACCTGGACAATGTAGCAAGGACATCCTTTACAAAACCTTCGACAAAGCCATGTTCAATAAAGTCAAATCATGCAAAACGGCTAAAGAAATCGGGACAAGCTAACATTGATTTGTGAAGGCTCGAGCAAATCAAAGAAAACAAATTATCGGTGGTCAGTCAGAAATTTGAGAACTTCAAAATGATCAGGAGAAAACCTGGATCAATTGGATGCTCGGTTCACGTAAATCACAAATGAGTCGTTCGCACTTGGAAAGGAAATATACGAATGAAATGTGTATGAAGATCCTAAAAAGTCTTCCAGTTGAATGGGAAATGAAGGTCATGGCACCGAGACATTCCATGGACCTATCAAAGACATCCAACCATGAATTATTCTCGGACCTCAAAGCCTACGAGTTTGAGTGAGAAGAAAAGACCGAGGAAGAGACAGTTGTACCCAAAACAACTCGCTCTAATTGTTAAAGATGGGAAGAGAGCCGAGGTCAAAGAAGTCATTGGTCCGAGAAGAAATAGCCCCGATGGTTAAGAGGTTCAACAAGTTCTTCAATAAGAACTACAAGAGAGGAAAGGGTGAATCTTCGGAAGACACTCGGCTCCCTCCAAATCAAGGGAAGATAGGCCAACCAAGAGAACAGATCATCGAAAGTTGAGTATCAAAGGGTGACAATCCAAGAATGGAAAGAGTCGATCAAAAGGTGAATATCTATCCGAACTGAGACAACCAGGTCACTATGCCATTGATCGCTCATATCCTGTGGTTAACAATTACAGGAATGAAGAAGAAAGAAAGGTCTTTAGAGAAAGAAGACAAGAAAAAAAAAGGCAATGATGGTGCAGAGATCTTGAAACACCAAGTCAAGAGAGACAAGTGATTGAGAGCAATGAAGCCGACTACTCAAGTAACTCGAAGAAGAAGCCCCCGATCCGCTTGATGGCCAAGAAACAAGATCAACGACCAAGAAGATGAGGTACACTCTAACTCATCAAACTCGGACTCTCGTGATAGTGATCGTGACACACACACTTCATCACCCACTCGATCTTTATGATTCATTAGGCAAAATGATGAAAGATTTTGAACACATTAAATCCTCACACACACTATTAAATGAGGAAAACAAACCTTACTCAAGAGTCAAAACTCAAAGCCGACTAAGGAGCCGAGTACTCTAAGTCAAATAGCCGATGAGAATGAAAGTTTAAAAATTTGAAAATGCTAAATTAATAGCAGAAATTGCCGCTATAGAGAAGAGGGAGAATGACCTCAAAAATGTTATTACCTCATTCACTAAGGCATCTAAATCATTGGATGATCTTATTATGAGTCAAAGAGAATGTGGAGACAAGACAAAGCTTAGGATTTAATTCCTCTCGTGCTATGTCAAACCTCAAAAGTAATTTTGGAAAAAGGATCTTCAAGCCATGAAGAGTCCGAAAAATCCAAAACTCTAAATGTTGCACACACATTCACTCCAAAGCACAATAACAAGCAAACGGCCTTGGTTATAAAGGAAAAGGAAAACGATCGTTGAGTGCTTATTTGAAAGGACACCGGTGAGAAGAGATTCAACCGAGTTCCTCAAAGAAACTCCAAACAGAAAAAAATACAGTAAAGAAGAAGCGAGCTACCAAAAACCCTTAAAATCCATAAAAGAAATACATATGATGGGAATGGTAGAAAATATCCAAGCCAAGCCGATTGGAATAATGTAAACTATCAAAGATAGACTTATGGAATATAAGCCCAAATGGCAAAGGCCAGAACTCAAAGAAAGGCCATTCCAAAAGTATAAGAGCTTTCATCAAAGACACATATGCACCAGCACTACACTCGAGACACCACAATTACCCAAAGAAGGCGATTGCTAAAAATTATACACAGCATACGAGACAAAAGAGACGGATGTATGAACCTAGAATCCCCAAGCAATTTGCCAGGATTAATTATGATTATGGCATCGATAGATGGCAACCCCTTAGAGTCAAATCATTTGGCTATAAGTTGGTTGGATCATCTTACAATTCTAACCCCTCGGGACCCGGACAAGTATGGGTACCTAAAACTTAATTTCCTTGATTGCGGGTTCAAGGAGCAGTGAGTGCCAAGGAACTGGTACATGGATAGTGGTTGCTCCGGACATATGACAGAAATAAGAAAAATGTCAAAATTCAAGGAAGTTAAAAAGCAAAAGTCATATTTGGAGGAAATGAAGCTCCTGGTGAAATAAGAGGCATTGGATCCATCAAGAGGAATGGATTAGAAATCACAGATGTTGCATATGTTGAAGGACTCAACTTCAACTTATCGAGCATCATCAACTCGTGACAAGTGGCTACAATGTTGGATTCAACATGGGTGTATGCCAAATCAAGGATCTCAATCAAATGAAGTTGTGTTGCAAGGATGCGGACAAAAGAACATGTATGTAGTAGATTGGTCAACCGCTACACACAAAGACTGTCTATTAGCAAAGAGCACTTTGAATTAAGTCGTGGCACAAAAAGCCGAGTCACCCGAATTTCAAAACGATTAACAAGCTTGCGTAGTAGTCTTGTGGAAGGACTTCCGGACTCGATTATACAAGAAGGAGAGTATATGTGATGCATGTCAAAAGGAAAACAAATCAAATCTTCATTCAAAGAAAAGACATGTTCATCTTCAACAAGAGTATTGCATCCGCTACACATGGATCTATTTGGCCTGATGGAACCAAACCAAAGATAATCTGGAAAGAAATACACCTTGGTGGTAGTAGATGACTACTCAAGATATACATGGACAATATTCATGTGTAAGAAGAAAGAAACTCTACAAAAACTACCACAATCGATGAAGAGGATTCAAAACGAGAAGAGCCAAACCATTATCAAAATAAGATCGACAGAGGAACCGAGTTTGTCAATGGAATAATAACTCGATTGTATTGAAAATGGTATTGGTCATGAACTATCGTGCACAAGGACTCCACGTGAGAATGGAGTTGCGAGAAAGAAGGAGCAGAATGCTCAAAGAAGCAAAGAAGGACCATGTTAGCTAAAGCGGGGTTACCAAAAAGATTTTGTCAAGCAATCAACACGACTTGCTACACTACACTCAAAACGGATGTATGATAAAAGAGAAAATGACTAACAAAGACTCCTATGAGATTTGGACTGCAAGAAAACCAAATGTTGCATATTTGAGAATATTTGGATGTAAATGCTTCATCCACAACAATGGCAAAGACAATCTAAAGGCTTTTGATGCTAAAGTTGATGAAGGTATCTTCTTAGGATACTCGGTGAAAGCAAACCCTACAGAGTACTCAACAAAAGGACTATGGTTGCGAAGAATCCATTCATGTGGTATTCGATGAGCCAAATGTAAATGGAGAAGACATTGAAGAGTCGGTGATAAGTTGAATCATCCAACCATACGAAGAGTCCTATCTTTCAAGTCAAGCCGGAATTATAAACTCGAGAAGAAGATGAGATAGTGAATCTCAAAAAAATTTGGAAAATTTACTGACTAAGTGATTATGAGAGAGTTGAACACAAAGAACACATTGCAAGACGATCGAATCCGGCTAACTTACTCCAACTGATGTAAGATGGCCGAGAGACCATCCACCGAGAACTTGTCATTGGAGATATAAGAGAAGGTGTCAAAACAAGATCGAGAACTCAACAAGAAGCCATGTTCACATGCTTTATCTATAAATAGAGCCCAAAGATGTGTTACAAGCCTTTCGACGACACACATTGGATTCAAGCTATGCAAGAAGAGTGAATCGGTTTGAAAGAAATAAGGTATGGGAATTAGTTCAAAGACCCACACATCAAAATGTTATTGGTACAAAATGGGTGTTTAGAAACAAGATGAACGAGGAAGGAAGGTTACTGTGGTAAGAAACAAGGCAAGACTAGTAGCCAAAGGATATTGCTAAGAAGAAGGAATAGATTTTGATGAAACATTTGCTCTCGTAGCAAGATCGAAGCTATAAGAATGTTTTTCTTGCCTATGACTCACAAGAATTTCATGTATATCGATGGATGTAAAAAGTGCATTCCTAAATGGTTTATTGGAAGAAGAAGTGTATGTTGAACAACCTCCAGGATTTGAGCGAGAAGACTCTTGGAGATAAGGTATACAAACTCAAGAAAGCCTTGTATGGATTGAAACAGGCACCCGAGCATGGTATGATACCTTGTCACAATTCCTAAATCGAAAATGGATTCACAAAAGGAAAGGTAGATAGAACACTTTTTTAATTCAAGACAAAAAGAGTATTTCGCTTGTTCAAATATATGTGGATGACATCATTTTTGGATCCACAAACAAAGAGTGTGAAAAATTTTCAAACCTCATGCAAGAGTAAATTTGAAATGAGCATGATGGGAGAGCTAACATTCTTCCTGGACTCCAAGTGAAACAACTAAAGGATGGAACCTTCATAAGTCAAACAAAATACACCAGAGACTTAATGAAGAAATTTGGTATGGAGGAGAAGTCTTCGTGAAAATACCAATGAATACATCATCAAAATGGAATGGATGCGGAGATGGCAAGCACAGTAGATCAAACAATATACAGAGCACTTATGGATCATTGCTATATCTTACAAAGAAGCGGGCGGACATCACTTTTTTGTAGGTGTATGTGCAAGATTTCAATCGCTCCAAAAGAGAGCCATATGACAAAGAAGCTAAGAGAATATGGAGATACTTGAAAGGAAGCCAAGAAGTTGGCTTATGGTATCCAAAGGAAGGTGGATTCAAGCTAATCGGCTACTCGGACGACTATCTTTGGATGCGAGTTAATGAAAAAAGCACTTCAGGCACATGTCAAATCTTTAGGAAACAGTGATTTCCGGTTTTTAGCAAGAAGCAAAATTCAATAGCCACCTCTCTGGTGAGCGAGAATACATAGCTGCGGGCAAATTGTTGTGCCCAAGTCCTATGGATGAGACAAGCGGTGAGAGACTATGAAGTTGAGGAAAAGAAATTCCAATCATGTGTGATAACACAAGTCAATTGCAATCACTCAAAATCTGTGTTGCACTCACGAACAAAGCACATTGATGTCGATATCACTTCATGAGAGATCATGTTGAAAAGAAGGACATCATCTTGGAATATATCTCAACCGATAAACAATGGCCGACATCTTCAAAAACCGTCTCTCGAACCGTAAATCCCTCAGTACAAACTAGAAGACGAAGAAGAATCATCAAGCGCTCCGAGCTTGAAAAACCGGGCCGAGTCGACCACTCACCGAACAAATACTAGAAACTATTTGAAGCGATCGAGTCCCCAGATGTAATTGATGAAAAGCCCAAGTCTGTCAAGGCGTCACAGAGGCAACTGAAGAAATAGTCAAGTCCGCGCAGTGCGACCTGAAGAAGGCGATAGAGCGATAGTGATGTGATAATCCTATCTCCACCTTACCCCGGATATCCAAAATCGTCTGCGTGAGTGGAGGAAATGGAAATGAGTAAATCAAGGAACAGTTCCAACGACCCGAGTTTATAGAAGAAGAAGAAGAATTAAATTTTTCTTGGACTAACCACTTTGTGATCCCAAAGATGGATGAAGACAATCGCACGAGACATCCCGCAGATATTTAAGGACAAGAGAGAAGGAAAGACAGAGAGGAAGGCGAGGCACGTGAGAAGGCAAAGATCCGCCTATCTCCGCACCACGAACACACACATCCTCTCCTTGATGTCTTCTCCGGCGATGATGAGGATCAGGAGAATCTGGCCGCCGGAGAAGAGTTGCAAATGCAGCAAGCATTGCACGAATCGAGAATCCTTCACGAGCAAAGATTGATGGAGGGACCAGGAGAGTCCTCGAACACGGTACCGAAATTGATCCAATGGGAGTGGTTCAAACAAATCGCCATCGTTGTTATTCTTGCCACCACTTCCCTGACTCACTCGGAAGAAGGCGATAAGGGACTTGGCGATGAAACCGGGATAGTGGGAACCCCGGTCGAGCCAACCCTTATTGAAGGTGTTTTACCACCTTCCCAACGGTGAACACTCAATAGAAAGTAGGGAGGTTGGAGACGAGTGACCCCATTCCAAGTCACTCGGTGTGCGCACCGGGGGGAAACTCCTCCACCGCAACAAGGTTGGAGGATGTTGCGAGATGACCTCACAACGAATTCGGGAGGCGAAGTGGAAAAAGAACAAACACTAAACGACAAAGAAGTTGTCATCAACGAAGCTCGAGGCAGTTGACTGTCTCGGTGAGGTACCCACCGCTCGGGAGGCTAATGACGCTGCGATGCGGTCGAGGCACTGAGGATGGAACGACCACGGGAATTAACACTGGCAATGAAAGTGCAATCCATGGGGTTGAGACTCAATGGATGCCACCACGAGAAGAAGACCCTAAGACATACCGGTGACACGTCGAAAGGGAGGACCAAGCCTCATTGCGAGAGGCTGCGGGAGGTAATGAAGGCCCACGGGAGGTTGAGACTTCCTGGGGTAAAGAAGTCGCAGAGAGAGAACATCCCTCCTACTATCATCGACCCATCCGAAAAAGGAGATAAGCGCACTTCATGATTCCCAGGATAATCTGATGTAACCTTTTCGGGATCGAAGGCGAAGAAGAAGAAAAGCCGAGTCATCCCCGGTGGATGATCCAAAAGACTCAGTGCGGATGTTCCAAGCACGAGCAAGTCGATCCCAAGACACTCGTCAAACCTTTAATTTTGATGATGAGCCACCAATGGAAATCTCATCATCGTCCGATGACGCTCCGATAAAGGCCGAGGACCGATCTACTCAATTGGAGAAATCGTTTGAGACCAACGGTTGTTGAGACAAAGTGAGGCTCGGCAAAGTCGGGTCCACTTCACAAAAGACCCCGGTGAGACAGAGTCCATCGCGCAGCTCCCAAGTCGCGAGTTCGACTCCAAGAGGAACTTCACGCGCACCCTCATCATTGAACAAATACGGTTGGTCGTGATGATTCCTTTATAGAATCTTTTCCTTTTCTCCTGGAGGTACCGGACCTCTCCGAAGAATCGAGAACGAGCTCGCACGCCTCCGCAGACCTCTCCGTTTTTCCATCGGCACCATTGTTCGGTGATTATAATTTTGACGCCGCATGGCCATCGATTTGCAACGGAGGAATCACCAAGTCCGCGAAGTGTTCAAGGCATTATTCGGCCGAGATTGAACGGATGGAGAGGCATCGTGCCTCTATGGACATGATCGACAACAGAGATGCCAATCTATCTGGCGATTTAAGAGGCATAATGATCGAGATCGGGGAATGGTGGCAACAAAGAAGAAACAATACGTGTGGAACAAGTTAGATACTTCAGGACATTGTTCAACAAGTCTTGGTATGGAGAGTCGAAAATGCCGATGCAAAAACGGCCGAGAGAACATATTGAGCACATGCATGAAGCTCACACGCCGAGATAAAGGCGCTGCGTGAGCAAAATAAGAGTGATCTACGAGCGTTTGGAAGAAACCATGAATACAAAATTGCCTTCTCACGGGTGAGATGAAGTTGATTTCAAAGAGAGTCCAACGCTACTCGATCCGAATTTCGTCCGCATACTGCAGCAGACTCGAGACAGAACTCTACCATCGCAGCTCGACTTCCGCTTGCACAATATGTTTCAGTGTCCCTCTCTCTTTTGATGATGCCAAAAAGGGGGAAGAGGAATACCTTAAAGCACGTAAAAGATCCGAAGCCGAAAAAGAGGATGCACATTTGTGAAGTGAAGGAAAGACAGCGGTGATGAAATCTGAAACAAAAGAAAGGAAAAATTTGAGGGGGAAGGATCGAAAGATGTGACCTTGATGATTG
Source organism: Rehmannia glutinosa (assembly GCA_016081115.2). Lineage (NCBI taxonomy): Eukaryota > Viridiplantae > Streptophyta > Magnoliopsida > Lamiales > Orobanchaceae > Rehmannia > Rehmannia glutinosa. Next base: position 56,175,090 of record CM071930.1, read on the forward strand.
CACAAACCCCCAACAGGGTCTGTCACGGTGACATTATCAAACAAACTCCCCGTGACTCGCCACTCCAACACTCTGCTATATCTATGGGAAAAGAGAAAAACAATTGAAGTAGGGATGGATGAATGGAAGGAAGAATGGATGCCCGGGTTATGAACATCTTGAAATAGCATGGAGGCATTCCGGTGAAGAGAGAGATACTTATGCCATCTCGGATGTCGGGACAGAGCCACGATCGGTTGATGAATTTAAAACGCCGCATCCGAAGGATACTTTGCAAATATGTCTATGTCTCAAGCTTAGGACTTATCTTGGGAAAAGGGTCTCACGTTATGAAGAAGAAAGCGACAGCAGACAGACTACGGGCATTCACTCTGCTTTGGTCACTCCGTGATCACTCAGTGGAAAGAAGAAGACCCAAAGACAATACACGCCCCAGGAGGTAAAGGAAGAAGCGGTGGTGGAGGAAGAGGTTTGGACAGGCTCCGCCCAAAAACATTGAATACGTAGATCCCGGAAAGAAAGGAGGGATCTCTTTCTGGGCTTGACCAAATAGCAAATTTGCAAGTGGCTAAAAGTAACGCCGAGTATGCAAAAAGAATAGAAGAAGAAAACAAGAGACAAACTCGCTATGGAAGGAAAGAGGGAAAGATTAAGAAGAGATGAAGCTGCCAGGAAGGCATATGAAAAAAAAAAGAAGAAGAAAGGCGGTGACGATGAGAAAAAGAGAAGAAGAAGCGAGAAGATCTTGAACAAGATGAAAGAAGGAGACGGCGAAGGAGATGAAATGTTCTTTGTCCACCCCTTCATGTATTTTATGATGTAAATACATACTATGTAAGTTTTTCGCAATAAAGCTATAAATTCTTTAATCTTTTGTGTAGACAAATGTTTGCTCGATACACCTTGTATGCTTGATTGTGTAAAAGAACAAGAATGTTATGATCAATAAAAGGATTGATTCTGCGCATACATTCTATGTCAATACACTATCTGTATGTATTTTTGCTATTTGCATTTTTGAATGGTTTAAGTTTTGGCATCATCAAAAAAGGGGAAATTGTTAGGAAATTTATTGTTTAGATTTTGATGAATGCCATGTAAAACTTAGAATAGGAAGTTGGCACCCCATTCTTGTTGTAAAATGCATTGTAATAAATAAGTGGCCAAGCCGAGTTAAGTCGCCTACACCCTAACATGCAAGAAGACAATCAAGACTAGAAGGAAGACTCATTGCGAGACACAGTGAGTATGGCGAAGAGGAGTAGACGGGAACTCCCTCTTGAAGAAGCGGTGAGTGGAGTATCGGTCAAGTCAACTCAAGAAAAGCCAAGTCTCAAGTTGAAGTGCGAGAAGAGCCATCCATGATTAGAAGCCGACTCTAAGTCACCTGGGAAAGCAAAGAAATGCGGTCAAGTCGAGATAATCAGAAAAGATCCGTTGCAGAAATCAAGAGAATTACTTAAACAAGTAATATCTCCATATCACCTTTCTCGGAGTGCTCATCCCGAAGCGTGCAAAAGGAATGAACCAATGGGAAGCACTACACCGTGTCGAACTACGAAAAGGTGAAAGAACAATTCATACGAGGAAATGGCAATTCCAAGGATCGCAACAAGACAAGCCAACGATCGCAAGTGACTTTCAAAAATAAGTCTATCTCTTCAACGGGCAAATTTTTGAAAGATCACTATAAAAGGCCGAGGAGTTTATTTGAAAAAAAAAAAAAAAAAACACAAATTCTGACTGAATCAAAAACGTTCAAGCATTTATTAGAAAATCAAACATTCTCAATCCTCAAGCCTACACTACGAAGAACATCAATCCAACACTCACTGTGAAGGAAAGATAACTTCAATCAGTTGAAGAGGAAAATCTCGAAAAATCAAAGGGTCTACATTCCACGAAGGATTGTAGGAAGGTTCAAGGTCGAACCAAGTCTTAAGCTTCCGGAGGGCTTCGTGATCAAATCCAAAGAGCTTGAGCAAGTGAGTTTGTAGTAAAGCAAAGCCGCCCTGTGAAGAAGTTGAGTCGTCACGAGAAGCGGTGAGTGATCAAGGCGTCTCTGATCGAGTCCCAAAGGATCAAGTCATTTGTGTGATCAAGACTTGTATCCGGACATTACCACTTTGTATCCGATCAATACCTAGTGGATTCCTCCAGGAGTTGGAGAAAGAGGAGTAGAAGAATTACCCCATCTTGAACCTCTATAAAAATTTCATTGTGTCATTTACATTTCAAAGACTTTAATTCCCCGCATCTTAAGCTGTTTAAATCAATTTGATAAATTTGCTATCCACTTGATAATTTATAAGTACTAAACCAAGCACTAAATCCTTGCTTAATCAAACTTAAGGGTGTTAAGTCTTCCAATGAAAACAAAACCACAGTTGAGTTAATTTAGACCCAACAATTTGAGTTATTCCATCAACAACTCAATTGAGTCCGTTGAGAGACTAACTCTTGATTAACTAAATTGGCTGTCCATCAATGACACGGTGTGTAGTATTAACTATGTATATTTAAAAGGACTAAATTGAAAATTTGGTAAGGTTTATTCAACCCCCCCCTTCTAAACCTTACACTTACACCCCTTGGGACCTACAAAACTAATATTCGAATCGATTCTTCAGAACACTCAAGCTTGTTGGAATCCCTCCAACTTCAAATCCCTTGAACGGTTGAGTCGATCCACACCGTAGATCTTCACCTTCTTCTCCCGAAGAATAAGAGTATGTAGTAAAATGATTTCTTGAAGAAGTGCAAAATAAAGCTCTGAATATGCTTGTGCTCGATTACATCTTTAAGGTCTGACTTCTCTTCTTTATAGCCATCAAAAGAAAACCTATCCCTGATTTCAAGATGGACGGTTTCTTGCTAAAGGAAGGAGATCAGAAATCAAAATCATTTCCTTGTGGGTAAGAATCAATTACACAAGGAAAGTGATTAAAAAGGAAAAATTGGCAATCTAAAAATATGATGAATCAATTAAGATAAACATTATCAATAATATCAGCAACATTCATAATATAAAGATCTTGCCAAAAATCACAACACAGAATCTGGCATAAAATCCGCCCAGATTCTGTGAGCTAGTGTTGCATTACCAGTGTTACAACACTAGAACATGCATTGTGCTAAACGGACCAAAATTGCCAACTTTAATAACACTAACATTCTTAATCAAGGAAAATGTTTGCTTATTCTTAATGAAGAAACAAACTCTTAAAACAAAGATTTTAAGGGGTGAGGCATTAGATAGATTACAAGATTTTAAGGTTGTTACTCGATAAAACATTAATTTCATTATATCAAAGAGATCCTTCAATCTGATTTTTGGGCTAATATATACACACAAATTTTACAAACAGAAATAAATACTTGATAACAATCTCATAGGGAGGTTAGCTGAATATTTGTGTAATTTTGAAGGATGAAGAAGTCATGAGAAAATTGAAGGTTCCACTTCTTGAAATCTTACAATGATATCCTACAAATACAAAAGAAAGGTCACGTTGAAACTATTGCCATAGGTGTACTAATTTTAATAGGCTAACTAATTATACAAAAGAGGGAAAAAAATTCTAACTTCTGTAAATTCTCTTCCATGCACAAATTGACTTTTCACCTAAAAACCATTTTGTGGTTAATTTTTTTTTTTCTGTCAACATTTCCTAACAGATTTTTAATAGGTTGTCTGTATTTACTTACAAGTAACTCAGTTGAAACATGTTACACTTGGTATTGAAGTATTTATTCAGAACTTATTACAGTAATGCAAAATCACGTATACGATGCAAATTTTAATTTAGTATAAACAATTTGTTTTACAATATTTATGAATTTTCAAATAAACCATGTCACGCCCCAATTTACATACCCAATAAAATATAATAGCATCCAATAAGGTACAACCCCAAATATTCACACTTAGGCTCAACAAGAGCTATTATCTAAGTACAAAAACTAAAAAAATATAAATACAACGGAAGTTTATAAATCATAACATACAATTATAGTAGAGTTGTAACTAACCTAACTATTATAAGATAAAATAGTTATATTGATCAGGCGTGGACAAATACACTCTTCAAACAGAAACTGCTATGTAGAGTCACTCTCGATCCGAAAGCCTTGTATCGATCTCATCGATTTCAAAATATTCGGCCTCTGAAAAGTTTTTATGAAAATCGTGGGGTGAGCTAAACGAGCTCGATGGGTTGGGGTAGAGGAATGCAATATTTGTTTAATGAAAGATGAAGTGTTTCTTTGTGAAAAGTACTTAGTGTATCTAAAAATATTCATGTATGCATGATAATGATGCACATAAGAATTATTTGCGTAATGATCAAGAACATATCGCAATTCAATACTGATATATAAATTTCTGATGCTATCAGTGATGCAATGCACATGGAGCAACAGATAGTCAAATACGTATTTTACTTTTCAAACGGTCAATAGATATCCCGATTTTTTAAAACAAATAATGAATATCTTATTTTACAAACAAAGTTATTTTAATATAAACAGTTAGTCAATTAGTTCGTCAACCCGAAATAAGAAACGTAGGATCAGTGTTGATTGGACACTAATCCTGTCCGTTCTCCTTGTTACTTCCAATAACATTTGGCCGAAGCCTTGTCACCTTATCCCTCCTACTAGGCTCGACGTCTCTTTGGCCTGGGCTTTTGCCCAGAGATCGTCATATTCATGAATATACCGTTCTACGACCCAAGTTCTGTCGCCGTCTCCGGCCCGACTCGAAAATGGGATTAGGCATATGGGTAGTCAAACAAGGACCACAGGCAGCCTGTTCGATCCATTGTCCACCCTACCCACACCTCAATAGACTCAAACAGTCAATATTTTTGTCAAAGTGACATTTATTTGCCCAAAAAATTTGAGTCAGCGATTTACAATAGTTAAAATGCAAGCGAATATGATCATGAATGATATACTTTATGTTTTCTTTTAATAAAGAGAATTATCCTGGAAGAAACACAAAATATAATCATAGAACAACCTTATATCGTGAACTTCATGAAAACGATGTAGATCGTGAAATTATGCAAGTGCTTAATGTCATGGAGTTCATGAAATAACTGATGTCGTGAAATTTATGAAATTACAAGCAAACCTAATTTTTATTTAGGAAGATGATAATTTGCCCACCTTTGACCCAAATGTTGTTTTAATGCTACATGCAATGATGGTGCATGTTGCAAGTCCTAGTTGTTGAGTTCGATCTCGTCTTCTACACAAAATAACATAAACAATCACGAACTAGTTCAACTTTATTAAATACAAATTTCTCTAATACATACAAATTTCTCATAAGTATCTTTAATATCTTGTAATAAGATAATTGTGCTATTCTTCTTTTATACCCTGCTAGTTTGTTAGTATTTTATTTTATTTACGTTTTAATCAAACTTCTCTAATATTAGTACCATTAAAAGTAATCTGTTTATACCTTGATATTCAACAATTTCTAAGAATTATCAATTAGTTCTTAAACCTTTGAAGAAGTAAGAAAAAGAAAAATTCAAATGCACAAGTGCAACTTAACAGCTAATTAGATTTATGAGCTTTTATAATGTAATCCTATTAAGGTTAATTTACAAGTTTTTAATTTGGTTCAAAGGTTTTAGAAAATTATGAATCAGCCCTACATCAAGGAATTATGCCATTTTCATATCATTTCATCTATATCATTGCAGCACTCATACTTAAGATTTTGAGGGTATTCACTGTACCCGTAAAAAATGGGATTAAAACTGCAAGTCTGCAAGTGTATCCTTAATTCCAATTCCAAATTCCCTCTAGTAATAATATTGTAATAAACTTTCAGTTTTTCTTTTTTTCTCATTTTTCGTTTCAACTCTTTCTTTTATTTTTTGGTAATAATTTTACCCACTTTGATTAGATTCATTTAGATTAAAAAGAATTCATATCCATTTAAGTTAAACTGTTAAAAAAAAAAACAGATTTACCCACTATGTTTCATTCGTTTGAAATCGGATCAAAAGATACCAGATGAAGCCTCTGACTAGCCTCGGTCATGGTGGTGGTAGTAGCCGACGAACAGCGGTGGACGCGGGCATATGTGACGGTGTAATTGTCAAGGCAGTGAAAAATGAAGAAGGTCAAATGAAATAGAAAAGGGGTAAGCTAGCGCACAGCCAAAAATGGAGAAGTGGATGAGATTCGTACTCCTTGGTAATTGGCTGGTTGCCGACCACAATAGACGTGAAGGGAGAGAGGCGACAGTGAGGAGAAGAGCGAGAGGCAAGTGAGAATCGGAATCCCACCTTCTACTGTGTGGAAATATGTATATGTGCAGAAAATGGATAAGATTAAGAGTTGGAATGACTTTACGTAGCCATTAAGATGGGCTTGGGCTTACTAGGTGGGTCATGGGCTAGAATAGTTGAAAATTAAATGGAGTAATGAATTGACTTAACTAATATAATTTTGACTAATGAGTTGGGATAGTGATTTAAACAGATGCTAAAATTAATTGGAATAATAAAGTTAATGGTGTATTAATATAAAACTTAATAAAATCCTGGCCTAATAATTAAATTAATCTCACTCTAGATAATAGTTGATGATACCAATAACCTTTCAAGTAAGTTTCTGAAATTTAATTATTCCAACAGATAAAGTTGTAACTAACAATTAGTTAAACAATTCTAAAGTCCTAATTATGTGTATTCTATGCTAACAAATTGATCTTGCTTAATTCTTAGATAAAATAAAATAATTAAAATAGAACAATTTGTTTGTTCCTTGATTTTCAATAATTCTTATTAGATGATCCTCTCCACTACTAACCGCAATACATAGTTCACAAATAGACCCAAGTATAATGAATTACTTCAATAATTCAAAATAAAACAATCTTATTTTTCTAAATAACTCATATATTTACTACCTTCATATTTACATTGTCATTCAAATATGGGGTCTTACAAACCATATAATTAGATTACAAGAAATCTTGAAAACAAATAATAGAAGTACAATTTTTTGGTGAAAGAAAATATTATGAAGTCTTTACTACACCAAACTCAGAAGGACAACTTTGATGTGTTGGCATGAATATAGTGTTAGTACTACAATATTCTTCATCATATGTAATCATTGTTGTTACTATTGCTATGTGATTCTTTGTATTTATTTGTCTCAATTTGGTTGGTAACATCAATTATTTTCGAGTATAAATAAATTGGACTTGTATATTGATAGACTCCTTAAAAAATCACATAAAATTATTTACAAAATTATTTACCAAATAATTCGAGGGTCTAAATCATTCATATGTTTAAAGAGAAAAAATAAATTATCATTCAACTATTCACATTCCTATATTTTTTATTTGTCTTTAACAATTAACCCTCTACATACTAAACGGAAAATTATATTGTGGTACCTGAGTGAACTGATCAGTTTCATATATGTATGTAGCACAAATTTAATGAATCACACATTGCACCAAGAACTTTATGTTTTATTTCATTTTTCCACAAACTTAAAAAACTAAAACTAAGATAAAATAGAATCATAGTTAATAACGTTTAAATAAAATTGATCAATCACATTGAATCTGACATTTTTTCCTAGATGTATATATTCCAAGCTGTTCATAATAATATATTCATCAAAATGCATTTTAGCGTGTTTAATTTTACTATTATCGATATATATATGCAATCTTTTTCTTACATGAAGATTCGAGTACTATGATTAGACCAACAATTATCTTAACAATCATAATCTCATCTCATAAAAATGATTATTACGTCATTTCTACTACATGATTCTTATAGTGAAACAACATACCAAACATGCAGTCTCTAGCATTTTCCGAGCAATGTCATATGCTGTCACAATTCAGACGACAATTTTTATTCATATGATTCATAATTCATTTTTATTCTTCTTTACCAATTATATATATCTTCTTTAGTTTCTAACCAAAGAAAAATTTTCACTTTGAAAAAATAAAAAGAATAAGTAAATTCTTATTTTGACCAAGAAATAGAATCCCATAAAGAAACAAAGATCACAATGCACAATACATGCACGTTCATGTCCAAACTTCAAATGCTCATTCAATGGATTTTTTTTTTTTTTTTTGAGAACGCTCATTCAATGGAATTGCTATTGTACCAGTAACATCTTTTAGTCTGAATATAAAAAAAGTACATTTTTCAATCGTGCACGAAATTCCAAAAGAAAAAGAAAAATAAACTTGGAGAATAGATTGATCAGGTTTGAGTTTGTGGAGCCACTAGACCAAAAGAGAAAAGAAAAGTGAAAAAGAAGTAAAAAAAACTCAGAAGGCAGATTAATAGTAATATGTCAACCTTTAAGAAAAATTAATAGTAATAGGTCAACATTAAACATTGACAACAACGAGAATTGGCAATTCAATATGAAAAATGACAAGGAAATTCCAAAAAGTAATATATAAGTTGTTTGAACTTCATCAATTCAATATTTGAACCTCCACAGTAAAGCATGTCTCTAACAAATCTCGAATGGTTCATTTTGTCTGATCAAAACAAAGGTGCCCTGTGAGGTACTCCTTTCCTGCTTCGTTTGCGGTAATTTACCGGTCGCTCAACCTCCCGACTTTCTGAAGTGCCCTCTCCAAACACGTGGGATTGGACAGCACTGCTCCTTTCAGACAATGCTCGCACCTGAAAAATAATAAATTCATTACGAAATCAATACTTATTCAAACAATCTCAAGTTTTTGACCAATAGCGCTATTATCTTTTCCAAGCCAAATGCGAATAATTAATCATTTAACATCAGCATAAAACTCTAAATAGAAGTTATGAATCCTAACATGATTTCAATGATACTAGAAACTTTTCATGTTTTCATATCTATCCCAATTTTAAAAACGTAGGCATATTAAGTTATTAGGGGAAATTATTTTTTGCATCCTGTATTAAGACCATTTCTTTGGTTTGGTATTTTTTTTTTTTTTGTTGGAATTTAGTACCTAAACTTCGCAGGATTGCTAAATTGTAACTCACGCATCCCAAGGTGGAATAATCCAACAAGATGTCATCACGTGCGCAACAAGTGAGGGTCATCTAAAATGATAAAAGTTATTGTACTTTGCAACCCTGACTTTATATTATTTGTTAATTTGCAACCTAAATTTTTTACATTTTTCAACTTTTGCACCTCACTTCAAAAATAAAAACTATATTAATAAATATGTATTTATCTCTTTTTATTTCACAAAACAATATGTTAATAGTTAATACAAAAATATATTGATAAGTTGATTTATTAAAAATTAAATAATTATATGGCGATTTATGTTAATAAATTAAAGATATAACAATAATAAATATTTAACATTCAAAATGCATCGTAAAAATGTTCAAAATTTTATTATTAAATATTTTTAAAGCTTTCAATTTTAAAATTGACTTTTATTTATTTATTTATTCTTTTTTATTTAAAATTTTATTTTCAGAATTCTATTAAGTTACTTAATTAATAGGATTAATAATTTAACCAAAAAATGATAATAAGAATAATTTTCAAAATGTATTATAAAATGTTAAAAAAATATTACTATATATTTTGAATTTTATTAAACATAAAATTTACATATAATCATTTATTTTTTCACCCCCCTTTTAATTTCTAGTTTATTAGTTTTTAAATTCTATAAAGTAAACTAAAGTTAGAATTCATAATTCAACAAGAAAGATAAAATGAATATTTTTATAATAAAATAATTATAAATTCATAATTATAGATTTTTAATTCTATGATACTTAATATTATCGTATAATTACCTAAAAATTCATAATTTATTTTAATAAATTAACTTATTAATATGTATTTTTATATTAATTCTTACTATTATTTATATATTTTGTGAATAAAAAGAGATAATTACATATCAATTAATAGAATATCTATTATTTATTTTGAAGTGGGGTGGCAAAGTGCAATAAAGTTTGGGTTACAAGTGCAATAACATTTATAATTTATATATTTGACAATGTTTCCCTACGTGTTGCGCACGTGATGGTATCTTGTCGGAATATTCCGCCTCTAGGATGTCTGTGGTTGCAATTTAACAATCTCATAAAGTTTAGGTATTAAAATCCAACAAAAAACGTTTAGGTACCAAATGCGCAAAAAATAATATAATTTCCCCAACTTATATTATTACCAAGTGTAAAAGAAAAATCATGTACCTTGCAAATAATAGAGCAGAAAGAAAATCGGACGTGGTCAGGCAATTTTCTCTTACATGAAATACAAGCTCCTTCTCTCCCAATGAGTGCTCCAGATCCATTATGTGGGAGGGGAGTCAAAGATACCACCCACTTCTTATTACATTTATAATGCTGCAATTAAAGGTATATGAGACCAAGGATAAAACATAATTAACGATTTTATATAGAACTACTTAGAAGGAGAAAAGATTTTAACCCTTCCAATGAAATTGGGAAACTTAAAGGTTTTATTAAATAAAGTTGAAAGCATAGGTCTCAAAGAAATGCGATAGAGCTCAAAGAAATTCTATATTGATTAATAGCATGGCATCTTATCTCAGAGATTATGAGAAGATGCTAACTACTTCAAATACAAGAGAAAAGGGAAACAGTGAATTATGGTATGAAATTTCACAATTAAAACATTCAATTTATTTGGCAAGATTTTAGCAACCTAATTTGTTGTATATTTTTCTTTTCTTTTTTGACAGTTGTATATTTTTCTTTTCTAACAAAGTAAGTACCTGTTGAATTATATAAACTATTTTATGTTTAATTGTGGTAGATGAGTTTGGTAGTTAAGTTTAAGTTGTTGGTGTGGTAGGTGAATGTGGTAGATGGAAATAAAAGATGACCATTGGATTAAGGTTGGTGAGAATCAATCTTAACCATTGATCTAGATGAAGTTTTAGTATAAATAGGTGGTGGTGTTGATTCATTTTGTATCAAGTTAAGAAAGAAAAACAAGTGAGTGAGAAGCAAAGCTTCTAAGTAATATTTGAGTTTGAGTGAAGTTGTGGTGAGGTGTGTATTGTAATATTTGAGTGGTCAATAAAATTATGTCTTTTGAGTGGTAAATTTCCAACAAAGTGGCATCAGAGCCACGGTTGTAAAATCTCGTGAAATTCTAAGTATGCTCTGTGGTTGCAGCTTTGACTGATCTTCCACATCGAAAAAAATTTCTTGAGATTTTATACATAGTGAGATCGGGTTGAGAGTATTGAGTCAACTCATAGAGTTGACCAAGTCAAGTTGATAGTTGACCGCGGGTTGACCGTTGACCAAGTAAAAAAAAAAATCTCCAAGATTTTTTTTCCAGTCCATTTGTTAGTCAGAAATTTCATTCACATGGCGAGTGTGGCATCATTCCAAGTTCCACAACTTAAGGGAAACGACTTTGAAAACTGGAGTATCAAAATGAAGGCACTTCTCGGAGCACATGACGTATGGGAAGTCGTGGAAAAAGGCTATGAAGAGACAAAAGATGAGTCAACACTATCCTCTACAGAAAAGGATAGTTTGAAGGACTCGAGAAAGAAAGACAAGAAGGCTCTCTTCCTCATCTACCAAGCTTTAGATGATGATGGCTTTGAGAAAATCTCAAGTGCTACCTCCGCTAAACAAGTGTGGGATAAGCTCCAAGTCTCTTACAAGGGAGAGAGAAAGTTAAAAGGTACGACTACAAACATTGAGAAGAGAGTTTGATTCACGCAAATGAAAGAAGATGAACTTGTTTCGATTACTTTTCTAGAGTTTTGACCGTTTCTAATCAACTAAAAAGAAATGGTGAAAAACTAGAAGATGTAGTCATTATGGAGAAAATTTTACGATCTTTGGATGCAAATTTTGATAGTATTACAACTATCATCGAGGAAACTAAAGACCTCGAAACTATGACAATTGAACAACTTCTTGGTTCACCTGCAAGCCCATGAAGAAAAGAAGAAGAAAAAGGGTGTTGCAGATCAACTCCTTAAGATAGAAGTCCAAAGAAACCAAGAATGAAGAAAACTTCCCACAATAAGAAGTCAACGTGGAAGAGGTCGTGGACAAGGAAGAGGTCGAGGTCGTGGACGAGGTTGGAATTCAAACAATAATTTCAACAACAACAACTATATGCGAGGAGAAAGTTCCACAAGAGGCCGTGGAAGAGGAAATTCATACTCGAGGTTTGATAAATCTCAAGTTCAATGTTATAATTGTCAAAAGTTTGGTCATTACGCCAGAGATTGTAGAAATCCCAATACTCGAGTTAATGAGAGAGCCAATTTGGTGGAAGAAAAGAAAGAAGATGGTGCTAATGTTTTGCTTCTAGCACGAAACGATAACGGTGAAGGTCAAGATGACACATGGTACCTAGATACCGGTGCTAGCAATCAATTGTGTGGGAGACGAACAATGTTCGTAAAACTTGATGAATCTGTAAGTGGCAATGTCTCTTTCAGTGATGATTCTAAAGTAGCCGTAAAAGGAAAAGGTACAATCCTTATTCGCTTGAAACATGGGAGGCATCAATTTATTTCTAATGTTTATTATGTACCCCCCATGAAAACAAATATTTTGAGTCTGGGACAACTCTTAGAGAAAGGTTATGATATTCATTTGAAAGACAATAACCTTTCTATAAGAGACAATATGAATAACTTGATTGCCAGGGTACCCATGTCAAGAAATAGAATGTTTCTACTCAACATTCAAACTGATGTAGCAAAGTGTCTCAAGATGTGCTATAAAGATTCATCATGGTTGTGGCATCTAAGATTTGGACATCTCAACTTTGGAGGACTCGAGTTACTATCCAAGAAGAATATGGTGAGAGGTTTACCTTGTATCGCCCATCCCGATCGGCTTTGTGAAGGATGTTTACTTGGGAAGCAATTGGGCAAAGCTTTCCAAAAGAGTCAAACTCCAGGATCCCAAAAGCCACTTGAGCTCATACATGTTGATGTTTGTGGTCCTATCAAGCCAAATTCATTCGGTAAAAGTAATTACTTTCTACTTTTCATTGATGATTTTTCAAGAAAAACTTGGGTTTATTTCTTGAAGCAGAAGTCAAAAGTGTTTGAAGCATTCAAAAAGTTTAAGCGGCATGGATGGAGAAAGAAAGTGGTCTTCACATTAAAGCCATGAGAAGCGATCGAGGAGGAGAATTCACTTGAAGGAATTCCAAGAGTTTTGTGAAGCAAATGGAATTTCGACGACCACCACTCATGTTCCCAGATCCCCCCAACAGAATGGAGTTGCAGAAAGAAAGAATCGGACCATTCTCAACATGGTACGAAGTATGCTCAAAAGCAAGAAAATGCCAAAGGAGTTAGGCGAAGGCGCGTGGCGTGTGCGGTTTATCCGTCAAATCGCTCACCAACAAGAAGCGTGTGGGGCAAGACACCACAAGAAGCATGGAATGGGAGAAAGCCTGGTATTTCTCATTTAAGAGTTTTTGGAAGCATAGCTCATGTACATGTACCAGATGAACAAAGAAGCAAGTTGGATGATAAAAGCGAGAGGTTCATCTTCATCGGCTACGACAATAACTCCAAAGGCTACAAACTATATAGCCCCATCAATGGGAAGATAATCACCAGTCGAGATGTTATCTTTGATGAAGAAGGCGAATGGGATTGGGGTACACATGCCAAAGATTACAACTTCGTTCTGAATTTGAAGATGATGAACAAGTAATTGTTGAGCAATCGGAGAAGAACCGATTACACCACCAACATCACCATCATTTTCACAATCACCGCCATCTTTCCTAGTTGAGAGAAATGAATAGCGTCAAGAAGCCCGGGAGAGCTCTATGAGGTAAGCGATAAGCTCGAAAACCTCACCCTATTTTGTCTGCATTCGCAGATTGTGAGCGATGAACTTTGAAGAAGCTACTCAAAATAAGAAATGGGGAGATGCAATGGATGAAGAAATTAAATCCATCAAGAAAAATGACACTTGGGAGCTTGCTCAACTTCCCAAAGGTCATAAAGCAATCGGTGTAAAATGGGTGTACAAGGTGAAAAAGAATGCCAAAGGAGAAGTTGAAAGATACAAGGCGAAGCTTGTTGCAAAAGGTTATAGTCAAAGAGTGGCATTGACTATGATGAGGTATTTTGCTCTGTTGCACGTTTAGAAACCATAAAACTAATAGTTTCTTTGGCAGCCCAAAATAAGTGGAAAATACATCGAGATGGATGTAAAGTCAAGCATTCCTTAATGGAGATTGGAGGAAGGAGTCTACATTGAACAACCAAATGGGCTATGTGGTTGAAGGCCAAGAAGATAAAGTCTTGAAGTTAAAGAAAGCTCTCTATGGATTGAAACAAGCACCGAGAGCATGGAATAGTAGAATTGACAAATACTTGCAAGAGAAAGGCTTCACAAAATGTCCATACGAACATGCTCTTTACATCAAGAACAAGGATAATGATGTTTTAATTGTTTGCTTGTACATTGATGATTTGATTTTTACAGGGAACAACATAGGCTTGTTCCAAGAATTCAAGAAGGCAATGACAAAAGAGTTCGAAATGGTGACATTGGGTTGATGGCTCACTACCTCGGAATCGAAATCAAGCAAAAGGATGAAGGGATTTTTATCTCACAAGAAGGCTACACAAAAGAGATCTGAAGAAGTTTAAGATGGATGATTGCAATCCAATAAACACACCAAAAGAGAATGTGGATTGAAATTGTGCAAGGATGATGAAGCAAATAAAGTGGATCCAACACTGTTCAAAAGCCTAGTTGGATGTTTGAGGTACTTAACTTGTACAAGGCCGATATTCTTACGTGATTGGACTCGTGAGTCGCTATATGGAAAATCCAACCACTACACATTTCAAAGCGCCCAAGAGAATTCTTCGTTACCTAAAAGGTACAATCAACTTTGGTCTGTTTTATTCGGTTTCTAATGATTATAAGCTTGTTGGGTATAGTGATAGTGATTGGGCGGGAGATCGATGATCGAAAAAGTACAATGGCTTCACATTTTTCATGGGAGATCTTGCTTTCACTTGGGCATCGAAGAAACAACCAATAGTCACTCTTTCAACATGTGAAGCTGAGTACGTGGCAGCTACATCATGTGTTAGTCATGCAATATGGCTAAGGAATTTGTTAAAAGAATTAAGCATGTCACAAGAAGATCCAACAGAGATTTATGTTGATAACAAATCAGCAATATCTTTGGCCAAGAATCCGGTATTTCATAATCGGAGCAAGCATATTGATACTCGATACCATTACATCAGAGAATGTATTGTCAGAGAAGAAGTTCAAGTGAAGTACGTGAAGTCGCAAGATCAAGTTGCTTATATCTTTACCAAGCCATTGAAGTATGAAGACTTTGCAAGATTGAGAAGTTCACTTGGGATTATAAAATAAGTTTAAGGGAGAGTGTTGAATTATATAAACTATTTTATGTTTAATTGTGGTAGATGAGTTTGGTAGTTAAGTTTAAGTTGTTGGTGTGGTAGGTGAATGTGGTAGATGGAAATAAAAGATGACCATTGGATTAAGGTTGGTGAGAATCAATCTTAACCATTGATCTAGATGAAGTTTTAGTATAAATAGGTGGTGGTGTTGGTTCATTTTGTATCAAGTTAAGAAAGAAAAACAAGTGAGTGAGAAGCAAAGCTTCTAAGTAATATTTGAGTTTGAGTGAAGTTGTGGTGAGGTATGTATTGTAATATTTGAGTGGTCAATAAAATTATGTCTTTTGAGTGGTAAATTTCCAACAGTACCTACATCAATTGCTCATATAAATATTGGTTTTGATTATAAACTAGTATTGGAACAACTTTGACATGTCAACCTATAGAAGATGAATATAATGACCCATAATTTGACATATTCCAAATATGTCATCTGTCTTGTGCTAGAAAACTAACATCCTTACATATATAAGCCTATAAGGTAACAATGTGGATTTTAAGAACTTAACAAACTCCTTTATCATATTAAATAAAAAATCACAATTACTTATATCTAATAAATTTATGATTTACTCATGGACTTCAAACTTTCTTTTCACAAAATATGACTTATCATCTTATGAACCCAAGAACATCCTACAAAATATAGGAGTTTATATGATAAATTAAATATAGTATCTATGTTAGATTAGCAAGCTTGATTATATATCAATCCCGAAATACGAGCTATCTAAAACAAATATTATCCTACTAGTTCTCTAATTTTAATACTCGACACATTTAAAGGATGCATGAATATTTAATGAATTTGAATTCGTTGGTCACTTTTGTAAAAAAAAATGTACCTGAATATTTGTGTAGTCGTTCTTCATTTGATTTAAGGGAACAACATTTTGATAAACGTGCCTGTAGATGGTAAGTAGGTCATGGTCGTTGTGATTACCACAAGCGATGCAATCTTTACAGGTTGACGCATCACATGTAATGCAATAGCGATTCAAATCCCTTTTTTTGTGACCCATGAGATGGACATTTATCAAAAATTTCGTTCCTAGAAACTTGTCAATCCATTCTGGCATGTTTTCGGATTGGATTGCATTTTCAACCTACAACAAGACATATAAACATGTTATAAAGTTAATATCATTTATAAAAACTTATAACTGCATGCATGTGCATTATTTGCGCATTATAACTACATAGGACAAAATTTCATCACACAATCTTTACATTTTCTTAGGCAATGCAGGTGCTTGTTTATTCTTCATGAAGAAATAAGTCCTTAAAATAAAGCATTAAGTTGCAATTGATGCATCTTGATAACAAATATTTGAGCTAAAATATTATATACTTGATAGATATTGATGTCATATAAATCAAAGATAATACACTCATGTTCTTTGGAAAGACATTAAAATGGGAAGTAGAAGAATGATAAAACTTGGACATGTACTTAACAAAAATAGCATCAATGATAGGAGATGATTAGTTGAGTAAGTACTTAATGTAAATTAATTTAATAGTCATATGACTTTACAATAGCTTGCATCTGACATCAAATTTAAGTTCCTTCAGTGCTCAAACTTATATCTTCCTTTGAATGTCATTGGTAAATCAATCATTAAATCCCTTGTTGAAAGGTCATTTTATTATGCTTGATGTTTCAGTTACTTTAATTTTCTAAAACTGGCACATATAGTCCCATTTTTGCAACAAAAAAAAATCAGTTTGACCACTGACATGGGGAAAGAAAGAATTAGAATCTGTTGGTAGGACTATAAAATGACTGGAATCTGTTGGTAGGACTATAACTTGGGGTTCATGCTATTTGGAGAGAATATCGTTGATGTGGTGCTTATGTATCTATATTATTTTGATAAAAACAAAAATGATGTGTTACCTAGACAACAAATGGAAATGAAAAATTGAATTATATTTTATATTTATTCTTTCCATTTGTAGAAGTTCAAAAGAAAAATTATGTTTTTTTTTCTTTTCTCTTTCATCTTCTTCTTTTCCTACATGCCACCCACCTTTCGTTACCACGTGCCCTCTTTTCTCTTTTATTATGTAAATGACAACAAAAAAAAATTCCAAATTGAATATTTATGGTTAGGTTTTTGTGCTCCTTCTAGAATTTATTATAAATAATTCCTTATATATCAAGAAGTACTGAAGTGCTCATATCCCAAATGACAAGAAATAACTCAAAACTAAATTTGTCGCTTGTGACAAAATTTATTGCCAAGTAGTACGGAACCACTTTTTCCAATTTTGGAAATTAGAATTTGTATTTTCCGTAAAGAACACGACACAGTGGATCCTAAACATAAACGAAAAGTTTCTAAAATTTGCTTTTTTGCTTCGTTGATGATTAATTCTTCCATTCATTCCAAAATTTTCTAGTATAAACTAGTATCTCATTGTGTTGCATTTTCTCAATTATGTTACCAATTACAAGAATAATTTTCATCAAATGTACATCACACCATAGTTGGTTTTTTCTAAAAAATTTGACCCTGATTCTACTGTTTATCATAAAAGCTAGAATCACAACTTTAAATTACAAACTTTCACAAATAGAGATTATTAACAGGCTCAAAGAAGTAGTGGGTTAAGTCTATCATGTTCACTGAATTCTTCTACATCGTGAAGCATTTGAACAATATAAACACATGAAATACTTGTGCATACCTTCTGCATGACTTCAATGGAAGAGGAGTTCATCTCTGACAATTGAAAATAGTAAGTTTTAGAATATTTTTCAAAAGCAAATTGGAGATTGAGATGGGGTTAATATTAATTATATTTGCTTTTTCATACCCGAATAAATAGTTGAGAACAATTTAATAGGTATGTTAGCTGTGACTTTGTCTCATTTGGAAGGATAAAGATGTCAAGAAAATTGAAGGTTCCACTTCTTCAATTCTTACAACTGAATCCTACTAATACCAAATAAATGCCATGTTAAAATCATAGACATTGGCATATATAGTTTGAAAAGGCTAAATAATAAAAGATAAAAAAAAAAGTGAGTTACTTTGCAAATTATCTTGTTTATACAACTTGCCTTTTCATTTAAAAAAATTGTAATTGATTCTTTTCCATTTCAGTATTCCCTAACAGATGTTTTGAATAGATTGTTTGTATTAAAAGTACCTCATCAATTGAAACTTGTTACATTTGGTATTTAAAAATTTACTCATTAATTATTACAGTACTTTTGAAGGATTACTCAAATATCATATATATACTATGCAACTATTTATTGTATTAGAAATTTATCAATGTAAGCATAGTTACAATAATTATGATAAATCATAGAATTAGACTACAAGAATTCACAAAAACAAAGTACAATAAATGGTAAAAGTAAATGTCTCGAAGTATTAATTACACCAACTCAACATGACAACTTTTGATACATTGCACAAGTATAGTGGTTGTACAACAACAAACTTGTTTATCGTGATGTAATGATTGTTCTCACTACCGGTTGTGATTATTTGGTAGTATGTTGATTATTTTGGAGTATAAATAAATTTGACTAATGTATTGGTTGACTCCTTAAAAAAATAATTCAGGGTATCAAACAATTCATATGTTTAAAAGACAAAAATTACCATCCACACTCCACATTTTATACTTTGTTATCTAATTATCTTTTATTTTTTGACAGATAATCCTCTATATTAAGTGAAAAATTAAATTGTGTTCAGAAATCCTTGTCGCATTAGTTACAAATTGCAAGACCGCCTACAATATACTTCCCACCAAATCAACCTACAGTACAAGTAGTCCCTCTATGGTTTGATGCCACTAATAAATACTCAGCCCATAGAGTGGAGGCATGCAAGAGACTCCGGAACAAGACGTTTCAATAGAAACTACTTATTCGTCACTTCCCGATCGAGATGTGAGAAAATATGTTAAAAGTCAAAAAATAAAATTATTATTTGTATAAGACATAAGAAAAAAAATGCTAAAAGTATATTAACAATGTTATTGAAAAAGCATGATTGTAAAACAAAACTAAAGAAATTAAAGTTGTAAAGTCCACTGGCATAATCATCTATATATAGTTAAATTGTCTTTATTACTTGTTCCGACTAAAATTTCTTGTTTGAATTATATTATTTGTGGTATACTTAATAAACCTTAAACCGAAATAAACTCTATTACTGTCACGCCCCAAACGGGACGCGACGACGATCCACAACTTAAATACAAGTAAACCAAACATTCTAGACGAATATCATCAAAACCCAATGGAACAGAGTCTAAATAGCAGCGGAAATAAAGAAACACGTTACAACTTACAGTCCACAATATCCATAATCCAAATTACATCCCCGATATGATCTAAAGATAACAACTTAAAAGTCAAAGGGTCCTATGCCCTTCAGTTACAAACCGAAATGAAAAGAAATACATGAGTCCAACCACAAACAAAAGAAAATAGTACAACAACAACAATAAGAAGTAGTAAGTCCAACAGCAAATAATAGTAACAAGTCCAGCGACATCAACAACAAAAGATAGTAAATCCAACAAGCGGAGTACAAGGGCTCAATCCGTGGTCGGTTCAGCATCTTCAACAAAGTCCTCATCTAAGGTTAGAAAACAGGTGGGGATGAGACAAAAATCTCAGTGGATGGGGTGATCGTGTGCAAGTGTGGCGATATATATAGTTAATGCGAGAAAACAGTTATATGAAAACACGTGAGTATGATGCATGAATTCACACACGATCCACAAGCGTCGTGATAAATATATTTAAGTAATATACTTATACGATTCAAGAAAGCAAGACGTGGTCACACAGGCACTATGTGATTGTGCAAGACAGTAGAAGTGCGCATTTAAAAACGTAATGCCAATCCCATGCAAGACAAATAATGGTTGCGTCATGATTTGTAGCGCCAACCAATGCAAAACAAGTAAGCGGTTGCGTACGGATTCGTAGCGCCAACCAAACGGGTCCGATAACTTCGGAATCGTGTGGATCAGACAGCGATTCCTTCGTTCTTCCTTGTAACTCCCCGGGCAAGATGGTCCAAGACCTGTCACCTTATCGCTCCCTAGGCAAAGACAAAATCCACAGTGGAGCTTGCAAGGCTCGGATTTGTCATAATCATGATTATACCTCAAGTACTATGACCCGTTTCCTTGGACACTCCGTCCCCTCGATTGCGGGATTAGGACGATGGGGCCGAAAAGAGTTGAATAGCGGTGAGTGTCCGGTTCCATCCCCGACGTATCCATTCTGACTGTGAGCTCGACACACCAAGTTGACTCAGGCAGGAAAGTAAATACAAGTACAGGTAGTCAACCAGGCAGTCGAGTATTATTGATTCAGGGAAGCAGTTCAGGAAAATTTTTGAAAATTCACGAGTAGCAATATGGCGTTGGTGGAGTTATTTGGATGAAGATGATTTTCGGAAGGATAAGAAATTTTTGATATCTTGAAAGATTAGGTGGAACATAAGTCCCGTTATAGATTAGCGCAAGACGAGGAAGTCGCCCCGCGATTGGGTATTAATCGGTCGAATCGGTCCGATAAGTCAAGGGTTTTTGAGAAAATAAGATACTTTAATTAAATCTCCGAGTCAGAGGGTCCAGGGCTATTTTAGTAAAAGGGAAAATAATTTGAGTTAGGTTCTTTATAAAAGAAAAATTACAATTTAGCCCCGTTTTGTAAAAACCAAAACTTTTGGGGTTAAAAATTAAATAAATAAATATCCCGACCCTGAAAAATTATGAGGTCAGTTCCTAAATTCTCCAAATTGTCCAGAGATTCAGGTTTTTAAAGTTTTGAGGTCGATTTTTTATAAATTCTCACATTGGCCCAAAATTTGTAAAAATTGTCATTCCGGGCCCTTAGTTTAAAATAATTGGAACTCACAAACCGGAAGGGCTTTTAATGTGATTCCAGTTGGAAAATGTCACTAAGGTTAGTAGGATATTGGGACAAAAGCAGTTTTTAAAAGAAATAAGTTTAGGTCCTTTAACGTTTGAAAATATCATTTTTGTCCCATTTTGAAATAATTGTCTTTAAGCCTTTTAGGGGTCCAATTGTTATGAAATTTGAACCTTGGGTCCAAAATATAATTAAGTTACAGTTAAGTTAGTATTTCCAGGTGCAAGGGCTGCATAAGTCCTGGAAATTTCATTTGGGTCCTTAAGTTTAGTCTTTTACACTTTAGTCCCTCAATTTTAGAAAATTATTTTCCAAGCCCTAACACTTGGATTTATTGGAATACATTTAAAATATGTCATTTAAATTACGTTAAGAGTAAAAATTTCAAATTTTAAAATTAATGTCTGGTACAGTTTCAAAATTTGCAAAGTAGCCCTCAAACTTTTAAAAAATTTCAATCTAGTCCTTGAGCTTTTAAAGGTTGATTATTTATCTTAAAACTCTTAAAACTTTATTAAAATGTCCAAAAGTCATTTTTGAACCTGAGTGCAGTCCCAAAATTTGAAATTTGCAGAGGGGTCCTTTAACTTTCATTTTCTTGCAATTTAGTCCACCAATTTTCCATTTTTGCATTTTTAAGTCCAAAATTGAAATTTAATCAATTATGCTCGACTTGTCCAGGTTATAAGTCATCCAAAACATGGATTTCAAAGATCATACACATGCATGCCCAATTCATACAAGAATTCATCAAATAGAACATTAAATTGCACATGCATGCACCTAAAGTTCAATAAATAGCAATTTTGAGCAACTCTTGAGAATTTTCATGATTTGATACATAAAATTGACATGCAATACATAGATTATATATCTCAAGGGCTCATGATCAAAATTCTACATGCATTTTAATAAAACACCTAGAAGTTGGAAAGTATTTTTCCACCCACCTTAAATTGGAAAGTTGTGAAATAAAAGGATAAATTTCACAACTTTGGAAGAGGTCACTTAGGTCAGCCCCTAAGTCAAGAAATATCAAAAATTTGGATTTAGAAAAATGGAAGAAAAATTAAGGAGAAAAAGAAGGAGATAAGAAAGTTGATATACTACACTTTACCTTGTGTAGTAGGTGATTTGAAACTAGTTGGAGCTTCAAATTTGGAAATTTTGGTTCAACTCCAAAATCACCTAAGGCCAGCCCCTATTTCTCAAAAATGAAAAAGGGGTATTAAAATTTGAAAAAATAGAAAGAAGAAGAAAGAAGGGTTCTAGTGTCCAATTCTTACCTTGTAGTCCAAATTTCTCTACTAGTTATTCTTCAAGTCTTCAAATTTCACCACCATGCATGCATGTCTCCAAGTGGTCTTCTAAGTACCTCAAAATCCAAAATATAAACTTAAATTAAAAGGAGAAGGTGATGAGTAGCAAGATTTTAAGTTGAATTGAGGAGTGAAATTTCTTACCTTGAGATAGGGGGTGTTCGAATTTTTGGTGTTTAAGTGGTAAGATTGTTTGTTTTGGTTTAGATGTTTGAAGAAAGAAAGTATGTTTGATGTTAGGAAGAAGGTGTTCTTGATGATATGAAGATGGGTTTGAAGATGTGAAGGACTTGTGTTTGAATATTTGAAGATGTGAAGAAGTGGTACTTGAAGATATGAAGAACTTATGTTGAAGATTTGAAGATGTGAATGATTTTGTGTTTGAAGATTTGAAGATGTGAAGGATTTTTAGAGAGAGATTAGAGAGAAGTTGGAGAAACGGCTTGAGAATTAAAATGTGTTGGATGAAAAATGAATTTTTTGTGCAAAAATGCCATTTTGGCCGTCCAAATGGGGAGAGAGGGAGAGGAATTTTTTGTTTAATTTTGTGTCTTGCAAATTGTCTCTTGCATGGAGACAAAATGGTGGTCAAAGGTATGGGCAAGGTATGGGAAGAGAAAGAATGTTGGGAAGACTCCAACATGTTGGGAAGATCCCAACATGTTGGGAAGTTTAATAATAAAGAATTTATATATGAGATGATGTGTATAATGTTTGAATTAATGGTATAATTATACACAAGATGACTAATATAAGGTGTAAGTGTACAAGAGTTGGATGATATTTCTACTCCAAAAATCATCACCATGGCCGTCCACTATAGGGGTAATTTGGTAATTCCATATAGTTTTTTTTTGTCCCAAATTTGATGATAATAGATGAAATATATCAATCTCCAAAATAATTAGTGATTTCCTTGATCACTTATAAGTCTCATGATCACTTATACTAAATCAAATTCTTAATTCTATAAGGTAAAAGTCTCTAAAATAAATAGTCTCTTAAAATTCTAAGGTGACTAATAAATACAAAAATAGTAATAATGATCAATCAAGTGATCATAAATGTGAAATAGAACTAATAAATGATCATGATCACAAGTAATAAATAAAATGAAATAAATACAATATATATATATATATATTATTAATAATTACCCGTCAAAGTGACGCGGTAAAATAGTCGATCAATTACATAGACGACAAAAGGATCAATAATAGTTCGGAAAAATCGGGGGCTTCACAATTACAAATTAATATTATAAAAGTATCAATTTCTTATTTATCATTTTTTCAATTGAATCATATATAGAGATATACAACGATGTAAATTCAAACATACTAGGATGAATGTTGAAACATAATTAGCGTAAAGTAAGATTTAAAAGAAAAAGAGAAAAAAAGTTATTATGGTTTTAAAGCACAAGATTATTTCTCTCTATAAATTTTAGCATTTTATTATTACTTCATATATGTAGAAATTTTGGTAACACATGCTTAAAAATTATTTCAAATTATTATTCAATTAATGGACTAAGCTACAAAAACATAATTTAATATTGTTCAAAACCTAAATAGGAATAAACAAAAAAGAATTCAGGCAGAAAATGAGGATACGACGATCATTATCCGGAAGGCAAAACCATTTTTTCCCTAAAAATTAACGATTGAATTTATTGATAGAAAAGTTTCTGGACTGAGTTCTTCATTCAAAAAAAAAAAAAGGTTCATGGTTTTTAATAATTTTCATACTAGAATAAAAATGAAATAAGTAAAGAAGTCATAAGAAAATTGAAGGTACCACTTCTTCAATTCTTACAACGGAATCCTACTAATACCAAATAAATTTCATGTTAAAATCATTGGGATATATAGTTGAAAAGGCTAAATAATACAAGATAGAAACAAAAAAAAAGTGAGTTACCTTGCAAATTATCTTGTTTATAAAACTTGCCTTTTCATTTTAAAAAATTCGTAAGTGATTTTTTTCCATTTCAGTATTCCCTAACAGATGTTTTGAATAGATTGTTTGTATTTAAAAATACCTCACCAATTGAAACTTGTTACATTTGGTATTTAAAAATTTATTCAGAAATTATTACAGTATTATTGAAGGATTACTCAAATATCATATATATACCATACAATTATTTATTGTATTAGAAACATATCAATATAAACATAGTTACAATAATTATGATAAATCATAGAATTAGATTACAAGAATTTACAAAAACAAAGTACACTAAATGGTAAAAGTAAATGTTTCGAAGTATTAACTACACCAACTCAGCATGACAACTTTTGAATAGTGGTTGTACAACAACAAACTTATTTATCGTGATGTAATGATTTTTGTACCTACCGGTTGTGATTATTTGGTAGTGTATTGATTATTTGGAGTATAAATAAATTTCACTTATGTATTGGTTGACTCTTTAAAAAAATAATGGACGGTATAAAACTATATGTTTAAAAGACAAAAATTACCATCCCCACTCCACATTATACACTTTGTTATCTAATTATCTTTTATTTTTTGACACTTAACCTCTATATTAAGTGAAAAATTAAATTGTGTTCAGAAATCCTCGTCGCATTAGTTACATATTCCACGACTGCCTACAATATACTTTCCGCCAAATCAACCTCCAATACAAATAGTATGGTTTGATGCCATAAATCCTCAGTCCATGCAGCGGAGGCATGCAAGAGACATTCTTGAACAAGAAGTTTCACTAGAAACTTCTTATTTGTCACTCCCGATCGAGATGTGAGAAGATATGTTAAAAGTCAAAAAATAAAATTATTATTTTATATGCCATAAGAAGAAAAAAATGCTAAAAGTATATTAACATCGTTATTGTCACGCCCCAAATGGGACGCGACGACGATCCACAACTTAAATACAAATAACCAAACGGTCTAGGTAATCATCAACGAGAACCCAATGAAACAGAGTCAAAATAGCAGCGGAAAAAAATAGCATAGGTACAAATTACAGTCCACAATCCACAATCCAAATTACATCCTCGAAAACCAACCAACGATAACAGCTTAAAAGTCAAAGGGTCCTACGCCCGCCCGATTACAAACCGGAATGAAAGGAAAATAAAACAGTCAACAAAGAATCAAAAGAAATGAGTCCATCTATAACAACAAGAAGTAGTGAATCCAACAAGCGGAGTACAAGGGTTCAATCCAAGGCGGTTCAACATCTTCAACGAAGTCCTCATCTAAAGGTTAGAAAAGCAAGGGGATGAGACAAAAATCTCGGTGGATGGGGTGATCGTGTGCAAGTGTGGTGATATATAGTTAATGCGAGAAAACAGAGATTATATGAAAACGCGTGAGTATGATGCATGAATTCACACACAATCCACAAGCGTCGTGATAAATATATTTAAGTAATATACTTATACGATTCAAGAAAGCGATTCATGGTCACACAGCACTATGTGATTGATCAAGAAAGGTAGGATTGCATACGAAAATGTAACGCCAATCCCATGCAAGGCAGATAATGGTTGCGTACGGATTTGTAGCGCCATCCAATGCAAAACAAGTAGCGGTTGCGTACGGATTTGTAGCGCCAACCAAACGGGTCCGATAACTCCGGAATCGTGTAGATCGACAAGCGATTCCTTCGTTCTTCCTTGTAACTCCCGAGCAAGATGGTCAAGACTGTCACCTTATCGCTCCATAGGCAAAGACAAATCCACAATAGAGCTAGCTAGGCCCGGATTGTCATAATCATGATTATACCTCAAGTACTACGACCCGCTTCCCTTGGACAAACTCCGTCTCTCAGTTGCGGGATTAGGACGATGAGGCCGGAAGAGTGGAATAGTGTAGGTCCCAAGGGGTGTAAGTGTAAGGTTTAGAAGGGGGGGGTTGAATAAACCTTACCAAATTTTCGATTTAGGCCTTTTAAATCTCGAGTTCTACACATTGTGTCCTTGATGGACGATCGAATTAGTCACTCAAGAGAGTCAATCTTTCAACATGATTTCGGAAATTACATTAATAGAGTAACTCAAATTGTTGGCTTTAATTTGACTCATTTGTGGTTTTGTTTTATTGGAAGACTTAACACCCTTAAGTTTGATTAAGCAAGTTTTTATAGTTTGATTTAGTACTTATAGATTATCAAATGGATAGCAAATTTATCGTGAGATATAAGCAATTAAAAGTGCGAGAAATTTAAATCTTTGAAATGTAAATGACACGGTAAAGTTTTTATAGAGGTTCGAAGATGGGGTAATTCTTCTACTCCTCTCTTCTCCAACTCCCCGGAGGAATCCACTAAGTAATGATCGGTTTACAAAGTGGTAATGATCCGGATACAAGTCTTGATCACAACGGCCGACTTGATCCTTTGGGACTCGATCGAGACGCCTTGATCACTCGGTGGCTTCTCGTGCGACTCGGCTTCTTCAGGCGTTTTGCCTTTGCTACTACTCTGACTCACTTGCTCAAGCACCTTGGATTTGATCACGAAGCCCTCCAAAAGCTTAAGACTTGGTTGACCTTGAACCTTTCTACGATCCTTCTTGGAATGTAGACCCCTTGTTTTCGATATTTTCCTCTTCAAGCGATTGAAGTTCTCTTTCCTTCACGGTAAGTGTTGGATTGATGTACTTGAGATGTAGGCTTGAGGATTGAGAATGTTTCGATTTTTGATAAGCTTGTATATCTCACGTGTGTCATTCATTTCTTCTCAAACAAACTCCTCGGCCTTTTATAGTGAACTTTCAAAAATTTGCCCGTTGAAGAGATAGGCTCATTTTTGAAAATCACTTTGCGATCGTTGGTATGCGTTCTTGGAATTGCCATTTCCTCGTATGAAATGTTTTATCACCTTTTCGGAGTTCGACACGGTGTAGTGCTTCCCATTGGTTCATTTCTTTTGCACGCTTCTCGTGGGGGGTGAGCACTCCAAGAAAGGTAGTATGGAGATATTACTTGTTTAAGTAAATCTCTTGATTTACGTGCAACGGTTCTTTTCGATTATCTCGACTTGATTGCATTTCCTTGCTTTCCCAGGTGACTTAGAGTCAGCTTCCAATCATTGGATGACTCTTTGTCACTTGACTTGAGACTTGGCTTCTCTTGAGTTGACTTGGTGATGTTCCACTCGGTTGTGTATCTGTTTGCTTCTTGATCGAGTTCTGTCTGCTCTTCTTTGTTGTACTCATTTGTCTCACACAGCAGAGTTTTCCTTCAAGCCTTGAGTTGTCTTCTTGCAAGTTGGAGCGTAGGCGACTTAACTCGGCTTGGCCGGCTCTAATTGTTACAATACATTTCAAAGCAAGAATTGGGGAGCTAACTTTCTATTCTAAGTTTTACATGGCATTCATCAAAATCTAAACAATAAAATTCCTAACAATTTCCCCCTTTTTGATGATGCAAAACTTAACTCATATAAAGATGCAAATAACAAAGATACATACTGAGATAGTGTATTGACATAGAATGTATGCGCATAATCAATCCCCTTTTTTTTTTTTTTTTTTTTTATTGATCATATCATTCTTGTACTTAACACAATTGTTTACAAGGTGTATCGAGTATGTAATTGTCTCCAAAAAAATTTATAGCATTATTCTGAGAGAAGACTTACATTGTATGTATTTACATATAAAATACACGAAGGGTTGGTTGACAAAGAACACTTCATCTCCTTCGTTGTCTCCTTCTTTCATCTTGATCAAGCATCTTCTTCTCTTCTTCTCTTCTTCTCGTCATCATTTGCCTTCTTTTTCTTCTCATATGCCTTCTGGCGGCTTCATATTTCCTTATTCTTTCTGTCTCTCCCGCCATAGCCATTGAGTTTGTCTCTTGTTTTCTTCTTCTATCCTTTTTGCATACTCGGCGTTGGTTTTAGCCACTTGCAAGTTCGCCACATGGTCAAGCCCAGCCCCAGTAGATCCCTCCTTTCTTTCACGGATCTA
The DNA here is from genome assembly GCA_016081115.2 of Rehmannia glutinosa. NCBI lineage: Eukaryota > Viridiplantae > Streptophyta > Magnoliopsida > Lamiales > Orobanchaceae > Rehmannia > Rehmannia glutinosa. Next base: position 56,203,751 of record CM071930.1, read on the forward strand.
CGTATTCAATGTTCTTGGGCGAGGCCTAGGTGCAAGCTTCTTCCTCCATCGCCGCTTCTTCCTCTCCGCCTCGGGCGTATCTTTATCTTTGGGGCCTTCTTTTCGGTGAGTGCCGGCGGAGTGACAGCAGAGCGATTGCTTAGGTTGTCTGTCATGCTGTCGGCTTCTTCACATAATGTGAGACCCTTTTCCCAAGTCTGAGTCCCAAGCTTGAGCGAGGACATATTTGCAAAATATCCTTGATTCGAGCGTTTTGAATTCGTCAACTAATCTTGGCTCTGTCCCGACATACGAAATGGCATACGTGTCTCTGTCATTTGGAATGCCTCCATGTTCTTTCAAGATGTTCATCACCCTGGCATCCATTCTTCCCTTCCACCTCCTTCATCCCCTGCTTCAATTTCTTTTCTCTTCTCGGCCATAGATACAACAGAGTGTTGGAGTGGCGAGTCACTGGGAGTTTCTTTGCTTATAATGTTTGTGTGAGGACCTGTTGGGGGTTTGTGCAATCATCAAGGTCATATTTTTGATCCTTCCCCCTCGTGATTTTCTTCCTTTCTTGATTTCAAAATTTCCTCGGTGATTTTCCCTTCTCAATTTTGTTCCTTGTCATTTTGCTCCTTTCTTTTGACTTGATTTTCTTGATTTTCTTTAAGGTATTCCTCTTCCCCCTTTTTGGCATCATCAAAGGATAGAGGAACCCCAGGGAACATCTTGGCAAGCATGAAGTCGAGTCTTCGATGGTTGAATTTTGCTTCAAGTCTGCTGCGTTGTATCTTTGCGAAATTGACCGAGTGGCGTTGGATTCTGCTGAAATCGGCTTCATCTCGGCCATGAGAAGGCTGAATTTTCTTGTCATGTGTTCTTCCAAACGCTGTATATCATTTGCATTACGCTCACGCGCGCAGACTTGATCTCGGCGGTGTGAGCTTCGTGCATATGTTCAATGTGTTCCCATGACTTTGTTTTCGCATCAACGATTTTGACTCTCCACACCGGCTGACTTGTTGAATAATTGTCGAAGTATCTCACCTGTTCCACACGCATTGATTCTTCTTTGTTGCCACCATTCCCTTATCGATTGTGATGCCTCTCAAGTCGGTTGTAAGGTTGGCATCTCTGTTGTCGGGCGCATATCCAAGGAGGCTGATGCCTCTCCATTTTCTCAACTTGACAAATAGTGCCTTGAATACTTCTCGTACTTGGTGATTCTTCATTGCGGTGATGGCCATCTGTTGTCGAAATCGAAATCAAGTTTGGAACAATGGTGCTGAGTGAAAAACAGGAGGCTGATGCGTGATAGCGTGCTTGCTCATTTCGACTCTTCGTGGAGTTCGGTATCTCCGGTGAGAAAGGGAAAGATTCACAAAGGATTCATCACCGCCATCCGGGATTTGTTCGATGATAAGCGGTGGGAGTGAAGTTCTTTTGGGAATCGATCCAGTGTAGCTTGAGGGAGCGGAGCGGTGGTCTGGTTGTTTGGGTTTTGTGGTGCGATGGGCTAGACTGGCTTTGAGCCTCAATTTTGTCTTAATGACCGTTGGTCTCGGTGATTTCTCCTTTTGAGTAGGCGGTCCTCGGCCTTATCGAGCGTCATCGGACGATGATGAGATTTCCATTGGTGGCTCATCATCAAAATTAAAGGTCGACGAGTAGTCTTGGGATCGACTTGCTCGTGCTGGAACATCCGGTGAGTCTTTTGGATTTGTGGGGAGTAGACTCGCTTCTTCTTCTTCTTCGCCCCGATCCCGGAAAGGTGACATCGGGGTTGTCTGGGAATCATGAAGTGCGCTAATCTCCTTCTCGGATGGATCGATGGTTGCGGGAGGGATGTTCTCTACTTGGTGTGTTACCAGGGGAAGTTTCAACCTCCGTGGGCCTTCATTTCCTCCGGCGGTCTCTCTCTGCTGCGAGGCTTGGTCCTCCCTTTCGACGGTGTCATGTCTTAGGGTCTTCTACAGTGGCATCCATTGGAGTCTCAACCCCATGGATTGCACTTTCATCGCCAGTGTTAACTCCCAGTACATTCCTTCGTGCCTCGATTGCATCGGCAACGTCATTAGCCTTCAGAGCGGTTGGCACCTCGGTGAGACAGTCTCAAGTCCGAGCTTCGTTGATGGCAACTTGCTTTGTTCTTCTTGTGTTTGAGTTTTCTTTGCTTCGCCTCCTACATTCTTTGTGGAGTCATCTGCAGCATCCTCGACCTTGCTGCGGTGGAGGGAGTTTCCCCCTCGGTGTCGCACCCGGTGAGTGACTTGGAGTGGGGTCACTCGTCTCCAAACTCCGGCATTGTTGCAAATGATGGTTCAGCCGTTGGGGCGGTGGTAGCACACCTTCAATAGGGGTTGGCTCATTTGGGGTCCCCACTAGCCAGATTTCATCGCCATCTTCCTTATTGCCTTCTTAGGAGTTAAGTTGGGGAGGTGGTAGCAGCAACATCGGTGGCTATTTATTCTTTGAACCACTCCCATTGGATCGATTTCAAGCGTGTTCGGAGGACTCTCCTGGTCCCTCCATCGAGTCTTTGCTCGTGAAGGATTCTTGATTCACGCATGATGCTTCTTGCTGCATCTGCAATTCTTCGTGGCAGCGCGGACATTCTGCAGTTCCTCGTCACTTTCGGAGAAGACGTCAAGGAGAGGATGGAAGTGTTCGTGGTGCCGGAGATAGGGCGGATACTTGCCTTCTCGCGTGCTTCGGCTTCTTCTTGACTTGCTTTGCTCTCTCCCTGTCCTTGTAGATCTGCGAGAATATCCATGCGGTTGTCTTCATCTAGAGCTGGGAGCACACGATAGATAGTCGAGGAAATTTAGCGAGTTCCTCTTCTTCTTCTATGAATTCGAGGCCGTTGGAACTGTTCCCTTGACTTGCTCAACTTCCATTTTCTCCACTCACGCAGACGATTTTGGATGTGCGGGTAAGGTGGAGATAGGATCATTACATCACTATCCGCTTGGGCTGGTTCTTCTTGTGCTTGGTTTGTGTGAGCTTGTGTCTTCGAGTTGCCTCTGCTTGATCACCTTAAGCAGACTTTGTTTGTTTCATCTACTACATCCGGAGACTCTCTTGCTTGAGTAGTCTCCGGTATTTGTGCTAGGCGAGTAGGCGACTCATTTGGTTTCTCTGTTCGGATTGCTTTACAAGTCTTCTTCGTCTCTTGGTTTGTACCGAGAGGATTTACAGTTCGAGACGGTGTCCTCTGAGTCTTGGGCGGTGGGGCGGTGCTTGTGTTTGTTTCGAGGAGCTGGCCGTCGAGGCTTGTCGGTTCTCCTCTTTTTGACGATCGAGAGAAGGAATTTGTGAGTCCTTCTCGACCCGCTAGCTGGGCGGTGAAAGCGGCTTGCAGGCGGGTGACTCTGGCTGGGGCGGTGACTCTGCTGGGGCGGGGAGCATGTTTGGTTTTCTTTCTTTGCGGGGCGTGAGACTTCTTGGCAGTGCGGGGCGCTTTCTTCTTAGTTGGAGAGGAAGCATTTGTGTCTTCTTGGGGTCGGTGATTCCCCCCACTTTGGTGTCGGCTCTCTTGGCGTAAGCTCAAGCCACGAGCACCGGAGAGGTTAGCTCGAACATTTTCTTGTTAACATGGAAAGCCTTCCCATGTCTAAGAGGTACTCCTTTCACCTCCAATAGCGGCCAATCACCAGGCCATATCCCGAGAAGATCCTCCAAATGACCCATCTTCTTTGAAGGACTTGTTTCCTACGTTCGGCGATCTGCTTTGTAGATAAACTCAGTTTATTTATCTTTTCTTCTTCGATTATTGCGGCCATAACAATCAATTTTGCCTTTGTGATTGGTCAAAAAGCGCCAAATTTGATGTCGATACACTTGGCAACAATGTCCAACAATTTGTGATAATCCTCCTTGGCCGAGTCTCTTGTTTCTTTGTGTATATTATTTTGTCGACAACGTCGGGCTTGGCTATTTCTTTCCATGCTTGACCAAGTTTACATCAGCCTCCTTAATCTCGGATGCTCCCTCTGCTTTGGTAGTAAGCAATATTGACCAAATCTTGGCGGTGATAGTCGTTGCTTCCGTGAGCAGATGACTTGATTCCTTCGTCGTGAATCTCGGCATTCACGTAGAATGTGCGACCTCCTCCACATAGGTCATAGGATATTCAGCGTTAGAAAAGGTTTGATCCTGGCGTTTTAACTTCTCCGCGATTTTCTTCACCAGGGTGTCGTCGGACCCTGCTTCACCATTCGTCGAAATCCACGGTCGAACCGGTGTGGATTTGTTTTCCCAACTTGGTAAAGTCATAAGTTGGTGCCATTTCTTAGACTAATTTCAAGAGAAATTCGGGAATTTGATTTGAAGGTTGATAGGGTTTCGAGAGTGTTTGCCTTTGCTTTTTGAGAGAGAGAGATTGAGCAGTTTTTAGAAGTGTGAGAGAAGAAACGGACGGAAATGGTTTAAATATGGTTTATGAAAGGGCGTGCGAGACGGTTTTGAATCGTGATCGAAATCAACGGCTTGGATTTCGCACGCATATTGAGCGATTCATGTCTCGTATTTAATGCGGCAGCATTTATATCCAATCATAGGCTTGGTGTGCGGCTTTTTTTGTCTGTACACATCATCATTATCTTTGACGTGTCTCTTAAAACATTCGCATTAAGTCAAAAGCATTGCGTTTTTGTCACTTTGCTCATAAGTTAATCGCTTATCTCTTAGGTGATTTAACTCTGCTTCTCACATTTCTCTTAGTGACTCATTTCTCGGTGACTTAGTATATTGACTTTCCGATCTGGTGATTCTTGGTGATTTTGTCTTGACTCTTTTTCACCTTCTTTCTGTTCCATTTCTTTTCTTTGATTCTTACGTGTCTCGGCTTAGCTCAATTAGCCCTAACTCATGTTTGAGTTCTTCAAATCTTGACTCACATAATGGTTTTGTGAAGATGTCGGCTAGTTGCTTGTCGGTTGAGATATATTCCAAGATGATGTCCTTCTTTTCAACATGATCTCTTATGAAATGATATCTGACATCTATATGTTTAGTTCTTGAGTGCAACACAGGATTTTGAGTGATTGCAATGGCGCTTGTGTTATCAAACATGATTGGTATTTCTTTTTCTTCACTTCATAATCTCTCATTTCTTTGTCTCATCCATAGGACTTGGGCTGCTTTTTGCCCATGACTATGTATTCTGCCTCAATTTGTAGAGGTGGCTATTGAGTTTTGCTTCTTGCTAAACCAGGGGAAATTAGTCTGTTTCCAAGCATTTGACATGTGCTGAAGTACTTTTCTGTCCACTCTGCATCCAAAGCATAGTCAGTGCGAATAGCCAATTAGCTTGAATCCACCTTCCTTTGGATACCATAGCCCTACTTCTTGGCTTCCTTTTAAGTATCTCAATATTCTCTTAGCTGCAGATCATATGGCTCTCTTTTGGAGCAGATTGAAATCTTGCACATACACCTACAAACAAAGGTGATGTACGGCTGCTAGCTTTGTGAGATAAGCGATGATCAATAAGTGCTCTGTATCTTGTTTGATCTGAGGCTTGCCATCCATGCATCCATGTCCATTTTGGTGATGTGTTCATTGGTATTTTTCTGAGAAGACTTCTCCTCCATACCAAATTTCTTCATTAAATCTCTACGGTGTATTTTGTTTGACTTATGAAGGTTCCATCCTTTTTGTTTCACTTGAAGTCAAGGAAGAATGTCGGCTCTCCCATCATGCTCATTTCAAATTTGCTTTGCATGAGGTTTGAGAATTTTTCACACTGACTCTTTGTTAGTGGATCCAAAGATGATGTCATCCACATATACTTGAACAAGCGTATACTCTTCTTGTCTTGAATTACGAAAAGTGTTCTATCTACTTTTCCTTTTGTGAATCCATTTTGATCGGGAATTTGTGAGGGTATCATACCATGCTCGGGTGCCTGTTTCAATCCGTCTGAGGGCTTTCTTGAGTTTGTATACTTTGTCTCCAAGAGTCTTCTCGCTCAAATCCTGGAGGTTGTTCAACATACACTTCTTCTTCCAATAAGCCATTTAGGAATGCACTTTTTACATCCATTTGATATACAATGAAATTTTTGTGAGCTGCATAGGCAAGAAACATCCTTATAGCTTCAATCTTGCTACGAGGAGCAAATGTTTCATCAAAATCTATTCCTTCTTCTTGGCAATATCCTTTGGCTACCAATCTTGCTTTGTTTCTTACCAGAACCTTCCTCGTTCATCTTATTTACGAATACCCATTTGGTTCCAATAACATTTTGATGTGTGGGTCTTTGTACTAATTCCCATACTTTATTTCTCTCAAAGCTGATTGACTCTTCTTGCATAGCTTGAATCAATGTGTGTCATCAATGCTTGTGACACATCTTTGGGCTCTATCTGCGAGATGAAGCATGTGAACATTGCTTCTTGTTGAGTTCGGATCTTGTCTTGACACCTTCTCTCATGTCTCCAATGACAAGTTCGGTGGATGGTCTCTCGGCCATCTTACGTCAGGTTGAAGTAAGTTATTTGGATTTAGTCGACTTGCGTTTGTGTTCTTTGTGGTCGACTCTCTCGTAATCACTCATTTGTAGATTTTCCATTGCTTTTGAGATTCAGCTATCTCATCTTCTTACGAATTGATAATCCCCGCTTGACTTCAAAGACATAGGGACTCTTACGTGAGGTTGGATGTTTGACTTATCGGTGACTCTTCAATGTCTTCTCCATTTATGTTTGGCTCATCGAATACTACATGAATGGATTCTTCGTAACCATAGTTCTTTTGTTGAGTATGCAAAAGCCTTTTAGTTGTCCTTGCCTTTAGCATCAAAAGCCTTTAGGTTATTGTGGATGAAGCATTTACATCCAAATATCTGAAATATGCAACATTTGGTTTTCTTCGATCCGGATCTCATAGGGAGTCTTTGTCATTTTTGCCTATTTATCATACATGATGTTTGGGTGTAGCGGTGTGTTGATTGCTTCAGCCCAAAATCTTTTTGGTAACCCTGCTTGACTAACATGGTCTCTTCTTGCTTCTTTGAGGGTTCTATTTCTTCTTTCGCAATTCCATTCTTTGTGGAGTCCTTGCTTGATGAGTTCATGACCAATACCATTCTCAATACAATCTTGAGTTATTATTCCATTGACAAACTCGGTTCCTCTTTCCGATCTTATTTTGATAATGGTTTGACTCTTCTCATTTTGTATCCTCTTCATCATTTGTGGTAGCTTTTGTAGAGTTTCTTTCTTCTTGCACATGAATATTGTCCATGTATATCTTGAGTAGTCATCTACCACCACCAGGGTGTATTTCTTTCCACTTATGCTTCTTTGGTTCCTTTGGACCAAATAGATCCATATGAAGCGGATGCAATATTCTTGTTGAGGATGGACATGTCTTTTCTTTGAGCAGCGACTTGATTTGTTTTCCCTTCGACATGCATCACATATACTCTCCTTCTTGTATATCCGAGTCGGAAGTCCTTCCACAAGATGACTTCTTGCTAGTTTGTTAATTGTTTTGAAGTTCGGGTGACTCGGCTTTTTGTGCCACAACTTGACTTGATTCATTTGTGCTCTTTGCTAGTAGACAGGAGTCTTTGGGTGTTGCGAGTTGACCAATCCACTACATACATATTCTTTGTCTACATCCTTGCAGTACCACTTCATTTGATTCAATGCTTTTGATTTGACATATGCCCATGTTGAATCCAACATTGTAGCCCTTGTCACCGAGTTGGTGATGCTTAGTAAATTGAAGTTTAGTCCTTCAACATATGCAACATCTGTGATTTCTAAACCATTTCTTTTGATGGATCCGATTGCCTCTTATTTCACCAGGAGCTTCATTTCCTCCAAATATGACTTTTGCTCCTTTGACATCCTTGAATTTTGTGATTTCTCTTATTTCTGTCATATATGTCGGGAATGACCACTATCCATGTACCAGGTTCCTTGGCACTCATTTGTTCCTTGAACTGCAATCAAGGAAATCAAGTTTTAGGTACCCATTCTTATGCAGGTCTGAGGGGTTAGAATTATAAGATGATCCAACCAACCTATAGCCAAATGATTTGACTAAGAGGTTGCCATCTATCGGTGCCATAATCATAATCAATCCTGGCAAATTGCTTGGGGATTATAGGTTCATACAAATTTGTCTCTTTTGTCGTATGTATGCTGCGTGTATGTTTTAGCAATTGCCTTTCTTGGGTAATTGTGGTGTCTTTGAGTGTAGTGCCTAGGTGCATATGTGTCTTTGATGAAAGCTCTTATACTTTTGGAATGGCCTTTGTTGAGTTCTAGGCCTTTGCCATTTGGGCTTGTATTCCATAAGTCTAGGTGATAGTTCACATTATTCCAATCACTTGGCTTGGATATTTTCTACCATTCCCATCATATGTATTTCTTTTATGAGTTTTTTGGGATTTTTGGTAGCTCTGCTTCTTCTTTCTGAGTATTTTCTATTTGGAGTCTGTTTGAGGACTCGGTGAATCTCTTCTCGGTATCCTTACAAAGACACTCTCTCGGCTGTTTTCCTTTTCCTTTGTAACCGAGGCCAGTTTGCTTAGTATTGTGCTTTAGATTGAAAGTGTGTGCATCATTTAGAGTTTTGGATTTTTCGGACTCTTCATGACTTGAAGATCCTTTTTCCAAAATTACTCCGAGGTTTGACATGGTACAAAGGAATTGAATCTAAGCTGTCTTGTCTCCACATTCTCTTTGACTCATAATAAGATCATCCAATGATTTAGATGCCTTAGTGAATGAGGCAATAACATTTTGAGGTCATTCTCCCTCTTTTCTATAGCGACAATTTCGCTATTAATTTAGCATTTTCGGCCTTTAAACTTTTATTCTCATCGGCTATTTGACTTAGAGTACTCGGCTCCTTAGTCGACTTTGAGTTTTGATTTTTGAGTAAATTTGTTTTCCTCATTCAATAGTGTGTGTGAGGTTTTAATGTGCTCAAAGTCTTTCATCATTTTGCCTAATGAATCATAAAGATCGGTGGGTGATGAAGTGTGTGTGTCACGATCACTATCACTAGTGTCGAGCTTGTTGAGTTAGATTGTACCTCATCTTCTTGATCTTGTTCTTTGGCCATTAAGCGGATCAAGGCTTCTTCTTCGAGTCACTTGTGTAGTCGGCTTCACCTTTGCTCTCGAGTCATTTGTCTCCTTGAGCATTTGTCTCTGATCTCTGCACCATCATTGCCTTTTTCTTCTCTTGTCTTCTTTCTCTGAAGACCTTTCTTTCTTCTTCGTTCGTTTTGTACTTGTTGACTACGAGGATATGAGCGATCAATGGCATAGTGACCTGGTTGTCTACAATTCCAACATAGATATTCAGCCTTTTGAACATCTCTTTCTATTCTTGAGTTGTCGGCCCTTTGATACTCAACTTGTTGATGATCTGTCCTCTTGGTTGGCCTATCATCCCTTGATTTGGGGAGCCGAGTGTCTTACGGAGGATTCACCCTTTCCTCTCTTGTAGTTCTTGTTAAAGAATTTGTTAAATCTTTTAACCATTAGGGCTATTTCTTCGGGTCAATTGCCTCTTTGACCTCGGCTCTCCTTCCATCTTTGACAACTAGAGCAATTTGTTTTGGAGTACAATTGTCTCTTCCTGGTCTTTCCTTTCTCGGCTCAAACTCGTAGGCTTTGAGGTCCGAGAATAGCTCATGATTGGATGTCTTAGATAGGTCCATGGAGTGTCTCAATGCCATGACCTTCATCTCCCATTCATTTGGAAGACTTTTTAGGATCTTCATACACATTTCTTCGTGTATATTCCTTTCCAAGTGTAGAACTGACTCATTTGTGATTTACGTAAATCGAGCATCTAGTTGATCCAGGTTTTCTCCCGAGATCATTTTAAAGTTCTCAAATTTTTGTACTGACCACCGATAGTTTGTTTTCTTTGATTTGCTCACGAGCCTTCACAAATTAATGTCGGCTTGTCCCAGATTTCCTTAGCCGTTTTGCAAGATTTGACTTTATTGAACATGGCTTTGTCAAGGTTTTGTACAGGATGTCCTTGGCTACATTGTCCAGGTTGTATCTCTTTCTGTCATCATTTGTCCACTCGATTCTTGGTTTTTCAACCATGACGATGCGGTCTTTGCATCTTCTTCCCCTTCAGTTTGCAACTCTTAAATGCGATTGTGTTCACCTTTAATATTTGCGAGAGGCCCATCTTCTATCACTATCCACATCTCATCATGTAATCTTTGATAGATGAGCACTGCATACGAATTTTCCAATCATCAAATTCTTCAATAGTGAACATAGGAATGCGTGTTAGATTTGCTTCCATGATAATGACTTTTTAATGATAGAAAAGAGTTTTGAAAGCTTAAGTACTAAAGCGGACTTTTGAAAAGTTTGGAGATCTAGTTCAAGAACCGGTGCGGAGGGTTCAATGAACCAACCGCTCACGATACCACTTGTAGGTCCCAAGGGGTGTAAGTGTAAGGTTTAGAAGGGGGGTTGAATAAACCTTACCAAATTTTCGAATTAGGCCTTTTAAATCTCTGAGTTCTACACAATTTGTGTCCTTGATGGACGTCGAATTAGTCACTCGGTAGAGTCAATCTTTCATGATTTCGGTGAGTACATTAATAGAGTAACTCAATTTGTTGGCTTTAATTTGACTCAATTTGTGGTTTTGTTTTTATTGGAAGACTTAACACCCTTAAGTTTGATTAAGCAAGTTTTTATAGTTTGATTTAGTACTTATAGATTATCAAATGGATAGCAAATTTATCGTGAGATATAAGCAATTAAAAGTGCGAGAAATTTAAATTTGAAATGTAAATGACACGGTAAAGTTTTTATAGAGGTTCGAAGATGGGGTAATTCTTCTACTCCTCTCTTCTCCAACTCCTGGAGGAATCCACTAAGTAATGATCGGTTTACAAAGTGGTAGCAGATCCGGATACAAGTCTTGATCACAATGGCCCGACTTGATCCTTTGGGACTCGATCTGGAGACGCCTTGATCACTCGGTGGCTTCTCGTACGACTCAACTTCTTCACAGGCATTTGCCTTGCTACTACTACGACTCACTTGCTCAAGCACCTTGGATTTGATCACGAAGCCCTCCAAAAGCTTAAGACTTGGTTGACGCCTTGAACCTTTCTACGATCCTTCTTGGAATGTAGACCCCTTGTTTTCGATATTTTCCTCTTCAACTGATTGAAGTTCTCTTTCCTTCACGAGGTAAGTGTTGGATTGATGTACTTGAGATGTAGGCTTGAGGATTGAGAATGTTTCGATTTTTGATAAGCTTGTATATCTCACGTGTGTCATTCATTTCTTCTCAAACAAACTCCTCGGCCTTTTATAGTGAACTTTCAAAAATTTGCCCGTTGAAGAGATAGGCTCATTTTTGAAAATCACTTTGCGATCGTTGGTATGCGAGTTCTTGGAATTGCCATTTTCTCGTATGAAATGTTTTATCACCTTTCGAGTTCGACACGGTGTAGTGCTTCCCATTGGTTCATTTCTTTTGCACGCTTCGGGGTGAGCACTCCAAGAAAGGTAGTATGGAGATATTACTTGTTTAAGTAAATCTCTTGATTTACGCGGCAACGGTTCTTTTCGATTATCTCGACTTGATTGCATTTCCTTGCTTTCCCAGGTGACTTAGAGTCACTTCCAATCATTGGATGACTCTTACGTCACTTGACTTGAGACTTGGCTTCTCTTGAGTTGACTTGGTGATGTTCCACTCAGTTTGTATCTCATGTTTGCTTCTTGATCGAGTTCTGTCTGCTCTTCTTTGTTGTACTCATTTGTCTCACACAGAGTTTTCCTTCAAGCCTTGGTTGTCTTCTTGCAAGTTGGAGCGTAGGCGACTTAACTCGGCTTGGCCACTCTAATTGTTACAATACATTTCAAAGCAAGAATTGGGGAGCTAACTCTCTATTCTAAGTTTTACATGGCATTCATCAAAATCTAAACAATAAAATTCCTAACAAATAGCCCGATTTGCCCGGTTCCATCTCCGATGTATCCATTCCGACTGTGAGCTCAACACACCAAGTTGACTCAGGCAGGAAAATAAATACAAGTACAGTACAGGCAGTCGATTATGATTGATTCAGGGAAGCAGTTGAGGAAAATTTTTGAAAATTCACGAGTAGCAATTTGGCGTTGGTGGAGTTATTTGGATGAAGATGATTATTGGCAGGATAAGCAATCTTCGATATCTTGAAAGATTAGGTGGAACATAAGTCCCGTTATAGATTCAAAACCGCAAGACGAGGAAGTCGCCCCGCGATCGGGTATTAATCGGTCGAATCGTTCCGATAAGTCAAGGGTTTTTGAGAAAATAAAAAACTTTAATTAAATCTCCAAGCACAGAGGGTCGAGGGCTATTTTAGTAAAATATAAAATAATTTGGGTTAGGTCCTTTATAAAAGAAAAATTACAATTTAGCCCCGTTTTGTAAAAACCAAAACCTTTGGGGATAAAAATTGAATAAATAAATATCCCGACCTTGAAAAATTATGAGGTCAGTTCCTAAATTCTCAAAATTGTCCAGAGACTCAGGTTTTTAAAGTTTTGAGGTCGAGTTTTTATAAAATTCTCACATTGGCCCCAAATTTGTAAAAATTGCTAATTCGGAACTTAAGTTTAAAATAATCGGAACTCACAAACCGGAAGGGCTTTTAATGTGATTCCAGTTGGAAAATGTCACTAAGGTTAGTAGGATATTGGGACAAAATCAAAATTTAAAAGAAATAAGTGTAGGTCCTTTAACCTTTGAAAATATTATTTTTGTCCCATTTTGAAATAATTGCCTTTAAGGCTTTTAGGGGTCCAATTGTTATGAAATTTGAACCTTGGGTCCAAAGTATAATTACGTTATAGTTACGTTAGTATTTCCAGGTGCATGGGCTGCATAAGTCCTGAAAATTTCATTTGGGTCCTCAAGTTTAGTATTTTACACATTAGTCCCTCAATTTTAGAAAACTTACTTTCCAAGCCCTAAACACTTGGATTTTTGGAATACATTTAAAATATATCATTTCCAGTACCTTAAGAATAAAATTTTCAAAATTTAAAGTTAAGGTCTGGTACAGTTTTAAAATTTGCAATGTAGCCCTTAAACTTTCAAAAATTTACAATCTAGTCCTTGGGCTTTTAAAGATTGATTTTATTTATCTTAAAACTCTTAAAACTTTATTAAAATGTCCATAAGTCATTTTTGAACCTGAGTACAGTCCCAAAAATCGACATTTGCAGAGGGGTCCTTTAACTTTCATTTTCTTCCAATTTAGTCCACCAACTTTTCATTTTTACATTTTTAAGTCCAAAATTGAAATTTAATCAATTATGCTCGACTTGTCCAGGTTATAAGTCATCCAAAACATGAATTTTAAAGATTATACACATGCATATCCAATACATACAAGAATTCACTAAATAAAACATTAAATTGCACATGCATGCACCAAAAATTCAATAAATAGCAATTTTGAGCAACTCTTGAGAATTTTCATGATTTGATACATACAATTGACATGAAATACATAGATTATATATCTCAAGGCTCATAATCAAAATTTCTACATGCAATTTAATAAAAACACCTAATAGTTGGAAAGTATTTTTCCACCCACCTTAAAATTGGAAATTGTGAAATAAAAGGATAAATTTCACAATTTTTGGATGAGGCCTCTTAGGTCAGCCCCTAAGTTAAGAAATATCAAAAATTTGGAGTTAGAAAAATGAGATAAAAATTAAGGAGAAAAAGAAGGAGATAAGAAAATGAGAAAGACTACATTTTACCTTGTGTAGTAGGTGATTGGAGACTAGTTGAAGCTTTAAAATTGGAAATTTTGGTTCAACTCCAAAATCACCTAAGGTCAGCCCCTATTTCTCAAAAATGAAAAATGGGTGTTAAAATTTGAAAAAAAAAATAGAAAGGAGAGGAAAGAAGGGTTCTAGTGTCCAATTCTTACCTTGTAGTCTAAATTTCTCTACTAGTTCTTCTTCAAGTCTTGAAGTCCTTCTTCAAGATGATGTCAAGCTCTAATCTTCAAATGGTCTTCTAAATGTACCTCCAAAACCAAAATTAACTTAAGTCAAGAAGTGAAAAGAGGTAGGTAGGTGATATCAAGATGAATTGGAGAACAAAATTTCATACATTGTGAAGGGGGTGTTCGAATTTCTTGGCTATTAGGAGGAAAATCTTGAAATTTTTCTGAGTGTTGAAGAAGAAGGTAAGAAGAAAGAGTAGAGAGAAGTAGGAAGTTTAGAGAGAAGGAGGAGAAAATTGGCTTTGAGAGTTAGAATGTGTTGGATGAAAAATGAAAATTTTGTGTAAATTGGCCATATTGGTCGTCCACCATGGGGGGGGGGAGAGGAATTTTTGTTCAATTTTGTGTCTTGCATTTTGCCTCTTGCATGGGGAACATTTTGGAGGTCAAAGGTATGAGCATGAGATGGTTTGAATGGAATGTTGGAAGACTTCCAACATGTTGGCAAGATTAATAATAAAGAATTAATGTAAGAGATGATGTGTATAATGTTTGAATTAATGGTATAATTATACACAAGATGACTAATATAAGGTGTACATGTACAAGAGTTGGATGATATTTTTACTCCAAAATCATCATCATGGCCGTCCATACTAAGGGCATTGTGGTAATTCCATATTTTTTTTTGTCCCAAATTTGATGATAATAGATGAAATATATCAATCTCCAAAATAATTAGTGATTTCCTTGATCACTTATAAGTCTCATGATCACTTAATCTAAATCAAAATCTTAATTCTATAAGGTAAAAGTCTCTAAAATAAATAGTCTCTTAAAATTCTAAGGTGACTAATAAATACAAAAATAGTAATAATGCTGAATCAAGTGATCATAAATGAGAAATAGAATTAATGATGATCATGATCACAAGTAATAAATGAAATGAAATAAAATCCAAAATATATATTATTAATATTTACCCGTCAAAGTGACGCGGTAAAATAGTCGATCAAATCCATAAACGACAATAAGAATCAATTATAAGCTCGAAAAAATCGGGGCTTCACAGTTATTGAAAAAGCATGATTGTAAAAAAAAAAAACCCAAAGAAGTTAAAGTTGTAAAGTCTACTGGCATAATCATCTAGATGTAGTTAGATTGTTTTCATTATTTGTTCCGGCTAAAATTTATTGTTTGAATTATATATTTTTTAGTATACTTAATAATCCTTAAATGGAAATAAACTATATTACAAATTAAAATTTAAAAAATATCATTTCTTATTTATCATTTTTCGATTGAATCATATATATAGAAATATACAACGATGTAAATTCAAACATACTAGGATGAATGTTGAAAAATAATTAATGTAAAGTAAGATTTAAAAGAAAAAGAGAAAAAAAAATATTATGATTTTAAAGCACAAGATTATTTCTCTCTATAAACTTTAACATTTTATTATTACTTCATATATGTAGAAATTTTGCCAACACATGCTTAATATTTGTTTCAAATTAAAATTCAATTAATGGACTAAGATACAAAAATTAAGTTAATATTGTTAAAAATCTAAAAAGGAATAAACATAAAAGAATTCAAGCAGAAAACGAAGCTAAGACGACCATCATCCGGAAGGCAAAATCATTTTTTCCCTAGAAATCAACAATTGAATTTATTGATAGAAAAGTTTTTGGACTGAGTTCTTCATTCAAAAAAAAAAGGTTTATGGTTTTTAATAATTCTTATAATAGAATAAAAGTGAAATAAGAGTAAAGAATATAAACAGAGAGAATAGCTTGAGTTTTGGGTTCTTGCCTCTTGGAGACACCACACCAACAAGAAAAGGAAACTAAAAAAGAGGCGAATTATAACAATAAGCAGCGAAGTTAAACATCCAAAGCAAAGAAAAATGTATAGTACTTCAGTATAAATTCATGATCAAGGGAATTCCTCATAAAAGTATATCAGTTCTTTGAAATCGTGAGGCACTTTTTTCCTACTTATTGATTCGCTTGCGGTAGAATGATTTATTAGTGGCTCAACCTCCCGTCCTTCTGAAGTGCCCTCTTCTAATGCACGGGACTGTATTATAATGCTCCGATCCTTTAAGATATTGCTTGAATCTGAAAAGCAATAAGTTGATAAGGAAATCGATACTTATTCGAACAATTTCAAGTTTCTGACCAATAGCCTCTATTGTCCTAGCCAAACGGGACTGATTATTACTATTATTTTTCTTATAAAAGAGAAATATTAGAATAAATTTAGCATCAAAGTTCATGAATCCTAATGTGATTTGTCTGATGTATCGCTTCCCCAATTTCAACAAAACATAGCCATGTTATGTTTTTTTTAATATAATAATGAATTCACATAACATTGTCCTTTATACTCATTGTGCATAGTTTGTTTTTCCTTTTTCCTCAATAAATCAGTGAGGGATTCTCCCTCGCTTGGTTATCGGAAAAATAGTGTCCTTTATATGAAACCATAAATGACTTTTAGATGGTGATACGTAATAATATAACAAGGTCATTCATCAAATTATTAAAAGTTCTGATCCTGGATTATGATTTCAAGATACTAGCTAGCTAGATTACGTAATGCAAAAATAAAAATCGTTTTACCTTGCAACTAATGGAGCAGAAATAACAAACTCCATCTCCAACTACGAGTACTACTCCAGAGCCATTATGTGGGGGGAGTCAAAGACACCAACCACTTCATGTTACATTTGTAAGGATGCAACTAAAATTACAGGAGATCAAAGGATAAAGCACAATTAATAGTTTTACATAAACTTTAGAAGGAGAAAAGATTTATATACATTATTAATGACAAAGTTGGCATTTTGAGTAAACTAGATCAACTTTGGTAAGTGTGTCATGTTGTGTTATTAATAGATGTGACCTCGTGGATGTAGAGTACTAAATACTTGAAGCACTATTTCCTAATGTTAATTTTTTTCTGTTGTGTGTGTTGATTCGGTGTTCTAACACTGGTTTATTCAATTTAATTGTAAAGTATCATCACACCTAAACAATTGATATTGTTATAACATCTTGCATACGACATTTTAAGTTGAAAACGACTCAAAATGGATAACAAATTCTTTCATTTAGCATTAAGAACTAGCTAGAAATTCTTTTGTGAGGTCTAGGTCTTTTAACTGTTGCATAAATAGATTGTTTTCGTGAAGAAAGTTCATTTCATATTAGAAATCCAAGATGAGTGCATTCATCAAATATGTTGATGAACATACCATGAAATTATTTTTGAATGATTGGATACTACCACCCACTATAATTGTTGATGTAGAGACTGTTCCCAAAGAAGAAACATAATAGTCTCCTACTGAGGATCAAGCACCAAGCTCTAACTAAAAAGTGTTAATTCTATTTTGAATGCAGTTGACAAAATCAATTAAAATAATTTCCACGTGTGAATCTACAAAAGAGGCATGAGAAATTGTTCGTGTTGCATATGAGGGTACCATAACAGTAAGGATGCCTAAACTTCAAATCCTACCCACTAAATTTGAAAATCTTCGAATGGAAGAACATGAAATAATTGTTGGATTTAACATTAAGTTTTGTGATACTGCTAATGAATCGTACGTCTCAGCAGAAATCTGTTTTGACTCACACTTGTGAGGAATGTTTCAGGACTTTCAGAATATTTTGCCTATACGGTATTAGCAATTGTAGAATCAAACAATCTCAATTCACTCCAAACTTTTGAAATGAACCCGAATCAGAACAAAAAAGAAAAGAATAATGGGATAGTCGCACAGGCAAAAACCAACTCCATAAAAAAAGAAATCAGAGTTTGATCTAGATGAGGATTTGAATGAATCACTTTCTCTGCTTACCAAAACTTTTGGTAAACTCAAACAAATAAACAATAGAATAGATCGACAAAATCTAGTAAGCATATATATATTTTTTTTAGAAAATATTGATTCAAACTTTATTCTGATTTAAAAAAATGTAAAGGTATCAAACGCAAAGAATGCGGTGGGCTTGGACACATTCAATCTGAATGAGGTGTTTACATGTGAGCAAACCTTGAAAACGATGATGTGGGAAACCTAAAATTGACAATAGAGAGAAAGAAGATGGATTCTTCCTTTTAATGAACCCAATTCTATTAAAAGTTACTCCACCTGATTGTAGGTCCTCCGTCATCACCCATTGAAGTTCTTTCTTTATCTTGACTATGATCTCAAGAACTCAATCAGTCATTGAACTAGATTTGGGAGACTAATTATCGAAACAAGGAAACCCTGAAATGGGTTCGAGACCAGAAAACAAAAAAGAAGGAGTATGAATCTTCTATGTTGGGAAACCAAACATCTTCACACCAAACCCAAGGACTTGATTTATTTATTGTGAAACTGAAGAGAATCAATTTGAAAATACTTTGGGATCTGAGTTCGCTCAAAAATAAATGGAGAAATGGAAAGATGGTGTTGAAAAACTTGCAAAGATGTTGAAACACCATCAACGCACACCTAATGTTTGAGCTTTCTGAGTATGGACAAATCCCAAAATATACCCCAATTTTCGATGGGTTCAACCCTCTTCCAAAATAGTTTTAGATTTTAATGAAGATTGAAAGAAAATGGTACATGATAATGATTCTAACTTTGAAGCAGAAGACATATTTGAAGAAAGTTCATCATCAAAATCATCTTCTGATAGTGTGGAAGAAAATTTATATGCTCAAAAACAGTTTGATGATCGAGGTGTTGATAAAGGTGGTCAAAGAGGAATTGCAACATTAGGGAAGAACTAGTGTGCTAAAAATGGTGATGGTTTTGGTGTTGGTTAGAGTAAGACAAAACATCAGAATATGATACTTGTCATGGTAACGGTTCACATTCTAGATGAGGTGACACAACACCTAAGAAGAACAATGAGTCTGAAGATGAGGAATTGTTTGACTCGGGCCACTAATTGTATGCATTAGCTTAAAAAGGCACGAAGTGTGGCTTGTGCTCTGAGGTGCCACATAATATGTGGAATCCAGATAGCATCGTTCCCCCAAGAAATTCCTTTTGGTGTAGTAGTAAGAGATTAAGGTCCAACAACTGGCATCAGAGGAGTTCACGGGTTCAAATCCCCTTAGTAGCATCTTTGCGATAAAAGGCCGGTAGTTAATCGGCGAGAGGTTGGTAGGCAATGGAGATTACCACGCATTAGAGCTGAAGCTGGCAGGTATCGGTAGATTGTTGAGCTTAGGCCTAACAAACTGCCTGCATTGGATTAAAGAGGCTTAGGCGTGACCTGTGATTCAACCGGTCATTGAGCTACTAAAGAGTATCCAATGAATTCCTTTTGGTGTAGTGATAAGCACTTGGAGGATGGAGAGTTAGTGATTAAGAAAATTCATAGGAGTCTTAATCCAGGCACAAACTGAACTGAACTCATGCGCAACTTCAATTGGACTTCTCTGTGAGGCGTTAAAGTTATTGTCATTGTAATTGGAGAGATGATGATTGATTTTTCTTCAAGTGGGATAATGTTGAAAACTGGAGCCAAATAAAAGAAGAAGAGAAAAATATTGGGAAAAAGACATATTAAGTGACGTATAAGCTCCGCAAATGATGTCAGAAGACAATATAGGTAATACATGGGCACTGTCCTATGGCACCTAGGCGTTACGACGCGAATAAAAAAGTTACGGAGAGAGTTGGAAGTTTCTTAGAGAGAGAACACATAATACAGTTAGGAAACCTTGAGAATTCTCTTATAATTTGTAATCTCCTTTTGTAGGTCCCAGGGGGTGATAGTGTAAAGTCTAGAACGGGGGAGGGGAGTTAAATATACTTTACCAACTTTTCAATTTTAGTCCTTTTAAAGTCAGAGTTTAGTCACAAGTCAGCTGGGTCCTTAGTGGACATCTTAGTTTACCTTCACAGTTGAGTTAGCCGCTCAATAGACACGACTGAGCTGTTGATAAGATAACTCAGTCGATTCAGTTAACTCTTTAGAAATTCAGTAGACTTGGTATACAGCGGAAGATTTTCACCCTTTGATTAAAATATTTTTCAACACTTGCTTTAAGCTTAGTTATTATCAGTTGACTTAGGCAAATATAACAAACAACAATAAAAATATGCAAGAATTAAAGTGCTGAATGTAAATGACACAAAGCAATTTTCATAGTGGTTCGAGGATGGGGAAATTCCTCTAATCCACTCTTCCCCAACCCCTGGAGGAATCCACTAATGTAATGGTAAATTTGTTAGAAAATGGTGATAGTCCAAGATAGGCCTTGATCACACAACTGGCTTTGCTTCTGGGACTCAGCTTCTTCACAAGGCAGTTGTCCTGCTACTTCAGCTCCTTTAGACTCTTGGATTTGTTCACACAGCCCTCCAACAAGTCCAAAGCTCTTGGTTCAAACTGGAACCTCACTACACCTCCTTCAACCTTGGATGTGTAGACCCCTTGTTCTTTTAAACAAGTTTTCCTATTCAACAGTTGAAGTTGTCTTTCCTTCACTAAGTGTGTTGGATTGATTTCCTTCGAGTTTTAGGCTTGAGGATAGTATTCAATGCTTGAGAGATTTTTGCTTTTTGCTTAGATAGCTTGTGTCTTTGTAAGTCTTGGTTGTGACCTTCTCTCAGTGTATTCCTCAGCCTTTTGTAGTGCTTGTTTGAAAAATATATCCGTTGAAGAGATAGATGTATTGTTCAAACTACACTTTAAGGTCGTTGGCTTGTCTTGTCTTGCAGCTTTGATGTAGACTGATCCTTGAATTTAATGCTCTGTAGACATCTCATTGGTTCCTTACTTTTTGCAGTCTTCCAGCAAAAATAGCTTTAAGGATGGCAGTCTGACACAGGCCCATTTTCAGCAAACATTTAACTTTGCTTTGACAACAAATCTCTTCATCTTTCTTGGATCCTTTTTGATGTATAATCCCTTTAACAGTCCATGTTAGTCCAAGTAGCTACGAAAATCTAGAGGGAGGGGTGAAGATTACCACACTCTTCTTACAACACCACCTATGAAGATTACCACAATCGTCAACCAAGTGTGTTCTTACCACAAAAACACTAACAAGGATGTCTTGTTTTGGATGATTTAAACCAATTCAAGATTACAACTCAAATGAAGTATACAACTTTGAAGTGCAAGTGCAATTAAGAATGAAGACTAATACTCAAGATGTTCAAGTGTAAGACTTAGGCTAAATACAACAAGTATGCTGAAAGTGAAGAACAAGAGTTTTCAGATTTTTGCTTGTTGTTTGTATGCTTGTGTTGTGTTTTAATCCTTCAAGCCTTCAAGTATTTATAGGAGAGCTCTTTGATTTTAATACCAGCATAGGCTACTCCTAGGAGATTGAAATCTGTAAAAAAATGCATATCAAATGGAGAAAATAGTTGTTAGAAATCAATCCCACAATTTCATGAAAGGTTGTATGCCGCAACGGATAGTTTCTACTGATAAAACCTTAGGTCGACCGGTTGACCTCTAACAAGAAAAAGACATTTGAATTATAAAAAACACAGGTTGAACAGAGGGTCGGACCGGTCCAAGGGGGAGTTGGACCAGTCGACCAGGACTCCGACCGATCGCCCTCCTCTTGGACCGGTCACCCTTGAGTTTTTCAGAGACATAAGAGAATTAAGCAAATTGCACACTGGTCGACCTCCTCCAAAATTTCTTCTATTTCGTTTCTGTTTCAAGTTTAAACTTTCTGACACGGGTTGCCCTCTAGGACGACCGATTTGCCTCAAAATATAGGTGTTGTCCGATTTTTGTCAAAAATAAAGTTCAAGAAATATTCCAACAAATTAGTAAAAATTATTTAAATCATTTTGAAGTATTTGGACAATATTTGGGGTCATTGTTTTGGTATAAAACTCAATCATATGAAATCATCAAAATTACGAAAAAAAATATTTATCTAACAGTCAACTCCACTTATCTGGGAGTGACTTAGATGTCAGTCTGCTGACTGAGACAACTTTCTTGACACTTGACTGAGACTTGTCTTCATTTCACTCAGCTGCCACACAGCTGTTTTTTCATCTTGGTCTATAGTCGACTCCTGCATTCTTCAACTTGACTACTTCCACTCAGCTAATACAACTCTATCTATTACAAGTTGATTTACAGTAGAATTGGGGTGCCAACTTTGTAATCTAAGTTTTATATGGTATCATCAAAATCTAGTATATAAATTTCCCAACACCTTTCGTGATAATGAAATATGTAGTGGAAAAACATGATGTAGCCACACATTAATTGTGGCAAAACTTTTAAAATTTGGTGTCTTTTGTGTTTATTTTCTTTCGCTATTTTGTTCGTCCTCGGTGAGATCCTTGAATTAGAACAAGTATAATTCTCAACAATTGAAATTTAAAAATTACTGGGGTAAGTAATGATGATCACTTTATTAAGTGATCTAGGAACACTTGAGTTTGTTACTTTCCATTTCTGAAAATTTGAGAACATGACAAGCAATTTAAAACTGGAATAACTTAAAAACCTTTTGTACAAATACAATAGTGGAACCAATTATGTCTTGTCTATATTTCTCTTGTAGGTTCCGTGGTGAGTCCAAAGCCAAAGGGAAAAAGTGGATCATATTGTTCATCCCCAACATTCATTGGGAGCTGGTCTACTCTCCTGAACCAAGTTCTTGGTAACTTTCCTGTAAAACCATAGTCACCGAATAACACATCGACCACACCTTGGCCTTCAGTTCCAGGTAGCCATGCAACTACCAGGGCATCCATCAATGGAAGATATGGCTCCACCACTAGCGGCCGACCGGAAATAAGAATCACGACACATTTGATTGTGCTACATACGTTGGTAATTGTACTTAAACCAGACTGAGGAATAGTCAGGTTTAAATTGTCTCCATATTGCTCAGCATAATGGGGCTCCCCCACCACCACTATAGCAAAGGAAAATTCATTGTCCTCCAATAATTTTGTATAAGGGTTCTCAGAGTAGACAATGTTTGTACTCGGATCAACTACATTAGACACTGCACTTAGTATTGTGGTTCCTGAACATATCAAAAGGATTTACTTATTATGTTAATATGAAATAGAATATGAAATAGTAGGTTAAAAATAATTACGAGTGTTCATAGTTACATATATATACCAGTTATGAGGGAACTATTGTTGTCAACTCCTTGCCAAAAAACTGTCCAACCACCACATTGTAATCCAAGATTGTTGGCATGTGTTCCTGCAACCAAAATTTTGGATGTCTTTTTTTGAAGTGGAAGCACGGGGTTCTTGGCATCTTTTCCATTCTTCAAGAGCACGAGTGATTTTCTCACAGCTTCTCTTGCCAAATCTCTATGAGCCTATTGAAATTGAAATACAAATAAAATTTTTATTCAGAACATATGATACAATTGTGGTCATTTGATTTCAGACGCGTTCAACATTTCATTAATTAGCTGACCTGGGTTCTAATTTGATCAACTAAACTATAATCAGCTAAAGGGTTTTCAAAGAGACCGAAAGTGAATTTGACCCTCAATATCCTTCTAACTGCATCATCAATCCGACTAATTGGAATTAAATTATTCTTTACATGGGAAGTCATCATACGAAGAAATTCCGTTTGATTTGGTGGGATCATCACCTGTACATTGCAAAATAATAACTTGTGAAATACTATATATGTTTATTGTTAGATGATGTCATCAAATATATGTATGTACTTATTAATCTTTCTTAAACTTATTCACTTACCATGTCAACACCAGCATTAATTGCTCTCATAAGTGATGTTGAATAATTCGACCCCACTGGATATGTCATTCTGTCTATACCCTGCCAATCTGAAATGACAAATCCCTAGAAAATTGGAGCAGAAGAGTTTTCCATATTAATTTGCGAAAATTGCACAATTGTCGAAATAATTAATTAGTTATAAAATGATAGTAATACTTACTCTAAAGTTGAGGGTCCGTTTGAGGAAATCTGTGATAAGATTCGTGTTTTCATGCATCTTCACCCCATTCCAACTTGAATAAGAAACCATGATAGTTGATACACCTTTGATGATGGCTTGGTAGTATCCAGGCATATGAATGCTGAGTAATCCATGCCAGTCTATAATTGTATTGTTCTCGTCTATCCCTTTTATTGTGCCCCCATCTCCAACAAAGTGTTTTGCACAAGCCCCAACTTTATCCCTTTTTCATAGAATTAGACAAATTAAATTCCAACAAACACTACAACAAAAAATATTTTTCGAGACACTAAAAAGTGTCCCAATATGGTACATATTGCGATACTTTTTATTTTTGGGACACTTAGTATAAGTGTCGCATGTATTGGTGTCGCATAAAGTTTGGGACACTTACTTGAGACGCTTAAAATGTCTCCATATTATACTTTCTCGAGACATTTATATATGTCCTTTTAATAATTTAATAAGACACAAATAAATGTCCTTAAAAATTATAAAAATATGATAATAATTCTTTTTAAGACACTTAAAAGTGTCTCTATTGTAATTAAGAGACATTTATATATGTCCTTTAAAAGTATATGGGACACAAATAAGTGACCCCAAATATAGTTATAATCAATTTAAGACACTTAAAGTGTCTCTATATTGTGGTTAATTAGGACACTTATATATGTCTTTTAAAGGTTTACAAGACACAATTAAGTGCCCCTATAGGATGTTAAAAATACATTGAAAATTTATTTGAGGACCTTTGAATATGTGTCCGATATTCAAATGGGACACTTGTATGATTTAATAAAGCATCCCAAAAGTATTTTAATATTTAAATACTAATAGAAGTTGGTTCATGTACAATTCAAATCCAATTTAACAATCATAACATACATAATGGTAATCAATACATCAACAAATCAAATACAATTGCACCATCAGTCATCAAATCCATAGTTCAACAAAGTAACCATCACCCATATATATTTCTTCCAAAAGATGTCAACCAAGTTACATCTAATAATCTTGAAATAAAAAGAGTAAAAAACAAACCAATATTAACAAAGTTCACCTCTCAAACAAATTGCTCCAAAACACGCTCAAATTATTCAACATTAAATTCTCCAACCATTTCGGAAGTATTTTTTTCCAAAAGATGCCAACCAAATTACATCCAATATCTCGAAACAAAAAGAGTAAAAAACAATTCACTAGTAACAAGTTTTCTTCTCTGACGAGGTGCTTCAATGCATTCTCAAATACCTCAACATAAAATTCTCAAGTATTGCATCAATCATCATTTTCTTCCAAAGCAACCTACACATAAAAAGATAAAAATGTTCGACAAACTAATGTATTAAAAGTTATTAATAACGAAATATATTTTTAAACATACCAAAGATAAAGGCCAAGCAATTGGCGTTCCAAGTGAGTCTCCAATTGTCTGTATGTGATCATAAGGTTTAAGCAGACGTACACCACTTTTCATTTGGGATTGAATGATTATTTCGCACCATCCAGGCCCTAAGTCCTCACCATTTACTCTTACAGAACTCATATCACTAACATAGCCACTTGCAACTATCTCATTTATATTCTCCAAACTTTTTAAAACAACTCTTGAATGAACCTGCACTTAAAGCATGTTTATGTCTTCCCTAGCCAATCATCAAGTCGGAGACGGAGCTTAGTAACTCGCGGGGATTAGTCATCTCTTTCTGCTTGTGCGCTTGACCACTGCGATCGATAACCCAAAAAGCTGACCTCGGCAAAAGAGAATGCTCCTTTAGCGGCGCCTAGGAGCGAAGCCTCTCTCAATCCATATAGTAAAGTAAGCCTAAGCCACGCGGGCAGACATATAGAAAGGTCACGATTAGTAGCTTTTTATCCTCGAAGTTCAACAAAATTCCCACCGTGGGATGGAGTTTGAACTTATTCCCCTACCGATTTGCCTTCCTGCTATTAAATTAAAGACTATATATTTTAATACCTGAATGCGCTTTGAGTATGGTGATGTAGATGGTCGGCGATTGTTTGAAGATGATAATGGAACATTTTGGTCATCAGACTGTCTAAGAGCTTCTGTTTTCCCATGTACAATTGCTGAAAGAGTTTCAAACTTTTCTTTATACTCCATGGCGAGTCTGTAGCTTGCATCACGACTCGGCATTTTCCCACATACATCAGCTCTTGTTACTCCCATGCCAAACATACGCACATACCCATGCTTATCTGCTCCCATTACCTTTGCAAATATATCATCTGATCCAGAAATACAATTAATGTCATTTGAACTCTCTGGTTCCTGTTCTTCTAGTTGTTTCATATGTTCCTATAAACATCACATTACATCCATTTAATATCAAAAGCTATCTTTGAATTAAGATTTTGAAATAGATCATGTAATGAATCATATTTACAAAGATATTATAAATTCACTCACAAGCTCGCCGCTTCTATTATTTCACTTGTACCCGGGTCATCTGCTTTGAAATAGCATTCCTTAAACAATTCTGCTCTTGTTGGATATCTACCAAGCTTCTTTTTCTACACATATATTAGACAATAAATTATATACTTATGATTAGAAAAGAATATAAATATACAATTTGAAAGAAAACATACCATAATTTCTCTTATCAATGCAAAACTTTTCTTGCCCATGCGGTGAAGTAATTCTAGTTTAGCACGAGTCTGCTTATTCTTTTCACTTATTGCCTAAATGATGTAAAAGTTAATAAAACAAATTTAATAAGAAAAGAAACGACATTAATAAATCATCATGTAATTTATACCTTAGCTTTGGCTGACCTCCAATGCTCCATCAAGCACTTATATTGCTCATCTTCCACCCCATCAGGTAAATTTTTCATTTGTTGCTCAATGGGTTTATCAGGGTCAAATTTTTTATTTTTCACATAACTCTTCCAACTCCTCCATTTTTTATTGATCGACTTTAAAATATAAGATTCTTTTCCCGGTGGTAACTCAAATTTTGCCTAGAAAACAGAAATATGTGGCAAGATATTACAATATATATTTGCTTTTTTAAAAATAATTAACATACAATTTTAAATTAAAGAAAAAAAACACTAAATACTTAACCTTAACAATCTTCAGCATTTCATCTTTGTAAGAATAGGGCATCAGTCGCCAATCTGTGTAATGAAGAGGACAATATCTTCCACTTCTGGCAATTGTACCTAGAAAATGGGCTAAAGTACATGTCTTTTCTTCATTATTTGGTTGTCCAAAGTCGTTAAATGAAATAGATACATGTTGATGAAGTGGCTGCCCCCAAACTTTAGGCATACAGGTAGGCCCTCTTACCCTCTTTCTTTTATTGCCAACTACACAATAAGGATAATTTTAGCTTTTTTCCCTTTATCATATTAATATATAAGTAAAAAATGACTCACCAGGTTGATTGTGTTTTCAAATTTAGTTGCAATTATATCAGGTAGATCATCCTGTGTTGAATTCGTATTACCAGTTTCTCCAAAAATTGTGCCATTTT
Organism: Rehmannia glutinosa; assembly: GCA_016081115.2. Taxonomy (NCBI): domain Eukaryota; kingdom Viridiplantae; phylum Streptophyta; class Magnoliopsida; order Lamiales; family Orobanchaceae; genus Rehmannia; species Rehmannia glutinosa. The sequence continues at coordinate 56,231,183 of CM071930.1, forward strand.
TCTCATTCACAGTAGGCATTATTTCAGCTTCATCATGTAGATGTAAACCTACAATAGGGTCTCTTGGTCCTTTACAAACAACAATCACCATATTCAATTTCCAGAATTTGTTTTCTTTGAGTGTTAATGTACAAATATTTTAATAAAGGATATAATCATAAAAACATAAAAGGTGAAGAAGGAAAGAAGAAACCTCGTCGTGTGTGACTTGTAGCATATATAGTAGAACCAAGCAGTTGAGGAGGTTGCTCAGCCACCTCTTTTGTCTTATGTTTGCCAGTCACCTCTTTTGTCTTGTGCTTGCCACGAGGTCTAGTTTTAGAAGACATCTACAAATAAAATAATAAATCAATTGATATGAAGCAATAAAAACTAGCAATGGAACTTTCAAATAGAAGTACAAACTAAAAGATGTAATGGCATCATGCACCAACCCATTCATGTCATCTAGCATGTCAAAATCATCATTATGATGGGAATTAGCTTCATTAGATGAGATATCTTCACCATGTGCAATCCAATTTGTGTAACCTTTCATATATCCATCCACTATCAAATGTTCTTTAGCAACCTCTCTATTTACCCATTTACCATTCTTGCAATATTTGCACGGGCAGATAATTTTTCCATTGAAACAAACCTTAGCAAAAGCAAGATCAAGAAATTGATTTACCCCTCTTTCATACTCTACTGTTGATCTTGACTTATGCATCCAACTCTTATCCATAATAAACCTGTCAAACCAAACATGTAACTGTTATTAATTTTGGGAAAATAAAATTCACAATAATAATAATAATAATAATAATAATAATAATAATAATAATAATAATAATAATAATAATAATAATAATACTAATCCAACTTACTGTTGCAAGAGTCTTCTATCATATAGATATGGAAATGTTGTCAATGCAAAAGGCAAAGACAACAATTGATATAAGCTAATCCACAGTTTCTAACCCCTGATTGGTGTTTAAAAATCATAAAAAAGGCTATGAGCCCACACTCACATGCATTTCTTAACCACTCCCAGCAACTCTAACTCAATTTTTAGTTACTTCTCAAATTCAGTATAAAAAATAATATTACAGAACTATTAAAATATAATACTCATCCAAAAAGCCAAATCTTTTTAGTAGGTAAACAAAATGCATTTTCATTCACAGACCATGCGAAATTGAATATAAACATGCAAAACCAGCCCACAAACAGAGATGAATCTCCTTGATCAAGAATAGATTAAACTTGCCAAAGAAAAAAATGGCTACATGAGAATCAATATTTTGCAGACAAAAGAAGAATTATAATGACAGATGTTACAACTAAAAACAGACAAGGGAAAAGGGTTGGGGATGTATAGGGGGAGATACAAAAAAGCAGATACAATAAAGAACCCATGAGTGCCATGATCACAATTAAGACTTTCGACATAGGTACCAGTTGAGAACTAATGCACTGCAGCACTAGTAGAAGACAACAACCAGTAGAACTTTGTTATTTTTTAGGGATAACTAGCATCTAAAATTTACAAAGTGAACCCACAAAGTCACAAAATTGTATTGAGAGACAAAAACATAACATCTTTAATCTTCTAAAAAGGATTAGGAAAACAATGAGTTATCAGAATAATAGTAATTAAGCAATCAAACAATATACACGAGGGACGAGCAACGTCAAGTACCCATCGAGCAACATATATAACTATACAATAAATCCCTAGCAGTCATCTGCTCATCTCTGTTAACTTTTTTGTCTTTGAATTTGTCCGCAAGAAGAAGAAAGAAAAAAAGAGAACGACAATGGTGAGTCAAAGAAAAAAATTGGCCAGGAAACGGTATAAAGAAGCAAACTCGGAGCTTTTCCAAAGCCGGAGCGACGGCGCCGAAAGACCCAAACAAGAAGATAAAAAACAACAGCAAATTCAAGCGCAAGAAATCAGAGCCCAATGATCCAAACAAGCCCAAGAAATCATCATAACTATACAATAAATCCCAAATATTTTAGATGGGGAGAAATTACACTCATACTAGAAAGATTATGTAATAAATAATCAATTCAGATAACTAAATCTAAATTAAAAAACGCCAAATTGCACACGAAATCCTCAGAATAAATAAGAAAAATAAGGGGGAATCTTGATAAATTAGAGTTAATGAAATTGGAATTGAGGAAATAAACAGAAAAATAGAAGAAGAAAAAAAGTAGGGTTTATAATTAGAGGACATACTTACAATTTCTTGACTTGTTCAGTTGTTCTATGGAGATGAGGTCTTCTCAGAGAAACGAAACCCCAGGATAGTTCTGAAAGATTTTGGAAAATATCAGAGAGAAAGATATTGGGAAAAAAAGTGGCGCTCACAATTGGCGCCACTTTTAGAGATTTTTTAAAAACATAAAAATTAAGATTTTTTAATATATAATATATTTAATAAGTGTCCCATTATTTAGAGATATTGAACACAATTAATAAGTGTCCCAACAAAATATAATCGGGATATATATTAAAAAGTGTCCCAAATAAAGTGTCCTAATAAGTACCTTTTGTTGTAGTGAAAATAAATTAAAAATTTTTTCAAGAAAATAATCCATTTTTATAATGCCAGTTTTCTAGGATTTCTTTTGAACTCTGACTTGTTGAAGTTTGCAAAGTGAAAACCCCAAACTTTGGGTTGTAAAGTTGGGAAAAAAAAGGTTTAAGTTGCAAAGTGTAAAAATGATTAAAGCTGAGGTTGTAAACAAATATTTTCTCATAGTAATATTGAACTTACTTTCCACCTAGGTAAGGGACGCCTTTTCTTCCATTTTCTCCTTGCAGACCAAGAATTATATTTGTCATTTGTTTAACAATCTGAGGGTCCTCACTGTAACTCTCATAGCACCGTCCCCATCTCGGGTCTCTGCATACCTACAACAAGTTTTGAAACTCCATTTTTTAGGAAAATATTAATGTAGTAACTCATTTGAATTGACATTATATGAGTGAATCTATCTATCGATCTATATATATATATATATATATATATATCAAGGGGGCATAAGTGTGTATGTGTGTATATATATACCGCAATGCATGGTGCAAAAACAAAGGGAATGCCAGTGGCTCTGGTTTCAATGGCTGTGGCTGCCCCGATCCTTTTCACAAGCTCTGGATCTCTGCAACATATTGAGACAATGTTATTACCATTGAAAGTGAACAAAAAAGGAGGAATAATTTCATAAAACCTCATGAGAATTGGGAATAATTACAAGAAAAAATAATCCGAAAAAGTGTCAAAATTACATAAACCTCCTTACATATTGTCCAACCGTTAGTTGACCTGACGAAATTTACTGACATCATCAACACATCAATCAAATTTTCTTAATATTACAAATAGCCCCAACTTTTCATCTGTCTATTTGTAATATTTGAAAAGTTCATGGAATGTAATTGTAAAATATTTGATGACGTACGTGAGCAAATTCCACTTCAACTTATGATTGGGGATGAAAAATGTAAAACAAAGTCAAACCTCAAGAGAGTTTCTGTAACTTTTAAATTTATCGTTTTTTTTTTTTTTTTTTGTAATTGCCCTAAACCTCACCTTTTTTTTAATTATCACAAAATATATATGTGAAGTTGAATAAAACTGAAGATTTTCATTTAATTAAATACAGCTCAAGTATTCTTTTCGTTCTCATTATTTAGATTGCAAGTTGGGTATCTAATTAGTTTAAACAGCAGGATTGCAAGATTCCATTAAGTCAAAAGATGTATTAATAACTTTTAAGATGTAATTTTACTTTGCCCCCAAATTAGCGTATTTTTCTACATTGCTCACTTAACTTTGAATTGTTCTACTTTACTCCCTAGCTAAACTTTGCAAGTTGTTGCATTTATATTGTAATATCCAAATTTACTCATTGTTAGTGGATTGTCTGTAACTATAATATCTCGAATAATTATTTGGATCAACTTTCTCTCAAAATCTCCTCATCCTTAGTCAATATATAAATAGTATTAAATAATATCAAATTTTATCAATAAACCATTTTCAGATATCACAAAATAAAATAACCATAAAGGCTAAGTTGTAAATTAGGAAATTATAGGCTAAGTACAACAATTTGCGAAGTTCAGATAGTAAAATAAAATAGTTCAAATAAGTAAAGTAGAAAAATTCGCATAGTTTGGGCCCAATTGAAATTGCCTTTACTTTTAACGATTGAGGAGTCAACAGTGTGGCTTCCTTTTCTTGATTTCTTTCGCTGGTTTGCAGGCGTTTTTGTACATTCTTTTGGTCAATATAATTTATATTTACCGATAAAAATAAAAAGAGATGTATTAATTATTAAACTAGCTAACCTGGTAGCTCCAAGGCCCACATTGTGTGGAAAAATAGTAGCCCTGTACAAACTGTTATGGCCATGCACAGAATCAATGGCATAAAGCATAGGAATCCCAAGCCTGCTAGACAACGATCCATTCTGATAGTAGTTCACCATGTCCACCCACTCTTCCGGCGACGCGCGGTGGTCTTCACGGGGCGTGCTGCCGGCGGCGCTAAGGACGCTGCCGATGGAATAGTCTCGGAGGATCTCCGGCGTGGCGTTCAGCCGTTGGATCTGGGCCATCTGTCCAATCTTTTCCATCAGTGTCATCTGGTCTATCAAGCTCTTTATTCGCAAGTTCATGGGCTGTTTTGGGTCCTTGTAAAGTGTGTCTATTTTCGATTCTTGGCTCAATGCACCAGGCCATGATGCAAGTAGGACAAGGAAACCAACTAGGATGTGGACTGCCATGAATCTTGACTCCTGAAGACAGATCATATATTAAAATGTTACTCCATATATGATTATTATACAAGGTTAATTTAAATATTATAATTGATGTTTAGCCAAATTATAAAAAAAAAATCCAGTTGTACGTCGTGATCTTGTAATTATCCCTTATTATGTATCGAACTTATATAAAATGTATAGTAATTTATTGTCTTTATATATACACACACATCTGAGAAAAATATAGATAGTTATGTGCACATATAATTCAAAGTTGAGAATTAAAAGATGATACTACTTATGAAACTTGTAAACTTATAATATGAACATGAAAAGAGTAAGGAATAATTCCAAAAACTACTCCCAAGGTTTGGGGTAATTACAAAAAAAAAAAGAAAATAGAGAAGTTTCAAAATTACAAAAGAACCTCTGATGTTTGATTTTGTCTTAAATGTAACTGTAATATTTTTATAAATATAAATGGGGTGTTTGAAATATTTTAGCTTAACTATGAAGGGGGTAAAGTGTAATATAGAATCAAGCCTCAAGGGCATTTTGGTATTATAAAAATTCTCTGGTTTTTTATTATTAGCTCAAACCTCGAGGTAGTTTTTGTAATTATCCCTAAAAACCCTTTTTGTTTATTCGTAAATATGAATGCATATATGGATTCTATTACAAAAAAGTGGAGATTGGTAATATGAATTAAGAAGATAAATAAGGAGATAAATAAACATGCATGTATGCATACAATATTCCACAAGTATATGAATGATTAAAAATAGGGATAATTACAAAAAGTACCCCTGAGGTTTGACCTAATTACAAAAAAACCCAGCTAACTTTAAATTTACAAAAAGTATTCATGAGGTTTGATTTAGTGTTAAAATTAAGGGGTAATCTGCAATGATTTTACAAATATGAAGGGGAATTTTGAAATATATTTCAAACCTCAGGGGTACTTTTTGTAAGTTTTAAAGTTAGCTGGGTTTTTTTGTAATTAGGTCAAACCTCAGGGATATTTTTTGTAATTATCCCTTAAAAATATGAATCAAAATCAACCTGTTTTGAAAGTCAAAAAGAAGCAGAAAAACAAATATACCCGGTGAGTTGTGGTGGTTTTGGCTCAAGAACAAACGTACACTGATTATCACAAAATTAGATACATAATAGTGGTCACGGCGGGATCATGGACCAGCAATATACAGTTGGAGAAATGAGACAAAATGTGGCCTCTGTTTAAGAATATTGATGTGTCTCTTTATATTGAAAATAATTTATATATTAAATTTATTTATTTATATATTAGGTGAAAATAATATATCAATTGAAATATAAAATGGGTAACTAATTATAACTTAATTTACTTTAAATCGTTTGACTTTATGTCAACTATATGTCATGTGCGGTAAGAGTGAACTCAAGATGGTGTTTGAGATTCTCACACTAATAATTGCAATATAATTTAGTTATTTATCAGGTCGGTGAAATAATTTTTCAATTTAAATATAAAATTGGTAACTAATAACCTATTTTATTACAAAGCATTTGACTCTAGCTGATATATGTCCTGTATGATAAGAGTGAAGTCACGATATATGGTCTCTGAGATTCTCTCGTTAATAATTGCATTAAATCTGCAATTTATTTATAAGATAGATAATAAAAAAAATCAATATTAAATTTAAAATAGGTAGCTAATGACTTGATTTATTTTTGATCTAATTTCCCTCAGAATGCTCGGCGCATCTCTGCTATTGATAATTTTTCGGTATTTGGATTTCAATTAGGGTGCATTTGTGGATTGAGGGATTTCAAATACAATGTATTTGAAAATGAATGAATTTCAAATACCTTGATTTGAAATCCATCTCTTATTTGGATGGTGTGGATTTGTGTAGAAATTTCAAACCTATCTAAAAAAAATTAAAAATTATAATTATTTTCTTAATTGGCATTTAATAAATTAAAAAAGATATAATATATTATTTTAATAAGTAATTATAATTTTATGCACTTATAAAAATATGAAATATATAGATTTTATTATGTGTGAATATGTGTGTGAGGGAGAGAGTGTGCGGTGTGCGTGTGTGTGTTTGAATGTGTGTGCAAGTGTGTGTGTGTGTGTGTGCGCGCAGTGTGTGCGTGTGTGTGAATATGTAAGAGTGTGTGTGTGTGTGTGTGTGTGTGTGTGTGTGTGAATGTGTGTGAATATGTAAGTGTGTGTGTGTGTAAAGTTTAATTTGTGTAGTGTGTGAATGTGTGTGCAGTGTGCATAAAGAAAAAAAGAATGAATTTCAAATAATTAGGTTTTAGAAGGGATTTAAAACCCTTTAAAAATAAGTACAACTTAAAGAGAGATTTAAAATCAATTGATTTGGATTTATAAGTCAAATAAGAGTGTAAATTTAGCAAAGGATGTCAAATCTCTCAGCCTAAATCTCCTCCCAAATCCCTTCATCCAAATGCAACAATGTTTGCTCATTACTTGTACTCAAACTTCATCCAAATCCATTTCTGTTTTTTTTTTAAGATTATTAATATATTAATATATTAACAAGTAAAGGGGGAAATAAAGAAGAAAAAATCAAATGACATGATAGATAAAGAGAAGAATACCTCAAGAACGAGAGAAGATTGAGTTGAAGACTGATGATGCTAGATGGCTGGCGATACCACCTACTTATTATATATAGATGAGGACCAGCAATCGCTCATCCATTCAAAATATCATTAATTTTTTTTTAAAGAAGAATTATTGACCAAAAAATTTAATTATTGTCTTACTTGGAAAAATAGGATAATATATTGAAGTTTCTTTGAAGAATCTCAATGCCAATATTATAGTCTTATTGGCTTATATAATAAGCTATTTTAAAGAAGAATTATTGACCAAAAAATTTAATTATTGTCTTACTTGGAAAAATAGGATAATATATTGAAGTTTCTTTGAAGAATCTCAATGCCAACATTATAGTCTTATTGGCTTATATAATAAGCTAATTGAAAAATTAAATAACTCGATTTTCACACTAAACCAATTAAATTTTATTGTATTTCATTTATTTATAATATTTGTCTTATCTATGTTCAAAAACAATTCTTTGTTGGGACGTCCGAAAAATATACTTTAGTTTTTAAAATGTTGGTGTCATCCCACTGACTTTCAATTTCAATTTTTATGATCAAAACTTGTGAAGAAATTTAAAATTATAAATAAAAAAATTATAAAAAGGGTGTTGTCACTAATAAGCTTTAAATTGAAAACATGCTGTCCCTATGTGATATACACTATTAGCGACAATATGTCCTTACTAATAGTGGATGTTGTCACGAATCAAAACCAGATAAAGAAAGCAAAGAAACAGTTATATTAAGTAAAGTTAGTTAATTACTGTTAAAGTTAGTTACAATACACACCATTGATCACATTTCACAAATAGAAGGTTCAGATTGTTTTAGCTTGTTTTCTGAATTCTATATAAACATCAATACATGTAATCTGATATTCAACTTTTCCATTTATCAATACAATCAAGATTTCAGCTCTCTCTTCCAGTTCTTGTATTCAACATGGTATCAGTTTAGGGTGAGTTTTTTTTCAAGACTTCACTCATCACGCTTCTAATTCTTGTGTTCTTCATCAAGATCTTCTCAGTCCTTGAATCAGTCCTTCAATGACTTCTCCCACAGACCCTTTGAACTCCGATGTCAGGATTCCATCTCTGAATCCAGCAGATGATTTCACTTCTCCCTACTTGCATCTTAGTGATAATCCAGGGGCAGTGATCGTGTATGAGCAATTCACTGGCGAAAATTATGTGTCTTGGAGCAGGTCAATCTTGATGGCTATTAATGTGAAGAATAAAATAGGTTTCATTGATGGTTCTATCACCATCCCTCCTACCTCTTCGATCATTCTTTATACTTGTTGGCAAAGGGCAAATAACTCGGTGTTATCTTGGCTACTTAATTCTATATCTAAAGACATTAGACAGAGTCATTTATATTTCAACACGGCTCAAGAAGTGTGGGATGAATTAAAGATTAGGTATGTACGAAGTGATGGTGTACGGGTATTTCATCTTGAGAAATCTTTGAGTTCCATATGTCAAGGCTCAAATTCTATCACTGTATATTATAATCAATTCAAGACTTTATGGGATGAGTACATCAGTTTTAGGCCAATTGCAAAGTGCTCCTGTGGAAATTGCATCTGCAACATTTCTTCTTTAATGACAGATATTCAACACTCTGATTCTGTCATCAAGTTTTTGGTGGGATTGCATAAATCTTATGCACAGGTTCGAAGCCAACTTCTATTGGTTTCTCCCTTACCTTCTCTTGCAAAAGTTTACTCTCTTTTACTTCAAGAAGAGTCTCAGAGATGTTTGAACAATTCATCTGCTACAACAAATCCTATAGATTCTATGGTTATATTAGTCAAACCTTCTAATTCTTCAAGATTTGTGTATAACAAAGAGAAGAAAAAGCCAAGATGCTCCCATTGTGGCTTTATTGGACATACAGTGGATAAGTGCTTTCAACTCATAGGGTATCCCCCAGGTTGGAAAGGCCCTAAGGGTCCTAGAAATGCAAAAGACAATCCTAATGCCAATGCTGTAATGGCTTTTCCTACATAATCTAATTCAAATGCTGCCGATCATCCTTTATTCTCACAAGAAATGGTAGAGCAATTCTTAGCTTATGCTAAGAATCAGTCTTCAGTTAAGAATGGCCAAGAGCACATTCACTCTGCAGCAGCCTCAGTTTCACACATTCATTCTGCAGCAGCCTCAGATTCAGTTAATATTGTTAGTTGTTTTAATGCTGATGCACCTAATATCAAGTGGATATTAGACACTGGTGCTACAGACCATATGGTGTGTATCACATCATTCTATACCATTACTCTTATTCATGTTCATATTCCCATTCATTTACCTAATGGCAGTACAATTGTGGCTACACATATTGGAGACATTAAGATATCTAATGATCTTATTTTGAAAAAGACTTTATGTGTACCTACCTTCAATTTTAATCTAGTTTCTATTTCACAATTGGCAAAATTTTCCAATTGCACAGTACATTTTCTTGCCTCACATTGTGTATTACAGGATTTGAAAAATCAGAGGATGATTGGTTCTGCTAGACAGGAAGCTGGTCTTTATCATCTACAATTTCCATCTGCTGCTGCTACATCAACTTCCATAAAGATAGATATTAATACCTGGCATGCTAGACTAGGGCATTTGTCTGCCAAAAGATTGTCAATGATAGATAAATTTGTTGTTTCTAAAGACAAGTTTCAGACTTGTGATGTATGCCACTTGGCTAAACAAAGAAAGTTACATTTTTCTTCAAGAACTACTTATTCAGATTCTATATTTGATATAGTTCATTGTGACATTTGGGGACCTTTTTCCACTACATCTCATAATGGTTTAGATATTTTCTCACATTGGTTGATGATGATTCAAAGTGTACATGGATATATTTACTAAAACACAAATCTGACACACATTCTTTTCTAGAGTATTTTTACAATATGGTTCTTACACAGTTTGATAAGAAGATTAAAGTTTTTTGTGTCCGATAATGGAGTTGAATTCTTATTGCCAGCATTTTACAATTCAAAAGGAATTATACACCAAACAAGTTGTGTGGAAACTCCACAACAAAATGGCTTGGTAGAACGAAAACACCAATATTTATTACAAGTTGCTAGAGCTCTAATGTATCATTCCCAGGTTCCTCTATCTTTTTGGGATGATTTTGTTCTAACTGCTGCACATATTATTAACAGAGTACCTACTGCTATATTGAATAATTTGTCTCCTTTTGAAAAACTTTTTGGAAAGAAACCTGAGTATGATCACCTTAAGGTGTTTGGCTGTGTTGCATATGCTTCAACACTTAATAGAAACAAAAACAAGTTTCAACCTCGAGCTTCTAAATGTGTTTTTCTGGGATATGCCTTTGGATACAAAGGATATAAATTGTATAATTTGCAAACTCAACAAACTTTTATATCCAGACATGTTGAGTTTTATGAGAATGTATTTCCTTTCCATTCAAACTCAGCTGGTGATACTAACTTTGTTCCTTTATTCAGAAATACTAGTTCAGAATATGTGTTTCCTACCAATGTACACACACATTCTAATGTTGTTCATAAGCAGGAACAGTTCAATGTTATTCATGAACAAACACATAATGATATGGTTTCTAATGCACAGGCAGATGCACAACCAGGTACATTACCAAATGAACAGCCAGATGAACTTTCAAATGCACCAGATGCACAGACAGATGAACAACAGGTTGCTCAGACTGATGGTCTTTAACAGCAAAATAGCACTGATAACATTAATCCTAGAAGGTCTGGAAGGAACAGGTCTACTCCACATTATTTACAAGTGTATGATTGTGCTCTTCCACAATCACTTACAAACAAGACATCAGCTGGAGCATGTCATTATCCCATTTCAAAGTATCTATCCACAGATAAGTTGTCTAATAGTCATAAGGCATTTACAACTAGTATCTCTCAAATTCCTGAACCCAAAACATTTGCTCAAGCAAACAAACTGAAAGAGTGGATGGATGTTATGTTACCTGAGACTCAAGCTCTTGAGAAAAATAACACATGGACTCTAACTGAGCTTCCTCTACACAAGCACTGTATAGGATGCAAATGGGTATACAAAGTCAAATATAAGTCTGATGGATCTTTGGAAAGGTACAAAGCCAGGCTGGTAGCCAAAGGCTACACACAGGAAGAAGGATTAGACTATTTTGAAACATTTTCCCCTGTGACTAAAATCACTACAGTCAGGGTAGTGTTAGCAATGGCTGCAATCAAAGGTTGGCATTTACATCAGTTGGATGTAAACAATTCATTTCTCCATGGTGATTTATATGAGGAAGTGTACATGAAGCCCCCTCCTGGATATTGTGCTCCAACAGATAATAGAGTTTGTAAACTCAACAAGAGCTTGTATGGTCTAAAGCAAGCTAGCAGACAGTGGTTTCAGAAACTTCAATCTTGTCTCATATCTTATGGTTTTATTCAATGAAGATCATACCATTCTCTCTTTGTAAAACCTAAGTCTAATTCAATCATTGTTTTATGTGTCTATGTAGATGATGTGATCTTAGCTGGAAACAACATTGAAGAAATACATGATATCAAAGTACATTTACATTCCAAATTCACCATTAACGATCTTGGAACACTCAAGTACATTATGGGAATAGAAGTTGCAAGGTCTTCAACAGGCATCAGCATTTGCCAGAGGAAATATGCTTTGGATGTCTTGACTGAAACAGGATATCTTGCTTGCAAGCCCAGCTCTACTCCTATGGATCCCAAGGTTGATTTATATAGCAAAGAAGTTGTTCTTTTGGAAGATCCCTCAGCATATAGAAGATTAATTGGCATATTACTATATCTCACCATTACAAGACCTGAATTATCATATAGTATTCAGTGTCTAAGTCAGTTCATGGCACATCCTACTTCCATTCATCTTGAAGCTGCACACAAAATCCTAAGATACATCAAAAGTTCTCCAGGGAAAAGTCTTTTCTACTCTGCTAATTCTCAGCCCACTGTCAAAGGATTTTCAGATGCAGATTGGGCCAAATGTACAGAAACAAGAAGGAGTGTAAGTGGATATGCAATTTATCTTGGTGATTCCCTCATATCTTGGAAGGCAAAGAAATAGGCAACAATAAGTCGATCTTCTGCAGAATCAGAATACAAAGATATTGCTTTCATTACTTAAGAAATACAATGGATATCATATTTGCTCCAGGATCTCCAAATTCAACAAACTCAACCAGCAATTGTGTACACTGACAGTCAATCTGCCTATTGTATCTCTCAAAATGCATGTCACCATGAAAGGACAAAGCATCTTCAAATCGATTGTCATTTTGTAAGAGAGAAGATTCAACAAGGTCTCATCAAAATCACACATATTCCTGCTAGTCAGCAACTTGCTGATCTTATGACCAAAGCACTAGCTCCTCCTACTTTCTAGCAGATTACTTCCAAGCTTGGCATGCTTGACATCCATGCTCAGCTTGAGGGGGGGTGTCACGAATCAAAACCAGATAAAGAAAGCAATGAAATAGTTATGTTAAGTAAAGTTAGTTAATTACTGTTAAAGTTAGTTACAATACACACCATTGATCACATTTCACAAATAGAAGGTTCAAATTGTTTTAGCTTGTTTTCTGAATTCTATATAAACATCAATACATGTAATATGATATTCAACTTTTCCATTTATCAATACAATCAAGATTTCAGATCTCTCTTTCAGTTCTTGTATTCAACAGATGTCACGTCAGATCAAACAAAAAAGTTGACGGAACTGCTACGATGATATGTCGTCGCGAATAATGGTTGTCACGTCAGAATGGCCAAAAATCTGTCTGAATTCCATCGAAAATAATTAGAGAAGACACATCGTCGCTATTATATTAGTGACTCGTCGTTGTAGCCGCTAATGAACCAATTGCAATAGTTTATTAGCGACAATTAGTTGGCCGGCGAGTACGGATTGTTGCCAAAAAAAGAATAGCGACGACTAGTGGTCTTGCGATGACGAAATGCCATTGCTAAAGAGCATGTTTGTACTTTGTAGTAGTACCAAAACTAAAAATTGAATATCCAGATAATCATATTAACAATTATAAATCTAAATTCTGATTTTTAGATTTTTGTTCATTATATTTGTGTGTATATATATATATATATATATATATATAGGGATTGGTTCAAATGAGACCGATCCCTTTAGGTTAGTCCATAAGAACACTTATGGACTCTTAATTTAAAATTTTGGATGGTGTAGATCATTTTAGTTAATTTAGACATATAAGGGTATAACTGTACTTTTATATTTAATTAGTTATGTTAATTGGACGGTTATTAGCTATTTTTAAGGAAACATAATCCTACCTTTTCAGTTACCCGATTTTTAGGGAGGAAAAACCATCAATTTCAAGTATTTTTTTCAAAATTGATACTTATTTCCGCCATATTTGTGAACAGTCATTTTATTGTATACTTAGTTCAGTGGACTTGTATACTTAGTCATATTTTATTGTATATTTAGTTCAGTGGATTTGTATACTTGGTTCAGTGGAATCGTATTCTTAGTTATATAAGTAGTTTAGTAAGTAGTTTAGTAAATTTGTATAATTAGTTCTGTGGATTTGTATACTTAGTTCAATAGAATTGTATACTTAGTTATATAAGTAATTCAGTGTAATTGTATACTTAGTTAAATATTTCTGTATACTTAGTATTATTTTAATGTATAGTTAGTTCAATGTAATTGTATACTTAGTTAAATGTTTCTGTATACTTAGTAAAGTTTTAATGTACAGGTAGTTTAGTGTAATTGTATACTTAGTTAATTATTTATGTATACTTAGTAATATTTTAATGTATAGTTAGTTTAGTGTAATTGTATACTTTTCATTAATTGTTGCACGATTTTGTTGCCATATTTGAATAAATTGCAGGTTCGAATGGGAAGGAAGAGAAGGGAGAGGTGAATCGCTTGATTATGGGGACGTGATCAATACAAAATCACGTCCCTAATTTTTAGGAAGCGATTACTATATTTAATTTCCTGTATTCATATTTTATCTCTTCTGTTGTATACTTACTTATGAAATGCTGTATATATTGTAATATATCTTGGCCATTGATTTACTATTTGGATGGTGTAGATTTAGTCTTATGGACTAACCTAGGAGGGTGGTCTCACAGGATCCCCTCCCTATATATATATATACATATATATATATATATATATATGTATATATATATGAAAGAGCTCAAAAAGATTAGACTAGAAAATAAGTAATAGAAAATTTATATTTAAGTAATAGAAAATTTATATTTATTGGGGAGAGAGAGAAAAAGATAGAGAACATAAGTAAAGCGAACACGAGGAGGTCGAAATTAGTGGAGTAGAAAGATTGCCAATTAAACTTCTAAAAAAACAAAAGACGGATGCAAAAGTATTTACAATCCAATTAAGGTCGTTGTTACTTCATATACTAGCAACGAATCGTTGGTTCGTCCGAGTAATCTTCAGTTATCAATTTTTCAAATTTAGTACGATTTAGCGATGAGTCGGGATATCTTGTTCCACTATTCCACAATATTAAATGAATGACGGGTGTACATTAATGACATCATCTCGTATACATGACATGAATGAAATAGGAAACGAAATAAGAATGTGGAACATGAATTCTCAATCCTTTCATCAAGAAAAATCAAACTAACCTCTATATTGACTAATCTAGCTAGTCAAACTTTCCATGTATTGTTAAAATTTAATTTGTCCATATTCATTAAGCACATAATAAAAATATTGTTTCAATATAATTTGTCCAAGTATGTAGATTTTAAATTCAGCATACTTGGACTTATCACTTATATTTGACTATCATCAAATTATAATCTAAAAATAATACTATCAAGCTTCATGTTTCATTCATTCTCTGACCAGTAATGAACAAGTTGTCAAATTAAATATGAACGTAACAGGAGACATAGTTAACAATAGTTTGGGGGTGCCACGGCTGAATTGAATAATATAGGAGACAAGTTAAACCACCGTCAAAATTGTGAATTCTACTCTGACTTTAAACTTGGAAGAGCTTGATTAAAAAAAAAAGGACAAAGAAACGAACTGGGAAAAAAAGGACAAAGAAACGAACTGGGAAGAGCATTTTTCTTTCTTTTTATCTTTTTTCTTCTCAAGTTGAAATTAGTAAATAGTAAGTGAAAGAAGGGGAAGCAGTGGAAATTTTAACGGCTTTACCTGTTTTATTATCACGATTTTCTTTCAATTCACATGGGTTCACACAGATTTTAATGCCTCCATCCTTTCTAAGGCAATATACAAAGCTAACATAATTTGACGGATAATTACAAATACTACTCTTAGATTTAATCTAATTACAAAAAAAAATACCCAATTATCTTTCAAAATTACAAATACCCCCTAGATATGTGTTTCTTTATACAAATTGCACCTTTTGAGGGGGGGGGGCTTGAGGGGTGATTTGTATGATAAATATAAACCTCAAGATGGTCTTTGTAATTTTAAAAGATAACTATTTTTTTTTTAATAATTACACTAAACCTCAGGGTAGTTTTTTAAATTATTCCTACTTTTTAGAATATCATATTGGCATAACCTGCATGGACATCAAGTTTTAGCATTAGGTTCTTGGGAAAATTGTAAAATTGGTCCAATAACTTGGCCTCTTTAGATTTTCGGTCCTTTAAGTTATCAAAGTTTGGTCTTATTTCAATAAGTTTAAAATTTTGGAACATTTAGTCCAATTTTCGCAGGAAAATTTTATTTTCGCCATAAATTACTGATTTGGACTGGAATGTTGATGGCATGGACAACAAATTAGAATGTTTTTAACATCCCTGAATGGGATGTTTTAGATAAAAAAAAATTGGGATTTTTTTTTTTAATTTTCTAAGAGAAATTATCTTGTGTTAGTTTTTTTTTTTGAGGGGAATTATCATGTGTTAGTTGACTGAATCTTTAAGTTTGAAAAATATATATAAAAAAATGACAAACAAAATCGAATTTGAATTTCAATGAGGTGGTTCCCAATTAATGGGCTAGATCTCCTCCAATGTTTACTTGTTATTTTTGTTAATGTTATGATTATTGGCAATTTTGTTTTTCTGCAAAGTGCAGAATCTAGTATTGTAACTCTGAAAATGCAACACTTAGTGCGTAGAATCTGGGCTGATTTCATGCCAGATTCTCTGTTTCTGGTTTATGGCAATTGTTCTATTTTGAGTAGTTTGCTGATAATCTTGGATGCCTTATATAGATTTATTTAGCCTATATTATTGACATATAATCTCTTTCTTTATGTCTTTGTTCCCACCCATAAGGAAATGATTTGTTTTTTGCTGTTTTTTTTTTTAGTTTGTAACCCCCAGTTGGGAATCTGCAAATCACTTGATTCCAACCATGAAGGATCGGTTCTATACACTATAAAAAGGAAGTTCAGCACCTTGAAGAATTTATCAAAAAAAATACTATCGAGCTATATTGTTCTTTTTCAAGAAATCTATTGTTTCATAATCTTATTCTTCGGGAGAAGAAGGTGAAGATCTAGGTTGGAGGGATTCCAACTAGGTTGAGATTGTGGAAGTTTCAATCAAGAGATTAGTTTTATACGAGTGTTGGTGAATTGATAAAGAGGGAGTCTTTATGCTTTTCGTAAATCCAGTCGTATTTGTCATAACCATTGCTTTTCTAATATTGGATTGTTTCTTCTCTGGGTATAGCCTCGTGCATTAAGATTGAGGAATCTAAGCACGTTAAAAATCTCCGGTGTTATTTTTATTCCGCTGTGTACTTGTGTTGTTTGGTTCGGTGTTACAATATTAACATACAACACCTTAAGAATCTGATCTGTTTAAAGTTTTTAAGGTCTCAGATTCTATAAATTGGCATCAAGAGCCTTTCACTAATTCTTATTAGTGTGATCCTGTTATTTTTATATCTATTGCTAACACGGACAACTATCGTGAGGGAAGCTCTATTTCTCGACCACCTCTTCTCATTGGAACAAATTTCTCCTATTAGAAAGAAAAAATGAGAGCCTTCATCAAATCTGTAGATGAACGTACTTGGAAATCCATCCTAACTGGCTGGACACCACCCACCCAAGTTGTTGACGGCAAAAATGTTCCAAAATATGAAACCGAATGGACAACTGCTGAGGATCAGCTGGCAAATTCGAACTCAAAAGCACTCAAGGCAACTGCAGGTGTTGTAGATGAAAATCGGTTCAAAGCGATATCTACCGTGAAACCTCAAAGGAAGCATGGGATATCCTACAAGTTGCCAATGAAGGAACTGAAGCTGTAAGAATGTTTAAACTCCAAATGCTTACTTCTAAATTTGAGAATCTCCGCATGAGTGAAAATGAAACCATAACTTCTAAATTTGAGAATCTAACGAGTCTTTTCCTTTAGGAAAGGAATACTCTAATTTTCAACTTTTTAAGAAAGTTCTAAGGTCTCTTCCTGAAAGATTTGCCTACAAGGCAACTGCCATTGAAGAATCAAAGGTTCTTTCAGAAATAAAACTTGATGAACTAATTGGGTCTCTTCCAACCTTTCAGATGAATCTTGAAGAAACTAAGAAAGAGAAACTCAAAGAAGCAAGTTACAAAAAGGAGAAAAGCAGGGAGATTGCCTTCCAGGCTAAAACATCCGATGAGATAACTCTTGAAGCAGGAAAAGAGATTGAGGAATCCCTTGCATTGATTATCAAGAATTTTAGCAAAATCATCAAACAGAGAAACAATGGAGGGAATTTTCCCAGAACTGGAAAAAAGTCTGGAACACAGTGAAAACAACATGATGGTGGTAAAGGCATAAAGTGTAAGGAATGTGGAGGTTTTGGACATATTCAAGTCGAATGTGCAAACACCCTAAAGAAGAATGGAAAATCATTCACCACATCATGGAGTGATGATGAACCAGACGATGATGATGAAGAAGAAAATATGAGCAATCAAGTTGCCTTCACTGTGACTAAAGAAGAGGTTGGTTGTAATCAAACGCACCCCAGTGCTACTTTTGGTGTTACAACACCAATCAGGTATAACTCTAACTTTCTTTTTACTGAAACATGTCTAAACTTTGTACTTCTTGCAGAAGAGAACAATTCAGATACTGAAAGTTCTGAGGATGGGTCTGATCTAGATGAATAATCAAGAAATGAAGAACTAAGAAGAAATTATCAAAAGATGCTCGACAAATAATGCAAAATTGTCAGCAAGATGAATGTGATTCTGTAAAAGAAAGTAATGTCTCTTACTGCTGAAAAAGAGACACTCAAGAGAGAGGTTATTAAGCTCGAAAGACTTGCAACAGATAGAAAAGAATAACTTGCCAAGGTAAAGAAAGAACTCGATGAGATGACAAATTCTGTCAAAAACTGAATACTGGCAAGGGGAGATTAGATGAATTTCTATCTCAAGGAAAATATCGACAACATCGTGCAGGTATTGGCTATGGTTCTAATTTTAACAAAAATGTTGCTAAAAAGGATAAAAACTCTAAATTTATTTTTGTTAAAGAAGGATCTTCTTTCAATTAAATTGGAAAAAGAAACAATGGCTTTGTTCCTATCTGTCACTATTGCAATCGTCCTGGCCATATAAGACCTAAGTGTTATCGTCTTCAAAAACACACCAGGCAAGGCAGGGTGCAATCTCAAGTGTTCCAACATCAGCAAATAAACACTTCTTGTTTTAAAATAAATTTATCAAACAAACCCAAGAAAATTTTGGTTAGGAAGGATGAATTTTCTTGCTATGTTGTGCACACTTCTTTGAAAGCCAATGTGACTGAATCATGATACTTTGACAGTGGATGCTCTCGTCATATGACTGGAGATTTAGAAAAGTTGGTTGAATTTGAAAAACATGAAAATGGATTGGTTACCTTTGGTGATGGTGCTAAAGGGAAAGTTTTGGGAAAAGGAACCTTGAATGTGTCTGGTCTTCCTTCTCTCAAAAACGTTCTGTATGTTGGAGGACTAAAAGCCAATCTTATCAGTATTAGTCAGCTTTGTGATGATGATTTACTTGTGAGATTTGATAAAAATGTGTGTACTGTTTTTGATAAAACTGACAAATGCATTTTGAAGGACAACAGATCATCTAATAAATGTTATCTGATATAGGAACAAGTTCAATGTTTCAACACTTCTCTTGTGTGCAATAAATCTTCTTTAAATGACACTGAATTATGGCACCAAAAGTTAGGACACATGAATTTTCGTGGTATGCTGAACCTTATTAAAATAGGAGCAGTATTAGGTGTCCCTAAACTTAACAAAGATCACTCTGGTGTATGTGGTCCATGTCAACTGGAAAAAAACAAAAAAGGGAAGCACACAAGGTGTTGCAACACCTCAGTTCTACACACTGTCTGAAAATTGTGCATATGGACCTTATGGGACCAATGCAGGTAGCAAGTATAGGAGGTAAGAAGTATGTGTTTGTGTGTGTTAGATGATTATTCCAGATTCACTTGGATTGACTTTATAAGAGAAAAATCTGACACTTTCATTGTCTTCAAAAAACTGGTTCTCAGATTGAAAAATGAAAAGGTTCCAATGTTGGTAGAATCAGAAGTGATCATGGTAGAGAATTTCAAAATACTAATTTCTCTAACTTCTGTGAAAAACTTGGAATCTTTCATGAGTTCTCTGCACCCATTAAACCTCAGCAAAATGGAGCTGTAGAAAGAAAGAATAGATCTCTTTAGGAGATGGCACGTGTTATGATTAACTCCAAGAAAATCTCTCTCAAACTGTGGGCTGAGGCTGTCAGTACTGCTTGTTATATCATTAATAGGGTTCATTTATGTCCTGGTACTAACATGACACCCTATGAGATCTGTAAAGGTAAAAAACCTAACATCAGTTACTTTCATGTGTTTGGACGTGTTTGCTACATTCTTAATGACAAACAACATCTTAGTAAGTTTGATTCGAAAAGTGATGTGGGAATTTTTCTAGGATATTCTATTAATAGCAGAGCCTATAGGGTTTACAACATGAGAACTCATACTATCATTGAATCTATAAATGTTGTTGTAGATGATACTAAAGATTTTGCAGATATATCCAAGGATAAAGATGAAGAGATGTAACCAGTGATGTTACAACATCTGATTCCACACAGAGACAAATCTTTGAAGGACCACTCGAGTCCGATGTAGATGGAGCCACCGAGTTTGATATCTTTGATCAAGTCGAAAAGAACCACCAAGCAGGATAAGGAAGAACTATCCAGTGGATCAAGTAATTGGGCAAGTAACCGAGGGCATTAAAACAAGAGATAAAGATAAAGTCAATTACAGGGAAATGGTAAGATTTGTCTGTTTTACTTCTCTAATTAAACCCAAAAATGTTAAAGAAGCTCTTGTTGATAAATATTGGGTAAATGCCATGCAATTAAAACTGGAGCAATTTGAGAGAAACAATGTGTGGGGTCTTGTTCCAAGGCCTGAAAATCTAATGTTATTGGAACCAAGTGGATTTTCAAAAATAAAACCGATGAACTTGGTAACATAACTAGAAACAAGGCCAGGCTAGCGGCTCAAGGCTATACTCAGGTGGAAGAAGTGGACTTTGATGAATTTTTGCCCCTTTGGCTAGGCTTGAGTCCATAAGACTCCTTCTTGCTTTTGCTTGTGTTCTTAAAATCAAACTGTTTCAGATGGATGTCAAATGTGGATTCCTTAATGGTTTTCTGAATGAGGAAGTGTTTGTTGAACAACCCAAAAGTTTTGAAAGTCCCCAATTTCCCACTCATGTTTTTAAACTGAAAAAATCTTTGTATAGATTGAAGCAAGCTCCTCGGGCTTATTATGAAAGGTTGACTATCTTCTTGTGTGATAATGGTTATAAAAAGGGAAGTGTTGATAAAACCCTATTCATCCAAAAGTTTAAGAATGGTATCACCATTGCTCAAATTTATGTTGATGACATAGTGTTTGGATCAACCTCTAAGCAAAAGCTTGATGAGTTTGTTGGTTATATGACTTCTGAGTTTGAAATGAGCATGGTAGGCGAGTTGAATTATTTTCTTGGTTTACAAGTTAAACAGTTTGACAAAGGCATTTTTATCACTCACAATAAATATGCCAAAAATCTTGCTAAAAGATTCGGACTAGACAATAAAAAGCATATGAAAACTCCCATGGGGACTAATGATAAATTGTCCAAAGATGAAAATGGAACTCCTATTGATCCTACTCTTTACAGAAGCATGATAGGAAGCCTTTTGTATCTCACTGTTAGTAGACCTGATATTAGCTATAGTGTCTGTGTTTGTGCTAGATATCAGTCATGTCCTAACGAGTCTCATTTGAAAGCTGTAAAAAGAATCTTTCGTTATATAAATAGGACTACAAAACTTGGTATATATCTTATACTCTTCTGATACTAACACTAATTTGGCTGGTTTAAGTGATGCTGATTGGGCATGTGATGTTGATGACAGAAAAAGCACTACTGGAGGGTGTTTTTACTTTGGAAACAATTTGGTTTCCTGGTATAGTAAGAAACAAAACTGTGTTTCAGTATCTACTGTTGAATCTGAGTATATAGCACTAGGAAGTTGTTGCTCCCAAATGTTATGGATGAGACAAATGTTGGCTGATTATGGGGTTGAAGAAAAAGTCCTTACTGCTTATTGTGATAATTCTAGTGCCATAAATATTTCTAAAAACCCAGTGCAACACTCCAGAACAAAACACATCGATATTCGACACCATTTTATTAGAGACTTGGTTGAGAATAAGATTGTTACCATTGATTTTTTCACCACTGAGAATCAAATTGCTGATATTTTCACCAAAGCCCAAGACTTTAAAAAGTTTAATTACTTGAAACAGTCTCTGGGTGTCTGTACTCTCTGAGCAGTGTGGGTTTATGTGCTGCAACACCATATGCATCATCTCTTCTTTTTCTTGATGTGTTGCAACCTCCTATTGATCTTATTCTTTTGCATTAGTCATTGTGCATTTTTAAGATCATTACATTTGCTTTTCTCTGTTTTTATTGTTGTGACTCTATTGAGTACTCTTTTGATGTAACCTTTGCCTAAAAACAATTGTGGATCAATTTGTAAACAGAATGATTTTTCCCATGGGAAAGATGTATTTGTTCTGGGCATTTGACGTAAAAAGCTGCCTATAGATTGTGTGTTAACGCTATTCAGTTGTGAACTATTCTCTGTTCTTTTATATGCTTGAATCATGTTATGATCTTCTGAGAAAAAGCTACCCATGTTTTGGAGCGAAATGTCACGCCCCATGACATTGGGGTGTCTTTCGCTATGACTACTGGTGGATTGTGCTGTGAATGACTGTATGTGGCTTCAGTCGGCTGGTTTGTGGGTACGTGTACATGACCCTTCGGATGTTCAGGCAGGCCTACCCGGTTAAGTTCGGGGAGCTTGTCGCTAGTCGTGGACTTGACGGTGAAGAAGGGAATTGGCCATCCCTACCCAAACTGGTCGGATGCTGGAGCCGCATTCCTGATGAGCCCAAGGCAGGGCGAAACCAGTGGTTCTCCCGAGGGATAGGCTGGCCCCGGGTCTGGGGCGCCGCGCGGGCATCGTGTGGTGGCCGAAATGGCTAGGCCCGTGACAAGTGGTATCAGAGCCGTCCCGGCATTTGTATTCCGTGGTTGCGCCAAGCGCTCTTACCAAGAGGGTGGTGGAGTAGGCAGGGGAGCGGAACATGTTGGGTGGCGATCATCTGGGAGAATCCTCTCTGGTCTCCGAGTGCGATTGGTGTGCGATGGGCACACGAGTGGGCTGCCAAGGGGGAGCCGTTGATACACTTCGGGTGAAGTAGACCGTGTACGAGGGCGTACACCATATTGGGTGGGGGAGGATGTCACGCCCCGTGACATTGGGGTGTCTTTCGCTATGACTCGGTGGATTGTCTTTGTGAATGGCGTATGTGGCTTGATCGGTGGTTTGTGGGTATGCGTGTACATGACCCTTCGGATGTTCAGCAGCATACCCGGTTAAGTTCGGGAGCTTGTCGCTAGTCGTTGACTTGACGGTGAAGAAGGGAATTGGCCATCCCTACCCAAACTGGTCGGATGGATCTTTGGAGCCGCATGATCTGATGAGCCCAAGGCGGTGAAACCAGTGGTTGTCCCGAGGGATAGGCTCGCCCCGAGTCCGGGGCGCCGCGCTGGCATCGTGTGGTGGCCGAAATGGCTAGGCCCGTGACAGAAAGCTACCGACTGGCTAAATGTTCTATTCATTATTCCTTTCACTAAAAATTGTTAAATGGGAAAATAATTTTGATCCATTGACATTCTGTGGTGATGTTCTTGAAAAACGCGGTACAACATCAGGTTCAAAGACAAAAACGCCGAGGATTTTTTTTTACTCCTGTCAGAAATAAAATCATCATTTTAGACATCCCTCAGGATCATTTTTTTGGGTTTATGGAAAATATTTTCCTTATTGATTCGATGTGGTGTATTAATTTTGGAAATAATTTTTTCCTTAAATTTGTCTCTTATAAAAGGTATTGATCATCAGTGCTTAATTTCGATTAATTGCACACCTTGGATTATGGGACTTTCCCAAAAATATTTGAATTTCAAATAAGCAGTTGGGAAGTTTTATGGAAACCACCATTTTTAGCCGCAAGTGCATCTCACCAATTAAGGGAGTTATTTTCTTTTCCTATATACTCTCTTTCTGATTTAATTTTGAAACACATCTCCTATTTTCTGCTGAAGATTGACTTTGCTCTCTCTCTCTCTCTCTCTCTCTCTCTCTCTCTCTCTCTCTCTCTCTCTCTCTCTCTCTCTCTCTCGAATCTTTCTATCATATATGTGCTTCTCTATTTGATTTTGTTAAGATTCAGTACATGGTTCGTACAAGGGATCAAATCCTTAGAGAACTAAGAGAAGTGGCTGAAAATCGAAGGAGAAATAGAGCAAACCCTCTGTTAGATAAATGTTTTTATCATGATTTTGATGATTTTGTTCGATTTTGTCAAATGAGTTTTTAATCAAAACAATGTCCTTAAATGTTGTCTAAATACTTCCGATCGACTTAAAATATTTTTACTATTTTTCGGAGTATTTTTTGGAGTTTATTTTCGATAAAATATTGGACAACACATTTGTTTCAGGCTCGACCGGTCGCCCTATAGGGCAACCCGTACCTGAGTTGAGTTTTGAAACAGAAAATGGGGCATAAGAAAAATGGGGGAGGGCGACCGGTCGACCAGGTGGTCGACCCCTGGGCGACCGGTACCTGGGCGCAGCTATTTTGGTTCCCTCTTCTCTGTTTCGTATTTCTTTCAACCTCAACCGGTCATTGTTAAGGGCGACCGGTCCCCCTGTGTAAAATTCGCTGAAATTCAATTTCAATCTTATCTCTGCTTGTGACACGGTCGCCCCCTTGTTTATCAAAGAAACTATCCGTTGCATTTTCGCATGACTTTTCTCTATTTTGTGGGATTGATTTCTAACAGCTCTATTGATGATTTTAAATGGTTTCTTTTGCAGCAAATCACTCCCCAAGGAGGAGCCTATGTCTGGAAATGAAAGCCAAGTCCTCTCCTATAAATAGAGGCTTCATTCAAGCAACAAGATACAACACTCTACACAAGCAAAGAGCAATCAAGCAAACACTTTCATATATCTTGTTGTATTAGCCTTAGCACTTTCACTTGCACAAATTTGAGGTCTAGGCTTTCAATTCTTGATTACACTTGTACTCATATTGTATCAATCATTATTGAGTTGTAATCTTGATTTTGGTCATCATTCAACACAAGACATCCTTGTGAGTATTCTTGTGGTAAGAATACACTTGGGTGATCTAGGTGATAGGTGTTTGAAGGTTGTGGTAATCTTCAAAAGTGTTGTAAGAGGATTGTGGTAATCCTCAAGGTGGTGTAAGAGGGTTGTGGTAATCCTCAAGGTGTTGTATTAATTTTTGGTAAATTAATAAAATCTTTTTTTCTTTTTGAAATCCATCCCAGATATATTGGGGTGGTAGTAGATTAAGCCCTATGTGGGTTGAACTACTATAAATCGACGTGTGCTATTTATTTTCCGCACTTAGCATTTCATCTTTGCTTGAGTTTTACGAAAAAGAGGGCAAAATCTGGCTTAGGGATAATCTATTAACCCCCCCTCTAGATTATAGTAGCCACTTGGACTAACAAGTGGTATCAGAGCCAAACTCTTTGGCTAGCTCGTTCCGAGTAAAGAGGAAAGATCTATGGCTATATATGATGCTCATCTCACCACCGGCTCCTCCACCAACAAGCCACCACTATTTAACGCCAACAACTCGCATTTTGGAAAGACCGTATGGAGTGCTTTCTACAAGGGTGCGGGTTCGACATTTGAAATGTGGTCATTGAAGGAGTTGATCAACCAACCAAGACATCGGAGGATGGCACCTCGACTCCTAAACCTTTCAAGGAGTTCAATGAAAATGACAAAAAGGCTTTCTCTCTAAACGGTAAGGCCTTAAATATTTTGCATTGTTCTCTTACGGCTACCGAGTATAATCGCATAAGAGGCATAATGTCGGAACATGAGGTTTGGGAAAAATTGGAGACAATTTATGAAGGGACTAAGAAGGTCAAGCAAGCAAGAAAGACCATGCTTGTTAAAGACTTTGAAAACTTTAACATGCATGATGGTGAAAGCATCTCCAAGATGGTGGAAAGGCTTGATAATATTGTCAATCCTCTTGTGGCCCTCGGTAAAGTCATCTCCGAAGAAGACAAGGTGACTAAGGTATTGAATGCTCTTCCTGGCTCATGGTCCGAAAAAGTAACGGCAATCACGGAAGCACAAAACCTTGAGACACTCAAGTTTGACGAGCTTATTGGAAACCTCCTCATCTATGAAGTTTATCTCAAGGAGAGGAAAAATTCCAAACCATCCATAAATCAATCGGGTATGCAAATTATTCCTAAAGGTCTTGCTTCTTCTTCTAATAATGCATACTATGATAATGATGATGATAGGAGACGGCCGCACTTGTTCAAAAATTTGCAAAATTTGTGAATAAAAATAAAGCAAGAAAACCAAGAGATAATGCTTGCTTTAAATGAGGAAAACCCGGGCACTTCATTGCCGATTGCCCAAAGCTCGATGAAGAGGATCAAAAGAAAAGGAAGCCTTTCACGAAAAAGAAGGCTCTAAATGCGGAGGTCAAAACGTGGGATGAACTACTCAAAACAACCGATGAGGAAGGAGAAACCGAACACGGTCTCATGGCCATAGATGATGAAAACAATGAGGTACGCTCTAACTCTTCTACTTCCTCCATGGTTGATGACTTGCAATGTGATTTCGATGAATTGCAAATTAAGTTTCAAAATTTAATTGTTAAATACAAAAATTTGAAAAAGGAGCATAAGGAGCTTAAGGTTGAAAAAGAAAAATTATTTACCTCTTATGAATCTCTAGACAAAGCTCATGCTCTTACTCTTACTAGAGTTCACTCTCTTGAAACCGAAAAGGAATCGCTCACAAAAGATATTGAATGTTTGAAAAATTATGTGCATCGTTTCAACATAAGCACGGATAAAGTCACAAAAATTTTAGATTCACAAAGAGGTGAGCATTCCAAATTGGGACTTGGTTATAAGTCATTTCAAAGTGTTTTTAAGAAAAATAACCAAGGTCCGACTTTTGTACGTGCTAATAGTTATAATACTCCTACTTGTTTTTATTGTGGCAAAGTTGGACATTATGCTAATAATTGCAAATTGAGAAATAGCTCTAGACATGTTTGGAGACCCAAAGGTCTCAAGACTAACCCCCATGGACCCCAAAACTATAGGGTACCTAAAAGAAATTCTTTTGTAGGTAATAGGGACTATAACAACAATGGAAGATTCAAAATGGCTCGTGGACAGCGGATGTTCACGCCATATGACCGGGAGGAGAGAACGTTTTACCAACATCAAGCTCCAAGAATAAGGTATGGTCATGTTCGGCAATGGCAAAGGAAGAATTCTTGGAAATGGAAAAATTGGTAACTCTTTTTTCTCTCTTAGTAACATTCTTTTAGTAGAAGGGCTTAAGTTTAATTTGATAAGTGTTAGCCAACTTTGTGATTCAAATTATAATGTTTCCTTCAATAAAGAAAAATGCCTTATACTTAAAAATGGTGAAATTATTTGTGAAGCAAATAGAAAAGGCAATCTTTACAAAATTTGTACAAGTGATTTGGTTAGTCAAAATGTTTCTTGTTTAGTCGCCAATAATGATTTAACTAGTTTATGGCATAGGCGACTTGGACATGTTGGATACAAGAATTTGAAAAATATTTACAAAAACCAACATGTGAAAGGACTACCCAAATTGAATTTTGAAAATCTTGGCTTATGTGATACTTGTCAAAAGAACAAATTAGTTAAAAGTAGTTTTAAGCCCAAAAATGAAATTTCCACAACCAAACCCCTACAATTACTTCACCTTGATTTGTGTGGAGATATTGGTACGGCAAGTCTAAGTGGAAAACATTACACTTTCGTTATTGTCGATGATTTTTCTAGATATACTTGGGCTCTTTTTCTTACCAATAAAAGCGATGCCATTAATGAGTTTGTTAAGTTGTGTAGACTCATTGAAAATGAAAAGGAAGACACTATTAAGTCTATTCGAAGCGATCGAGGTGGAGAATTTGATGGTGAATTTAGAGTCTTTTGTGAAACCAAAGGATATGCTCATAATTTTTCGGCTCCAAGGACACCTCAACAAAATGGAGTAGCCGAAACGAAAAATCGGACACTACAAGAGATGAGTCGGTCCATGCTCAATGAATTTTCACTTCCAAAATATTTTTGGGCCGAAGCCGTAAGTACCGCTTGCTATGTCATTAATCGAGTTTATATTCGTCCTAAAATGAATAAAACTCCATATGAGCTTTGGAAAGGTAGAACTCCAAATATTAGTTATTTCAAGATATTTGGTTGTAAATGCTTTATTTTGAATACCAAGGATCAATTGGACAAACTTGATCCTAAGACCGATGAAGGGATATTTATGGGATATTCAACAAAAAGCAAAGCATATCGGGTTTACAATAAGACTAGTGGAGTTGTTGAAGAATCCGTCCATGTCAAATTTAATGAAGCTTCGGGTGTTGAAAGAATACCTAATGATGAAAGTGATGAAAAGGATATTATTGACCAAATTGTTCAAGTTGATGATCAACCGTCTACATCAAATGATCAAACGTCCACTTCAAATGGTCCTCAAGAAGATAGAGGTAATACCTCGGATCTTCCCGTTGCATTGAAATTTAAGGGAGATCACCCAAAAGATCTTATTATTGGTGATCTCCTTGACAAAGTGATGACCCGGAGAAAATTTGCCGAGAAAGCTCTTATTTCTCAAAAAGAGCCTAAGAATGCTAAGGAGGCCATTGAGGATGAGGATTGGTTCTTAGAGATGCAAGAGAAGTTAAATCAATTTAAAAGAAATGATGTATGGGAATTGGTACCTTGTCCTCCATCTCAAACTATTGTTGGTACAAAATGGGTATTCCGGAACAAACTTGATGATCAAGGCAACATTGTTCGAAATAAGGCAAGGTTAGTAGCTCAAGGGTATTGTCAAGAAGAAGGTATTGACTATGATGAAACTGTTGCACCCGTAGCACGTTTAGAAGCTATTCATATTTTACTGGCCTATTTTTGTTTTAAAAATTTCAAACTTTACCAAATGGATGTTAAATCCACTTTCTTAAATGGTATTATTCAAGAAGAAGTCTATGTAAAACAACCTCCAGGGGTTTGAAAATTTTTCTAGGCCTAATGATGTTTATAAACTTAAAAGGCCTTGTATGGTTTAAAGCAAGCACCCGTGCATGGTACGATAGACTTAGCTCTTTTCTTTTGCAAAATGGCTTTATAAGGGTAAAATTGATACAACTCTCTTTGTTTTTGAAAAAGGGCAAGATTGCTTACTTGTGCAAATTTATGTTGATGATATTATCTTTGGTGCTACTAATGATTCTTTGTGCAAGAAATTCTCAAAATTGATGCAAGGAGAATTTGAAATGAGTATGATGGGGGAGCTCAACTTCTTTCTTGGACTCCAAATTAAGCAATGTCAAGAAGGTATTTACATTTCGCAATCAAAGTATACAAAAGAACTTTTGAAAAAGTTCGGCATTGAAGAAGGAAGAACCGTATCTACTCCCATGGCAACAAATGTCAAAATTGACAAAGATGAAAAAGGCAAGTCCGTGGATGAATCAAAGTATCGAGGTATGATTGGTAGTTTACTTTATTTAACCGCTAGTAGACTGGACATTCTTCATGCCGTATGCCTATGTGCTCGTTTTCAAAGCAATCCCAAAGAATCTCATATGAGTGCCGTTAAAAGGATATTTCGATATTTGAAAGGCACTATTCAATATGGTCTATTTTATCCAAAGAATGAAAATTTTTCTCTTAAAGGTTATAGTGATTCGGATTATGCGGGAAATATTGATGATCGGAAAAGTACTTCCGGATCATGTCAATTTTTACGCGATTGCCTAGTTTCTTGGTTTTCAAAGAAGCAAAACTGTGTTTCTCTTTCAACGGTCGAAGCCGAATATATTTCCGCCGCTTTTTGTTGTACTCAACTTCTTTGGATGAAACAAACCTTAGCGGATTACAAATGCTCTTTTGAAAATGTACCTATCTTTTGTGACAATATATCCGCTATAAATATTGCTCAAAACCCGGTTCATCATAACCGTACTAAACATATTGAGATTCGACATCATTTTCTAAGGGATTCTGTTTCAAAACGAAAAATTGAGATATCTTTTGTACCATCTCAAGATCAATTAGCGGACATTTTTACAAAACCGCTATCTTCCGAGACTGTTGCGTCGATACGAGCTCGGTTAGGCATAATGCATATTGAATGAGGCTTACGTTTGCATTTTGCATGTTTTTAAAACTTAGGGGCGAAAAATCGGTTTTTTGGTTGAAAATTCGGATTTTATTAAAAATGACAAGACAGTAGGCTAAACAGGTTGAGGGCAACCGGTCGCCCTCAACATCGACCGTTCGCCCTCAACCACGACCGGTCGCCCTAAGCCTAAGTTTGGATTAAAACCGTTCTGTCTTCGGCATTCTTCATTTTAACTTATTTAGGCCATTTTTCGTCCCTTTTGCCATATTCACACAAACTTCATTCAAAATTTATTTTCATGCATTCTATTCGCAACTTGGACATTATATAGCATGATTATCATCATCATAGCTCACCTTTTCCGATCAAATGGTAAGAATTTTCCTTCCTTTGCTCAATTGGGTTGAACCCTTGAGTTTATGACTTTCTTGTATATTTCTTGCTATATTGTGCATATGATCTTGATGAGCTTAGTTAGTATGTTGTATTGTATGATGTTTGACGTGAATTGGTAATGAAATTTTTTGGCTTGAATCATTTACAAGGGCTATATACAACCTCTTTTAATTTTCACGCCCACAAAGTGTTCGATGAAATGTCGCAATGAAAATTTCAACTTCTACATGATACTCTTGCTTCCAAAAGTCTTCAATACTTATTGAGATCATGTTTTGGCAAATAAAATGAGCGTATGAACTCTTCATGACACATTTCTCCCATTTTCCTTGGATTTTTAAGCCTAAATTGCTCAACAGTTGATAAACCGTCTCTTTTGCACACTTTGATATAATTGTATGATGTTTTTATCATCCTAACATTCTTTTTGATGATTCCAAAGGGGGAGAAACAGGAAATTGGCTCGTTAGCCAAAAGAAGCTAATAAAAGCTATAAGCTATGGCTTCGTAAAGCCAAGAATACCTAGTCCATGGCTTGTATTATGGACTTAAATGCAAAAGTTTTTACATAAGTATTGAGACAGGGGGAACTTCTTAGCCTATGACGTTTATAGGAATCTTATATAAGCTTGTTATAGCTTGTGCTTCTAGCTTTTGCAATATCTCTTGTTGATATGCTCATAGATAGGGGGATCTTTGTATGGAATAACGGATAGTTCACTCGTAAAACCGGAAAACTAATTTGTTTTCAAAGTCGTCCTCGAGAAAATTGTTTTGGTTTGTAATCATCAAAAAGGGGGAGTTTGTTAGATAAATATTTTTATCATGATTTTGATGATTTTGTTCGATTTTGTCAAATGAGTTTTTAATCAAAACAATGTCCCTAAATGTTGTCTAAATACTTCCGATCGACTTAAAATGTTTTTACTATTTTTTGGAGTATTTTTTGGAGTTTATTTTCGATAAAAAATTGGACAACACATTTGTTTCAGGCTCGACCGGTCACCCTATAGGGCAACCTATACCTGAGTTGAGTTTTGAAACAGAAAATGAGGCGTAAGAAAAATGGGGAGGCGGCGACCGTCCGACCCCGGGCGACTGCACGGGAGCAACTATTTTTGTTCAGTCTTCTCTGTTTCGTATTTCTTTCAACCTCAACCGGTCATTGTTAAAGGCGACCGGTCGCACCCCCCTCCGACTGGTCCCCCTGTGTAAAATCCGCTGAAATTCAATTTCAATCTTATCTCTGTGACCGTCGCACTTGTTTATTAGCAAACTATCCGTTGCATTTTCAGACAGCTTTTCCCTATTTTGTGGGATTGATTTCTAACAGCTCTATTGATGATTTTAAATGGTTTCTTTTGCAGCAAATCACTCCCCAAGGAGGAGCCTATGTCTGGAAATGAAAGCCAAGTCCTCTCCTATAAATAGAGGCTTCATTCAAGCAACAAGATACAACACTCTACACAAGCAAAGAGCAATCAAGCAAACACTTTCATATATCTTGTTGTATTAGCCTTAGCACTTTCACTTGCACAAATTTGAGGTCTAGGCTTTCAATTCTTGATTACACTTGTACTCATATTGTATCAATAATTATTGAGTTGTAATCTTGATTTTGGTCATCATTCAACACAAGACATCCTTGTGAGTATTCTTGTGGTAAGAATACACTTGGGTGATCTAGGTGATAGGTGTTTGAAGGTTGTGGTAATCTTCAAAGGTGTTGTAAGAGGATTGTGGTAATCCTCAAGGTGGTGTAAGAGGGTTGTGGTAATCCTCAAGGTGTTGTATTAATTTTTGGTAAATTAATAAAATCTTTTTTCTTTTTGAAATCCATCCCGGATATACTGGGGTGGTAGTAGATTAGGCTCTAGGTGGGTTGAACTACTATAAATCGACGTGTTCTATTTACTTTCCGCACTTAGCATTTCATCTTTGCTTGAGTTTTACGAAAAATAGGGCAAAATCTGAAAAACCGGGATAATCTATTCACCCCCCCTCTAGATTATAGTAGCCACTTGGACTAACACCCTCTTCCCAGAAACCCTCACTCTGATCAACCTCCGGTTTCTGTTGGTGCGATTTCTGGTGCAGAAACACTTCAAGGGCAACCTCTGGGTGTCGATTTGAACAACCCTCCTCCCACTGATCCAAACATTAGGGCTCGTGTGTCTCGTGTAAGTTCTCTCCCTACGGCACAAGAACAGGGGTTGGACACCATGGGGAATGAACCATCAAGATTATCTCCTCCCTCAAGCCGCATTTGACCGGCTGATCAAAGCTTTGCAAAAACCTATGCTCGCAAGAAGAAAAGAGGGGAACCTCTTCAGATAAATACATCAAAAGCGGTTCAAATTGCAGAAAAATAAGTGCCCTTGGTTAAGGAGAGTGGTACAATGTCTAAGAAACCTTCAAGGAGGATAATAAGGAAAATGGTGTTCATGATTCAGAGGATGAAATTCCCAGAAATGATCCTCTTACACAAGCAAAATTAACCATTTACACAAGCATGACATTCTAGGGCTTACAAAGGCTACAACTGTAAAAAATATTAATTTGATAAGCAGCTCATAAGCAACATTAAATGCCTTCACAAGCAAAAACTAACCAGTTACACAAGCATGTCAATCCACAACATCGTTCTGATAAATAAGCAACAAACTCATACTACATATGCAACACACTCACTAAGCAACAAACTTATACTACATATGCAATACACCCACTTTAAATAAGCAACACACTCACTTTAATGTGAATACACACAACATAAGAAACAAAAAAAAGCACGAACCATAGCTAAGGAAATTGCAAATAATCCTTCTCCAGATGTTGCGATAGAGTTTTCGGAAGATGATTCCTCTTCGGATGATGATGATGAGAGCAATAAGTCGGAAATGTTGAAGGATGTTGGTGAACCTTCAGGTACTATTGCTAAAGGTGTAAACACCAGTGTTGAAACATCAAAGTCTCACAATGACTCTGACAACTCTGATCATGAACCATCAGACTCCGAGCATGAGGACAACAAAGTTTTATTTGTTGTCTTTTATTCTACTGATAACAAGAAATTGTGGGATTTTGTAGCCCAAAGGGAGATTCTGTGTGAATGGCCTATTAAGATAGAGGATCATATCAAATATGGTATTTTGCCTATACTTGAAGAAATGGAATTGTTTGGGTCTGTTACCAACATCAGTCCATATGTTGATAGGGTTGTTAGAGAATTCTATTGTAATCTCCCAGATAGATTTGATGATGAGGATTCTGCTAAATATGGTTCGGTTTGGGTTCGAAAGAAAGTCTATTCATTCACTCCGGAAGATATCAATGAGGTTCTTGATGGGAACAATGTGCTTAATGACAATCTGCCTTCTGATATGGATGAAATTGCTAAAACACAGAGTGGAGGGGTTGTGCAAGTCTGGCCTACCAAACAGGAAAAGTTCAAGGCCAAGGATCTCACCAAGAAATATACCCTGTTGCACAAAATTGCTGTGCAATTGGACCCCCACGAAGGATACCTCCTCTGTCACCAATGATCAAGTTGTTCTCCTGTACTGCATTGGGACCAAGCACCCTTACGATATTGGATAACTTATTTTCGACATAATTGGGACTCATGCTGGTTACACCAGTATGTATGGTATCATTCGTTACCCCTCTTTAATTTACAAAGTTCTTGTTTCTCAAGGGTTCAAAAAGAATGATTCTGAGGATTTGGTTGTTGTACCTGCCCCAATTTCCATCTATATATGTCAAGATCTTAAAAAGTGATAAGATATTTGATCTTGTATTTCCTGCTCCTACTGGGATTGCAGCTGCTGACATTGGTGCTACTTTTTTCAGTGTTCCAACACCTGGAAATGTTGCACTTGAGTCTCGCATTCGTGCAGAAATTGCTGAAGCAGAGCATCAGATTAAGTTTTGGACCTCTATAAAGCTGGAAGCCCAAAATTTCCTTCAGCAGCTTCGTATCCCATCTGCACCTTTGGTACCTGTTGCTCAAAAAAGGGGAGTAGACACTGGCCTGGCTGACTTGGCTGAAGCAGTTGCTATGGATGAAGAGGCACAATCTAAGGAGAAGTCCGATGAAAAGGAAGAAGCTAGTTCGGAGGGGAAGTTTGAGTATTATGATCAGGCTGACTCTGAGGGGAAGTCAAAGGATGATTAAATCTGAAGCATTCTATGTTTATCCTATCTTGTAGTTGGATGATAAAACTTGGTTATTTTGGATAAACTGATTGGATATGTATGCTATTGGATAAAGTATGCCTGATTTTGACTGTGCTAACTTTTGCAGGATTTAAATTCTAAGTGTTGCTTCACTTATGACTTTTTATTTTTTCCTACGTGATTTGTTTTGACCAAAAGTGCTAAAGGGGGATATTGTTAATGTTATGATTATTGGCAATTTTGTTTTTCTGCACAGTGCAAAATCTAGTGTTGTAACTCTAAAAATGCAACACTTAGTGTGCAGAATCTGGGCTGATTTCATGCCAGATTCTCTGTTTCTGGTTTATGGAAATTGTTCTATTTTGAGTAGTTTGCTGATAATCTTGGATGCCTTATCTAGATTTATTCAGCCCATATTATTGCCATTTAATCTCTTTTCCTTATGTCTTTGTTCTCACCTATAAAGAAAGTATTTGTTTTTTGCTGTTTTCCTTTTTTAGTTTGTAACCCCCAGCTGGGAATCTGCAAATCACTTGATTCCAACCATGAAGGATCGGTTCTCTATACTATAAAAAGGGAGTTCAACACGTTGAAGAAATTATCGAGAAAAATACTATCGAGCTATATTGTTTTTCTTCAAGAAATCTATTGTTTCATAATCTTATTCTTTGGGAGAAGAAGGTGAAGATCTACGGCGTGGATCGACTCAACCGTTCAAGGGATTTGAAGTTGGAGGGATTCCAACTAGGTTGAGATTGTGGAAGTTTCAATCAAGAGATTAGTTTTATACGACTGTTGGTGAATTGATAAAGAGGGAGTCTTTATGCTTTTTTGTAAATCCAGTCGTATTTGTAATAAGCATTGCTTTTCTAATATTGGATTGTTTTTTGTCTGGGCATGGCCTCGTGCATTAAGATTGAGGAATCAAAGCACGTTAAAAATCTCCGTGTTATTTTTATTATGTTGTGTACTTGTGTTGTTTGGTTCAGTGTTACAACATTAACATACAACACCTTAAGAATCTGATCTGTTTAAAGTTTTTAAGGCCTCAGATTCTATCAATTTTTATTTAGTCCTTTTTTGTTTATGAAACTTATATATACAGTCATTGAACACGTGATAATTTTTCGTTCAAATTAGAAAATTATCCAATTTGTTGTTCATGTCATCAACGTTTGGGTCCAAATTAGCAATATCCGGTGGAATTAGAATTTTCGGTGAAAAACAGATCAAATATGCCAAATTGTTGAAGTTACTGAACTAAGACATTACTTTGACAACTTAGTGGATCAGGCCAAAAGTCTAAGGGCGCGATTGGATATGCTTTCATTTTGAAAATTTTCATTTTACTAGAGAATAGTGCTAAAAGAATTTTTGGAAGAAAAATGATGAATTCTGATAGTGTGATTGGATGTGAGATGAAAAAGTAATGATGAAAGTTGATTTGATTTAAGAATAGTGAAATAATGATTGGATATGATTGCTAGTTAGAAATGTGTGAATGAATTAATAGTGAAATTTGTGGGAAAATATGTAATAATGATAATTTTTTTCTGAAAAAACGTGTAGATGTGATTGATAAGAAAAAAATGAGAAAAAGTGAAAGTGAGATAATAGTATATTTTCTGAAAATTTTCATAAACAATCGCATGTTTGACCAAAAAAAATTCTCTAGCGGAACGAAAATAGAATCTCATTCATATCCAATCGCAGCCTAAAGATGTCAAGTTACCTCACCAATTTTACAATTTTCCCTAGATTCTTTGTATATTGAGATGAAATTATGTTATCCAAGAATAAGATGAAAATGGAAAACCAATTATTCACCCAAGGAGCACAGTAAATCAGAATAGTCATGAGGATAAGGCACAGAGTGGGAGATGATATATACTATATAGTTGACCTCCCACAGCATTATCATTACCTTATCAGAATTACGGAAAGTAAAATTCTTAATCAATACTGTCGTATTTAATTTCTGCATCAATGTGGATACAAGATTTTGAGTCTTTGACAATGCTGGCATTGCTGACCAATTTTGTTCTCAAGTTCATTTGAAATATTAATCCGCAAACTTATCAATACTTTCTGCATTAATATTCCGGCTGTTCAACCTTTGAATAAGGTGGTAAGTTCTCGAGAAGGGGACGGCCAGTTGTTTGATGGTGACCAACGTCTAGGAGATGTCAACGATGCTGTATATGCGAATGAAGACATCATTGGGATTTTTTTTAGTACAATAAGGGATATTAAGGGAGCGATACACGCACTCCTATGAAATCGAACCTGGCTCAATCACCCTGACAACACAAATCTCTACCATTAGAGCACAAGGTTTATCCCTCATTGGCATATGGCAAAGAAACAAGAACGGGAAGATTAAAGATGAAGTCTTTTATAAGCCCTAGTGTTGTTTTATACAAACTTCAAGCAATGAATGAAGTAGTTCTTTCTTAGTTTAATTTGGCCTCAAGGAGTAGGACTTGGTTTGATCCTTGTAAAAATCATTATGTCGTTTTTTTTCTTCTTTTAATTTCGGCTGCAACTTGTTTTTTTGACAGAGGCTGCTACTTGTTTGATCGATGTTCCATTTCATGTAATAATAACTGGATCATAAGACATAGATTTTACTCGAAATTGGTTTTTTTTTGACAAGAAAACCAATTTTATTAATCAGTCCAAACTAGCAATACATCGATAAAAGACAAACAAATCGTTAAAAACCATAAAAGATGAAACTATGAAAAATTTCATACCATCTAGGTTAATAACAAAAATCGGCTTAAAGTCTACAACTTTGAAAAATCTATAATGGCTAGAATACCTATGAATCCAGATCTGCAAAATGTTGAAGACCACAATCTGATTTATCTCTGTCGAATCGAAAACTTGCTCGTCTGAATCACCCAAAACACAAAACATAACCGCAACAAGACGGCTACAAACCAAACGCCGCACCAGACGGCAAAATCACAAACAAGAGAAAAACAAATAACTCAGATCTACGTGGAGAAACCATTTATTTAAAACAAAAAATAAAAAGATGTAGATGGGGGTGATTTCAGGCCAAAAATGACCAAAAATCACCCCTTAATAATGAAGAACAAGAAAGAGAAGCAAAAGAGAGTTTGAGAGAAAATGAGACTAGGGTTTAGGAGAGATTTTTTTTTTTAGGTTAAGTAATTTTGGATAACAAAATCTAACAGAATTTAGTTCGAGTCTTTTGTGACTCTTTTTTCAAGACAAATCATACTAACTTTCCAGATTGACTAATCTACTCAAAACTTTCAATGTATTGTTTAAGAATGATTACAAAAACACTGAGGTTCGGGCTAAATACAAAAAAAATTCAGAAATTTTTGAAAATTACAAAAAATTCCTTTAAGTATGATTTATATTTCGTTTTCTCTCTTCATATGCAAAAATATTTCAAAAGCTCCCTTTACAATTATTAAAATGGTACAGTTACCTCCTTAAATTTAAGGCACAACCAAACCTCAAAGATTTTTTTTTGTAATTTTGAAAAATCTCTTGGTTTTTTTATAATTAGCCCAAACGTTAGGGGATTGTTGTAATTAACCCTATTGTTTAAGTTCATTAATTTGTCCACATTCATTAAACACATAATAAAAAAATAAACCCATTATTACATAATTAATTAACATTGTAAAACAAAGTTTGATTTAAAAATCAACATACTTGGACTAATTGCTACTTAAATACTTCTCTCATCAAATTATAATCTAAAAAGGTTATTATGAAACTTCCTGCTGTCTCACTCATTCTCTGACTAGTAACAAGTTGTCCAATTAAATGAATAAAATAGGAGAC
Organism: Rehmannia glutinosa; assembly: GCA_016081115.2. Lineage (NCBI taxonomy): Eukaryota > Viridiplantae > Streptophyta > Magnoliopsida > Lamiales > Orobanchaceae > Rehmannia > Rehmannia glutinosa. The sequence goes on from CM071930.1 coordinate 56,269,885, forward strand.
AAGTTTGAATTTGAATAGTTAGGGGTTGCCAGTTGCCACTTGCCACTGCTGAATTATGTCGTATTATACATAGTTAGATACTCGTATAATGAGATGAAATAATATCATGTAGGCGATGAGGACAAGGCGGAGTATTGGAAGACGGTGTTGAAATTGGTTTATAATTAATTGGGTTTTGATCAAGTTTGACCAATTATTTAAATGAGATATTTATTTTTAATTGGAAACAAATGAGATAAACATAATCTAAACTGTGGGTAGATCAATTTAGCATTTTGATTTTCTCAAAACCATTTTCAGGTGAATGAGAAATTTATGCATAAAGTAAATCACTTAAATGCATTTTTTATGGAAATATAAAAGAGTTAGAATATAAAGAGTCACTTCCCACATTGAAAATAAGGAGAAGTTTGGCTTCTTTATATAGAATTCACCAATATGAGGAGTACTCATGTGAAGCTCCTTATGATGCACCATAATGGACCACGTGGGTTCTAACTAGCTTTGAGCTAAGCCCAAGAAACTACGAGGATTGTGCGGTTTTGATTAGCTTTGAGCTAAACCCAAGGAGCTACGAAGATGGTGCGGAGCACCATCCGAACCCGAGCCTGGCCACTGATCCATACGAGAGATTATCTCGTACATTTGTTGTTGCCCTTGGTTTATTTCGCCGAATTGCTGCAAGTATTTAGTATGACATTCATCGACTATAGCCGACAATTGGTATATGTCGTCCATTAATGATGCCACATTGGACTCCAACTGCTCAATCCTCATGCTCAAACCCTCTGTGTCCCGTCCTCCTTGCCTAGAATACTCTGGTCTATCAGTTGCTACTTGTGGTTCTTTCCCCTCCTTGTTCTGCTTGAGCTCCTAAGGCCGACCCTTCCCTCATAAGCTAATTAGCACGCTCACATATCGTGGCGGCCTTCGAGTTGGGGAGTTTAATCTTGGTAAGGTCCGCATGTAGCAACCAATAATCATGCCCATCAACCTATATCATCTTCATAGCGGACAAGACATTTAAATCTATCTTTTTCCCACCCCCCGCAGTCGCGTAAATGCTGAAGTCTACATTAAAGTGTGTTGTGATTGGTGTAATCAAACCCCCAACATAAATTTCCCTCTTCTACTACTTCTTCACCCTCTCAAATTGTCTAGCGATGAAATCCCCAGTATTGGGTACCACCTCAGTACCTGAAACCATACACTACAATATAAACATCTCATCAGTGCGGGGCACCCCCTTACTATCACCCCTAGCAAACACAGTTTCCGCCAATGTGCACTGCACATATCGAAAGATAGGAGTATTAGGCTTTTGAAGTCCCCTGTGTAAAAATCCTACGTCCCGTAATCTCTCTCCAAAATTTAAGGATATCAAAATTTGCATGCTCATCTTTCCCGTATGCCGGTGTTTGGTAAATGTCATTCAAGTCATCTAAAGTAAGTTTCATCGGTTCATTAGTCATTCGAAATCTCACACCCATTAACAACTTTTTCTCGTGACCAACTCAACCCACTCAAAAATTCAAATGTCAAAACCAAATAAGTAAGCCAATTTCCATTCAAAAAAAATCCAATCAATTCTCCCATATAAAGCTCTAAAATGATCTAGCATTCCCAAAGTAGTGAGATAATAATTATCGGGGTACCTTGTTGAATGAATGTCTAAGAAGTAGAGGTATTCCCATCGATTTTGGTGTGTTTCATCCGGAAGGTCGACATTGGCAAATTCAGGTGTGTTCATCTCATACTCCGGCAGGGGTTTCTGAGTCGACTACCTTCTTCTTCTTGTATTCCTTCTAGCTCTACCATCACCACCTCTTGAAGCCATGAATTTGAAGATTATAATTCAAGAAAATCTGAAATTTTTTAAATTGACCCTCCCCAAACTTGAAGAGTAGAAAGTAGAGGTGGAGAATTGGAAACAATAAGTGATCAATTTCCTGAGGGGAAAGAGAATTAAAAACCCTATCTTGAAGAATTGAAGAGTGGATTGAAGAATTTTGGAGTGGGGAGAGGTTTATAAAGAGAGAATTTCCAGACCTAGGGTACGAAAGGGAAGAAGTGGTTAATTTTGGAGTGTTTGAGTTGAAAAAGGAAATAAAAAACATGAAGTCGGGTGCGCACATGGGTCGTGTGAAATTACACATGTAGACCTTGTGCGTTGCTGCTGATCTATATATTTCTGCGGAGCAATTCCCACGGGTGTGGGAATTCACACGGTCTTCCCGTGGGCTTTGCTCTCTATTTCTGCCACTTTCACTATTACCACGACCATGTAAAATTTTACATAAGCGTGGAAACCATTTTTCGAATATTTTTTTTCTTTTGCATATCCGCAGTATGTCGTGACGCCTCCTATACAACAACTCACAAAACAAACAAAACTAAAAATTAAGTTAGTACAAAATAAAAATCAAATGAACAAAGATGATTCAAAATTGGGTTCCCTCCTAAAAAGTGCTAAATTTTACGTCTTCAGCCATACACCTGATTATCTTATGGCTCGATCAAAAATATGGCCTACATTTTCGGCTTCTTTTCTTGCTCGTAATAATGCTTAACTCTTTGTGCATTCATGATGAAAGTGCGACCGTCCTTTGCTAACAATTCAATGGCTCCTGGTGGTAATATCTTTTTGATGACAAACGGTCCCGACCACCTTGATTTGAGTTTACCCCAAAAGAGTTTCAATCGAGAATTATACAAAAGTACCACTTGACTGGGTAGGTGTTCGCCTATTTTTATAGCTTCACCGCAAGTGTACGGATCAGTTTATAGAATAGGGTTTGCAAGGTCGAATCCACAGGGATTAATAAATTAATGTACTAAGTATTGGATTATAATAGTCCTATTTTTATCTAAACTATCGAAATTTGAAGGTTTGGTTTTATTACTACTAAAGCGAGTAAATTAATCCTAAAATAACAAAGTAAAGAGTGATTAAAAGATCAAGTATGGATGGATGGATTCTGGGTTATGGTTTCAATTAATATCCCACTTTTATGCTCAGGTTAAGCAAACCAAGGTTAAACATATTCTTCTCTATAGACCAATCACCAAAGTAATTTACCCTCTCTCTCGAGATGTATGTAAAAGCGTTGATTGAAATATCTATGTTAGCATCTCTACTCAACATGAGATATCCAACTCCCAAAAGTTCAAAAGATTAAAAGATCTCACAAATATTCACAGACTTCTCAATCATGCAATCTATTTGTGTCAAGTACTCAAGATCTAGTATTGAAACTCATCGGTTAGAATTATGGATCAATACATCAAACAAGTTTAGATCAAAGGCCTTTTGATAAAACAAGAATTAAAGCCAAGTACTTGAATAGAGAAAGAAAACATTAACTTCAATTATCCTTAATCATCACATAAAAGTGTTTATTAATCTACTCCCAAACCCGGGAATCACAAGAGTTTTAGCCAGACATTGAAAATAAACAATTCATAGACAAATTATCCATAATCAAAATCTAACTAATTGAAATACGATACGATGGAATGAGTGACTCGGGGATGACGACGATCTCGATCTATCTTCAATCCTCGAAGGTGTGGTTGCGGTCTTGATCAATCTCTCGAAGTTTCCAATGGAAAACTGCTCTTTTCTCTGGTTTCTAGGGTAAAAATCAGTGTGTCCTCGTTCGTGGCCGCCCCGGGTCTATTTGTACTTCGTTCGGGTCGAAACCTAGTTGAAATTTGACAAACTCTGTTTTTTCCCCAAAGACGGCACGACGCGTGCCCTTTGGCACGCCTTGACCCGTCTCGGGAGTCGAACCTTTGTAGTCTTTCTTCGAGGGGCACGGGCGTGCCAATATGGCACGGGCTGCCCGTGCCCTAGGCCGCACCTTGAGTCCTTTTGTTTGGGTTGAGCACGGGCCGTGCTAGAGGAGCACACCCGCCCGTGCTCACACGGGAACAATATGCCCATAGGCTATTTTTTCCCGTTTCTCGCCCGGTTCGTCCAACTTCTTCTCAGCTCGACTCCAAACTTCGTCACTTGAGTCAAGTATTGGCGGTTGCAATGCTCGAATTGTTGCCACTATGCCACAAATATAGATAAATTCCTACAAAACGAGCAAAGCGTAATCCAATTTCACAAAACAAGAATACAACCCAATTTACTCGTATAATGCATGCATATTCCCTCATTCTAGCCAATATTAAGCCCAAAATACATGCAAAATACCAGTCAATCAAACCCCCAAACTTAAACGCTGATGTGTCCCGGTCCGGTCAACACTTTATAAACAAGACAACACAATTGGGGAAAAGAAGAGCAACTCAAGAACACCGCATCACAATTCATGTCATCTATCCATAGACATCAAGCATAAACCAACCAAGTTTCAAATAGCTAACACGGAGCACAAGTCTATTAAAATCATGGTAAAACACTTCAAATCACGCCTCTCAGGGATAAAGTGTATACTCTACTCACTAGAATGATAAGGGACGTGTATTCGCTCAAATCATATCAATGTTGAAGAATTACCATATGCTTGCAAATCGTCTCACATCTCCGCCACTCGTTTGTATGCAATTCACAAATCAGAAAGGACTTTGTTTATGGTTGTAATGAAGGTTCTTTGGTTAAGGTAGGGAAATATGGATAAAGTGACTCAACTCAAGCGTATAGATTGGTAAGCACATCGTTTTTCTCTAACAGTTATTTTAATACCAACCAACTATGTACTCCCAATCGCCTTATATCTTATCACCTCTCTATTTCTCCCTTTTTTTTCATACACATCAATCTCTTTCGCCTTACATCACAATTTCCAGCCTATTTCTGTACAAGCCGACTCACTTCTTTTTCAGTCACGTTTTTTTTTTTTTTTTTTTTTTCTTCGACTGACTTGTGAGTATCTTCATTTTTCTCCTTTTCTTCTTTTATTCCCAATCACCAATCATACAAACTATTTTCTAATTTCTTGATATCCCTTCATTCAATCATTTATTCTATCCTTTACTCAATGCTATACGCTCAAGTTTAGGATAACGGATATATCAATTTAAGTTCTAAGGCTTGAAATGTGGCTATCAAAAAAAATCAGGCAATAGGCTCAAGTTGGCTAACTAGGAAAATCAAATATCATAAGGTAGGCAAAAAGGCTTGAAAGGCTTAACAAAAATGGCCTAAAATCATTTTCATGAATGCATACAACATGTGACCTTGACGGAGATACCAGAGCAAGTTCTAGAATTCAAATCAACATGAATGACACACTCAAGCAAACAAGACTGCATATGATGAAAGCAGTAAAGGCTCAAAAGCTCACAGGCTTGTAAGTGCATAATTCAAAGCATTTTAACCATGATCCCAATAATCACATGCTCCATATTAATTATTCTCAACCCGATCAACTCACACTCAACATCCAATTCAAAACAACATGAACTAATCCGCAAATGCTCCCAAGATCAAGACCTCAAAAAACACACAAACACACAATAGCGGTCAACTCACTCCCTAACTACTAGGAAAGCAATAAACGTGCTAAAGCGATAAACATGCTAAAACCATAAAAAAAAAAATCAAACATCTAATGCACTGCACCCTATATGATATGCTCTACATGCAACTAAATGAATGCAAACGCCACACCCATCAATAAAATTACTACCTCTCCCCCAAAACTTGAATGAAATTATAGCGCATAAAAGAGAAGGTAGAATTTCAAAGAAAAGTGTGGATAGGACCTGGATTACTGTGGGGGTGGCGGCGGGTAGTGGCCTTGGGAGATATGCCAATTCTCGATTCGTAGTACCGCCTGCAATATCTCCGACTCCCCGCTCGTGTGCTTGGTTCCACAAGCTCGCATATGGTACCTTTGATCTTGGACTTCTTGGTAAGCACGAAATCACTCCTATCTTTGGCGCAAGCTTTCCTCAAATGCATGAACCCGCGTCGTGATCATATCGCCCCCACGTTCTCGCCTTGGCGAGAGCTCTGGAATATCAGCTGTCCCTGTGGGCCGCTCCGATCGAAGCTTCCCCTGTTGGAAGTCTTGCTCAAACCCCTCTCCCGTCTATCATACTCCGTGCCTCCATGGCCAAGTCTTCTTCATCGGGCAACCGGCTATCCTTCGCCTCTTTCGCGCCGCCAAACCCCGCATGACTCGATATGCTCCCTGAGTACTGGCTTGATTGATTTGGTTATCAATTATCTTTGTGAGTCATGCGGGTTAGGAAGGGAAATGAAGACCCGACTTTTTGTTGAAAACAGAGGATATTCTCCTCATTATTGATGATCTTCATGGTGAGAAGGGCGCTCATGTTAATGCTTCGGCTACCCGCTAATGGTTCCATGCGGCTTATGTCAACCCCAAAATGTTGTGCGATTGGGGTTATCATTCCCCAATTAGTATTTTCCCGCTTCATGTGTTGTACGTAGATGGCGTGTTCCACAAAGTATGCCGCCATGTTATAAGGGGTGCGATTGAGCATACACCAAAGTAGGTATAGCTCTCTCGCTTGCATACCCCCATTGTTGTACCGGGCAAACACAGAATGGGCCGTTACTTTTTGAATGTAACGGAATATGGGGTTGCGGAGTGAGGAAGCCTTGGAGGTGCGTCTTGCGCGATTGCATGAGCCCTGTGTCGGGCGTTTGACCAACAATCGCCAGAAAGCACGCGAGTCGTAATTTGCAGCCGTTCGGTATGGGGCGTCCGATGGTACCCCAAAAATTTGATTAAGTTCGGCAATAGTGACGGTTCTCCATTCGTTGCCCAACTTGAACTGGATTTCCCGAGGCTCACTCCGTAGTCGTGTTGCCGTGACATGAACAGTGCTTAAGAACTCTAGTGTGAGTGTCTTGTAGGTTGGCCACCGCCCTTGCATAAATGCGGTCCATCCAACTCGATCAAACATTTGCCATACCTCCTCGTGTATCCCGAGAGCTCGGGTACATTCGTCGTCGGTATAGCGTGTAGGTGCGAATGAACGATGGATGAGCCGGTTCCATTTATCCAGTATTTCGTTTTCATCAATAGTGAGCCCGTAAGCCTCGGGGCTGTCCGGGTGTGGTGGCGCTCGAGCGGCCGTGGCTCCCCAACCTCGTCTTCCTCGGTTTGGTCGTGGTTCAGCCATGTTTCAATTTAGTACCTGGCAAAAAAAATCGTGAGAATCCATACTTGCCAAGTAAAAAAAAACAAACAATGAATTAATACAACAATTTCACTAGAAGTATAGGAGCTCATCATCAACAATTCGATTATAATCAAGCGTTCAATTCACATAGCAATATAATTGCCGAGAATCCTAGCCCCTAACCTCCTAAACAATCTAACACAAGTATAATCCATCAAGCAATCAACTAAATTCATCACAATTCAACAACCCACCAAGTGTTCGATAAAAAGCCCCATAGAAAATTTCAATTAAAAATATGGCTAAAGTATCACACAAGCATCATATATCAACCTTAGTTCATAATCCTCAAGCAATTTGACATAAAATTTTCAATTCATACCTTAATTTTCGAGAATTAGAATAGGGTTGGATTGTGGAAACCCTAGGTGCTATCTACCCCAAATCCTTGCTTCCAAGCAAATTCAAACGGGTAATTTGTGTTTAGAGTAGTGTGGGAGGTGAGTAGTGATGATATCTAGAGTGAATTTTCGAAAAAAATTTGGAGGGGGATCTTTTTCTTGCTTGTCCGTGCGTGAAGGGGAGGAGATTTTGTGAAGAAAGTAAACCCCTGCCCGTCGGTTTTAAGCCTTCCCAGGCATGAGCACGGGCGTGCTCATTCGGCACGGGTCGCCCGTGCTAGGGGCCGAAAGATTGCTCCCAAAAAACCCTTAAGGAGCACGGGCGTGCTCATTCGGCACGGGCCGCCCGTGCTAGGGGCCGAAAGATTGCTCCCAAAAAAACCCTTAAGGAGCACGGGCCGTGCCAAACGGCACGGGTGGCCCGTGCTAGGGCCCGAACTTTGGAGTCCTGAATGCTGGAAAGGGCACGGGCGTGTCCATATGGCACTGGTTGCCCGTGCTGGAGTCCGAACCTTGTGTTCGATTTTTTTTTTTTTTTTTTACCAATGAAAGCAATAAAATCCTAACTTAGGAAAGGGAAAGGAATAAATTAAGAAACATGGGAAGAAATAAAACAACAAAACCATTGGGTTGCCTCCCAACAAGCGCTAAATTTAACGTCTATAGCTTGATGCCTGTTTAGTTGATCATGGCTCTAGCAATGTGAGGCGTGTCACTTCCTTCTTTTGCTCCCGGCTCAAGTAATGCTTGATTCTCTGGCCATTCACCATGAATGTCTCCCCATCTCGGCTCAATAGCTCCACTATTCCCGGAGGATTTAACACTTTCTTTATCACAAACGGCCCCGACCATCTAGACTTAAGCTTTCTAGGAAAGAGTTTAAGACGTGAGTTAAACAAAAGGACTTGTTCACCGGTAAAAACTCCCTCTTCTTTATCATTCGATCGTGCCATCGTTTGGTTCGCTCCTTGTAAATCCGGGAATTTTCATAGGCTTCATCCCTAATTCCTCCATCTCATTCAGTGCAAGAGCCTCTTTTCCCCGCTTGGAAGTCAAAATTCAACTTCTTTCTTTACAGCCCAAAACGCCTTATGCTCTAATTCGACGGGCAAGTGACACGATTTCCCGAAGACTAACGATACGGTGATGTGCCCAAGGGTGTCTTGTATGCATCCGATATGCCTATAGTGCGTCATCTAGCTTCATGGCCCAATCCTTGCGATTTATGTTCACTATTTTTCTAAAATCGCTTAATCTCACGATTGGCTACCGCTTGTCCGTTTGCTTGTGGATGGTATGCTAATGCCACCTTGTGCTTAACCCCGCATTTCGCAAGTAGAGTGCTCATTAATTTGTTCACAAAGTGTGACCCCGTCGCTAATCAAAGCTCTCGGGGTTCCAAACCGAGTGAATATATTTTTTTCGTGAATTTGAGCACTACTCGCGCGCATCATTGGTCCGAGCCGGAATAGCTTCAACCCATCGAGATACGTATTCCACTGCAAGTAGAATGTATTGATAGCCCGACGAAGATGGGAAGGGGCCCATGAAGTCGATCCCCCACACATCGAAGAGTTCAACTTCCATCACATTGGTCATTGGCATCTCATGTCGTCTCGAGATGTTTCCCATCCGCCGCACCTATCACAACTTTGTACAAATAGATAGCAATCGTTAGATAATGTAGGCCAAGATAATCCACTTTGTAATACCTTAGCCGTGCGCGCTTGCTGACCAAAAAATGTCCCCGGAAGGTGAAGAATGGCATTGCTTTGTAGAACTCCCTCCCACTCTTCTCGAGGTACACATCGTCGAATGATGGTGTCGGCGCACCTCTTAAAGAGCAAGGGATCGTCCCACATGTAAAACTTGATATCATGGAGGAACTTCTTCTTTTGATAAGACGATAAATCCGGAGGCAAAACCCCGCAACCAAATAATTAACAAAATCGGCATACCATGGGAATTTAGCTTGTAGCATCGAAGTTGCTCATCGGGAATTCCTCCTTAATTGCCTCCGTGATTTCTTTCTCCTCCTTCTTGTATTCTAGTCCGGACAAGTGATCGGCTACTACATTCTCGCACCCTTTCTATCCCGAATCTCCACATCGAATTCTTGTAGCAAGAGGATCCACCGAATCAATCTCGGTTTGGCATCCTTCTTGTCAAACAGATATTTAATTGCCGCGTGGTCGGTGTGGACGATCGTCTTAGTCCCAATCAAGTAAGATCGAAACTTGTCGAATGCAAACACGATTGCTAGCATTTCCTTCTCGGTGGTAGTGTAATTTTTCTTTGGCAATCGTCTAAGGTTCTTTCGCGTAGTAGATGGCTCGAACATCTTGTCCCGTTTCTGACCCAAAACAGCCCCAACCGCAAAGTCGCTGGCATCACACATTAGTTCGAAGGGTTGACTCCGATCCGAAACTACTAGAATGGGTGCTGTCACTAAAGCCTTCTTCGAATTTCAAAAGCCTCGCAAACAATCATTGGAAAAATTGAAAGCAAAGATCTTTTTCTAATAACCGACTTAAAGGTTTAGTTATTTTAGAAAAGTCACGGATAAACCTTCAGAGAATCGGCGTGTCCTAGGAAACTTCGAATGGCTTTTTCGTTTGTTGGAGGTGGGAGTTTCTCGATTGCCACAACTTTCGCTCTATCAACTTCCAAACTGCGAGAAGAGACTCGGTGGCCTAAAACAATGCCATCTCGCACCATGAAGTGGCACTTTTCCCAATTTAAAACAAGGTTAGTCTCCTCGCATCTCTCGCAAAACTAGAGAAAGGTTATTCAAGCAATGGTCATATGAATCTCCAAACACGTAAAAATCATCCATGAAAACCTCCATTATTTTCTCAATGAAATCATGAAATATAGCCATCATGCATCTTTGAAAAGTAGCGGGTGCGTTACAAAGTCCAAATGGCATCCTCGCGAAATGCAAAGGTACCATAGGGGCATGTAAAGTCGTCTTCTCTTGGTCTTCCGGGGCAATCATGATCTGATTATACCGAATAACCATCGAAAACAATAATAATCATATCCCGCTAAACGATCAAGCATCATATCAATAAAGGGAAGGGGAAAGTGATCTTTGCGAGTAGCATCATTCAACTTCCTATAATCAATACAAATTCTCCATCCGATTACTACTCTAGTCGCTATAAGCTCATCACTCTCGTTTCTTACTACCGTCATCCCCCTTTCTTGGCACCACTTGTACCGGACTTACCCAAGAGCTATCGTAAATAGCAAAAATAATTCCAAAGATCTAACCATTTTAAAACTTCTTTTCTAACGACTTCTTGCATTATAGGGTTTAATCTTCTTTGATTTTACACCGAAGGTTTGTAGACATCTTCCATTCTAATTTTATGCATCACAATCGATGGACTAATGCTTTTCAAATCAGAAATTGACCAACCTATCGCCGACTTATGTTTTCGTAACACCCTAAGCAATTTATCGAGTTGAACTGAAGTTAAAAGTGATGATACGATTACCGGACTCGTGTTATTCGCTCCAAGGAATGCATATTTGAGATGCTCGGGCAGGGGTTTGAGTTCTGGGTTCGATTTGGCCTCTTCGGAAGGTAGCACGGGTTGCCCGTGCTGATGAGCACGGGCCGTGCCATCTGCAGCTCCTTCAAAGATTCCTTCGACCTTAGGCACGGCCGCCAGGCCGATGAGCACGGGCCGTGCCATCTCGCGCTCCTTCGGCGTTCCTTCGGCCATAGGCACGGGCTGCCGTGCCATTTGGCACGGGCCGTGCCATCGTCGTTTGGCCCATTTTTCCGTCGGCCATACGCATGGCCTGGGCATGCTCGAGGCACGGGTCGTGCCCCTCAGAGTAGAATCGATTCCCGACGTTTTTCGGCGTGTGTGTCCCTCTTGCGCTCCTCGGTAGTTCCCGCATATTATCCAAAGCACAAACACAATCATACAAGTCTTGGTTATCAATATCAATAGTCAAGTTCGATGTTGAACACGAATGTGTCAAACCAAACTCCAAAGTATCCCGAAACAATGTATGATCCGCATATTCATCAATGCAGGATTCAACTACGTCTATGAATTTACAAGTCTCCACCCCATCATGAAATTGAAGTGCCTTATATATCGTAAATAGAACATGCTCATCATTAACCCGTAACGTGAGCTCTCCTTTTGCACATCTATTAAGGCCTTCCCCGTCGCTAGGAATGGACGCCCAAGTATCAAGGGAACGTCTTTATCTTCCTCCATGTCCAGCACTAAGAAATCCACAGGGAATATGAATTTATCAACTTTGACAAGCACATCCTCGATGATTCCCTTTGGATATGTGAGTGATCGGTCATGCGAGTTGTAAGGTGACCGTAGATGGCTTCACCTCTCCCAATCCAAGTTGCACGAAAATAGACAAGGGCATTAAGTTAATACTCGCTCCTAAATCACAAAGTGCTTTCTTAAAGAAAACATCACCAATAGCACAAGGATAGTGAAACTCCCAGGATCTTTCAACTTATGTGATAGTTTCCTTTGGATTATTGCACTACACTCCTCTGTCGGATTGATTGTCTCGAAACTAGTCATCTTTCTTTTCTTTGACATAACATCCTTCAAGAACTTAGCATAATTGGGCATCCGCTCCAATGCATCCGCAAAAGGAATGTTAATATGCGATTTTTAAAAATATCTAAAAACTTAGCAAATTGTGCGTCTAACTTTTTCTTTTGAAAACGTTGGGGAAAAGGAAGGGAACATTAAGTTTAGAAATATCGGGGTTAGAGGAAGATTTAAGCTTCTCGGCCCTTCTTTTTGTTCAAAGACGATGTTCCTCGCCTTGTTCCTTGGCCTCAACCTCGCCATTTGCCTCGTTTCCGCATCACCCGACGCGATCGATAGTCGTGTCGGCCAGAAGCGCGCACGGCTGGCCGCGGCGGAGCACACGGGCCGTGCCGCCCTGCGATTCTTCCGAATTTTCTGGTGTTTTTCGCCCTCGTATTCCGTTCCACTCCTCGGACGAATGGCTTTACACTGTTCTTTTGGGTTTACCTCAGTGTTGCTCGGAAACTGGCCTTTTGATGCTGCCCACCAATTATTGTAGCTATTTGACCAATTTGGGTCTCAAGATTCTTCATCTGGGACCCCAGTTGGGTGACATGGTTTTCGATCTTATCCATCTTTGCCTCATCCTTGTTGAACCTGTTCCTTGTCTCATTCATAAACGAGGTGAACATGTCTTCCATGGTTGGTTTAGGATCTGCAGTAATAACTCCATTAGTCACATTAAACCCCGGTGGTGGTTGCATCACGTTCTTTGTGTTCGCATAGGAGAAATTTTCGTGGTTCCTTAGGCCCGGATGGTAATGAGTAGGATTTTGATTGTTCCGGAAATTGTTGAAATTCCGGTTATTCACGTAATTTGCTTCCTCTATCAGATCTAGAGAAACTCCCCGCACTGCACCGCGTTTACCTCATTCGCCTTTGTCAATGTACTCAATTGATTGGTCAAGACGGCCATTTGTCTTTGTCAACTCTTTAATGGATCTCAATCGAAACTTCCTACCCTTTTCACGTTAGTCCTCTCGGAGGGCCACCGATAGCTATTCATGGCCATTTCTCTAACAAGTTGAATGCATCTTCCGAAATCTCGTGAGTAGAGCGCCGCCCGCCGCGACATCTACAAATGATCTCGTCTGTCCCATCAACCCATTATAGAAAAAAAAAAACAAAGCCGCCGATCTTCGGAAATCCATGTTGCGGGCACCTCCTCAACAAATCCCGGAATCTCTCCCTGGGCCTCGTACAAAGGCTCAGTCAAACCGCCGAATCGAGTGATCTCGCTTAAGTCAGAGTGTCTTACTTGGTGGGAAGTATTTAAACAGAAACCCTCGACTTAGCTCATCCCGAGTTGTTCACACTCCCGAGTTAGGGTGCCTAGCGGTTCTAGCCTTATCCCTTAAAGAGAAAGGGAATAGGCGAAGACATATAGCATCATCAGTCACCCCATTCATCTTGATAGTATTGCAAATTTGTATGAAATTCGCAAGATGAGAGTTGGGATCTTGACGGAAAGCCCCCAAACGGTTCTCTTTGTACCATCGAGATCGATCTTTGGCTTTAGCTCAAAATTATTCGCATTGATCGGGACATTGGCAATGCCACCATAGTTGCGATTGATTGGCGAAAAGTAATCGCGACGCTTCTTTGTTGGTCGCCGAGCCACCTGGAACCTCTGGCATCGTAACTCAACATTGACCCTGTTAGCCTGGTTGTTACCCCCGTTATTGCCTCTGTTGTTGTCTTCAACACGCCATGGTTTGGTCTGTTGTCTTTTCGCCCGTTTAGTAGCCGCACTATTTCGCCTAGCAAAAGCTTCAACCTCCGGTATGAACGGTGCTAAGTCTCCTTGCTTTGAGCGGGTGATCATGCACTACCCGAACCAACTAAAGAAAACAAGTTAACCACAATAGAAGTAAAATCGAATAAAATAAAAAAATAAAAAAATGTCCAGATTAAGAATAGTTCTATTTATCGCAATATTAGTACTAAAAATTTTATTAGTCAAGAACGGCGCCAAAAACTTGTTCGCCTATTTTTATAGCTTCACCGCAAGTGTACGGATCAGTTTATAGAATAGGGTTTGCAAGGTCGAATCCACAGGAATAATAAATTAATGTACTAAGTATTGGATTATAATAGTCTATTTTTATCTAAACTATCGAAATTTGAAGGTTTGGTTTTATTACTACTAAAGAAATTAATCCTAAAATAACAAAGTAAAGAGTGATTAAAAGATCAAGTATGGATGGATGGATTCCTGGGTTATGGTTTCAATTAATATCCCACTTTTATGCTCGGTTAAGCAAACCAAGGTTAAACATATTCTTCTCTATAGACCAATCACCAAAGTAATTTACCTCTCTCTCGAGATGTATGTAAAAGCGTTGATTGGAATATCTATGTTAGCATCTCTACTCAACATGAGATATCCAACTCCCAAAAGTTCAAAAGATTAAAAGATCTCACAAATATTCTGAGACTTCTCAATCATGCAATCTATTTGTGTCAAATACTCAAGATCTAGTATTGAAACTCATCGGTTAGAATTATGGATCAATACATCAAACAAGTTTAGATCAAAGGCCTTTTGATAAAACAAGAATTAAAGCCAAGTACTTGAATAGAGAAAGAAAACATTAACTTCAATTATCCTTAATCATCACATAAAAGTGTTTATTAATCTACTCCCAAACCAGGGAATCACAAGAGTTTTAGCCAGGACATTGAAAATAAACAATTCATAGACAAATTATCCATAATCAAAATCTAACTAATTGAAATACGATACGATGGAATGAGTGACTCGGGGATGACGACGATCTCTCGATCTATCTTCAATCCTCGAAGGTGTGGTTGCGGTCTTGATCAATCTCTCAAGTTTCCGATGGAAAACCGCTCTTTTCTCTGGTTTCTAGGGTAAAAATCGGTGTGTCCTCGTTCGTGGCCGCCCGGGTCTATTTGTACTTCGTTCGGGTCGAAACCTAGTTGAAATTTGACAAACTCTTTTTTTCACAGAAGACGGCACGGCCGTGCCCCTTTGGCACGCCCAGCCCGTGCTGGGTGCCGAACCTTTTGTAGTCTTTCTTCAGAGGGGCACGGGCGTGCCAATATGGCACGGGCTGCCCGTGCCCTAGGCCGCACCTTGAGTCCTTTTGTTTGGGTTGAGCACGGGCTGTGCTAGAGGAGCACACCCTGCCCGTGCTCACCTGGAACAATATGCCCATAGGCTATTTTTTCCCGTTTCTCGCCCGGTTCGTCCAACTTCTTCTCGGCTCGACTCCAAACTTCGTCACTTGAGTCAAGTATTGGCGGTTGCAATGCTCGAATTGTTGCCACTATGCCACAAATATAGATAAATTCCTACAAAACGAGCAAAGCGTAATCCAATTCCACAAAACAAGAATACAACCCAATTTACTCGTATAATGCATGCATATTCCCTCATTCTAGCCAATATTAAGCCCAAAATACATGCAAAATACCAGTCAATCAGTAGGACTCTCTTCTGAAAATTCGCTTATCGCACCATCTTTTCGTGCAATCTTTGTAAATATGGGCATTCTCATAAGCGCCTTGGCAGAATTTTTCTAGCTCGCTTATTTGAAACTTCATTTTCTCACCCACAGCCGTCATATCAAAATTAAGCTTCTTTACCGCCCAAAATGCCTTATGTTCTAATTCCACCGAAAGGTGGCATAGCTTCCCAAACACTAATCGATACAACAACATATCCAAATGTATTTTGTATGCCGTACGATAGGCCCATAAAGTATCATCAAGTTTCAAAGCCTAGTTTTTTCTATTCATATTAACTGTTTTCTCTAATATATACTTGATCTCCCTATTCGAAACTTTAGCTAGCCCATTTGACTACAAATGATAAGCTCCAACAACTCTGTGCCTTACCCCGTATTTCTCCATGAGATTATTGAAAAATTTATTGCAAAAGTGAGACCTCCCATCACTAACCATGACTCGTGGATTGCCAAATCATGTGAAAATATTCTTTGCAAGAATTTCAACACAGTTCGTGCATCGTTTGTTTTTGTCGGGATAGCCTCTACCCATTTGGATACATAATCTATTGCAAGAAGAATGTACATGTGCCCATTTGAAGAAAGAAATTGTCCCATGAAATTAATACCCCATACATCGAATAGCTCCACTTCCATCATGTTAGTCAGTGGCATCTCATGTCGCCTAGAAATATTCCCCATTCGTTGACACATATGGCATTGTTACACAAACATATAGCAGTCTTTAAATTGAAGACCAAAAGAAACCAGAATGTAATACCTTTGTCGCAATGCGCGTTGGTCCAAAGTGTCCTCCACTTGGCGATGAGTGGCATTGTTCCAAGATGCTTGCCCATTCTTCTTATGGCACGCACCTCCTAATCATTGAATCTGAGCATCTTTAAAATAATAGAGGATCATCCCACAGAAAAATCTCACGTCATGGAGGAATTTCTTCCTTTGATGATATGTGATATGCTGTGGTAGAACCCCACTTACAAAATAATTCACGATATCAGCGTACCATGAATTAATTGTCTGGAAAGGTTTCTTTGATTATTATCCCCGTCGTCTTCTCATTAGCCATCTGCTCGAGTCAGGAGAGATGGTCCGCCAACACATTCTCACTTCATTTACTCAAATTTCAATGCCAAGCTCTCGTAACAAGAGTATCCATCGAATGAGCCTAGGTTTCGCATCCTTCTTTGCAAATAAGTATTTGACTACCGCATGATCTGTGTGGACTATTGTCTTCGTCTCATTCAAATATGCTCAGAATTTATCATAATCGAACACCACTGCAAGTAATTGTTTTTCTGTTGTGGTGTAATTCTGCTGGGCTGAGTCCAGTGTGCGACTCACATAGATACACTCGAAAGAGCCTATCGCGTTTCTGACCCAATGTTGCCCCTAATGCAAAATCACTTGCATAATACACTATCTCAATGGTTGACTCCAGTCGGGTGTTATCCGAATTGGTGCACTCACTGTTTGCCAAAAATATTTTGGTTCATACAATTACAAGTGTACAATGTAGTTTATAGAATAATGGCAAGCAATGTCGTATTCCTCAGGGATTGAATCTCAAAACACTTGGGCTATAATAACATCGTATTCCAATATTATTGAAGCGACCAAAAATCAAATTATTTTATCTAACTAAAAATCCAAAAATGAAGAAAAATAAAAAGAAATAAATTTATGAACCCCACAAGTATTTTCAACATCTTCAGGAGCAACCTTAAGCACATAATCTCAACATGCTTCTTCAATATTAAATGCGAATAAAGTTTTAAAAACGAATTCATGCAATTCTATGGGTTCAAATTCCTAAATTCATTTACTCCCCTGTTCAGGTGGTACATAAACAATTGATTAATAACAATTGTAGTCTGGTCAGATCATTACAATTCTTATTAAGTCCAAAAAGATTTGTGAATTGAATGACTCCCCACAAACACGCCTGCCACACATGTTTCATGTCTGAATTCGATTTCCGTCTTTGTTAGAACTCATCGTCCGAAATTTTGTACTAACAAATATGACATGCAAATTATTGGCCAAATAAAAAAAATTATAAATAAGCACTCGAATTCATAAAATAGAACGGTTGAATTAATTAAGAAAACAAGTAATCATATTTAATACAAATCCACAGTTTCGATTATGCCCCTAAGATCCGAAAAATATGCCAAACATTGATTACACACTCATAGATAAATTCAAATCAATATTATGACATCATATAAGCACAGACAAGAGTCCTTTGACATAGAAAGAAAACCCCTTCTTGTCAGGATCGATTCCCCTTCCAAGCCTTCGAAGCTCTTGTGCTCCCTAGATGCGAAAGCCTTGTGGTGTTCTTTGCGACCTAGCCTTTTGCTCTCAGAAGCTCTTTGATTCCTTCGTTCCTGTGTTATTTGATGTGTTTTCTATGTAGAGAATGATGATTTTTCGTGCAAGACTTGGTCCCTTTTTATAGAGGCTTGAAGAGATCACTTATAGAGTTGGAACGGGAAGCAAACTCTGAAAAATATGCTGAAACAGACTCCCACACCGGCGTGTGGTGCTGGGCTCAGCCCTTCCTCGCATAGGCGTGTGGCTTGACAGGGTAGGTTGTGCGGTTGAGTGACCTTGTCCACACGGTCGTGTGACTTCACACGGTTCGACCGTGTGGACCTGCTCCGTCTCCAGTTTTCTTTCCTTCTTCACAAAACCGTGTTATTTTCACACCACCACTCCACACGGCCGTGTGACACCACACGGTCCGACCGTGTGAAGTGCTTTTGTTCAGTTTTTTCGTTGTTTTGATCTTCTCTTTGCATTCGGCAATCTTATCCGGCATCCCAACTGACATTTATTCATTTTAAGCTCCGTTTCCTGCAAGAATTACAAGAATACGCAATATCATGCCCTTTAAAGGAAATCAAGTAAAAACATAGTAAATATGCGTGCAAATACATCAATTATATATCATTTTAAGCACCAAAATGTACGTATATTTTACACTCATCAAATACCCCCAAACTTAAAGCATTGCTCGTCCTCGAGCAAATTTAGAAAAACAATATAAGGGGAAAAATGAAAGAACACCCAAGAACACTATAAACATTAAATGACATTAGACTTCATACTCAAGGACACCATGTAACTCATCATCAAGAAGTCATTATTCATAAACTCGGCATCATTAATACTCTTTCGGGTACTTGACATTGCGACTCACAAGTAAATAGTGTATCACTCTACTATCAGAAGTGTATGGTAAGTGTTTACGCTCAAATTCAATTCAGTGAAAGTAGAACTAACATAGGCTTACAAATCGTCTAACATCTCGACCACTTTTTTGTTTTCACAATTTAAAAATCAAAAAGGACTTTTTATTTGGTTGTAATGTAGGCTCTTTGGTAAGGGTAGGGAAAGGATTAAGTGACTTGACTTGAGCAAATAGAATTTAAGCATACAGACTTGCAATTCACTAACCCAATTTCAACATAATATCAGTTTTTCTTTTTTAACTCAATTCCACCCTTATTTCTTCTTTTTCATTCTTAGGCCTTTTTGCCTTCTTTTATTTTTCTTTAGCCTCAATCTCTCATTTTTTCACAATTTTCAGAATTTTTTTTTGCTTTGCTCGATTTTCTCTATTATCTTGTCAGAGATTTTCTTTCTTTTTCTAGCTTCATATATTTTTTTTATTTACCTAGATACTGCTCATCCCTCTTTCTTTTGCCAACTTCCATAAATTTTCACCACATCTTCCCCAAACTTATTCATTTTCTATGAGCTCAAGAATTTGTAGGGATAAAAAATGTAAATTTTAAAGATCAATGTGGCTTAGAATAAAAGTTTATGCTCAAAATTGGCTAACTAGGGAATCAGGAGTTCATAGGTAGGCTTTTTAGGCTAAACAAAGATGGCCTTAGATCATTTTCAAAAATTGCACACACACATGGCTTCAATGAAGATACCAGAGCAAGTTCTAGAGTTCTATCAATCATGAATGACACACTCACGAAGAAATTAGTCTGCATAATGTAAAGCAGTTTAAGGCACAAAAGCTCGCAGACTTATTTTTCGCAACATGCTCAAATACCCAATTTTCTTAACACATGCCAAGTAAATAAATAACTTTCCTCCTAAGGATTTATTACATTATTCCCACAAGTATGTTATCCCATGCCATAAAATATTCATAGTAAAATCATAGGAAGCTGGGCATACGAATTGAAAATAAAAATACACACACAAAAGCAATTAAACGTGCTAAAGCGGTAAACGTGCTAAAACAAAAATAAATATTAACAGAAAAAATCCATTTTTTTTTTCTTTCGAAAATTAAAATGCAAGTGCTTCTACATGCAGTCCTAAATGCAATGCAAAATGTAATAAAGACTAATTTACGCATTCTTGACAACCCCCAAACTTTAAAATATGTTTCGTCCCGAACATGTGAGGAAATTATCAAAAGAAAAGAGGAATGCGTAAAGAGTACTTACTTGGATGGTTGACACGGCTCGTGTGCATTTCACACGGCCGGGCCATGTAACCCTGGGCAATCTCTGCATCGCTCTATCTTCAGCCACACGGTTGTGTGCAGCTCACATGGCCTGCCGGTGTGTGGTCGGGTCGTCGTCGCACGGTTCATGTGGAGTTCCACACGGTCGTGTGAAGTAGTTTTTTTTTTTAACTCCGGAGTTTGTCGCGACGTCTCTTGGGTTGCCTCCCACAAAGCGCTAAGTTTTTCGTCTTCAGCCAGACTCAGATTTCTAACATAACTTTCATTTAACCGTGTCAGTTGAAATCCTTGAGCCCTTATATTTTGTACCATCCATCGATTTAAGTGCGTTACAGATTGTTTTCTCGGATTAAGTATCGCCTGGGAATTTTTCTTTTTGATGTTGGCCTCCCACTGCAGTTGCGATTTGGGCTTCTTGTATATCCAAAGATTCCAGTCTCGCATTCAACAAAAACGATGTTAGAAACGAAAAAGAGAAAGAAAAAAATATAAAAAAATCGAAAATAGAAAAAAAAATTACAAAAAATATGCTTCAATTAAGATTGAACTACTTATTACTATATATATGTAGATCTAATCAATCCCCAGCAACGGCGCCAAAAATTTGTTCGCCAAAAATTTTTTTGTTCATACAACTGCAAGTGTGCAGTGTAGTTTATAGAATAATGGCATGCAAGGTCGTATTCCTCAGGGATTGAATCTCGAAACACTTTGACTATAATAACATCGTATTCCAATTTTATTGAAGCGACCGAAAATCAAATTATTTTATCTAACTAAAAATAAAAAAATGAAGAAAAATAAAAAGAAATAAATTTATGAACCCCACAAGTATTTTCAACATCTTCAGTAGAAACCTTAGGCACATAATCTCAACATGCTTCTTCAATATTAAATACGAATAAAGTTTTAAAAACCAATTCATACAATTCTATGGGTTCAAATTCCTAAATTCATTTACTCCCCTGGTCAGGTGGTGCGTAAACAGTTGATTAATAACAATTATAGTCTGGTCAGATCGTTACAATTCTTATTAACTCCAAAAATATTTGTGAATTGAATGATTCCCTACAAACATGCATGTCACACATGTTTCATGTCTGAATTCGATTTTCGTCTTTGTTAGAACTCATCGTCCGAAATTTTATACTAACAAATATGACATGCAAATTATTGGCCAAATAAAAAGCAATTATAAATAAGCACTCGAATTCATAACATATAACGCATGAATTAATTAAGAAAACAAGTAATCATATTTAATACAAATCCACAGTTTCGATTATGCCCCTAAGATCCGAAAAATATGCCAAACATTGATTACAAACTCATAGACAAATCTGAATAAATATTATGACATCATATAAGCACAGACAAGAGTTCTTAGACATAGAAAGAAAACCCCTTATTGTCAGGATGGATTCCCCTTCCAAGCCCTCGAAGCTCTTGTGCTCCCTAGATGCAAAAGCCTTATGGTGTTATTCGCGACCTAGCCTTTTGCTCTCAGAAGCTCTTTGATTCCTTCGTTCCTGTGTTATTTGATGTGTTTTCTATGTAGAGAATGATGATTTTTCATGCAAGACTTGGTCCCCTTTTATAGATGTTTGGAGAGATCACTTGTAGAGTTGGAACGAGAAGCAAACTCTGAAAAACACGCTGAAACAGACTCCCACACGGCCAGGCCGTGTAGGACCACATGGGCGTGTGGTGCTGGGCTCAGCCCTTCCTGGCATGGGCATGTGGCTTGACACGGGCAGGTTGTGCAGTGGAGTGACCTTGTCCACACGGCCGTGTGACTTCACACGGTCCGCCCGTGTGGACCTGCTCTATCCCCTGTTTTCTTCCCTTCTTTATACAACCGTGTGATTTTCACACCACCACTCCACACGGCCGTGTGAAGTGTTTTTGTTCGTTTTTCCGTCGTTTTAATCTTCTCTTTGCATTCGGCAATCTTATCCGGGCATCCGAACTGACATTTCTTCATTTTAAGCTCCGTTTCCTGCAAGAATTGCAAGAATACGCAGTATCATGCCCTTTATAGGAAACCAAGTAAAAACATAGTAAATATGCGTGCAAATGCATCAATTATATATCATTTTTAGCCCCGAAATGCACGTATATTTTACACTCATCACTCACCAGAGCCTTCTTCAATAATTCAAATGCCTGTAAACAATCAGTGATGAAAGCAAAAAGCACATCTTTTTCAAGTTAGTGGGAAATGGGTTTAGTTAATTTTTAAAAATCACGTATAAATTATATCACCTGTAAAAACCTGTATGTCCCAAAAAGTTCACTCCTTTCTCATTCGTTGGTGGTGGAAGCTTCTTAATTGCTACCATCTTTGCTCGGTCAACTTCTAAATCTGCAGAAGAAATACGGTGATCGAGTACAATTCCATATTGTACCATAAAATGGCACTTTTCCCAATTCAATACTAAGTTCGTCTCCTCGCATCTCCGCAAAACAAGGGTTAGATTGTGTAAACAATTATAAAATAGACTATCGAAAACTGAGAAGTCATCCATGAAGAATTCCATTATATTATCTATCATGCCGTGGAATATCGCCATCATGCATCGTTGAAAGGTTGCAGGCGTATTACATAATCCAAACGGCAGCCTACGGAATGTAAAAACACCATAAGGACATGTAAATGCGGTCTTTTATTAGTCCTCGGAAGCAATCACAATTTGGTTATACCCCGAGTAACCATCTAAGAAACAATAATACTCGTAACCTGCAAGATAATCTAACATTTGATCCATGAATGGGAGGGAGAAATGATACAAGTTGCGGCATTTAACTTTACATCTGATGACCTTGAACCTTTTGGTTCTTGACGAATGATGCCCCAACTGTGGGGGAGCACGAGACTGATTCTCAAAAGAGAATAACGCTTAATGCATGAAATCACAATGATTTTCTATGTCAGAACTATGTTTGGAATTGAATGGACAACACATTATATAATGTGTATTGTTTGGTAAAGACTGTTGAGGAGTTGTGGAGGTGCTTAGAAAACAAGTACAAGACCGACGATGTTGGTACAAAGAAATTTATTGTTACCAAATTCCTTGACTTCAAGATGGTTGATACAAGGACCACTTCAGTCAAGTATAAGAGATTCAACTTATTCTATATGATATAGTTGCAGAAGATATGATGCTAACTGAGTCTTTCCAGTTAGCCACTGTAATTGAAAATGTAGGTCCTAAGGGGTGTGGTGTAAGGTTTAGAAGGGGGGGTGAATAAACCTTACCAAATTTTCGAATTTAAGTCCTTTAAAATTATTCAGCAGAGTTGACTCAAACAACTGTGTCCTTGAGGGATAGGTAAGTTGGCTATTCAGCTGAGTTACCTACTCAACAGACTCGATAGAGCTATTGATAGTATAACTCGACTGTTCAACCCAAATACTTAACTTGGCTGGTTTGGTTTTTAACAGCGGAAGACTTAACACCTTTTGATTTGTTTAAACTTGTTTTTAACACTTGATTTTTAGCACTTGGTTATTTATCAGTTGGATAGCAAAAGAATATACTAACAACAAGTAAGTAAATATGCAGAAATGTAAACTTGCTGAAAGTACATGACACAAATATTTTATAGAGGTTCGAAGATGGGGTAATTCTTCTAATCCTCTCTTCTCCAAGTCCTGGAGGAATCCACTATGTAACAGATCCTTACTAAGCGGTGAACAAGTCAAGACAACCTTGATCACACACAGCTGGCTTTTTTTTCGCGACTTAGCTTTTTTTGTGGCAATGCGCTTGCTACTTGACTCACTTCTCAAGTTCTTGGATTTGATCACGTAGCCCTCCAATAAACTTGATAATGGTTCGACCTTGAACCTTCCTACAATCCAGGCTTGGAAAGTAGACCCCTTTTTTTCAAACGTTTTTCTCTTCAACAGTTTGAAGTTGTCTCTCCTTCACAGTATGTTGGATCGAGTTTCTTCGAGTTTCAGACTTGAGGAATATCTTTTTAAGCTTTGAGAGTATTGTAGGTTAAATGCTCGAATATTTCTTGATTTCTCAGGTATGCAAGGTAACCTCTTCTCAATAACTTCCTCAGCCTTTTATAGTGTCCATTTGAAATTTTGCCCGTTGAAGAGATAAGCTAATTTCAAATGTCACTTTTGTGGTTGTTGGCTTGTCTTGTCTTGGTCTGCAGTCCTTGATGTAGACTTTTTCTCGTATTAATGGCATACCAGCTTTACAGGTGTCTAACACAAGGTGAAGTGCTTCCCATTGTTCATTCCTTTTGCACAATTCTGGGAAAAACAGTTTTAGACCTGACAACTTTACATGTTACTATATCGAGTAACATATGTGACTTTATTCCAACGGATCTAAGTTAGTTGTCTTCACTTGACTGATGTGTTCACCCTAGATGACTTGAGTCAGCTCCAATCATAGGATTAACTACACTGTCACTCCAACTGACAGACTTGACTCCTTAAGTTTACTTGACTGACACTTCACTCAGCTGTTCCTCAGTTGACTCTTCTTCAGTTGAGTCCTTGACATCCTTCTAGGCCATACTAAGATGACATACATCAGAGTCTT
The DNA here is from genome assembly GCA_016081115.2 of Rehmannia glutinosa. NCBI lineage: Eukaryota > Viridiplantae > Streptophyta > Magnoliopsida > Lamiales > Orobanchaceae > Rehmannia > Rehmannia glutinosa. The sequence continues at coordinate 56,294,548 of CM071930.1, forward strand.
CATTCTAGTCCGAAGTTGACTTCTTGTAATCTTGGACATAACTGACTTAACTCAGCTCTTTCAGCCCTATCTATTACAATGCAAATTACAAGAAAAATGGCGTGCCAACTTTCTAGTTTAAGTTTTACATGGTATCATCAAAATCTAACAAACAATTTTCCTAACGATTTCCCACTTTTAGATGATGCAAAAACTTAAATTAAAGAAAAATACAGACAATGCATTAACAAAGAATGTATGCTTTGAATGAATCATTTTATTGATCATAGCATTCTTGTCCTTTACACAGCTGTTTACAACAAGTATCAGAGCTATATAATTATACATGACAATACACGGATCTAAGCTAAGATACATATAGAGTGAAAAATTCAGGGAAATTCACTGAGCTTATTACAAAAAACTTACACAAATGTATTTACAATAAAAATACATGAAGGGGTTCGTAGCAACACTTCAACGCCTTTGTTGCTTCCTTCCTACCTCTTCTTCAGCTTTCTTCCTGTCCGTATCAGCTCTCTTCCTCTTTCTTTCCTCTTCTTCTTCAGCTTTCTTCCTTTTCTTTTCATCTTCTTCCCTTTTCTTCTTCTCAAACGCTCGATTTGCAACAGGGTCATCCCTTCATTGCCATTCTTCCAATTCGCGAGTCGTTCTGGCGCTTTCTTCTGCCATCCTCTTCTTGGCTTGTTCAATTTTTCGTGAAACTTCTAAATTTGCAAGATGGTAATGTCCAGCCCAGTATGTGATTCCCCTTTTTTTGGGATCTACAAAAGTGACCTCTCTTGGCCTTGGCTGTGATTGAGAACTTCTTTCAGCGCCACTATGTCTTCCCTTTCTTGACCTCTTCCTCTAAGAGCATACTGTACAAGAGCCTTGGATTTTCCAGCTGAGTGACTGCTGGTACTCTGCTGCTTCTCAGCCGTGTTGCAAACTTCCAGGCCTTTTTCCCAGTACAACTCCCAGGCTTAAGTCAAAGTCATTTCTTCGAAGTAGCCTTCAGCTTCCAAAGTTTGAAATTCTTCCTTAGATCTGGGCTCAGATCCTACATCCAGCATTACTTCTCTGGGGGGCTCTATCAAGGCATTTTCTAATCCAGCTGGGAGACCACCATGTTGTTTCAAGAGTTTTTCCACTTGTGCTGAAGTATCCTCAGCTACCTTCTCAAATGCAGCTTCGATGACCTTTCTCTTATCTTTCATGGCCACGACAGCTTTTTCGATTGGCAAGTTTAAGGGTAGCTTGCTGAGAATATCATCTGTGACTTGACCTAGCTCCGGTTTCAGCGTACATCAACTTCATATCCTTTGAACTTGTTTCCCCGTCAGCTTTGTCACCTCCTTTTTCCATTTCCTCTTCCTTCAATCCCTTGAAGGACTCCTCTTCCCCCTTTTGGCATCATCACCAGAGAGAGGTATCCTAGGGAACAAACCACTGAGGATAAAGTACAGTCGGCTGTTTGTTGAGTTTTACTTGGAGTCTTCTACATCTTATGCCTTCCGAAATTCCGTGCGTGTAGCCTTCGACTCGGCTTTTACGATCTTCATTTCAACCATGAGAAGACTGAATTTCTCATTCATATTGTTCTCGAGTCGGGCAATTTAATTCTTGTGAAAAATGTTGTAGCAGTTCCATATCCGACTTGTGGGACTGTTCTATCCTCGTAAACTACTCCTTCATTCTCTTTTGATATGCAGCATTATCCGCACTCCATACAAGCAGCTTTGAAAAGAGTGCTTTGAAGTAACGGACCTGCTCTGCTCTCATAGCAGTCTGCTATTGAGCCCACTCCCTGATGCGCGCAACAATACCTCGTAGATCGGCTGTGAGGGTGGCATCTCGATTGCCAAGGTGTTAGAGAATTTTCTAACCGCAAGTCTACGGTGTCAAGTTTTAATATAGAGAAGTAAGGTTGTCGAATCCACAAGGAATAATTATCGAATTATCGCTAAGTACTATAATATAGTAGTCTAACTTTATTTAGAAATTCAATAGTTGATGGAGTTTATTATACTAAAAATACTAAAAAATAAATCAAGAATATGAAAATATCAATGAGTTTATCCAAATGATTAAATGAATTCTAGAGGTGTGATGAATCTAGTTATCCCTTATGTTGTCAATATGGTTTATCAATTATCAAATTACCAATTTATAAGTCAAGATTTCTACAATAATCATTCACTCTCTCAAGTGCCAATTGATTTTAGATTTAATTGGGACATCAATATCTCTATAAAAATCACCAATTAAAATCTCAATAAAAACTATGAATCTTGCTAAATGACTTCAAAGGATTCACAAATCTCTCGGGCAACTTCATTCAATTAAACACATACCCTTCTAATCATCCCTTCCTCAACCTTCAACATTTTTCTATATTATGTGTGTATGTATGAGTGATGGGTAATTAGGATTTTCACATTTAGGCTCTGGGTATTCGATTGGTTGCCAAAGAAACGGGTTTATAAGGCTCAAAGGGGGACACTAGGAAAAATATAATGCAAAGGTAGGCATTTTAGGCTCTAGCTTGTTCAAAGATGGCCTAAATCACTTCCTCATGGTTACTTCGCCTAAGATTTCGCCTCGACTAGTGATTAGACAAGTTCTAGCATCCGGTGGGATCATAAAGGAACCACTCAATTGCATAAATCATCCCCAAATAAATCATCAGAGTTAAGCATATAGATGGAATTAATGGAAAGAAGATTAAATCACAGTTCAAACACATGCTCTTTTGACCGTTCAACTCATATTCAACAAATTCACTTAGTCATGCAGTTTCACAGTTTAACAAACGCCCCGACTCAACTCTAGACTTTTTTTTTTCGTATTTTATTTTTCACTCAAGACCCGACTCGATGAATAAAAATAGACTGCACCTCCCCCAAACTTAAAACGACATTGTCCTCAATGGAGAGGTGGGAAAAAGGACTTTCCTGGTAGCCGAGGAGCGAAGGCTCCTTAAGTCATGTGATACCACTACGTGTATGAGGTGTCTCGTATAAGCTCAAAATGCATCCTAGCGCACAAGCCCGTGGGCGTTGTTTGCTCCGAGGTGTGGTCTGTTCTTTCCTTCGCCTTGGCCCGACCCTTTTTGGCTTCGCATCTTTGCAACCTAGCAAGGTAGACAAGAAAACAAAACTCGTGGAACCAAGGAACTTGGTTATGGGTGAGAAATCAAAAATCACAAAGACATACAAAATGCACCCAAGTAGAAAATATAGTGCCATGTCAAAAGATAAGCATGGAGATGCAAAATAGCACTAAACAATGTGAAAGCGTTATTGGGGCATTTCATCAAACACCTCATATGCATGAATTTGGGCAAAGATAGTAAATGCAATGGATAACTCAATTCAATCCCAAAATTCAACAACAAACCTAAGTCTAGCATGATCAACCAATCCACAATCCATACATCAAAACAATTATCCTAAAGACTTCTACAATCCAATCACACCAAAAATCACAAGATGGGGAAAACCATGGGGTGGGTTTTGGAAGTTGCAAACTTACCAAATAATGAGTGAATGAGATGAAGGATGTGTGTGTGGTGTTAAAGTGCTCATTTGTGACGATGGAGTGAGATATGTGGAATTTGCACAAATAAGAGGGGTGAAATGTGATGCAACTTACTACTAATAATGCAAAAACTTAGAAAAAACAAAAACAACTACTAAACTAAATTAAAACTAAGAAAGCAATAAAAGGGGATTGGGTTGCCTCCCAAGAAGCGCTAAGTTTCTGATCTTGACCGGACTTTGTCGATTCTCCTCAAGTTGGAGCTCCAATAGGCATGTTATCCACATTGCCCTTAGAAACTCCCCAACCTCCAATATCTTGACTATATTCCCAACCATCCGCTTACCATCATTTAATTCAAATTTTAGCATATTGGTTGGATGAATAGTGAATACAACTTTCTCCTGATTTACCCGCAGAGTTAGCTCCCCCGTTTCTACATCGGTCAAAGCTCGTGATGTAGCTAAAAATGGACGCCCAAAGATGATAGGTATTTTCTTGTCCTCATTCGCATCCAACACTACAAAATCCACAGGAAAAACAAATTTATTAATTTTTACCAATACATCTTCAATGATTCCCCACGGATAGGCGATGGATCGATCAGCAAACTGCAAAGTGATATTGGACGGCTTCACCTCCCCGAGCCTAAACTTCGTCACATCAGAAAGAGATATAAGATTCACACTGGACCCAAGATCACAAAGTGGTTTCTCAAAGAAAACTCCTCCAATAGTACACAGAATAGTGAAACTCCCTGGATCCTTCATTTTCTGAGGTAGTTTACTTTGGACTATTGCACTACATTCCTCTGTCAAATAGACAGTCTCAAATTCCTCCAACTTCATTTTCTTGGATTCCACTGGTTTCACATAAATGGGCGATTGTTCGGGTGCAAGCTGAATTTCTACCTCCGACCTTACATAAATTGCATTGCAATGCTCCCTCGGATTAACCTCTGTATTACTCGGAAATTTCCCTCTCTGCTGCAATGAATTCACTGTTGTTGCTAACTGCCCTACTTGTGTCACCAAGGAGTTGATGTGACCTTCTATTGTTGTAACTCTCGAACCCAAATTTTCTATGTTAGAATCGGCCTTGTTCATCTTTGCTCTTGTTTCCACAAGGAATGAACTAAGTAATTCTTCCAAAGACGGCTTTTGTTCTCCCACGTGTGTACTCGTACTTGCTTGGTTTTGAAACCCCGGAGGTGGTTGCAACACATTTCTCGTATTGCTATACGAGAAATTTTCATGATTGCGAAGTCCCGGATGATAATGCGTCGGCAATTGATTCCCTCGATTATTGATACCCCGATTGTTCACATAATTTGCTTGTTCAGTATCGGGATTCACAATTTCTTGACTTATCTCCATGACTACCTCTGGTTGTTGTTTTCCACCGGAATTTAGAGTAGCAATTTGTTTTGACAAGGTGGAAATTTGAGAGGCCAATGCGGGCATATTATCAAGTTCAAGAACACCGGCAACTTTTCTTGGCGTAGATCTCTCAGAAGGCCATTGATAAATATTGGCAGCCATTTCTTCTAGTAAAAGCATGGCTTCACTTGGAGTTTTAGCCATCAATGTACCCCCCGCTGCAGCATCTATAATAGTTCTCGAATGCCCATTCATACCATTGTAAAAATACTGAACTTTTTGCCAGTCTACGTACCCGTGTTGTGGACACCTCCTCAATAATTCTTTGAATCGCTCCCAAGCTTCGTAGAGTGGCTCAAAGTCGAGTTGATGAAATTGAGCAATCTCACTTTTCAGTTGAAGTGTCTTGCTAGGTGGGAAGAATTTTGCCATGAATTTTTCAGTGAGATCATTCCAACTAGTAATACTTCCAGGTGGGAAGGTTTGAAGCCACTGTCTAGCTTTATCACGAAGTGAAAACGGAAATAACCTCAACCGAATAGCTTCATCGGGAACCCCATTCATTTTGATAGTGTCACATATCTCGAGAAAAATAGCCAAATGAGCATTCGGGTCGTCTACGGCACTACCCCCAAACTGATTTTGTTGCACCATGTTTATTAGGGCCGGTTTCAATTCAAAATTATTCGCATTGATAGGTTGGCGAACAATGCCCAAATAGTTTTGATTCGTGGTTGGTCGAAAATAGTCCCGAATGGCCCTTTCCGGTGGTGCAACAATAGGTATGCGGTCTTCATCATCACGGATTCCTGCCATTTTTGCAAATTCAATTCTTCGTGCGGCTCTAATCTTTCGAAGTGTTCTTTCAATTTCTGGATCAAATAAGATTAAATTAGCACGTTTATTTTTTCGCATCAACAAAAGAATGCAAAAATGACAATAACCCTATTGTAACAAAAACAATCTAAATTAAAGTAAAACTACTAAGTAATAATATTAGCGCAAATAAGATGAATTATTCCCCGTCAACGGCGCCAAAAACTTGTTAGAGAAATTTTCTAACCGCAAGTCTACGGTGTCAAGTTTTAATATAGAGAAGTAAGGTTGTCGAATCCACAGGGAATAATTATCGAATTATCGCTAAGTACTATAATATAGTAGTCTAACTTTATTTAGAAATTCGATAGTTGATGGAGTTTATTATACTAAAAAAAAAAAATCAAGAATATGAAAATATCAATGAGTTTATCCAAATGATTAAATGAATTCTAGAGGTGTGATGAATCTAGTTATCCCTTACGTTGTCAATATGGTTTATCAATTATCAAATTACCAATTTATAAGTCAAGATTTCTACAATAATCATTCACTATCTCAAGTGCCAAATGATTTTAGATTTAATTGGGACATCAATATCTCTATAAAAATCACCAATTAAAATCTCAATAAAAACCATAAAAACCATGAATCTTGCTAAATGACTTCAAAGGATTCACAAATCTCTCAATTTTATGAAATCCTATGTTATGCTATTCCAAGGTCATGAATTCAATTACCTCTCTCAAGTGTCAAATCAAATACACCAAACAATCTAAATTATTGATCAAATAATTTAGAAGCAATAGATCCAAATAGCACAAATAAATTGATAAATCTTAATTGACAAACCACAATATTAAAACATAAGTTCAAACTTAGATTACATCATCCCTCTAGAATTATAGAGTTTAGCTCATGATTGAAGAAAATGAATCCATAGGAATACAACAATACATCTTACAAGATATGAAGAAAGAAACAAAATAAGAATAAGAGTTGGGGAATCTTCTCTATTTCTAGATGGCAGAATCCTTCAATCTTCTTCTCCAAGCCTTTCCCAAGATATTCCAAGCCTTCTCTATTGTCTTCTAGCTGTTTTGTTGGCTGCCTAAGGGTCCAAGATCCCTAATTTCACGCCCCAAGACTTCTATTTATACTCCCAGAAAAGTCCAAGAAAAAGGAATAAGTTACATTGTAATTTCGCCTGTGGGCGTCTGGCGCACAAGACGGCACAAGGGGCGCGCTGCCGTCCCTAATGTCCGCCCGGCGCTACGGTGCCAAAGATGGGGCGCTATAGCGCCATTTCGAACCATCTAGGCGCTGCGGCGCCAAGGACGGGGCGCTGCAGCGCCACTTCAAAACCTCGCATCTTTGTGATTTTTCACCCCCACTGCAGCAGCACTTGGGGTCTCTGGGGCCGCTGTGCCAAGCCGACTCAAGCGCAAAAGTGCGATTTTCGCTGTTTTCATCAATTTTCGGCTACCAAAATCTGTATTAACTCTTCAACGACACTGAATGAAATAAAATGGACTCTAGCGACTCTAAAACATCCAAAATTAATATAAAATCCTAGTCTAAAATACATTATTAAGTTGATAAAATACCAACTTAACACCAGGCCTAGGTCCAGAGAGGCCTGATGACGTTCCATCTTCTCAATCTCTTCGCAGATTTTCTTTAAAACTTCGCGAAACGCATTTGTCAAGTTGGATTCAGCTGCCGACCATTCTACATCAAAATTAAAGCCTGCTGGTACAATCGTGTCTGTGGGAATAACTGGCTCTTCCTGCACTTTGTATTTCCTTAACTCGGCAACAGATTCTTCTTCCATGTCGGGCAAATTCTTTGAGAATGGGAATATATCTTCGAACACATCATCGTCCACAAATTGTATTTCCTTAATTTGAGGTGCCTGCGATGAGTCATCTCTTTGGGCCTCAGTGCGCAGCCTTCATTGCGAGATGTTACAAGCGTGGGAGCTGTGTGATTTAAGCAGAGGAAATTCGTTATCTGCTGCATTTGTGGAAGCTCTTGCAGATGACTCGATTTCAGCTATGGCAGTTGTGATGGTTGCCCAGCTGACTGAGCCTCAGCTGTCTTAATAGCTTTCTCGGTCTCAGTGGGTTTTTCCAATTGAGTGACTTTGTCCTCAGCTGTATCATCACCTTCATAGGAGGATGATGAGACATGTGGTGTTGGCTCATCATCGTAATTGAATCTCATAGGAGCCGTCTTGTCACTGACTTGGCCCTGAGATTGCAGAACATCTTCAGTTGGGTCCACTATTGGATTTTCACGTTGGGTGGACTCAGCTTCATCCTCCGACTCCAGGAATGATGTATCAACATTGTCTTGGGAGTCATGAAGGGCACTAATTACTTTTTTCATGGTTGCGCCTTCAAATTGAGGGATGTTCTTCTTTCTATCATCTTTACCAAGGGAAGTCTCAACCTCCCATTGGCCTTCAATACCCCCAGCAGTCTCAACTGTTGCAGGTCCTTCTGCAATCCCTTCGACAGTCTCAACTGTCTTAGGGTCCTCTACTCTCCCTTTGACAGACTCAGCTGTCTTAGGGTCTTGGACAGTGGCATCCATAGGAGTCTCAACCCCTTGGATTGCACTTTCAGAGCCCAAAGTGTTAACTCCCAGTGCTTCACCATCCTTTGCCTCAGTTGTAGCAGCAGTGTCGTCAGCCTTCAAAGTAGTAGACATATTGTAAGTCCAAGCGGCTACGATAATCTAGAGGGGGAGTGAATAGATTATCTCCATCATTTCGATTTCGCCCTCTTTTTCGAACCGAATGCTCAAAGATAATAACAAAGGTGCGGAATGTAAATAACACACGTCGATTTATAGAGCTTCACCCCACCTAGGGACTACGTGCTCTACCACCCCAGTATATCCGGGATGGGTTTCGAAAAGAGAAAAAGATTTTATTAATAATTACCAAAATTATTACAACAAAATCTTACACCAACACCTTGAAGAGCACCATACTCTTCTTCAACACCACCTTTGAGATTACCACAATCTCACTTGAAGATTACCACAATCTCCAAACGGCACATTGTGAAGATTACCACAATCTTCACCCTTGAAGAGAACCACACTCTTCAACACCTCAACAAGAAGATTACCACAATCTTCTTACACCTAACACCTAGTTCGCCCAAATGTGTTCTTACCACAAGAACACTCACAAGGATATCTTGTGTTTGAATGACGACCACAAATTCAAGATTACAACTCGATAATTGACAATACAATAGAGTCCAAGTGTAATCAAGAATAGCCTAGACCTCAAGAATGTGAAAGTGAATAGCTAGGCAAATTACAACAATAAATAAGACAATGTAAGAACAAGTGTATTCTTGAGTGTATCTTGTTGTGTTGTAGTTTTCTCTCCAATTGTGTTGCTTCAATTCTTCCTCTATTTATAGAAGATGTCTTGTATAGGCTCCTCTTGGGGACAAGAATTCTGTAAAAAATACCAAGACAATTGAAGAAAAGAGCTGTTAGAAATCAACCCGTTAAATTAAGGAAAAGCTGTCTGCAAACTCAACGGATAGTTTGCTGTCAAAAGAGGGGTTCGACCGGTCGCGCAGATATAAGATTGAAATTGAATTCTGCAAATTTATACACAGGGGGACCGGCCGCAGGGGGGTGCGACCGGTCGCCCTCATGTTGGACCGGTCGAGGAATACCAAAATAGAGAAACAGAAGTTTCTGTTCTTCGGGGGGCTTCAGGCACCGGTCGCCCTCACCGGTCGACCCGGTCGCCCCCCTTGATTTCCCTCCGTCCCTTTTTTTCTGTTCCATAACTCAACTCAGGTACGGGTTGCCCTATGGGGCGACCGGTCGAGCCTGAAACATAAGTGTTGTCCAATTTTATATCAAAAATAAACTCCAAAAAATACTCCGAAAAATAGTAAAAACATTTTAGACCGATCGGGAGTATTAGGACAACATTCAGGGACATTGTTTTGAAGTAAAAACACTTTGACATAAAATCATTAAAATTGTTGTCCAATTTAGTCGAAAATAAACTTGAAGAAATACTCTGGGAAATATTAAAACCATTTTAAATTATTTAGGAGTATTTGGACAACCTTTAAAAACATTGTTTTGGTGTAAAAATAAAATCATCAAAATCATGATAAAATCTCAGCTGAGATAGACTGAACTGTCCGAGCGTCGTTAATATCACTCTGCTGTTCTTCGATTTCTTTTCCTTCGCCTCCTGACTGCAATTGTGTGTCTCCCACGGCAACCTCCAACCAAGCTGTGGTGGGGAGAGTTTCCCCCTCAGCTGGCGCACCAGCTGAGTGAATGAGAGTGGGGTCACTCTGCTCCTGAGATGCGGTTTTTCCCTCTGAGTGTACAACCGCAGGGGCAGGTGTGGTAGCACCTTCATAAGGGGTTGTCTTGGCTTGGGTGCCCAAATTCCCAGCTTCATCGCCATTACCCCGGGAGCCATCAGGCGAGTGCACTGGGATGTGGTGGCAGCTATGGTTGTCTCAATCTGCTGCGCCACTCCCAATGGACCAGTCTGCAGAAGAGTTTGGGAGGACTCTCTTGGACTTTCTAAGAGATTTTTCTCGTGCATGGCTCTAGATTCCTGCAATTCCTGCAACAACTCAGACTTCTCTACTGAGGCAGCTGGATCCATGTCTTCATCACTGTCGGTGTACTCATGAAGATGTTCATGGGTGTGCTCGTGAGTACCAGCGAATACGCACATTTTGGACTTTTCTAAGGCTCTAGCTTGCTCCTCAGCTTTCTCCTTCTCTTCCTCTTTGAGTATGCGAAGGATGTCCAAGCAATTTTCTTCATTTAGAGCGTCTTGAGGTCTTGAAACGCCAAGGAATCGTAGAAGCTCTTCTTCCTCCTCGATAAACTCAGGGCGAGTGAACTGTTGCCTTGAGTGATCCAATTTCCATGCCCTCCATTCTCTCAAACACCTTTGAATGTCAGGGTAAACCGGAGAGTACATGATCAAATCATCATCATCATCGTCTTCATCTCCAGTCTCTTGAATGGGGGCTAAGGGACATTGCTCCTCCTCAGACTTAGTGGCGTCTATCCGTGGAGGTGAGACAACCTTTTCTTGCATAGGTTATGTTGTTTGTTGCTTCAACTTCCTCGATTGTCTCTTCACAAACCGAGTCTTCAGCTGATTCTTTCTTGATCATCATCGCATCTTCTCAAGTACATCAACAACTTCCGGAGACTGCTCTTCCTAAGCATCAACAGTCTTAGTTTCTTTCTCCAGCTGAGTACCGGATTCAGCTATCTTTTCAAGCTCAGAGTGCTTGAACAACCGTCTCTATTTAGGGCGATCCAGTGGGATCTCTAGTTCCATCTCAGCAGATTCTTCGGTAGCAGGGGCTGGAACACTTTTCTTAGAGGCAGCTGCCTTTCTTGACTTGTCAATCCTCTTCTTATTTACGATAGAGGAGGGAATTTGAGGTTCCTCCTCTATCTCGGTTGTGGGGGCAGGAGTCTCGGTTGCATGGGCAGGTGACTCGGCTGCATGGGCAGGAGCTTTGGACTTAGCTGCGGGAGCAGGTGTTTTCTTTTTCTTGGCTGCGGGGGCAGGGGCAGGCTTAGATACCGCAGACTCTCTTCTTCTTGGAGGAGGAATCTTTGTGTCTTGAGGATCGGTGATTCCCTTCTTCAGTATCGCCTTTCTAGCATGAGCCTTCTTCTGGGCTCCTGAGAGGTTCCCTCTGAACACACTCTAGCTTGGCAACTTCTTTCCACGCCGCAGCTAAGTCGACATCCTACTCAGAGATGTCCTTCAAGCCCTCCGTGGGCAACAAACAGTGTTCAGCAAGGTCTTTGGCATTGAGTTTGATGACCTTGCTTTGGACCGATGATCGGATTACATCGTCCAGCACTTCAGCGTTCACATAAAACATATCGACCTCTTCAAGGTACGTATGAGTGAACTCCATCGTCAGAAAGTCTTTCACGCCGGACTTCTCCAATTTTTCAGCTATCTTCTTGACAAGGGCTTCATCGATACCCTATTTGATCATCCCTTCAAAATCTACAGAAGCACCAGTGTGGATTTGCTTCGAGAGCTTCACGAAATCATGTTTTGGAGCCATTATCAGAAGTTCCTACCAATTGAAATGCGAGACAACTTGCTTGAAAGAACTAGGGTTTGCACTTAGTTTCAGAGAGTATGTTTTTCTTTGCTTGAAGATGAATAGTTCGTGTGGGGAGAGAGAAAGATGAAGTTTCGTATATAAAGGACGTGAAAGGACGTCCTTCGGAGTTTGAAATTTTTGATCGAAACCAACGACTATGATTGGAGCTTCAAAACCGCATTTAATTTCCCGCATTAAATGCAGCATCATTTATATCCAATCATATGGTTTACTGTGCAGCTTTTACTGTGACTGTCATTATTACGCTGACGTCATCCTTAAAAACATTCCCGCTTAATTAAAACGACTGCATTTTTTTCACTTAGCTCATAAATGATTTAGCTTATATCCAAAGTGACTCAACCCCACTCCTCTCTTTCCATGATGAAACTCAGCTGTCAGCTAACTCGATACAGCTGACTTCCCAACTGAGCTGTTTCACTTGGCTGGAAGGAGAAACTTGCCCTTTTTCCATTTTCTCATCTCCTTTCTTCTGCTGATTGAGTTTGCTGAGTTTCCTAACTCAGCTCAATTAACCCTAACTCATTCTGGAGCTCTTCAAATCTTGATTCACATAATGGCTTTGTGAATATGTCAGCTAGCTAACTGCTTATCAGTTGAGATGTATTCCAAGGTGATGTCTTTTTTTCAACATGATCTCTTATAAAATGGTATCTGACATCAATGTGCTTTGTTCTTGAATGCAACACTAGATTTTGAGTAATTGCAATAGCACTAGTGTTATAGTCTCTCAGCTGATGTCTCATCCATAAGACTTGGGCACAACAGCTGCCCGCAACTATGTACTCTGCTTCAGCTGTGGATGTGGCTATTGAATTATGTTTCTTACTAAACCAAGAAACCAATCTATTTCCAAGCATTTGACATGTACCTGAAGTACTCTTCCTGTCAACTCTACATCCAGCATAGTCTGAGTCTGAGTAACCAATAAGTCTTAGGATTCTCTTGGCTGCAGTCATGTGGCTCTCCTTTGGTGCAGATTGAAATCTTGCACATACAACTACTGCAAAGGTGATATCTGGCCTGCTGGCTGTTAAATAGAGCAATGATCCAATGACGGTTCTATATCTGGTTTGATCAACAACTTTTCCATCTGCATCCATGTCCATTTTAACTGATGTGTTCATTGGAATCTTCACAGAAGACTTCTCTTCCATACGAAATTTTTTCATTAAATCTCTGGTATACTTGGTTTGGCTTATGAGGGTTCCATCCTTCAATTGCTTGACTTGAAGTCCTAGGAAGAATGTCAGCTCTCCCATCATTCTCATCTCAAATTTTCCTTGCATGAGGTTTGAGAACTTGTCACACAGCTCTTTATTTGTGGACCCAAAGATGATGTCATCCACATATATTTGAACAAGCAGTATACTTTCTCCATCTTGAATTCTGAAGAGTGTTCTATCAACTTTGCCTTTGGTGAATCCATTGTCAGTTAGAAATTGAGACAACGTATCATACCATGCTCTTGGTGCTTGTTTCAATCCATATAGTGCTTTCTTGAGCTTGTAGACCTTATCCCCAATAGTGTTCTGCTCAAAACCTGGAGGTTGTTCAACATAGACTTCTTCCTCTAACAATCTATTCAAAAATGCACTCTTCACATCCATTTGATACATAGTGAAGTTCTTATGTGCTGCATAGGCAAGAAACATCCTTATTGCTTCCAATCTTGCAACATGAGCAAAGGTTTCATCAAACTCTATGCCTTATTCTTGACAGTACCCTTTGGCTACCAACCTTGCTTTGTTTCTTACAACAGATCCTTCTTCATTCCTCTTGTTTTGAAAACCCATTTTGTGCCAATAACATTTTGGTGGGTTGGCCTTTGAAATAATTCCCATACTTTATTTCTTTCAAACTGATTCAGCTCTTCTTGCATGGCTGAATCCAATGTGTGTCATCCAATGCTTGAGACACATCATTAGGCTCTATCTCGGGAAATGAAACAAGTGTACATAGCTTCATGTTGTGCTCGGATCTGGTTCTTATGCCATCTCTAACATCTCCAATGACTAACTCTAGTGGATGGTCTCTCAACCATCTCACATCAGGTTGAAGTAAGTCTGCTGGATTTTGCCATCTAGCAGCTAAGTTGTCTTGACCATCTCTTTCATCATCATTCAGCTGTAGACTTTCATTGTCTTTGAGATTCAACTATCTCATTGTAGGTCCCCAGGGGTGTAAGTGTAAGGTTTAGAAGGGGGGTTGAATAAACCTTACCAAATTTTCGATTTAGTCCTTTTTAAATCTCTGAGTTCTACACACAGTTGTGTCCTTGATGGACAAATCGAATTAGTCACTCGGTAGAGTTAATCGCTCAACGATTACTGGTGAGCCGTTGATGGAGTAACTCAATTTGTTGACTATAATTTGACTCAACGTGGTTTTGTTTTTATTGGAAGACTTAACACCCTTAAGTTTGATTAAGCAAGATTTTAGAGCTTGATTTAGTACTTATAAATTATCAAATGGATAGCAAATTTATCGTGAGATATAAGCGAGTTAAAAGTCTTTGGAATTTAAATTTGTAAAGTAAATGACACAATAAAATTTTTATAGAGGTTCGAAGATGGGGTAATTCTTCTACTCCTCTCTTCTCCAACTCTGGAGGAATACACTAAGTAATGATCAGTTTACAAAGTGGTAGCAGTCCGGATACAAGTCTTGATCACAACAAGGCCGACTTGATCCTTTGGGACTCGATGCCTGGAGACGCCTTGATCACTCGGTGTGGCTTCTCGTGCGACTCGGCTTCTTCACGGGCAGCCGCCTTGCTACTACTGACTCACTTGCTCAAGCTCTTTGGATTTGATCACGAAGCCCTCCAAAAGCTTAAGACTTGGTTCAAATTTGAACCTTTCTACAATCCTTCCTGGAATGTAGACCCCTTGTTTTCGATATTTTCCTCTTCAATGATTGAAGTTCTCTTTCCTTCACGGGTAAGTGTTGGATTGATGTACTTGAAATGAAGGCTTGAGGGTTGAGAATGTTTGATTTTTCTAATAAGCTTGTTTATCTCACGTGTGTGTCATCTAGTTCTCAAACAAACTCCTCGGCCTTTTATAGTGAACTTTCAAAAATTTGCCCGTTGAAGAGATAGACTTATTTTTGAAAGTCACTTTGCGATCGTTGGCTTGCGAGTTCTTGGAATTGCCATTTCCTCGTATGAATTATTCTTTCACCTTTTCGGAGTTCGACACGGTGTAGTGCTTCCCATTGGTTCATTCTTTTGCTTTTGCACGGGAATTTGAGCACTCCAAGAAAGGTGGTATGGAGATATTACTTGTTTAAGTAAATCTCTTGATTTACGGCAACGGTTCTTTTTACGATTATCTCGACTTGATTGCATTTCCTTGCTTTCCCAGGTGACTTAGAGTCGACTTCCAATCATTGGATGACTCTTGTCACTTCAACTTGAGACTTGGCTTTTCTTGAGTTGACTTGATCGATGCTTTACTCAATTTGCATCTCACCGCTTCTTGATCGAGTTCTGTCTGCTCTTCTTTTGCCATACTCATTTGTCTCTCCATGAGTTTTCCTTCAAGTCTTGATTGTCTTCTTGCATGTTAGGGCGTAGGCCGACTTAACTCGGCTTGGCCAACTCTAATTGTTACAATACATTTTACAGCAAGAATTGGGGTGCCAACTTTCTATTCTAAGTTTTACATGGCATTCATCAAAATCTAAACAATAAAATTCCTAACACTCATCTTCATCTGGGTTGATTGCTCTCACTTCAGCTTCAACATAAGGACTCTTCTGCATAGTTGGTTGATTCAACTTATCAGAAATTCTTCAATGTCTTCTCCATTTACATTAGGTTCATCAAAAACCACATGGATAGACTCTTCTGTGACCATAGTCCTTTTGTTCAACACTCTATAGACTTTCAGAGTATCCCAAAAAGATACATTCATCGACTTTCGTGCATCAAAAGTCTTCAAATTATCTTTGCCATTATTATGGATGAAGCATTTGCATCCATATATCCGAAATATCTAACTTTTGGCTTTCTCCCTATCCAGATTTCATAGGAGTCTTGGTCAATTTCTGTTAATCATGAATCTATTTTGAGTATAGCATGTTGTGTTTATGACTTGACCCAAAATCTCTTAGGGAATCGACTTCAACTAACATTGTCCTTACAACTTCCTTGAGAGTTCATTTCCTTCTTTCGGCTACTCCATTCTTCGCTATGGAGTTCTTTGCGGTGATAACTCATGAGCAATGCCATTTTCAACACAAATCGAGTTATTATCCCATTGAAAACTCAGTTCCCCTTTCAGATATTATTTTTATAATGGTTTGGCTCTTTTTATTTTGAACTCTCTTCATCAGCTGAGGTAACTTCTGCAGTGTTTCCTTATTTTTACACATGAAAATTGTCCATGTATATCTTGAATAATCATCCACCACCACTAAGGTGTATTGCTTTCCACTTATGCTAGCTGGCTCTAGTGGACCAAATAAATCCATATACAGCAAGTGCAATATTCTTGTTGATGAGGGACTTGGCTTGTCCTTGAATGATGATTTAATCTGCTTTCCCATCTGGCATGCATCACATACACTTTCTTTCTTGTACATTGAGTCTGGAAATCCTTCTACAAGATAACTCCTTACAAGCTTGTTGATTGTCTTGAAATTAAAATGACTCAGCTTCTTGTCCCACAGCCAACTTGATTCAGCTGTGATCTTTGCTAGCAGACAAGTGCTTGGTGTAGCAGTAGACCAATCTACCACATACATATTCTTTTGTCTTGATCCTTGTAGCACTATTTCATTTGATTCAGCATCTTTGATCTGGCATACTCCCATGTTGAATCCTACATTGTAGCCTTTGTCACAAAGTTGGCTGATGCTTAACAGGTTGAAGTTGAGGCCTTCAACATAAGCAACATCTGTGATTTCCAGTCCATTCTTCTTAATGGATCCCGTGCCTTTGATCTCCCCTGGAGCTTCATTTTCTCCAAATATAACTTTTGCACCTTTGATCTCCTTGAATCTTTGACAGTTTTTCTTGTTTACTGTCATATGTCTGGAACAACCACTATCCATGTACCAGGTTCCTTGGCACTCAACTGTTCCTAGAACCTGCAATCAAGAAAATTAGTTTTTAGGTACCCATACTTGTCTGGGTCCTGGGGGGTTAGTGTTATAAGATGTTCCAACCAAACTATAGCCAAATGATTTGACTAAGAGGTTTTCATCTATCGATTGCCATAATCATAGTGCACATTAGCAAATTGCTTGGGGTTTTATGATTATACAAATTGTCTCTTTTGTGTATGCTGTGTATGTGTTTTAGCAACTGCTTTCTTGGGGTAGTTGTGGTATTTCTGAGTGTAGTGCTTGGGTGCGTATGTGTGCTGATAATAGCTCTTTTGCCTTTGCAATGACCTTTGCTGAGGTTTAGGTCTTTGCCATTTTGTCTTGTATTCCGTAGGTCTTTACCGATGTTTCACAATATTCCAATCAGCATAGTTTGGATAGTTTCTACCATTCCCATCATATGTATTTCTCTGATGAAATGTTTGGGGTTTCTGGTAGCTCTATTTGCTTTTCACAGAGTATCTTCTGTTTGGAGTTTGCTGAGGAACTCGGCTGGATTTCTTCTCAACTGTCCTATCAGCATACTCAACTGGTTGTTTTTCTTTCCCTTTATATCCAAGGCCAGTATGATTGTGATTGTGCTTTGGAGTGATTGTGCAAAGGAATTGAATCCTATGCCTGCCTTATCTCCACATTCGTTTTGGCTCATAATAAGATCATCCAATGATTTGGATGCCTTTGTAAATGAGGCAATCACATTTTTAAGATCGTTTTCCCTCTTTTCTGTAGCAGCTAACTCTGCTATGATCTTGGCATTTTCAGCCTTCAGCTTAGTGTTCTCATCAGCTATGTGACTCAGAGTATTCAGCTTTTTAGTCAGCTGTGAGTTTTGGCTTTTAAGCTGGTTATTTTCCTCATTTTAAATTGTGTGAGAGGATTTTATGTCACTTAGAGTCAGGTGACTTAGAGTCAGCTTCCAATCATTGGATGACTCTTCTGTCACTTCAACTTGAGACTTGACTTTTCTTGAGTTGACTTGGTGATGCTTTACTCACCAGATCTCACCGCTTCTTGATCGAGTTCTGTCTGCTCTTCTTTGCCATACTCATTTTGTCTCTCGTGAGTTTTCCTTCAAGTCTTGATTGTCTTCTTGCATGTTAGGGGCGTAGGCGACTTAACTCAAACTTGGCGGACTCTAATTGTTACAATACATTTTCTGACAAGAATTGGGGTGCCAACTTTCTATTCTAAGTTTTACATGGCATTCATCAAAATCTAAACAATAAAATTCCTAACAATTTCCCCCTTTTTGATGATGCCAAAACTTAGATCATTCAAAGATGCAAACAACAATGATACATACAGATAGTGTATTGACATAGAATGTATGCGTGAGAATCAATTCTTTTTATTGATCATATCATTCTTGTTCCTCAACACAATGTTTACAAGGTGTATCGAGCATATAATTGTCTTCACAAAAATCAAAGAATTTATATCTTTATTACGAGAAGACTTACATTGTATGTATTTACATAATAAAATACAAGAAGGGTTGACAAACAACACTTCATCTCCTTCATTGTCTCCTTCTTTCATCTTGATCAAGATCTTCCTCTCTTCTTCTCTTCTTTTCGTCATCATTTTGCCTTCTTTTTCTTCTCATATGCTTTTCTTCGAGCCTTCATCTATTCTTGTTCTTTCTGTCTCTCCGCCATAGCTGAGTTTGTCTCTTGTTTTCTTCTTCTATTCTTTTTGCATACTCGGCGTTAGTTTTAGCCACTCGCAAATTTGCCACTTGGTCAAGCCCACGAGAGATCCCTCCTTTCTTCCCCGGATCTATGTATTCAATATTCTTGGGCGAGGCCTAGGTTTGAAGCTTCTTCCTCCACTGCCGCTTCTTCCTCTACCTCTCGGGCGTATCTTGTCTTGGGGCCTTCTTCTTTCGGTGAGTGCCAATGAGTGCGGAGTGAGCAGAGGATCGCGGTTGTTGTCTGTCCCGTCGCCTTCTTCACATAATGTGAGACCCTTTTCCCAAGATGGATCCCAAGCTTGAGCCATAGACATATTTGCAAAGTATCCCTCGGACTCGAGCGTTTTAAATTCATCGATCGATCGTGGCTCGTCCCGACATCCGAGATGGCATAGGTGTCTCTGTCATTTGGAATGCCTCCATGTTCTTTCAAGATGTTCATCACCCTGGCATCCATTCTTCCTTCCACTTCCTTCATCCCTCGCTTCAATTGATTTTCTTCTCGGCCATAGATACAGAGTGTTGGAGTGGCGAGTCACCGGAGTTTGTTGCTTATAATGTCACCGTGACAGGACCTTGTTGGGGGTTTGTGCAATCATCAATGTCACATCCGTTGATCCTTCCCCCTCAACATGCTTTCCTTTTTCTTCTGCTTTCAAGGCTTCCTCGGTGATTTTCCCGACTCATTTTGCTCCTTTCTTTTCGGCTTGATTTTGTCGCTTTTAGGTATTCCTCTTCCCCTTTTTGGCATCATCAAAGGATAGAGGAACCCCGGGAACATCTTTGGCAAGCATGAAGTCGAGTCTTCGATGGTTGAATTCTCGCTTCAAGTCTGCTGCGTTGTATGCAAAGACGGAATTGAACGAGTAGCGTTGGATTCTGCTGAAATCGACTTCATCTCGGCCATGAGAAGGCTGAATTTTCTTATCATGTGTTCTTCCAAATTTGTAGATCATGTGTATGTTGCTCACGCAGCAGCTTGATCTCGGCGGTGTGAGCTTCATGCATATGCTCAATGTGCTCTCTCGGCTTTATCTTCGCATCGAGTATTTTCAGCTCTCACACCTGACTTATTGGACAATTGTCTCAAGTATCTCATTGTTCCACACGCATTGTTTCTTCTTTGTTGCCACCATTCCCTTATCCGAATCTGTTATGCCTCTTAAATCGGTTTGTAAGAGTGGCATCTCTGTTGTCCAATCGCATGTCCAAAGAGGCTGATGCCTCTCCATTCTTTCAATCTCGGCAAAGAGTGCCTTGAACACTTCTCGAGCTTGACCCGATTCTTCTGTCGCGGTGATGGCCATACAAAGATCGAAGTCATAATTATTTGGAACAATGGTGTCATGTTGGAAGAACATGAGCTGGTCTGTGATAGCGTGCTTGTTCGTTTTCGATTCTTCATGGAGTTCTCGTTATCTCCGGCGAGAAAGGGAAAGATTCTACAAAAAAGAATCATCACCGCCAAGCGGGATGCATTCGATGATGAGCGGTGCGCGTGAAGTTCTTTTGGGAATCGATCTGCTGCAGACTTGAGGAGCTGTGCGTGAGTCTCCGTTGTTGGTGGGTAGGTTGTTGTGGAGTAGACCGGTTGCCGGGTGAACCTCATTGTCTTAAACTTGGACCGTTGGTCTCGGTGATTTCTCCATTTGATGGCGGTCCTCGGCCTTATCGAGCGTCATCGAGACGATGATGAGATTTCCATAGGTGGCTCATCATCAAAAGTAAAGGTTTGACGAGTAGTCTTGGGATCGACTTGCTCGAGCTTGGAACATCCGCATGGTGAGTCTTTTGGATTTGTCATGGGGGATGACTCAGCCTTCTTTCTTCGCCTTCCGATCCCAGAAAAGTGACATCGGGGTTGTCTGGGAATCATGAAGTGCGCGATCTCCTTCTCGGATGGGTCGATGATAGCGGGAGGGATGTTCTCTACTTGACTTCTTTACCCCGGGAAGTCTCAACCTCCGTGGGCCTTCATTACCTCCAGCAGTCTCTCTTGTTGCGAGGCCTTAGTCCACCCTTTCGACGGTGTCATTTGTCTTAGGGTCTTCTGATGGCATCCATTGGAGTCTCAACCCCATGGATTGCACTTTCTTCGCCCCAGTGTTAACTCCCGGGGGCTTGTCCTTCTCGTGCCTCGTTTGCATCGCGGCGTCATTAGCCTTCGGAGCGGTTGGCACCTCGGTGAGACAGTCTCATTGTCGAGCTTCATTGATGGCAACTTTTGCTGTTCTTCTTGTGTTTGAGTTTTCTCTACTTCGCCTCCTACATTCTTTGTGGAGTCATCTGCAGCATCCTCCGACCTTGCTGCGGTGGAGGAGTTTCCCCCCGGTGGCGCACTAGCCGAGTGACTTGGAATGGGGTCACTTGTCTCCAAGCTCCCATTGTTTCGATTGATTGCTCAGTAGTTGGGGCGGTGTGGTAGCACACCTTCAATAGGGGTTGGCTCGATTTGGGGTCCCCACTATCCCGGTTTCATCGCCAGGTCCCTTATTGCTTCTTCCGAGTGAGTGGGAAGTGGTAGCGAAGCAAAAAGTGGCTATTTTGAACCACTCCCATTGGTTCGATTTCGGTGTGTTCGGAGGACTCTCCTGGTCCCTCCATTAGTCTTTGCTCGTGAAGGATTCTTGATTCGTGCAATGCTTGCTGCATTTGCAACTCTTCGTGGCGAAAGCATTTCTCGGTTCCTCGTCACATCGGAGAAGACATCAAGGAGAGGATGTGTGTGTTCGTGGGTGCGGAGATAGGCGGATGCTTGCCTTCTCTCGTGCTTGGCTTTCTTCTTCGACTTGCTTTTCTCTCTCCTTGTCCTTGTATATCCGCAAGATGTACGTGCGATTGTCTTCATCCGTAGAGCCGGAGCACAAAGAGTTAATCCAAGGAAATTTAGCAGTTCCTCTTCTTCTTCTATGAACTCGGCCGTTGGAATTGTTCCCTTGACTTGCTCAACTTCCATTTTCTCCACTCACGCAGACGATTTTGGATGTCCGGGTAAGGTGGAGATAGGATCATTACATCACTATCCGCTTGGGCTGGTTCTTCTTGTGCTTGGTTTGTGTGAGCTACAGTGTGTCTTGAGTTGCCTCTCTGTGACGCCTTCAATGAGACTTGGTTGTTTCATCAACTACATCGGAGACTCTACTTCTCCGGTAGTCTCGGTATTTGTGCTAGCCGAGTAAGTAACTAACTCATTTGGTTTCTCTGTTGACCGCTTGACAAGTCTTCTTCGTCTCTGGTTTGTACCAGGGGAATTTTGAGTTCGGAGGCGGTGTCCTCGAGTCTTGGCGGTGGGGCGTGCTTGTGTTTGTTTCGAGGAGCTGGCCGTCTAGGCTTGTCGGTTCTCCTCCTTTTGACGATCGGAGAAGGTATTTGGGAGTCCTTCTCGGCCGGCTGCGTGGGGCGGGAGACACGATTTCTTTGGGGCGGGTGACTCGCTGCGGGCGGGAGCATGTTTGGTTTTCTTTCTTTGCGCAGGGGCGTGATCTTCTTCTTAGCATTTCTGCAGGGGTAGCTTTCTTCTTGGGCCGAGAGGAAGCATTTGTATCTTCGGGTCGGTGATTCCCCCTCCTTTGGTGTCGACTCTCTTAGCGTAAGCTCGACTCGAGCGCCGGAGAGGTTAGCTCGAACATCCTCTTGTTAACATGGAAAGCCTTCCCATGTCTAAGAGGGACTCCTTTCACCTCCAATAGCCGGCCAATCACAGGCCATATCCTAGGGATCCTCCAAATGACCCATCTTCTTTGAAGGACTTGTTCCCCACGTTCGGGCAGATGCGCTATAGATAAACTCTTGATTTATCTTCTTTTTCCTCGATGATTGCGAGTCATCACAATCAGCTTGCCTTTGTGATTGGTCAAAGGTCAAAGCCAAATTTGATGTCGATACACTTGGCAACTATGTCCAACAATTTGTGATAATCCTCCTTCGCCAGATCTCTTGTTTCTTTGTGTATATTATTTTGTCAAGAACATCGGACTTGGCTATTTCTTTCCATCGTCGGCCAGGTTCACATCACCTCTTTAATCTCGGATGCTCCGCCTGGTAGTGAGCAATATTCACCAAATCTTGGCGGTGATAGTCACCGCTTTTCGTGTACAGATGACTTGATTCCTTCATCGTGAATCTCGGCATTCACGTAGAATTGTGCGACCTCCTCCACGTAGGTCATCGGATATTCTAGCGTTAGGAACGGTTTTAGTCCGGTCGTTTCCGACTTTCTCGGCCGATTTTCTTCACCAGGGTGTCGTCGGACCCGCTTCACCATTCCGTCGAAATCCACCGTCGAACCGGTGTGGATTTGCTTACCTAGCTTGGTAAAGTCATAAGTTGATGCCATTTCTCAGGATTATATCAAGAAAAATTCGAGAAATTGATTTGAAGGTTGATAGGGTTTCGAGAGTATTTTGCCTTTGCCTTTTTGAGAGAAAGAGATTGAGCAGTTTTTAGAAGTGTGAGAGAGAAACGGATGAAAATGGTTTAAATATGGTTTATGAAAGGGCGTGCAGACGGTTTTTGAATCGTGATCGAAATCAACGGCTTGGATTTCGTGACGCCTATTGAGCATTTCACGTCTCGTATTTAATGCGGCATCATTTATATCCAATCATAAGCTTAGTGTGCAGCTTTATGTCCGTACACATCATCATTATCGACGTGTTCCTTAAAACATTCCCGCTTAGTTAAACGATTGCGTTTTTGTCACTTTGCTCATAGGTTATTCAAACTTATCTCTTAGCCGATTTAACTCTACTCTCTCACAGTTCTCTTAGCGACTCGGCTATCACCGATTTCGGTGTATTTGTCTTTCCGATCTGGTGATTTCTTGGTGATTTGTTTTCGGCTCTTTTTCCCGTTTTGTTCCATTTTTCTTCTTATATTTGTCTGAGTGTCATTTCACTCAATTAGTCCCAACTCATGCTTGAGTTCTTCAAATCTTGACTCACATAGTGGTTTTGTGAAGATGTCGGCTAGTTGTTTATCGGTTGAGATATATTCCAGGATGATGTCCTTCTTTTCAACATGATCTCTTATGAAGTGATATCGACATCAATATGTTTTGTTCTTGAGTGCAACACAGGATTTTGAGTGATTGCAATTGCACTTGTGTTATCACACATGATTGGAATTTCTTTTTCTTCAACTTCATAGTCTCTCGGTGATGTCTCATCCAAAGGACTTGGGCAACAACAAAGTTTGCCCATGACTATGTATTCCGCCTCATTTTGTAGAGGTGGCTATTGAGTTTTGCTTCTTGCTAAACCAGGAAATTAGTCTGTTTCCTAGCATTTGACATGTGCCTCGAGGTACTCTTCTGTCCACTCTGCATCCAAGCATAGTCGAGAATCGAATAGCCAATTAGCTTGAATCCACCTTCCTTTGGATACCATAGGCCTACTTCTTGGCTTCCTTTCAAGTATCTCAATATTTTCTTTCTTTCTTTGTCATATGGCTCTCTTTTGGAGCAGATTGAAATCTTGCACATACACCTACAAAGAAAGGTGATGTCCGGCCGCTATTTGTGAGATAGAGCAAGTGATCCAATAAGTGCTCAGTATCTTGTTTGATCTCGGAGCTTACCATCTGCATCCATGTCCATTTTGGTGATGTGTTCATTGGTATTTTTACGAAGACTTCTCCTCCATACCAAACTTCTTCATTAAGTCTCGGTGTATTTTGTTTGACTTATGAAGGTTCCATCCTTCATTTGTTTCACTTGAAGTCCAAGGAAGAATGTCGGCTCTCCCATCATGCTCATTTCAAATTTACTTTGCATGAGGTTTGAGAATTTTTCACACTGACTCTTTGTTAGTGGATCCAAAAATGATGTCATCCACATATATTTGAACAAGCAAAGTATACTCTTCTTGTCTTGAATTACGAAAAGTGTTCTATCTACTTTTCCTTTTGTGAATCCATTTTCGGTTAGGAATTGTGACGGGGTATCATACCATGCTCAGGTGCCTGTTTCAATCCATACGGGGCTTTCTTGAGTTTGTATACCTTATCTCCAAGAGTCTTCTGCTCAAATCCTGGAGGTTGTTCAACATACACTTCTTCTTCCAATAAGCCATTTATAAATGCACTCTTTACATCCATCGATATACAATGAAATTCTTGTGAGTTTGCATAGGCAAGAAACATCCTTATAGCTTCCAATCTTGCTACAGGGGCAAATGTTTCATCAAAATCTATCCCTTCTTCTTGGCAATATCCTTTGGCCACTAGTCTTGCTTTGTTTCTTACCACAGAACCTTCCTCGTTCATCTTATTTCTGAACACCCATTTGGTTCCAATGACATTTTGATGTATGGGTCTTTGCACTAATTCCCATACTTTGTTTCTCTCAAACTGATTCAGCTCTTCTTGCATAGCCTGAATCCAATGTGTGTCCTCCAATGCTTGTGACACATCTTTGGGCTCAATTTGTGAGATGAAGCATGTGAACATGGCTTCTTGTTGAGTTCTAGATCTTGTCTTGACACCTTCTCTTATATCTCCAATGACAAGTTCTGGTGGATGGTCTCTCAGCCATCTTACATCAGGTTGGAGTAAGTTAGCTGGGTTCAGTCGACTTGCAGTTGTGTTGTTGTGGTCAGCTCTCTCGTAGTCACTTAGCTGCAAATTTTCCATTGTTTTTGAGATTGACTATCTCATCTTCTTTCGAATTGACAATTCCGGCTTGCTTTGCAAGAGGGACTCTTCTCATGCGGTTGGATAATTTATCTTATCGGTGACTCTTCAATATCTTCTCCATTTATATTTGGCTCATCAAATACCACATGAATGGATTCTTCGCAACCATAGTCCTTTTGTTGAGTATTTCAGGCTTTGCTTTGGTGAGTATCCTAAGAAGATACCTTCATCGACTTTAGCATCAAAAGCCTTTAGGTTGTCTTTGCCATTGTTGTGAATGAAGCATTTACATCCAAATATTTCAAATATGAAACATTTGGTTTTCTTCCGGCCCGGATCTCATAGGGAGTCTTTGTCATTTGTCTATTTATCATACATCTGTTTTGAGTGTAGCAGGTGTGTTGATTGCTTCCCAAAATCTTTTTGGTAACTCTGCTTGACTAACATGGTCTTCTTTGCTTCTTTGAGGGTTCTATTTCTTCTCTCTCTCGCAACTCCATTCTCTTTGTGGAGTCCTTTCTGTGATAGATCATGACCAATACCATTCTCAATACAATATTGAGTTATTATTCCATTGACAAACTCGGTTCCTGTCTCGATCTTATTTTGATAATGGTTTGACTTTTCTCGTTTTGAATCCTCTTCATCACCTATGGTAGTTTTTGTAGAGTTTCTTTCTTCTTACACATGAAAATTGTCCATGTGTATCTTGAGTAGTCATCTACTACCACCAAGGTGTATTTCTTTCCACTTATCTTTGTTTGGTTCCTTTGGGCCAAATAGATCCATATGAAGCGGATGCAATATTCTTGTTGAGGACGGGCATGTCTTTTCTTTGAATGACGACTTTATTTGTTTTCCCTTCGACATGCATCACATATACTCTCCTTCTTGTATATCTCGAGTCCGGAAGTCCTTCCACAAGATGACTTCTTGCAAGTTTGTTGATCGTTTTGAAATTCGGGTGACTCGGCTTTTTGTGCCCTGATAACTTGATTCAATTTGTGCTCTTTGCTAGTAGACAGGTGCTTGGTGTTGCGGTTGACCAATCCACTACATACATATTTTTCTGTCTACATCCTTGCAAAGCACCACTTCATTTGATTCAATATCTTTGATTTGACATATGCCCATGTTGAATCCAACATTGTAGCCCTTGTCACAGAGCCGATCGATACTCGATAAGTTGAAGTTGAGTCCTTCAACATATGCAACATCTGTGATTTCTAATCCATTCCTCTTGATGGATCCAATGCCTCTTATTTCACCAGGAGCTTCATTTCCTCCAAATATGACTTTGGCTCCTTTGACTTCCTTGAATTTTGACATGATTTCTCTTATTTCTGTCATATGTCCGGAATGCGACCACTATCCATGTACCAGGTTCCTTGGCACTCATTTGTTCCTTGAACCCGCAATCAAGGAAATTAAGTTTTAGGTACCCATGCTTATGCGGGTCCGAGGGGTTAGAATTATAAGATGATCCAACCAACCTATAGCCAAATGATTTGACTCTAAGAGGTTGCCATCTATCGGTGCCATAATCATAATTAATCCTGGCAAATTGCTTGGGAGTCCAGGTTCATACAACTGTCTCTTTTGTCTCGTATGCCTGCATATGTGTTTTAGCAATTGCCTTTCTTGGGTAATTGTGGTGTCTTTGAGTGTAGTGCCTAGGTGCATATGTGTCTTTGATGAAAGCTCTTATACTTTTGGAATGGCCTTTGTTGAGTTCTAGGCCTTTGCCATTTGGGCTTGTATTCCATAAGTCTAGGCTGATAGTTCACATTATTCCAATCAGCTTGGCTTGGATATTTTCTACCATTCCCATTATATGTATTTCTTTTATGGATTTTCTGGGGTTTTTGGTAGCTCGCTTCTTCTTTACTGAGAGAATTTTCTGTTTGGAGTTTCTTTGAGGACTCGGTGAATCTCTTCTCAGTGCCCTTTCAAAGACACTCAATCGGCTGTTTTTCTTTTCCTTTATAACCAAGGCCAGTTTGCTTATTATTGTGCTTTGGAGCGAATGTGTGTGCAATATTTAGAGTTTTGGATTTTTCAGACTCTTCATGACTTGAAGATCCTTTTTCCAAAATTACTCTTGAGGTTTGACATGGCACAGAGGAATTAAATCCTAAGCCTGTCTTGTCTCCACATTCTCTTTGACTCATAATAAGATCATCCAATGATTTAGATGCCTTAGTGAATGAGGTAATAACATTCTTGAGGTCATTCTCCTCTTTTCTATAGCGAGCAATTTCTCGCTATTAATTTAGCATTTTCACCTTTAAACTTTTATTCTCATCGGCCTATTTGACTTAGAGTACTCGGCTCCTTAGTCGGCCTTGAGTTTTGACTTTTGAGTAATTTGTTTTCCTCATTCAATAGTGTGTGTGAGGATTTAATGTGCTCAAAGTCTTTCATCATTTTGCCTAATGAATCATAAAGATCGAGTGGGTGATGAAGTGTGTGTCACGACCACTATCACTAGTGTCCGAGTTTGTTGAGTTAGATTGTACCTCATCTTCTTGATCTTGTTCTTTGGCCATCAAGCGGATCGGGGCTTCTTCTTCGAGAGTCACTTGAGTAGTCACCTTCTTTGCTCTCGAGTCGAGTTGTCTCTCTTGACTTGGTTTGTCGTGATCTCTGCGACCATCATTGCCTTTTTCTTTTCTTGTCTTCTTTCTCGAAGACCTTCCTTTCTTCTTCATCCCTATACTTGTTGACTACAGGATATGAGCAATCAATGGCATAGTGACCTGGTTGTCTACAGTTCCAACATAGATATTGACTTTTTGATCGACTCTTTCCATTCTTGAGTTGTCGGCCCTTTGATACTCAACTTTTTGATGATCTGTTCTCTTGGTTGGCTTTGTCTTCCTTGATTTGGAGGAGCGAGTGTCTTCGGAAGATTCACCCTTTCCTCTCTTGTAGTTCTTATTGAAGAACTTGTTGAACCTTTTAACCATCGGGCTATTTCTTTTGGGTCAATGACTTCTTTGACCTCGGCTCTCTTCCCATCTTTAACAATTAGAGCATTTGTTTTGGGTACAATTGTCTCTTCTCGGTCTTTTCTTCTCGGCTCAAACTCATAGGCTTTGAGGTCCGAAAATAACTCATGGTTGGATGTCTTTGATAGGTCCATGGAATGTCTCGAGTGCCATGACCTTCATTTCCCATTCATTTGGAAGACTTTTTAGGATTTTCATACACATTTCTTCGTGTATATTCCTTTCCAAGTGCGAGATAGCTCATTTGTGATTTACGTGAACCGAGCATCCAGTTGATCCAGGTTTTTCTCCGAGATCATTTTGAAGTTCTCAAATTTTTGTACTGATTTTGTGAGTTTGTTTTCTTTGATTTGCTCGAGCCTTCACAAATCAATGTCACTTGTCCCATTTCCTTAGCCGTTTTGCAAGATTTCACTTTATTGAACATGGCTTTGTCCAAGGTTTTGTAAAGAATGTCCTTGGCTACATTGTCCAGGTTGTATCTTTTTCTGTCATCATTTGTCCACTCAGTTCTTGGTTTTTCAACCATGATCGGGTGGGAGCAAACATCTTCTTCTCCTTCACCGCAACTCTTCGTCTGTTTGTGTTCACCTTTAATATCTGCAGAGGCCCATCTTCTATCACTATCCACATCTCATCATGTAATCTTTGATAGATGAGCTGCGCATCGAATTTTCCAATCATCAAATTCTTCAATAGTGAACATAGGAATACGTGTTAGATTTGCTTCCATGATAATAACTTTTAATGATAGAAAAAAAAGTTTTGAAAGATTAAGTACTAAAGCAGACTTTGAAAAATTTGGAGATCTAGTTCAAGAACGGTGCGGAGGGTTCAATGAACCAACCGCTCGATACCACTTGTAGGTCCCCAAGGGGTGTAAGTGTAAGGTTTAGAAGGGGGTTGAATAAACCTTACCAAATTTTCGATTTAGTCCTTTTTAAATCTCTGAGTTCTACACAACATTGTGTCCTTGATGGGATGATCGAATTAGTCACTCAGTAGAGTTAATCGCTCAACAGACTCGGTGAGATGTTGATGGAGTAACTCGTTGTTGACTATAATTTGACTCAATTTGTGGTTTTGTTTTTTATTGGAAGATTTAACACCCTTAAGTTTGATTAAGCAAGATTTTAGAGCTTGATTTAGTACTTATAAATTATCAAATGGATAGCAAATTTATCGTGAGATATAAGCGATTAAAAGTCTTTGGAATTTAAATCTTTGTAAAGTAAATGACACAATAAAATTTTTATAGAGGTTCGAAGATGGGGTAATTCTTCTACTCCTCTCTTCTCCAACTCTGGAGGAATCCACTAAGTAATGATCAGTTTACAAAGTGGTAGCTTGAGTCCGGATACAAGTCTTGATCAACAATGAGCCGACTTGATCCTTTGGGACTCGTCTGGAGATGCCTTGATCACTCGGTGGCTTCTCGTGCGACTCGACTTCTTCACAGGGCCTTTGCGCCTTGCTACTACTGACTCACTTGCTCAAGCTCTTTGGATTTGATCACGAAGCCCTCCAAAAGCTTAAGACTTGGTTCAAATTTGAACCTTTCTACAATCCTTCCTGGAATGTAGACCCCTTGTTTTTGATATTTTCCTCTTCAACGATTGAAGTTCTCTTTCCTTCACAGGTAAGTGTTGGATTGATGTACTTGAAATGAAGGCTTGAGGGTTGAGAATGTTTGAGTTTTTCTAATAAGCTTGTTTATCTCACGTGTGTGTCATCTAGTTCTCAAACAAACTCCTCGGCCTTTTATAGTGAACTTTCAAAAATTTGCCCGTTGAAGAGATAGGCTTATTTTTGAAAGTCACTTTGCGATCGTTGGCTTGCAGTTCTTGGAATTGCCATTTCCTCGTATGATTGTTCTTTCACCTTTTTGAGAGTTCGACACGGTGTAGTGCTTCCCATTGGTTCATTCCTTTTGCACGCTTCGGGACCGAGCACTCCAAGAAAGGTGGTATGGAGATATTACTTGTTTAAGTAAATCTCTTGATTTACGTGCAACGGTTCTTTTTACGATTATCTCGACTTATTTGCATTTCCTTGCTTTCCCCAGGTGACTTAGAGTCAGCTTCCAATCATTGGATGACTCTTGTCACTTCAACTTGAGACTTGGCTTTTCTTGAGTTGACTTGATCGATGCTTTACTCAGTTTGCATCTCACCGCTTCTTGATCGAGTTCTGTCTGCTCTTCTTTTCCATACTCATTTGTCTCTCGTGAGTTTTCCTTCAAGTCTTGATTGTCTTCTTGCATGTTAGGGCGTAGGCGACTTAACTCGGCTTGGCCGGCTCTAATTGTTACAATACATTTTCTGAGAAGAATTGGGGTGCCAACTTTCTATTCTAAGTTTTACATGGCATTCATCAAAATCTAAACAATAAAATTCCTAACACTCATCTTCATCTGGGTTGATTGCTCTCACTTCAGCTTCAACATAAGGACTCTTCTGCATAGTTGGTTGATTCAACTTATCAGAAATTCTTCAATGTCTTCTCCATTTACATTAGGTTCATCAAAAACCACATGGATAGACTCTTTTGTGACCATAGTCCTTTTGTTCAACACTCTATAGACTTTACAGAGTATCCCAAAAAGATACATTCATCAGCTTTCGCATCAAAAGTCTTCAAATTATCTTTGCCATTATTATGGATGAAGCATTTGCATCCATATATCCTGAAATATCTAACTTTTGGCTTTCTCCCTATCCAGATTTCATAGGGAGTCTTGGTCAATTTCCTGTTAATCATGCATCTATTTTGAGTATAGCATGTTGTGTTTATGACTTCAGCCCAAAATCTCTTAGGCAATCCAGCTTCAACTAACATTGTCCTTACAACTTCCTTGAGAGTTATGTTCCTTCTTTCAGCTACTCCATTCTGCTATGGAGTTCTTGCAGCTGATAACTCATGAGCAATGCCATTTTCAACACAATACTGAGTTATTATACCATTGAAAACTCAGTTCCCCTTTCAGATATTATTTTTATAATGGTTTGGCTCTTTTTATTTTGAACTCTCTTCATCAGCTGAGGTAACTTCTGCAGTGTTTCCTTATTTTTACACATGAAAATTGTCCATGTATATCTTGAATAATCATCCACCACCACTAAGGTGTATTGCTTTCCACTTATGCTAGCTGGCTCTAGTGGACCAAATAAATCCATATACAGCAAGTGCAATATTCTTGTTGATGAGGGACTTGGCTTGTCCTTGAATGATGATTTAATCTGCTTTCCCATCTGGCATGCATCACATACACTTTCTTTCTTGTACATTGAGTCCGGGAAATCCTTCTACAAGATAACTCCTTACAAGCTTGTTGATTGTCTTGAAATTCAAATGACTCGAAACTTCTTGTCCCACGTGACCAACTTGATTCAAATTTGTGATCTTTTGCAGACAAGTGCTTGGTGTAGTGAAAGTAGACCAATCTACCACATACATATTCTTTTGTCTTGATCCTTGTAGCACTATTTCATTTGATTCAGCATCTTTGATCTGGCATACTCCCATGTTGAATCCTACATTGTAGCCTTTGTCACAAAGTTGGCTGATGCTTAACAGGTTGAAGTTGAGGCCTTCAACATAAGCAACATCGTGATTTCGATCCATTCTTCTTAATGGATCCGTGCCTTTGATCTCCTCTGGAGCTTCATTTTCTCCAAATATAACTTTTGCACCTTTGATCTCCTTGAATCTTGACAGGTTTTTCTTGTTTACTGTCATATGTCTGGAACAACCACTATCCATGTACCAGGTTCCTTGGCACTCAACTGTTCCTAGAACCTGCAATCAAGAAAATTAGTTTTTAGGTACCCATACTTGTCTGGGTCCTGGGGGGTTAGTGTTATAAGATGTTCCAACCAAACTATAGCCAAATGATTTGACTCTAAGAGGTTTTCATCTATCAGTGCCATAATCATAGTGCACATTAGCAAATTGCTTGGGGGTTTTATGATTATACAGCTGTCTCTTTTGTCTGTATGCCTGTGTATGTGTTTTAGCAACTGCTTTCTTGGGGTAGTTGTGGTATTTCTGAGTGTAGTGCTTGGGTGCGTATGTGTCTTTGATAATAGCTCTTTTGCCTTTGCAATGACCTTTCTTTGAGGTTTAGGTCTTTGCCATTTTGTCTTGTATTCCGTAGGTCTTTACTGATGTTTCACAATATTCCAATCAGCATAGTTTGGGTAGTTTCTACCATTCCCATCATATGTATTTCCCTGATGAAATGTTTGGGGTTTCTGGTAGCTCTATTTGCTTTTCACAGAGTATCTTTCGTTTGGAGTTTTTGAGGAACTCGGTGGATTTCTTCTCGGTGCATCTATCAAGATACTCAATGGTTGTTTTTCTTTCCTTTATATCCAAGGCCAGTATGATTGTGATTGTGCTTTGGAGTGATTGTGCAAAGGAATTGAATCCTATGCCTGCCTTATCTCCACATTCGTTTTGGCTCATAATAAGATCATCCAATGATTTGGATGCCTTTGTAAATGAGGCAATCACATTTTTAAGATCGTTTTCCCTCTTTTCTGTAGCAGCTAACTCTGCTATGATCTTGGCATTTTCAGCCTTCAGCTTAGTGTTCTCATCAGCTATGTGACTCGAGTATTGACTTTTTAGTCAGCTGTGAGTTTTGGCTTTTAAGCTGGTTATTTTCCTCATTTTAAATTGTGTGAGAGGATTTTATGTGTTCAAAATCTTTCATAATTTTGCCTAATGAACCATAAAGATCAGTGGATGATGAAGTGTGTGTATCACAATCACTATCACTTGAATCAGAATGAGATGAGTTAGAGTGTACCTCATCTTCTTGATCTGGTTGATCTTGTTCTTTAGCCATGAGGCGAGATCATAGCCTCTTCCTCAAAATCACTTGAGTAGTCTGCTTCACTACTATCTGAGTCTGTTGCTACTTTAGACTTGTGTCTCTGAGTCTCATTAGCTAACATGGATTTCTTCTTTTCATATCTTCTTTCCTCGAAGACTTTTCTTTCTTCCTCATTCCTATACTTGTTGGTGGTGGATAGGAGAGCGAGTCAATCGCAAAGTGTCTGGTATGCGCAATTCCAAAGACGGGTTCTCGGCCTCTCTACGATCGACTTTGTCATTCCTTTGATTATCATTTCTTTGATAATCAACCCTTTGATGCTCAGCTTTATTGGGTGGCCTACCTTCCCTTGATTTGGAAGGAGCTAAATGTCTCCTGAAGGTCTCACCCTTGTTTCTTTTATAGTTCTTATTGAAGAACTTGTTGAATCTTTTGACCGTCGGGGCAATTTTCTCTTGGTCTATGGCTTCCTTTGGCTCAGCTCTCTTTCCATCACTAGCCATCAATGCAGCTGTCTTGGGTACAACTGTCTCCTCTTGCTCTTTCCTTCTCAGCTCAAACTTATAGGCTTTGAGGTCTGAGAACAAATCATGTTTAGATGTTCTTGAGAGGTCCATTGAATGTCTCAGGGTCATAACCTTCATTTCCCAATCAGCTGGGAGGCTTCTTAAGATCTTCATACACATTTCCTTTTGTGTATATTCTTTGCCAAGAATTGAAAGCTCATTTGTGATCTCAGTGAATCTGGCATCCAGCTGATCCAAAGTTTCACCTGCAAACATTTTTAAATTTTCAAATTTTTGAACAACATCTGATAATTTATTCTCTTTAATTTGTTGTGATCCTTCACAAATTAAAGTCAGCTTATTCCAGATTTCTTTTGCAGATTTGCAAGATTTGACTTTGTTGAACATTGCTTTGTCCTATGTCTTGTAGAGTATGTCCTTGGCCATATTATCCAAGTTATATCTCTTTCTGTCTTCATTTATCCCTTCAGTTCTTGGTTTTTAAACCAAAGTTGGTCTTGCTTCAGTAGCAGCTTTCTCTCCTTCAGCTGCAGCTCCTCTTGGTACAGCCGTGTTCACTTTGAATATTTGCAGTCGACCATCCTCTATCACAAACCACATTTCATCATGTAATGCAGATAGATGAGCCTGCATATGAATTTTCGAATCATCAAATTCTTCAACAATGAACATAGGAATGTGTGTTAGATTTCATTCTATGATAATAACTTTGCTTTAAAAGTGAAAGACTTTGAAACACAAGTGTTTAAAAACTTTTTGAAAAGATAGAGATCTAGTTCAGTAACCTGTGCGGAAGGCTCAATGAACCAACCGATTTGATACAACTTGTAGGTCACAAGGGGTGTGGTGTAAGGTTTAGAAGGGGGGTTGAATAAACCTTACAAATTTTCGAATTTAAGTCCTTTAAAATTATTAAATAGAGTTGACTCAAATAGTTGTGTCCTTGAGGGATAGCTAAGTTGGCTATTCAGCTGAGTTATCCACTCAACAGACTCGATAGAGCTGTTGATAGTATAACTCGGCTGTTTAACCGAAATACTTAACTAAATTTGGTTTGGTTTTTAACAGCGGAAGACTTAACACCCTTGGATTTGTTTAAGCTTGTTTTTAACACTTGATTTTTAGCACTTGGTTATTTATCAGTTGGATAGCAAAAGAATATACTAACAACAGTTAAGTACATATGCAGAAATGTAAACTTGCTGAAAGTAAATGACACAAATATTTTATAGAGGTTCGAAGATGGAGTAATTCTTCTAATCCTCTCTTCTCCAACTCCTGGAGGAATCCACTATGTAACAGATCAGTTTACAAAGCAGTGAACAGTCTAGAGACAGCCTTGATCACACGGTGGCTTCTCTTGCGATTTATCTTCTTCACAGGCGGTTTTGCCTTTACTACTTGACTCACTTCTCAAGTTCTTGGATTTGATCACGTAGCCCTCCAACAAACTTGATAACGGTTCGACCTTGAACCTTCTTACAATCCAGGCTTGGAAAGTAGACCCCTTTTGTTTTCAAACATTTTCCTCTTCAACAGTTTGAAGTTGCCTCTCCTTCACAATGTGTTGGATCGAGTTTCTTCGAGTTTCAGACTTGAGGAATATCTTTTTAAGCTTTGAGAGTATTGCATGTTAAATGCTCGAATATTGCTTGATTTCTCAGGTATGCAAGGTAACCTCTTTTTAATAACTTCCTCAGCCTTTTATAGTGTCCATTTGAAATTTTGCCCGTTGAAGAGATAGGATAATTTCAAATGTCACTTTTGTGGTTGTTGGCTTGTCTTGTCTTGATCTGCAGTCCTTGATGTAGACTTTTTCTCGTATTAATGGCATACCAGCTTTACAGGTGTCTGACACAAGGTGCATTACTTCCCATTGGTTCATTCCTTTTGCACAATTCCAGGAAAAACACTTTTAGACCTGACAGCTTTACATGTTACTATATCGAGTAACATATGTGACTTTATTCCAACGGATCTAAGTCGATTGTCTTGATTGATTCTTTGTCTTTACCCCAGATAACTTGAGTCAGCTCCAATCATAGGATTGACTATACTGTCACTCCAACTGACAGACTTGGCTCCTTAAGTTGACTTGACTAACACTTCACTCAGTTTTTCCTCAGCTGACTCTTCAGTCGAGTCCTTGACATCCGTCTAGGCCTTACTAAGCTGACATACAACAGAGTCTTCATTCCAGTCCAAAGTTGACTTCTTGTAATCTTGGACATAGCTGACTTAACTCAGCTCTTTCAGCCCTATCTATTACAATGCAAATTACAAGGAAAATGGAGTGCCAACTTCCTAGTTTAAGTTTTACATGGTATCATCAAAATCTAACAAATAAATTTCCTAACATCGCTACCACCTCTGTGGAGGGACTTCAAGAACTACCTGACACTTCTCAACACACCATGTTGTGCAATCCTATTTCATGAGTTTTCAATTATTTTTATTTGCGGCTTCGGAGGTGTATTTTCAGCAAAATGTAAATGAATCATAAGATGGAATCCCTAGGGCTTATAAATCATCTTGGACATCATAATTTACATCATTTTTTACACTTTCTCTCATAAAAACACGGAGAAAACCCTAGGGACTTGGAGTTGAAGAAGACTGGGGAAGAAGACTTACACCACCATCACAAAAATTACTTGGGAAGTTTTATTTTGATTTTGAGAAACAGAAACTCAAGCAATCATATCTATTTCTTTTAGAGATTCTTTTTTGGTTTGCTCTTTTGTCATCAAATCCAGCATGAATTAATTTGCTAAGTGTTTGGGTATGATGAACTCTAGAATGAATTTTGTATTAGGATTTGAATGTTTTTGATATAATTCGGACGATCTGTCCATGGTCATTGGATGAATCATTATGCATTCATGCGATCTACTTGTGTTATGCTTTGTTTATTCGAATTGATATTTCTAGTATATTGATTTATAGTTTATTTTCACACTTGGTAATCGAGAGATTCACAGGAGGATAGAATCAATACAATGCAATCCTAGTGATAGTATGACATAAATCTTTTTTCGGATTAGAGTCAAACCTAATAAAGGATTTCATAACTCATTAACGCAATTTTAGGGGTTTTAACTAGAAGGAGATTTTAGTTAATCAACTTTAGATTAGAAGTTATTCGTCTTGAGAAAAGGTTTAACTAATTTAAGAGTTCCTATATGGTATATCAAACATAAAATTATATTAAAGGGATGGTTAGAACTTAAGAAATTAAGGTTGAATTTATTTTGTTAAAAAATCACTAAAACTTTCTAGGGATATTTACATTCGGACATGTTTCATTCATTGCTTTTTTATCCACGTTTAATTCAAGTCTTCCTAGTGCCCTTCAAAAAGAATTCATGTCTTCATAGTACCTAGTTGTTTAGTCCACTTTTAATTTTATTTTCATTATTCAATAAACTTCTGGCGAATTTGTAAGTTAGATAATAAGAAGACGATAAGTACTAATAATTGTAGTTCCTCGTTGG